>CP125979.1:36924568-37524568 GCA_030063025.1 Avena longiglumis
CGAAACCCTAGCTACGGCCGCCCGGCCTCACCGGAGATCGCGACCACCCAGCTCGAACCGCCCACGCCACGCCACGCGCCTGAACCCCCAGACAAGGTCCGTCGTTGATCGCTTCTGGTTGCACGAGTCTCGCCCGTCGAACACCCTCGGTCGCGGTGGTTGTCGCCAACGCCGCTCGCTCCAGCTGCCACCTTACCTAGCTCATGAGCGACCTCCTCGGAGCAACAGCCGCGGCCACCGCGGTAGCACTGCGTCACATGAGCCTCAGATCCTGTGTTCGAGCCTCGCCGCCACAACCCAAGGCCGACGACGCGAGGGAAGATCCACAGATACCGGGCGCACTTTGCGCAAACCCTCCCATTTTCGCTTTGCTCAACCCGAACCTCGAGGCCCCACCCGCAACGACTGTGTAGTATTTGCAAAAAGGCTCGCTGCACCCTAGACTCAACCAGTCCACGCCCTAGCCAGCGTGTGCGTTTGCAGAGGCCCCCGCCTACAAGCCCTCAACCCGCGGTCCTTCCGGCCCGTTGTCGGCCACCGAAGTTTTACAAAAAGGGTCTTGTTGTTCTGGTTAATCAACCCGCGGTCCAGGACGCTCTCAGCACGCCTCAGGCTGAGCTGACCCCTGGCCCACCTGTCTGCGGCTCAGGCTAACTGAGGCTGAGTGTAAAACGTTTCAGACTGTTTAAATAATTCAAACTTAATTCCAATAAATTCAAATTCAAATTATTTTCAGATTTTAAATAACTTTTGCATGCTTTATCCAAATTAGGCAAATGATATATGTTTTTGATTCAGAAAAATGAGAGGAATTCAAATATGCCATCTGTTTTGTATTTTGCTCAAGTAAAATTCCAAGTTCATGTTAATTACACCAAATGCCACTGGAACTTCAACAATTAATAACTTTTGTTTTGTAAATCCAAATTTGGCAAATAAATAGTCTAAAATGATCAGCTCGACGAGACCTTCCTGTTTATACTATCCTTGACTTCAATTGCAGCATGCATCATATAACTATATAATGAACAACAAATGTTATGACAACAAATGTGGTTCCAAAACCCAATTAAATGTTACTTTCTTGTTCTTCACACCTCACCATGCCATGCTACCTTTCTTGCCATGTAAATTGTGCATCATTCATCATGGCATGATTGTTTGCTTGACGCATCTTATTCATATGCTTGTGCTCTATAATTATGTTGGCCTTGTTTGTTTGGTTTTTCTTGATAGACACCGAAAGGTGGGTTGTATCAAGAGAACCAGGAGCACTACCCAGAACCGTCCTTTGCTTCAACAGAGACACCAGGCAAGCACTACCACATGCTTGCATACATACAGTACCTATCGCCTCTATCTTATTCTTGCATCATTGAGTCGCGATTGCATTAAAATGAATCCCAAGTATGCATAGCTATTACTTTTAAACCCCACCAAGCTTGTTTCCCTCCATCCCATGAGCCCCTACTATAGGAGTTGTTTGAGCCATGCGAGTCGTAGAACAGCATGTGTAGGGTTTGTGAGAGTCTGATGGATAACGAGGTACTTAAACAACTTAACCTGAGTAGTTCTGGGATAACTAAAGAAAGTGGCACCGGTGGGCAATATCTGCTATTTGGTTTTTCCTGCTCACTTGTGTCCCGTAAGACCCCGAGTACTTGATTCCTGTTCCTTGATTTATCGCGCTATCCACATCCGGGAGGTATATGGGACCCCCGACCGAGCTTGATTCCGTCTTATTTCTTGGGGCCACAAACTAGTTTGAGGTTTTATTACTATCCTGTACTTATGCCATGCTTTCTGCTTTATTACGATTGTGCGAGGAGCACCTCTGTCTGCTTTAGGACATAATGGCCCGTTGCTTAGTGTCGACAAGCCCAGCCACACTTTCGGGTTCCCGATCGTTCACAAATGTCCCCATAACCTTGAGGCCGTCTCGAGCTTGCTTACTCCGCTATGGTTCTACTCTAAGGGTGGCCTGAAATATTTCTGAATCTTGTGATTGTTCAGTCGTGAAAGCCTCGTTGGGTTTTGATTTGGTTTTTCCGAGGTTGATCGAGTGTGTGTTGCTATTGGTGCACCCCGGCCGGGTAAAACTTTCTGAAAGCCGTGTCCGCGGTTATGGACGACTTGGAGCACAGTTTCTTGATCATAGACAAGCATAACTAAAGTACCGCCTTAATTTGACTAAGTAACTTGACTAGTAAATAGTGCAATACTCACGGAATGGTTAATAAAATTGCCAACGGAAGGGGGGGTTGTTCGTCCGCTTCCTTGTCGGTAAGCAGGGAGGAGGATGGATCGGATGAGATTACCACTATAACTGTTGTACTTAATTCACGGACATCCGTCTATCATTGGTTAGGCGGATGGTTAGCGCTTATCTATAGAATTGCTAGGGTTTATCTTTTGCTGCAATTGCGTCACCCCAGGTTGTGTCCCCTTTAGAGGCATTAAGTCTTGCTGAGTACCCTTAGGGTCTCACACGATAAATTCTTGATTCAGATGAACAGGTACCTTCTCAGGACGGATACTGGGTGGAAGAAGCCGATGAAGTGGGCAACGACCGTATGGTGTAGAGATTCCGGGCACGGGGATCCGTGAGACCTGTAGTTGGGATGTGCTTATTTTCTCTGGCATCTTATGCCTATTTGCTTCTTATCCGTACTCGGATCTTGTTTGCCGCTTCCGCATGATACTCGATGTGTCTTTGAATGAGGAGTTATCCTAAATTATAGATGTATCTAGGTCATTTGAATCTTGCCGTATGGCGTTGGTATATTTCCTTTCTTTCTAGATGGTGTGGCTCTGATGTACTCTTGTATGGTGGCTTGCGTACATACCCACTTGTGTACGTAGTTGATCCTTCGCCGCCGACCACGCCTCAGACGTCTGAGGTCCCGTTGAGAGGTTAGCGGTTGGGACGTCTGAAAGGACTACCAGTGAGTGGCTTTTGGGGCCCCGCCGTACTATTTCAACCGCTATCTCTCATCCAGGCTTGTATCTAGGAGCGTAGTTCACCGAGGTAGTTACAATCCATGAGCCTCTACATAACACTTTATTAGTTCTGAACCCATCTTTATAATCACCCTGTTACGGTGTGACGTTTGATGTTATCAAGAAACTCTTCCGGTGTTAGTGATTGACATGATCTCATGGTCTAAGGATTAGGATCACTTCGTAAGTTGTTATAGCAATATAAACTCAATGACTTTGATCGTAATGCTATACTTCGGATGAATGTTCATCACACCATTACACTAATGTTGTGACCCCGTTATTAACAACATCCAATGTCCATGATCAGGAAACCTTGATCATCTTGTTAATCAACGAGCTAGTTTATAATAGAGGCATAACTAGGAACTTTCTATTTGTTTATTAAACACACATGTATTAACGTTTCCGTATTAATACAATTATAGCATGAAAAATAAACATTTATCATAAATAAGGAATACGATAATAACCACTTTATTATTGCCTCTCGGGCATATTCCCTTCAGCCTTGTGCCTCCAAGCTCCAACAAAAACATCATTGACTGTAAGTGGGTTTATCGCATTAAGAAAAATGCTGATGGACCTATTGACAGGTACAAAGCCCGTCTTGTTGCAAAAGGCTTCAAACAACGGTATGGTATAGACTATGAGGATACCTTCAGCCCCGTTGTTAAAGCTTCTACCATTAGACTTGTTCTCTCTATCTCCATCTCGCGAGGATGGAGCTTAAGGCAGCTAGATGTAAAGAACGCGTTCTTACATGGTGTTCTGGAAGAGGAGGTTTACATAAAACAACCACCTGGGTTTGAGTCTTCCGCTACTCCAACATATGTTTGCAAATTAGAAAAGGCTTTATATGGTTTGAAACAGGCACCTCGAGCATGGTACTCTCGCCTCAGCTCCAAGTTACAGGCTCTTGGTTTTGTTCCATCTAAGGCTGACACCTCACTTTTTCTACTGAATAAGTCAGGTATCACTATGTTCATTCTAATTTATGTTGATGATATCATAGTGACAAGTTCTTCAGATCAGGCTATTACAGCTCTTCTTCATAACCTACGTTCCGACTTTGCTCTTAAAGATCTTGGAGACCTTCATTTCTTTCTGGGTCTTGAGGTTCAGAGACAGTCCAATGGCTTGCTCCTGAATCAGGAAAAATATGCTACAGATTTATTACATCGTGTTGGCATGCGTGACTGTACATCATGCCCAACACCTCTGTCTACGACTGATACACTATCATTGACTATTGGATCTCCCCTTGGTCCCGAGGATATCACCCGCTATAGGAGTATTGTCGGTGCACTCCAATATTTGACATTGACTAGACTTGATATTTGTTTCTCAGTAAATAAGTTATGTCAGTATCTTCATGCTCCCACTACTGCCCACTAGACTGCTGTCAAAAGGATTTTGAGGTACATTCATGGCACCTGCAAGGTTGGTCTTACGTTTCAGAGATCCACTTCCACTTTGCTTAGTGCCTACTCAGATGCAGACTGGGCAGGTGATCTTGATGACAGACGTTCTACTGGTGGTTTTGCTATATTTTTTGGTCCCAATCTTATTTCTTGGAGTGCCAGAAAACAGCCTACTGTGTCTAGGTCCAGTACAGAGGCTGAGTATAAAGCCCTTGCCAATGCAACTGCTGAGCTCATTTGGGTTGAGACACTTGTCCGCGAGCTCGATGTTTCACTCAAGGAAAAACCATGTCTATGGTATGATAATCTTGGTGCGACATACTTGTCTGCCAATCCTGTTTTTCATGCTCGCACAAAACATATTGAGATTGATTTTTACTTTGTTCGAGAACGGGTTGATAGTAAGCAGCTTGATGTCAGGTTTATTTCCAGCAAGGATCAGATTGCTGATGGTTTCACCAAGACCCTATGTTCCAGACAGTTAGATGAGTTTAAGCGTAATCTAAACCTCTCTTAGGTCTAGATTAAGGGGGTATTAGACATGTAATATATTAGGTAGTATGTACGCCACGTAAAAGGCTTTTCCTTACCCTTATTAACACGCATCCGCCCCTCGCGAGAGGTAACGCCGTTCTCTACGATTTATCACCCTCGGACCTGTGTAAAGATGCAAGGTACAAAAAGTTTGGGAGGGGGTACATGCATGGCACGCTAGCTAGCTAATTACTTGTAGGTAGTATGCTAGCAACCGGTTTCTTTATCAACTCATCACCAAACACTTGGCTGGAGTAGCATGCGTGTGTGTATGAAAGGAGGTATCTAGCTATAGCCCCGTCGACCGCTTGCTGCACGCGCACGACTCAAGTCTTAGAATCAATGGCTATATGTGCCACTACCACTGTGGTGGCGGTGGCCATGCATGCTGATTGCTGCCATTGCGCCAGAGGCTAGCGGTCAAACCGAGTCCTACTACAACTACAACTTGGGCGCAAAGCCTCCACGTCATCCACACGGCGAGCTTTCATGTGTTCAAACATAGAGACAAGGAAGTGTACGACTACGACATGTGGGAACTGCGCATCGTGCAGTGGCTTGGCAAGGTTGCTAGCATTTTGGTTTCCTCCAATTTCCCACCTCAACATATACTAGTACAGTCGAGTAATAACATGGAGCAGAATAACCTAGCTAGTTATCTTTTTTTTTTTTTGAGAATACCTAGCTAGTTATCTGACATACAATAGAGTACACAATGAAATCAGTTGGGGATATATATAGGCTCTCGTGCCCGCATCAATGAAATAGTAATACACACATATAAGCATGTGTACAAAGGAAAGTAAGGGGCATATAGCATGATAAAGTCTAAACTGCATGAGTACATCACAAAACCATTCTCAAGAAAGGCCTATATGATCAGTTTCAAGCAATTAGTCATCGTAACTTTGCAGCATGTCTATCGCATACTTCTTTTCTTTGACCCCGTTCATGTTTTAGTAGGAAAGTGAGACACGAGATAAGTATTCGCAGATCAATGTGAGATAAAGTGAGGGGCATACAAGTATACAGAATGCATGAGAAAACAAAATAACAGATCTCATTCTACAGTTTCCTACACAATTGAAGTATCTCACATTGATGTTGCATGATAAACAACACGCTACAAGCTGGAAAAAATATGATCCTCGAATAACATCAAAAGGGAAACTATTTTGCGGTTGGAAGTTCCATATAAAATATGCACATCCAGGGGGGAATACCGGCTAGATCTCTATGTGGTAAGCATCTAAGCTCATGAATTATATGGGATTTTTGTTACGAAAATTTCCTCGTGAAAATATTTATTTAAAGTATGGGAGGAAACTAAAAAAAAGCAAAAGCAAGGGCCCCTAGCTGTCCATTTTTCTTTCAGCCTAGGCATATCAGATGCTCAAAATTCACATCAAAATGTTTTAAATACAACTTTGAAAGGATGGAATAGGAAATGAATTGCTGAAACCCTAATATAGATTTTTTTAGTAATTTCAACCCATGGAATAGTTTATAATTCGATAAATTAAGTTAATTTGAAATCGTGTAATACTTCATAATTTTAATAGTAAAGTTTATTTCATATTTAATCACGAAGAAAATTTTACTAAGTACGGATGTGAAGAGTGACAAAGATAGAAAATAATGATGACTAGTGGTCTAATCCGTATGGGGGCACCACAGCCAGCATTGGAACACCAAGGAAATGAAAGAACCAAAGAAGCACAAATGAAGGTGAAGAAAAAAAATTGTACCAAAAGGATCAACTTCCTTGCTTGTGAGGAAAATGGAAACACTTGTGTATATGCATTTCCATTGATTGATTCCATCTACTACCAAACAAGATGTGCACATTTGTACTTAATAAATAATATTACATATGTATGGACATGAGCTCATATGCCCCCCATGAACAGTACGTTTAAAATAAATAGTAGTTGGGTGCATGGAGCATCGATGTTGCCTCTTCCACCATCGCATCTCACTCTGGCGTTGTGGTTCCTTAGGAACCTCCTACGGCTGAAGGCACAACACCGTTAGGCCATCCCCAACGGGCCCCGTATTTTAGATAGCAGTTTGGTCTGAATCAGTCCGTTTGCGGGATAGAGGACAGGCCGTCCGGGTTCATCCTGGTTTGCGGTGGCTTGTGCCCCCAACGGCATCACACCCGCAAAAAAGGTGCAGAAAAAAAGAGAGGACAAAAATAATTAACATATTACATAAACGCTCCTTGTCATGGGTCCCCCGGTCACAAAATATACAGAAAAAAAAAGAAAAAGCCACAATATTATGGAGTGCCTTGGCGTTGAACGGAGGCGAGGCGGCGGGCGTTGCTGCTGGCCGGCCGGCACCCTGGTCCTGCGGCTGCGCCGCCTACTCCTCGTAGTCGACGTCAGCGAGGTCGATGAAGACCTGCGGCGGGGGCCACGCGCCGGCCTGGGTCGGAGTGTGAGCGGGAGGCAGAGGCGGTGCCGGGAGTGTGGGCGACATCTGGGCATGCGCGTCCACCCAGGACTCGTGCATCGTCTGGGCGGTGCCGTCCCACTTCTTCTCCTCTTCCAGCTGGGAGGCGAGGATGGCGGCCTGGAACTCCTCCTCCTCCGTCATCGGCCGGCGCTTCCACTCTGGCCCCTCCTCCTCCTCCTCCATCTTGACCGCCACCAGCCGAGGCGGCTCCGGGTCCTCCTCCGGCTCTGGCCATGGCCACACCTCGGACGCGAGGGTGTCCGCGCCATGGTAGCGCGACCAATACGGAATGCCGGGCTGCAGCGACGGGAAGTGGAGGCCATTGTATCATCGTCCTCCACGCCGGAGTCCTCCTGGGACCCCTCCCAGTAGTCCTTGTCGGCGTCGTCGAGGTTCTCGAGGTGGGCCTCGATGTCCTCGCGCCGGGTCGCGTGCTCCGCCTCGAACCACCGGTCCCAGACCGGGGAGTCGACGACGTAGACTGGATCCCGCCACAGATCTCGCGGGAAGGCCCAGTGCCGGCAGATCTCGCGGCAGCGCGCAGGCCTGGAGGTAGGGATGGCCGGCACCGGCACACAGGCGCTGTTGAGGTGCCATCCCGCTGGCAAGTGGACCTCGGGCCACAGGCAGGGCATGTCTGCCTCCGCGAGCGTGCGCGCGGCGTCGATGCTCATGTACACGCGCCGCTCGGAGCGTGGGCGCGGTAGAGGGCTGGAAAAAGGAGGAGGAGCTTCGCCGGGGCGGCGAGTGGGAGACGGAATGGTGGCCACGGCCGGCGCGGCTAGAGGAGCCGGCCTCGTGGTCATTCCGGCCGTCTGGGACCAGGACTTCTGTCCTTGGTCACAGTGACGACGAGGGCCGGCGAGGGCGAGCTTGTCGACGGGGAGGGAGTGGCTAGGATTTTGGGGTTTGGATAAGTGGGGAATGGAAGTGGAGTGGATGTGGATGGGGACGACGCAATCCCAATCAGAAGGGCCCGCGCCCTGGGACACCGCCGGTGGGGCCTGAGAAAGACTCGGCTGAACCGTGTTGGGCGAGGTCGTCGAGCCGCCGCAAACTGGCGCGGTTTTGGCCTGTATGTGCGAATCGGACCCATGGCCACTGTCGTCTGCTTTGGGGGCGTTGGGCCTTGTGATCTGTCCGGAAGGGCGAGATCAGACGCGCGACGTCTGTTTGCGTGGGGCCGTTGGGGTTGGCCTTAGGTATAAAGTAGATTCGGAGCATCTCTCCCAGGTACTTAATATCATTTTGTTGGTTTCGATAAACTTATAGTTGTACATTAACAGTCACATACACAGAACACTCTAGCTAAAATCATCATACCTAAAAATAAATTACAATGGTGATTTATGTTGCCTTGGAGATGAGCATGCTGCTGCTGGCCCTCGCGCCAGTGGCCAGCGACATCAAATACACTACCGAGGATCTGTCACTCACTAGAGGAAAAAGGGCCATCCGTTCGCGACCCCTCGAAGCATTAGTCCCGGTTGCGCCACCAACCGGGACTAATGCTGGCACGCGTCCCGGTTGGAGCGGGCACGGGGCCAGGGGGCATGGGTCCCGGTTGGTAAGGGGGCATGCGTCCCGGTTGGAGCCACCAACCGGGACTAAAGGTTTGGCCACAGCCACGTGGCCTGGCACGCACCTTTAGTCCCGGTTGCTGGCTTCAACCGGGACTAAAGGCCCCTTGCCCTCTATAAATGCAACGCCCCTCTGCCTCCACTGCTTTTTTCGAATGGTGTAAGGTGTGAGGTGTGTGCTAGTTTTTTCATGCATGCATTGAAGGTGTTTGTTGAAATGTTTGAGTGAAAAATCTCGTTGAATTTCTCATAGAACAAAAATATAGAAGGTGTCCGAGACGCACTTGAGCTTTCTCCTCTTTATTTCCCTCGATCGAGGTTAGCAATCTTATCTTTTCTAGGTCATTGATACAATTCATGTGTCGGTGTGAATTGGTTATTTCACTATTTATGATGTCCTGTTTTTGATAAACTTACTTATATGATGCGGATGAGCGTCGGGAATGGATGTACGGTGACCGTGGTAGCCGGTATATCAAAGGCGTGGATAAATTTATTGATGTGGCTACGGCAAACAAAGAGAATGGATTTATCGTTGTCCATGTGTTCAATGTCGGAACAACAAGGAGTACTCTTCCTCGAAAATCATTCATGCCACCGATTATGAAAGGTTTCATGCCCAACTATAATTGCTGGACCAAGCACGGTGAAAGAGGGGTTATGATGGAAGATGGTGAAGAAAAGATGATGATAACAACTATCATCATATGTTTTTCAATCTGATGATCTTGCAATGGAAGATAATGGAGGAAAAAGGTGAAGAATGGGCATCGGATGAGCCGGTGATGAACTTGGTAGGGTCATTTTTGATGCAAAGCGAGGCGTGAATGTAAAATGAGAAGTTGAAGTTAGAGGGCATGTTAGAAGATCACAAGAAATTGTTGTACCCAAATTGTGAAGATGGCAGCACAAAGCTCGATGCGACCTTTGGAATTGTTGCGATGGAAGGCAGTGTGGTCTAAGACTCCTCATTTGAAAAGATGCTGAAAATAATGAAGCGAAGTTTCCAAAACATAACGAACTTCCCGAGAGTACCTACGAGCAAAGAAGACTCTCATCCTCGGGATTAGATGTGCAAAAGATACATGCATGCATTAATGATCGCATCCTCTACATGTAAGGAGTATGAGAATTTAGATAAATGCCGGTATGCAGCGTTGCGGTATAAGATCGACGAGATGACCCTGGTGATGTTGAGGAGAGCCCCTCGGAAGAGGGTTCTGCTAAGGTTATGTGGTATGCTCCTATAATACCAAGGTTGAAACGCATGTTCGAAACAAAGAGCATGCCGGGTTGTTGCGATGGCACAAAGAAGACCGTAAGAAAGGCGGGAGTTGAGACACCCTGCTGATGGGTCACAGTGGAGAAAAATCGAGAGAGACTTCCGGACTTTGCGGTGGCGCAAGGAACTTATGGTTTGGTCTAAGTAAGGATGGCATGAATCCTTTTGGGAGCAGAGCTGCATCCACACCTGGCCCGTGACTCTATGTATCTACAACCTGCCTCCTTGGTTGTGCATGAAGCGTAAGTTCATTATGATGCCGGTGCTCATCCAAGGCCCGAAAGCAACACGACATTGATGTGTACCTTAGGCCATTAGTTGAAGAACTCTTACGGTTGTGGGGCAAACCAGGTGTACGTCGTGGGATGAGAACAAGCAGAGCCATTTAATGTACGAGGGTTGTTATTCGTAACCATCAATGATTGGCCTGCTCTTAGTAACCTTTCGTGATGACAAACAAAGGATATAAGGCATGCACCTGTTTAGATAAGACCGAAGGTACATATTTGCATAAATGCAAGAAGGTTGTGTACCTAGCGAATCGACGATTTCTTCCGACCAATCATCCCGTAAGAAAGAAAGGCAAGCATTTCAAAGGTGAGGCGATCACGGAAGAAGCCTGAACTCCCGGTGGTGATGATGTATTTGGTATGGTCAAGGACATAGAAGTAATCTTTGGAAAGGGTCCGGCGGTCAATCAGTTCGAGCACGTCGCTCTGTGACACGCACCCATGTGGAAGAAGAAATCTATATTTTGGGAGCTGCCATATTGGAAAGTCCTGCGTGTCCGCTCTTCAATCGACGTGATGCACGTGTGAAGAATCTCTGCGTGAACTGCTAGGATTCCTAGGCGTGTATGGGAAGACAAAAGATACACACAAGCACGGAGGACCAACAAATTATGAAAGACCCAAAGAACATGCATAGAGATAACAAAGGCGGATAAAGGCGTCACTTAAGTCGTGCCTATGCTCTTACCAAAGCAGAAGGAAATCTTTTGAAGTCCTTCTGATTATCAAGGTGCCGTCGGGCTTCTCATCTAATATAAAGGGATAATAAATATGGCGGAGAAAAAGTTCCAAAACCTGAAGTCTCATGACATCACGTGATTATGACGTGATTGCTTCCGATTGCATTGAGGGGCTTCTACCGAAAATGTTCGAGTACCCATTGTGAAGCTGCGTGCATTCCTCAATGCAATATCTCGAAGGTAATCAATCCGGATATTACGCCAAGGTTCTGAAGGATGTGGTACAATGTCTTGTTAGTTTTGAATTGGTGTTCCCACCATCCTTCTTCAATATTATGACGCATCTCCTGGTTCATCTAGTGGAAGAGATTGCCATTCTCGGTCCGAATCGCACAATATGTTCCCCTTTGAGAGGTTCATGGGAGTCTTAAAGAAATATGTTCATAACCGTGCTAGACGGAAGGAAGCATCTCCAAGGGATATGGAGCAGAGGAGGTCATTGAGTTTTGTGTTGACTTTATTCGACCTTAAGCCGATTGGTGTTTCGACTCGCGGCATGAGGGAAGACTAAGTGGAAAAACGCACTGGAAAGAAAGCAATGATATGTAGGGACGGGGATTCTTTCACTAAAGCACACTACACAGTTCTACATAATTCCACCTTGGCAGCTCCGTATATCAAGGAACACAAGAATATTGTACGCTCCAAAAACCCGGGGAAGCCTGAATCATGGATTACAGATGAACACATGAAGTCTGTCGGTGGTTGGATGCGGACACATCTCTTGAATGACACCACTGTTGGAGATCAGCTATACTTGTTGGCCGCGTCACCATCTTCTACTGTATTGAATTTCCAAGGGTATGAAATAAATGGGAATACATTCTACACGATCGCCCAAGATAAAAAGAGCACCAACCAAAATAGTGGTGTCCGCTTTGATGCAATAGACGAGAATGGAAAAAATGACACATATTATGGTTACATAGAGGAGATATGGGAACTAGACTATGGAGTCTCTTTTAAGGTCCCTTTGTTTCGCTGCAAATGGGTCAACCTGAATGGGGAAGGGGTAAAGATAGACCAGTTGTACGGAATGACAACAGTGGATCTCAACAATCTTGGTTATAGAGATGAACCATTCGTCCTAGCCAATGATGTGTCTCAGGTTTTCTATGTGAAGGACATGTCCTCCAGACCGAAAAAAAGAAAAAATATGCAAACGAATACATCATATGATGAGCCAAAGCGTCACATAGTTCTTTCAGGGAAAATAAACATCATGGGAATCGAGGACAAGACAGACATGTCAGAAGATTATAATAAGTTTGATGAAATTCCGCCCTTCACAGTGAAAACTGACCCAAGCATTCCGTTAAGTAAAGAAGATGGTTGATGGTTGATGGAGAGGCGTTGGTGATGACGATGGTGATGATCCTCTCCAAATTCTCCGTCCCGGCAGGGTGCCAGAACGGAGTTTCTGGTTCTGAATCACGGTTTCTGGTGGTGGCGGCGCAGCAGAACTCTTTCTGGAAAAACGTCGACCCCCCTTGGGTTTTTAGGTCAAGAGGCAACTTATAGGCGAAGAGGGAGGCCGAGGGGGTGTCTGGGGCGGCCACACCACCTACAGGCACGACCAGGCCTGGCCCGCACGGCTAGGGGGTGTGGGCCCCCAGGGCCCCTCCGTCTCGTATTCTGGCTCTGTGAGTCTTCTGGTTTATACGTCGAAAACATATCTATAATTTTTGATGTTCCATGCTTTTTTAGTATCTACTTTGCTTTGATTTGTCCACACTTTGAGGTGTTTTCATATGTTTTCTGGTACTAACCTATTAAGAAGTTTCCACAGTGCCAGTTGCCTGTTTTCTTCTGTTTTTGGTTCCAGAAAGGCAGAAAATCAATATTCTCGGAATTGGACGGGACAAAATCCAAAGTAAATATTTTACCGTGGGGAATACGAAGCCAGAATACGATACGAAGGAGACTCACTAGGGGGCACACCCCCTGGCGGCGCGGGCTAGGGCTAGCCGCGCCTAGGGGATTGCAGCCGCCCTGGTGGCCCCCCCTGCCTCGCCTCTTCGCCTATGAAGTCCCCCGATGCCTAAACCATAAGTACCCGATGATATTCTGAAGCTCTTCCCGGCACCATCGTCCGTAGCTCTTCTGTATCCACCACCATCGTCCCTAGATCGAGGGGGATCTGAAGCTCTTCCCGGCACCCTGCCGGAGGGGAGATCATCTCAGAGGCCTTCTTCTTCATCATGCCAGCCTCCGGTATGAAGCGTGAGTAGTTTCACCTTGGACTACGGGTCCATGTAGTAGCTAGATGGTTGTATCTCCTCCTTGTGCTTTCATGTCTAGATCTTGTGAGCTTCATTCATGATCAAGATCTCATCTATTTGTAATCATGCATGTTGTGTTTGGGGATCCGATGGATGTTGAGATTACTATGTCATATTGATTAATGGTTTGGTCTTATTGATTCTATCATGTCTGTTGTTTGTGATCTTGCATGCTCTCCGTTGTTAGTAGCTATCTTGGCCAAGTAGTTGCTAGTGACTCCAAGAGGGGGTATTTATGCTCGATAGTGGGTTCGTGCCTCTACTTAATCAAGGGAAGTGACGGAAATCTCTACGGTTGTAGATGTGTTGTTGCCACTAGGGAGAAAAAAAGGTCTCTTGTTCATGGAACAAGTGGATTGTTTACCTTACACACTTTGCTTAAAGCAGTTGTCTGTTGCTTGCAACTTAATACTAGAGGGGGTTCGGATGATAACCTGAAGGTGGACTTCTAGTCATAGATGTTGTTGAATGGCGGTCTATGTATATTGTTCTATTACCCAATCGAATCTCATAGGATCTTTCACTACTAGGAAAAGGGCTATAGGTAATCCGCACATCCGTGGCTCACATGGTTGAAGTGCCCCACCTGTGGGAAGTGTCCTACTAGTAACTAGAACAACTGTGGCGCACATGGGGTATATGCGCCACAGATATGTATGGGCCAGGGGCCTGCCAGCCGCATGCCACATACCCATAGCGCACATGGGGTAGGTGCCCTACGGTTGTGGCAAGTTCTGTGGCGCACTATGCCATGTGCGCCACTGATGTGTAAACTTAGTAGTAGGACACCTTGCCCTAGTTCTCTACGCCTAACTACCCTGCACCAACTTCACCCCCCCCCCGTGGATCGCCTTTTTAGGCTTTGCAAAAAATAAAAGAAAATGATAAAAACTACAAAAAAATAAAATCCTTTCATATTTAGGTAGATAATGTGGTATAGTTTCTAGGAAAATTAACAAACATGAGTTTCCACGTTTTCTGCAAAAAAAGGTCATGTCACGGTAAAATGGCCGTAACTTTTGCATACGATATCGAAAAAAATCGTATAATATATCAAAATGACGGGAACGAGATTTCGCATGCCCTCGCAATGACCTCTGGTCGTTTAGAGATTATTTAGATTTTCAAAATTCGAAAAGAGTAAAAAGTTACGGTCAAAAGACTGTTTTTTCCTACAGAAAAAAATAAAGGGCAACTTACCCGTAGCGCACCACCACCTAGTGCGCTACGAGTAAGTTGGGCAGGATTCAAAATTTGAATCTCCATCCCGCCCACCTACCTTTTCCTTTCCCCTTTTCCCTCTCCCTTTTCCTTCTCCCTTCTCCTTCCTTCTCCCTTCTCCTTCTTCCTTCCCCTTCTCCTTTTCCTTCTCCTCCTTCCCCTTCTCCTCCCTCTGGACACCTTGCTCCGGCGTTCTTTCTCCTGCCTCCTCCTCTCTTTGCACATACCTGATTGCTTTTGCAATTCAAAATGAGGGTGTTTTTTTTGCATTTTTTTGTTTTCTGAAAAACACATCCGTGGCGCACCCTGTACCCCTACCCGTGGCGCACGCCTATCTAAACTGTAGTGGCGCACCATGCGATCTTGCCACGGCTAGGAGATAGCCGCAGCGCGAGGCTAGTGGCGCACTGCTAGTGCGCCACGGAAGGCCTTTTCAGGTGCGCCACGAACATGCGTTTTCCTAGTAGTGTTTATGTCTAGTATTGCATTGTTATGCCTTGCTTAGTCCTGTCAATTGCTCTGCTGTAATTTGTTTACCCAGCATGCCATGTTTGTTTATCTAAGGAGAACACCTCTAGTGAACTATGGAACTCGGTCCAATCTTTACCATTGATACATCTTCCACTGTTACTGTTTACTTACTACAAACCATCATCACCTTCCACACCATGCAGTTAATCCTTTGTTACAGCAACCAATGAGATTGACAACCTCACTATTAGTTGGGGCAAAGTCTTGAGTTTGTGTTGTTAGGTTTCCACATTGATTGCTACACCTTTGAGACATTTCCTTCCCCCTAATGGTTCGATAACCTTGGTTTCTTACTGAGGGAAGACTTGCTGCTGTGCTGCATCACATCTTGCTCTTGGGGTTTCCCGACAAAGCGCTTCAGGCGCCATCAACAAGTTTTCTGGCGCCTTTGCTAGGGAGGCTAAGGACGTCTTCACAAGGGGATTCCTCCTCAACCTTTCCCATTACTTTGTTTTTAGTTTGCTTAGTTTCTTTTGCTTGGTTTTTTTGCCTCTATTTATCAAAAACTCCAAATAAAATTAGTTTAGTTTGGTTTGCTTTCTCTTATCAAAAACACAAAAAAATTTAGTCCCTACTCTAGTTGCCACCTTGCTCTAGCTCACCATGTTGTTCCCCAAGTTCACCCTAAAATACCTTCCAATAGTTAGTGGCTCCATAATTGGGAAAGATAATATTGAAGAATTCTTTAATCATGTTAGCAAGCATGAGGATATTGAGGATAGATCTATAGCAGAACTTGCTCCTAATTATGAAATTGCTGCAGCTTCTTTATTTCATATGTTGGAGGCTAGGTTTGTTAGCCTTAACCCCATGATGCAAATTTTGTTCCTAAAACTAAAAGAAGAAAAGAATGCTGAAAAGATAGAATTTATCCTTGAAACTTTACTAAAAGAGTTTCATGATGTTGCTAAGGAAGCCAAAAAGGTATTTGAGCGTTTTAATATGCTAGTCTCATGTGTTGATGTTGTGGGTACTTGAGATAAAACCAAACCTAGAGAGGAATTCAAGATACCCATACCCTTTAAACTTGTTGGGATGCATGAAGCCTTTGAAAAGAATTTTGATTGGATTATTCCTGAAAATCCTTTTGATGAAAGTAGTAAACCAAAGAGAGATGAGATGGGATCCTCCAAGACTCATTTGGATTAGATACCTCTCATAGTTGAATACTTGGCAAGTATTGATCTTAATTCTTCATTTGAAAATACTTGATTTCTTGCTTCTTGTGCCTAACTTAAAGGAGTTAAAGAAAAGTACTTGTTGGGAGATAATCCAAGAGTTTTCTTGAGTATTGGAAGTTATTACTTCATTAATGACCTCTCCTTATCCTTTTTGTTTTCTTTTTGTGCCAAGAATGACCTCTAATGAGAGGGAAGTAAGATTTGGGGAGTTGTTGTCTCGAAACAGATTTCTGTCCTTCACCATAAAAATTTGTGAGGAGTCTTTGTAAGTCGGATTTAGCTAAACATTTACGAATAAATCCCCCAATATGTTAGCTAACTTTCGTTAGTTCAACACTTTTTTATTTGAGCAACAGAAGATCTTAGAAAAAATCGGTTTCTACCTACTGGTCTGCTTTGATAGATTTCTGCCATTATTTGCATTTGCATTGGCTTCTTATTGATTCTTATTTGGGTTCTTTTTGGAAAATTGAGATTTTTGAAGGAGTTGCTATAGTAGCTTGTGTTTTTAGTGAAAAGTTTTGCTGTTCTAAAGCTAAACCCCAAGGTCTATTATCTTTTGAATACACTAATGTTGCTAATGAAGACTGTGTAATGCACGCCTATCTCGACACAACCATGGCGCACCATGCAGTGCGCCACAACTAGGAGATAGCCGCAGCGCGAGGCTAGTGGCGTACTGCTAGTGCGCCACGGAAGGCCTTTTCAGGTGCGCCACGAACATGCGTTTTCCTAGGATCTTTATGTCTAGTATTGCATTGTTATGCCTTGCTCAGTCCTATCAATTGCCCTGTTGTAATTTGTTTACCCAACATGCCATGTTTGTTTATCTAAGGAGAACACCTCTAGTGAATATGGACCCCGGTCCAATCTTTACCATTGATACATCTTCCACTGTTACTGTTTACTTGCTGCAAACCATCATCACCTTCCACACCATACAATTAATCCTTTGTTACAGCAACCGGTGAGATTGACAACCTCACTGTTATTTGGGGAAAGTCTTAAGGTTGTATTGTGCAGGTTTCTATGTTGCTTGCAACACCTTTGATACGTTTCCTTCCTCCTACTAGTTCGATAACCTCGGTTTCTTACTGAGGGAATACTTGCTACTGTGCTGCATCACACCTTGCTCTTGGGGTTTCCCGACGAAGCGCTTCTAGGCGCCATCACTGGTGAAATAGGATTTTTGGCATATTTTCCGGGATTTTCCTATTAGTTGATTTTCTGCACAAAAACTAGACACCAAGGTAATTCTGCTGAAAACAACGTCAGTCCGTGTTAGTTGTATCCAATTCACACAAGTTTAGAGGAGAAACAATAGCAAAAGTGTTCGGGAATGTAGATACGTTTTGGACGTATCAATATGTATCGGGTCTTACGAGCCATGCAAATCGCTCTAAACCCCAACTCATGAAAACGTCCATAAAACGAGAAAATCATGAGGTTTTGGTCATAACTCTTAAACATGTATCAGATCTTAGGAGTCATGCAAATCTCCCTGGCACCCCAAAAATGTGGTCAATAGCTCGTGAAAACGAACATACGAGTTTCTGGTCAAGTCTCTCAAACATGTACCAGGTCTTACTGACCATGCAAATTGCCTCGGAACCCGGAAACTGTAGGTAATAGCTCATGACAAAGGCCATAAAACACGAAAATAACGAGTGTATGGTCTTAACTCTCAACCATGTATCGGGTCTTACGGTCGCTGTAAATATCCCTGGAACGCCAAATCTGTGGGCAATAGATCATGAAAACGGCCGTAAAACGCGATAATGACAATTTTTTCGTCTTTACTCTCAAACATATATCGGGCCTTACGACCATTGTAAATCTCCCGGGAACGCCAAAACTATGGGCAACAGCTCATAACAACAGCCATAAAACGAGAAAATGACGAGACTTTCGTCATAAGTCTCAAACATCTATCAGTTGTTACGGTTGTTGTAAACTTCCCTGGAATCCCAAAACTGTAGGCAATAGCTCATGAAAACGGCCATAAAATGCAAAAAATGATGATTTTTTGGTGATAACTCTCAAACATGTATTGGGTCTTAAGGGCCACGTAAATCTCCATGGAACCCCAAAACTGAGGGCAATATCTCATGAAAATAGCGGTAAAACACAAAAACGACGAGTTTTTGGTCATAACTTTCAAACATGTATCGAGTCTTACGAGCCTTGCAAATCACCCCAAAACCCCAAAAATGTGGGAAAAAACTTATGGAAATGAACATAAAATGCGAAACAACGAGTTTTTGGTCGTAACTCTCAAACATGCATCGGGTCTTACGGGCGTTATAAATCGCCTTGGAACCCCAAAAGTGTGGGCAATAGCTCATGAGAAAGTCCATAAAACACGAAAAAGATGAGAGTTTGGTCTTAACTCTCAAACATGTATCGGGTCTTACGGTCGCTGTAAATTTCCCTAGAACGCCAAAAATATGGGAAATAGCTCATGAAAAAGGCCGTAATATGCGAAAACGACGATTTTTTGGTGATAACTCTCAAACATGTATCGGGTCTTACATGCCACGCAAATATCCATAGAACCCCCAAACTAAGGCCAATAGCTCATGAAAACGGCCGTGAAACGCAAAAGCGACGAGTTTTTGGTCATTACTCTCAAACATGTATCGGGCCTTATGGACCTTGCAGATCTCCCTGGAACTCCAAAACTATGGGCAATAGCTCATAAAAACAGCCATAAAACGAGAAAACGATGAGTCTTTCATCACAAGTCTCAAACATCTATCAGTTATTACGGTTGTTGTAAGTCTCTCTGGAATCCCAAAACTGTAGGCAATGGCTCTTGAAAACAGCCATAAATGCAAAAAATGACGAGTTTTTGGTGATAACTATCAAACATGTATCGGGTCTTAAAGCCATGTAAATCCCCATGGAATCCCAAAAATAAGGGCAATATCTCATGAAAACGGCGGTAAAACGCAAAAACGACAAGTTTTTGGTCACAACTTTCAAACATGTGTCGAGTCTTACGAGCCTTGTACCTTCGGTTCAGAGCTGTATAGCTCAATTCTCTAGAGATACCAATCTACTTAGCTTCAGGGTTAAACCTGATCAAAGGGAGATTTTAGTCACTTTTGTAGCAACCTTGAGAGCCTGATCTGTTCCCTATAAACCATGGGTTAACCATGGTGATCCTTGTAACACATATGTAAATATTTTGCTTTTATTAATATATAAGCAGTGGGAGCCTCTCTTGTTGTAGTTCGTCAAAAAAAGGAGGCATTTGTTGTTATTCTTTAAACTTCAATTCCCAACCCCTTGATATTTTGGTCTACAAATCATGTCCCATTTAGTTAACCGATACTTACATTTCCCACCTTCACTTTGCTAGAAAAATGTGATCTATAAAAATATATACGTTTTGGTACCCCTATAGGTACTTCTAAGAAAGACAGCCTAAAGAACTATAAACTAGTCAACACTGAATTAATCAGCACAAGACGGTCTCCATATGATAGCATCTTGCCTGCCCAACAACCGAGTTTTCCTATAAAACGGCTTTCTACTAGGTACCATTCAGAGGTCTTAAGTTTTCTGTAGTGTATAGGCACACCTAGATATCTAAAGGAAAGAGACCCAGACTCACAACCAAAAAGTTCTTTGTATTGTTCCTTCTCCTATTTAGCCTTTCTAAAATAGAAAATTTTGCTTTTGAGAAAGTTAATCTTAAGATTAGATAATTGTCAAAAAAAAAGAATGAGCTTCATGTTGAAAACCTAATCTAAATCATGTTCCATAAATAAAATATAGTATCATTCACATATTACAGAATTGAAAGGCCTCCCTCAACAAGATGAGGGATAAGTCCTCCAACTTGGCCATGTTTTTTCCCCGAGCAATTAAAATGGCTAACATGTCTCCAATAATGTTGAAAAGCATTGGTGACATTGGGTTGCCTTGTCTTAGGCCTTTTATAGTTTGAAAATAATGACCAATATCATTATTGACCTTAATTCCCGCGCTACCTCCCTAAACAAAATGCTCAACTAACTCGCACCATTCTGATGCAAATCCTTTCATATGTAGTGTTGTAGGAAATTCATTTAACCTTGTAATAAACCTTTTAAAATTCATTTTTAAAAAGTACCCCATCCATCTTCTTACTATGAAGTTCATGAATGGTTTATAGCAACATAACAACCCCCTTAAGGATATGTATTCCAGACATGAAATATTTTTGCATAGGCCAAATAACTTTTTCAACAATTGTCGTGATATGATTAGCTGCCAGAACATTCAGTAAACAAATAGGTCTATACTATTGTATTTGCACCGTATTTTATTTCTTGGAGAACAGGGTGATCACACCAAAGTTTAATTTAAACAATGGCAAATATCCACTTTTCAATGTGAAAACAATGCCATCATATCCCCTTAATGAATTCCCAATTGTTTTTCATAATTCTCAACTGCGAACTCATCTGGTATAGGAGCTTTGTTCAACTCCATATGGAAAATAGCATCATGAAACCTCCTCCTCGGTAAAGTCAGCCATGATAATACCATTTTCTTCGAGAGATAATTGCGGTATATCATGAGTTATGCCCTCTCTCATAGCAAAGTTAGATGGTTCCGGTGCCCCAAATAGTTTTTTATAATATTCCTTAATATAAACCTATAAATTCTCTTCACCCACTATAGTTCCTTTATCTTATTCTAATTAAAATAATTTTTCTCTCGGTGCTTCCCATTTGCAATCAAATAAAAGTACTTTGTATTATTTCCTCCTTGAATATGTTTAACTTTTGCTCTTTGCGCCCATTTTGTTTCTTCGTCTCTTCTTAGTTTTTTAATGCTTTCATTAGCCACCCTTAAGGCATCCCTTTCAACTGAGATAAGAGGAAAGCTTTCGGCTTTTAGGTCTAGATTGTTGATAATTTCTAGCAAGCGTTCCTTTTCTTTATTGTATTTGCCACTCAAATTCTTGGCTCATCCTTTTAAACAACGACAAATATGCCTTATTTTGTTTTGCCATCTCTCAATTGATATCTCTCCATGAGTCACCACCTTTCGTTCCTCTTTCACCATTGCATAAAAATCATCTTGATGCAACCAAGCCAGTTCAAAAGAGAATTGTGATTTATTTCCGTGATGGGCATGTTTGCCAGAATCAATTAGGAACGGCATATGACCTACCCATGTCCTTGTCAGATCTCTCACTATTACTAAGATAAATTTTTATTCCCATTCCACACTCGCTAAAATTTGATCTAGCTTCTCTAAAGTGGGATTCTCTCTTCGACTATCCCACATGTATTGTTTATCTGAAAGAACAATTTCTCTCATGTCTAGACTCTCAATAATTGCATTAAAGACAAAAGGCCAATGCACATTAAACTTCCCGTTACTTTTATCTTCTTTCTCTCTAAGAATATTAAAATCTCCCCTACTAGCATAGGAAGGGATTATGTTTCACACATCCATACTAATTCCGCAAAAAAACTGCTTTATGTTCATTGTGGGAAACACCATATACTCAAATAAAACCCATTCGAAACCATAAATTTTACTTCTAACTTGGAGTTTGACACAAAAATCTCCAGTTTCACCTTCCTCGCTTATAAATTGTTACTATTAATACCTACCAAAATACCCCCGACCTCCCATGAGGTGGGAGACAGAACCAAGAAAAATCAATCCCATTTGCCAAGTGCTTAAGAAAAGTAACATTAAAATTTGATCTCCCCGTCTCCAGTAAGGCGATGAGTCTAATTTATGTTCCTTTATAGCTTCTCTTACGAATAGATGTTTTGCGGTGTCTCGAAAACCCTCACTATTCCAACTTAAACCTCTTAAACTATTCATTATGATTATCTTTTTTGTATTTTAGATCTAGTACTCCTACAAACCTTTGAATGATGAAACTCCTTCTTTTTTCTTGATTTATTTAAATATGCATTTGGCATTAATAGATACACATGGTCATCTAATTCCTTATATTCCTTATCTACCAAATCTTTAGCAAGATTTGATACTTTCAAGGTCAACAAATTTGAAGGACCAATGTCCTTTTCAATTTACCTGCCCACATTTTAAAAAACATCAAGGTTCTGTTGAACTCAACATCCTTAATAGCATTAATTAAAACTACATACTGCTCTCTATTTCCCCCCAAAGATACTCATATATGAGCTCTAGATATAATATCATCACCATATTTGATAAACGCAAGTGTTTAGATAATATAGTACATGCTGTCCCATAAAACTTTTGTTCATGGGTATTGTAAATTCCCTCCAACTGTGTGGCACCCCCATTGGGTTGTGCTTGAATCCGATCACTTGATCTCAACACCAATGGACTAGGAATACCTCCAAAAGCTACCACATCCTCTACGGTAGGATTCTCGAAACACACAACACTAGGAGTCATCACACCCAGTGTTTTGGTTGGCAAAAAACTGGTAATTGATGCCCTCATCGACAATACCCCACTTTTCTTCTCCCAAACCACCACCCTTTCACTGCATGGATTCATCAATATCTTCCCAGTCGCAGTACCTTGACAGTTAAGCATAACCCCAATGGATGATGAGTTCAAATTCATATTCGAAACAATAGGAAAAACCATTGAAATAAAGTTTGAAACAATAGTAATCAGTGTGTTACCACTCACTACAAAAAGGAGTTGTGCAGAAGATCAGGTTGGTGCACACATCGTCCCCATTGTGTGGCGTGGAAGAGGCAGAGACTCTACCCTCTTGCTGTGCCTTTTCGCATGGGACAGGAGACTTTGTCTCCATCTCTGGCCGGTGCGCGCCCCCACACGGGCGGGTAAACGTGTTCGCAACAATAGGCCCAGGTCTTGGTGCGGTTATGAACAAATCTCCGACCAACATAGATCCCGAGATAGCATCAGCACCAGATCATGTGCATGGTCTGTCCTCTAGAGGCTGCGTCAATATCTTTCTCTGAACCAAAAACAGTCCCTAGTGCATTAAAGATAGCAAAATTTTCTATAGATTCATAAAAATACAAATTAGGACAATTCCTACTAGTTGCATCCAAATTTGTACCTTTAGTCGCTGAAGTACACAAGAAGGCCCCAATTTGAATTGAAGCTAGGGATGTCTATCTATTTCCAACATTATTCTCCTGCCTCTAGTTGAGGCCGAAATATTTTGAGAATCCCTATTTTCTTGATTATTAGTATAGAAGACTTGTCCATTTCCATGACATGTCCATTTTCTGCATTTCCCCATTAGTATCCCCATCTCCATTACCACCCCCTAAAAATTTATCATTATAGCATCTTGGGTAATTACCATGGGCTCCACCCTGAAATCAAGTTTGAAAAGCCTCTCCTGATGAAAACCTCCATAGATTTTGGAATAAGAGTGTGGTTCACACAACCAACCCTCACCCTCACAATCTTCCCCTTTCTGGTATACTCCATATCCACCTCAAGTGTGTTGCCACAGAGAGTTACCAACCCCTAAAGTGTGATATAATCACCCCTCACATCTGAGGGTACCCCTGCAATTTGCACCCACACCTCAGGTAACATGTGCAAGGGTTCCTCCGCACTTGTCCATGAATTGAAGTTTAAGTCAATTGCCTTTTCAGGGACTTAATACACCCCAAAATTGATTACCCTCTAAACTTCTTTCTTGTTTGGGAACTTCACTCTGTATACATTACTATGGTAATGGAAAACCTCCCACTGAAACTTATCTGATGGCACAATTTTAGTGAGTTGCTCAAATAATCTAGGGAATTTTCATTGCATCCCCCTCCACGACTACCTTTACTAGCTTGGCATTCTCCACCTTTGGATGATAGGTTCCCATAGTTGGCATCTCATAGAACATGAGCCCCTCATTAGCATATCCATAGACTATGACATATGGTTTAGGAGCATTCACTAAATTACATGCACCCGAAACATGGTGTGGAGACTCACAATATACACAAATGGGTAAATGGCAATCATCAATAAGATGCCCTGGCTTCTTACACTTGAAACAAATCTTCTCCCCTATTTTCAAGTTTGGGAGGGGGTACACATGCATGGCACGCTAGCTAGCTAATTACTTGTAGGTAGTATGCTAGCAACCGGTTTCTTTATCAACTCATCACCAAACACTTGGCTGGAGTAGCATGCGTGTGTGTATGAAAGGAGGTATCTAGCTATAGCCCCGTCGACCGCTTGCTGCACGCGCACGACTCAAGTCTTAGAATCAATGGCTATATGTGCCACTACCACTGTGGTGGCGGTGGCCATGCATGCTGATTGCTGCCATTGCGCCAGAGGCTAGCGGTCAAACCGAGTCCTACTACAACTACAACTTGGGCGCAAAGCCTCCACGTCATCCACACGGCGAGCTTTCATGTGTTCAAACATAGAGACAAGGAAGTGTACGACTACGACATGTGGGAGCTGCGCATCGTGCAGTGGCTAGACAAGGTTGCTAGCATTTTGGTTTCCTCCAATTTCCCACCTCAACATATACTAGTACAGTCGAGTAATAACATGGAGCAGAATAACCTAGCTAGTTATCTTTTTTTTTTTTTTTGAGAATACCTAGCTAGTTATCTGACATACAATAGAGTACACAATGAAATCAGTTGGGGATATATATAGGCTCTCGTGCCCGCATCAATGAAATAGTAATACACACATATAAGCATGTGTACAAAGGAAAGTAAGGGGCATATAGCATGATAAAGTCTAAACTGCATGAGTACATCACAAAACCATTCTCAAGAAAGGCCTATATGATCAGTTTCAAGCAATTAGTCATCGTAACTTTGCAGCATGTCTATCGCATACTTCTTTTCTTTGACCCCGTTCATGTTTTAGTAGGAAAGTGAGACACGAGATAAGTATTCGCAGATCAATGTGAGATAAAGTGAGGGGCATACAAGTATACAGAATGCATGAGAAAACAAAATAACAGATCTCATTCTACAGTTTCCTACACAATTGAAGTATCTCACATTGATGTTGCATGATAAACAACACGCTACAAGCTGGAAAAAATATGATCCTCGAATAACATCAAAAGGGAAACTATTTTGCGGTTGGAAGTTCCATATAAAATATGCACATCCAGGGGGGAATACCGGCTAGATCTCTATGTGGTAAGCATCTAAGCTCATGAATTATATGGGATTTTTGTTACGAAAATTTCCTCGTGAAAATATTTATTTAAAGTATGGGAGGAAACTAAAAAAAAGCAAAAGCAAGGGCCCCTAGCTGTCCATTTTTCTTTCAGCCTAGGCATATCAGATGCTCAAAATTCACATCAAAATGTTTTAAATACAACTTTGAAAGGATGGAATAGGAAATGAATTGCTGAAACCCTAATATAGATTTTTTTAGTAATTTCAACCCATGGAATAGTTTATAATTCGATAAATTAAGTTAATTTGAAATCGTGTAATACTTCATAATTTTAATAGTAAAGTTTATTTCATATTTAATCACGAAGAAAATTTTACTAAGTACGGATGTGAAGAGTGACAAAGATAGAGAAAATAATGATGACTAGTGGTCTAATCCGTATGGGGGGGGGGGGCACCACAGCCAGCATTGGAACACCAAGGAAATGAAAGAACCAAAGAAGCACAAATGAAGGTGAAGAAAAAAAATTGTACCAAAAGGATCAACTTCCTTGCTTGTGAGGAAAATGGAAACACTTGTGTATATGCATTTCCATTGATTGATTCCATCTACTACCAAACAAGATGTGCACATTTGTACTTAATAAATAATATTACATATGTATGGACATGAGCTCATATGCCCCCCATGAACAGTACGTTTAAAATAAATAGTAGTTGGGTGCATGGAGCATCGATGTTGCCTCTTCCACCATCGCATCTCACTCTGGCGTTGTGGTTCCTTAGGAACCTCCTACGGCTGAAGGCACAACACCGTTAGGCCATCCCCAACGGGCCCCGTATTTTAGATAGCAGTTTGGTCTGAATCAGTCCGTTTGCGGGATAGAGGACAGGCCGTCCGGGTTCATCCTGGTTTGCGGTGGCTTGTGCCCCCAACGGCATCACACCCGCAAAAAAGGTGCAGAAAAAAAAGAGGACAAAAATAATTAACATATTACATAAACGCTCCTTGTCATGGGTCCCCCGGTCACAAAATATACAGAAAAAAAAGAAAAAGCCACAATATTATGGAGTGCCTTGGCGTTGAACGGAGGCGAGGCGGCGGGCGTTGCTGCTGGCCGGCCGGCACCCTGGTCCTGCGGCTGCGCCGCCTACTCCTCGTAGTCGACGTCAGCGAGGTCGATGAAGACCTGCGGCGGGGGCCACGCGCCGGCCTGGGTCGGAGTGTGAGCGGGAGGCAGAGGCGGTGCCGGGAGTGTGGGCGACATCTGGGCATGCGCGTCCACCCAGGACTCGTGCATCGTCTGGGCGGTGCCGTCCCACTTCTTCTCCTCTTCCAGCTGGGAGGCGAGGATGGCGGCCTGGAACTCCTCCTCCTCCGTCATCGGCCGGCGCTTCCACTCTGGCCCCTCCTCCTCCTCCTCCATCTTGACCGCCACCAGCCGAGGCGGCTCCGGGTCCTCCTCCGGCTCTGGCCATGGCCACACCTCGGACGCGAGGGTGTCCGCGCCATGGTAGCGCGACCAATCCGGAATGCCGGGCTGCAGCGACGGGAAGTGGAGGCCATTGTATCATCGTCCTCCACGCCGGAGTCCTCCTGGGACTCCTCCCAGTAGTCCTTGTCGGCGTCGTCGAGGTTCTCGAGGTGGGCCTCGATGTCCTCGCTGGTCGCGTGCTCCGCCGAACCACCGGTCCTGCACCGGGAGTCGACGACGTGGCGGATCCCGCCACAGATCTCGCGGGAAGGCCCAGTGCCGGCAGATCTCGCGGCAGCGCGCAGGCCTGGAGGTAGGGATGGCCGGCACCGGCACACGGGTGCTGTTGAGGTGCCACCCCGCTGGCAAGTGGACCTCGGGCCACATGCAGGGCATGTCTGCCTCCGCGAGCGTGCGCGCGGCGTCGATGCTCATGTACACGCGCCGCTCAGAGCGTGGGCGCGGTAGAGGGCTGGAAAAAGGAGGAGGAGCTTCGCCGGGGCGGCGAGTGGGAGACGGAATGGTGGCCACGGCCGGCGCGGCTAGAGGAGCCGGCCTCGTGGTCATTCCGGCCGTGCCGGGACCAGGACTTCCAGCTGTCCTTGGTCACAGTGACGACGAGGGCCGGCGAGGGCGAGCTTGTCGACGGGGAGGGAGTGGCTAGGATTTTGGGGTTTGGATAAGTGGGGAATGGAAGTGGAGTGGATGTGGATGGGGACGACGCAGTCCCAATCAGAAGGACGCGGCCCCGCCCTCTGGGACACCGCCAGGTGGGGCCTGAGAAAGACTCGACTAGACCGTGTTGGACGAGGTCGGCGTCCGAGCCGCCGCAAACCAGGCGCAGGTTTTGGCCCTGTATGCGCCGAATCGGACCCCGCCGCGCTGTCAGGTCTGTTTGGGGGGGCCGTTGGGCCTTGTGATCTGTCCGGAAGGGCGAGATCAGACGCGCGACGTCTGTTTGCGTGGGGCCGTTGGGGATGGCCTTAGGTATAAAGTAGATTCGGAGCATCGCTCCCAGGTACTTATATCATTTTGTTGGTTTCGATAAACTTATAGTTGTACATTAACAGTCACATACACATAACACTCTAGCTAAAATCATCATACCTAAAAATAAATTAAAATGGTGATTTATGTTGCCTTGGAGATGAGCATGCTACTGCTGGCCCTCGCGCCAGTGGCCAGCGACATCAAATACACTACCGAGGATCTGTCACTCACTAGAGGAAAAAGGGCCATCCGTTCGCGACCCCTCGGAGCATTAGTCCCGGTTGCGCCACCAACCGGGACTAATCTTTGCTGCACGCTCCGGTTGGAGCGGCACGCAGGGCGAGGCATGGGTCCCGGTTGGTAGGGCATTCGTCCGGTTGGAGCCACCAACCGGGACTAAAGGTTTGGCCACAGCCACGTGGCACAACGCACCTTTAGTCCCGGTTGTTGGCTTCAACCGACTAAAGGCCCTGCCCTCTATAAATGCAACGCCCCCCCTCTGCCTCCACTGCTTTTTTCGAATGGTGTAAGGTGTGTGGGTTGTTGCTAGTTTTTTTTCATGCATGCATTGAAGGTGTTTGTTGAAATGTTTGAGTGAAAAATCCCGTTGAATTTCTCATAGAACAAAAATATAGAAGGTGTCCGAGACGCACTTGAGCTTTCTCCTCTTTATTTTCCTCGATCGAGGTTAGCAATCTTATCTTTTCTAGGTCATTGATACAATTCATGTGTCGGTGTGAATTGGTTATTTCACTATTTATGATGTCCTGTTTTTTGATAAACTTACTTATATGATGCAGATGAACGGTCGGGAATGGATGTACGGTGACCGGCGCGTAGCCGGGTATATCAAAGGCGTGGATAAATTTATCGATGTGGCTACGGAAAACAAAGAGAATGGATTTATACGTTGTCCATGTGTTCAATGTCGGACAACAAGGGAGTACTCTTCCTCGAAAATCATTAGCGCCACACGATTATGAAAGGTTTCATGCCCAACTATAATTGCTGGACCAAGCACGGTGAAAGAGGGGTTATGATGGAAGATGGTGAAGAAGAAGATGATGATAACAACTATCATCATATGTTTTCAATACAGGATACTGCAATGGAAGATAATGGAGAGGAAAAAGGTGAAGAACGGGCATCGGATGAGCCGTGATGAACTTGGTAGGGTCATTTCGATGCAAAGCGACCGTGAAATGTAAAATGAGAAGTTGAAGTTAGAGGGCATGTTAGAAGATCACAAGAAATTGTTGTACCCAAATTGTGAAGATGGCAGCACAAAGCTCGATGACCTTTGGAATTGTTGCGATGGAAGGCGAGTGTGGTCTAACGACTTCTCATTTGAAAAGATGCTGAAAATAATGAAGCCAAGTTTCCAAAACATAACGAACTTCCGAGAGTACCCTACGAAGCAAAGAAGACTCTCTCCTCGGGATTAGATGTGCAAAAGATACATGCATGCATTAATGATCGCATCCTCTACATGATAAGGAGTATGAGAATTTAGATAAATGCCGGTATGCAACGCGTTGCGGTATAAGATCGACGAGATGACCTGGTGATGTTGAGGAGAGCCCCTAAGAGGGTTCTGCTAAGGTTATGTGGTATGCTCCTATAATACCAAGGTTGAAACGCATGTTCGAAACAAAGAGCATGCCAGTTGTTGCGATGGCACAAAGAAGACCGTAAGAAAGACGGGAGTTGAGACACCTCGATGGGTCACAGTGGAGAAAAATCGAGAGAGACTTCCCGGACTTTGCGGTGGCCAAGGAACTTATGGTTTGGTCTAAGTAAGGATGGCATGAATCCTTTTGGGGAGCGAGCTGCGATCACACTGGCCCGTGACTCTATGTATCTACAACCTGCCTCCTTGGTTGTGCATGAAGCGTAAGTTCATTATGATGCGATTGCTCATCCAAGGCCCGAAGCAACGACATTGATGTGTACCTTAGGCCATTAGTTGAAGAACTCTTACGGTTGTGGGGCAAACCAGGTGTACGTCGTGGGATGAGAACAAACAGAGCCATTTAATGTCGATGGTTGTTATTCGTAACCATCAATGATTGGCTGCTCTTAGTAACCTTTCGTGACAAACAAACAAAGGATATAAGGCATGCACCCTGTTTAGATAAGACCAAAGGTACATATTTGCATAAATGCAAGAAGGTTGTGTACCTAGCGAATCGACGATTTCTTCCACCAATCATCCGTAAGAAAGAAAGGCAAGCATTTCAAAGGTGAGGCGGATCACCGAAGAAGCCTGAACTCCCACCGGTGATGATGTATTTGGTATGGTCAAGGACATAGAAGTAATCTTTGGAAAGGGTCCCAGTAAATCAGTTCGACAACGTCGCTACAGGACACGCACCCATGTGGAAGAAGAAATCTATATTTTGGGAGTTGCCATATTGGAAAGTCCTGCGTGTCCGCTCTTCAATCGACGTGATGCACGTGACGAAGAATCTAAGCGTGAACCTGCTAGGATTCCTAGGAGTGTATGGGAAGACAAAAGATACACCAGAAGCACGGGAGGACCAACAAATTATGAAAGACCCAAAGAACATGCATACACAGAATAAGACGGATAAAGGGCGTCACTTAAGTCGTGCCAGCTATGCTCTTACCAAAGCAGAGAAGGGAATCTTTTTTGAAGTCCTTTACAGTATCAAGGTGCCGTCGGGCTTCTCATCTAATATAAAAGGGATAATAAATATGGCAGAGAAAAAGTTTCAAAACCTGAAGTCTCATGACTGTCACGTGATTATGACGTGATTGCTTCGATTGCATTGAGGGGGCTTCTACCGGAAAATGTTCGAGTACCCATTGTGAAGCTGTGTGCATTCCTCAATGCAATATCTCAGAAGGTAATCAATCCAGATATTCTGCCAAGGTTACAGAAGGATGTGGTACAATGTCTTGTTAGTTTTGAATTGGTGTTCCCACCATCCTTCTTCAATATTATGACGCATCTCCTGGTTCATCTAGTGGAAGAGATTGCCATTCTCGGTCCGGTATTTACACAATATGTTCCCTTTGAGAGGTTCATGGGAGTCTTAAAGAAATATGTTCATAACCGTGCTAGACGGAAGGAAGCATCTCCAAGGGATATGGAGCAGAGAGGAGGTCATTGAGTTTTGTGTTGACTTTATTCGACCTTAAGCCGATTGGTGTTTCGACTCGCGTCATGAGGGAAGACTAAGTGGAAAAAGGCACTGGGAAAGAAAGCAATGATATGTAGGGACGGGATTCTTTCACTAAAGCACACTACACAGTTCTACATAATTCCACCTTGGCAGCTCCAGATATGGAGGAACACAAGAATATTGTACGCTCAAAACCGGGAAGCTGAATCATGGATTCTGACGATGAACACATGAAGTCTGCGGTGGTTGGATGCGACACATCTCTTGAATGACACCACTGTTGGAGATCAGCTATACTTGTTGGCCGCGTCACCATCTTCTACTGTATTGAATTTCCAAGGGTACGAAATAAATGGGAATACATTCTACACGATCGCCCAAGATATAAAGAGCACCAACCAAAATAGTGGTGTCCGCTTTGATGCAATAGACGAGAATGGACAAAAGGACACATATTATGGTTACATAGAGGAGATATGGGAACTAGACTATGGAGTCTCTTTTAAGGTCCCTTTGTTTCGCTGCAAATGGGTCAACCTGAATGGGGGAAGGGGTAAAGATAGACCAGTTGTGCGGAATGACAACAGTGGATCTCAACAATCTTGGTTATAGAGATGAACCATTCGTCCTAGCCAATGATGTGTCTCAGGTTTTCTATGTGAAGGACATGTCCTCCAGACTGAAAAAAAGAAAAAATATGCAAACGAATACATCATATGATGAGCCAAAGCGTCACATAGTTCTTTCAGGGAAAATAAACATCGTGGGAATCGAGGACAAGACAGACATGTCAGAAGATTATAATAAGTTTGATGAAATTCCGCCCTTCACAGTGAAAACTGACCCAAGCATTCCGTTAAGTAAAGAAGATGGTTGATGGTTGATGGAGAGGCGTTGGTGATGACGATGGTGATGATCCTCTCCAAATTCTCCGTCCCGGCAGGGTGCCAGAACGGAGTTTCTGGTTCTGAATCACGGTTTCTGGTGGTGGCGGCGCAGCAGAACTCTTTCTGGAAAAACGTCGACCCCCCTGGGTTTTTAGGTCAAGAGGCAACTTATAGGCGAAGAGGGAGGCCGAGGGGGTGTCTGGGGCGGCCACACCACCTACAAGCACGGCCAGGCCTGGCCCGCACGGCTAGGGGGTGTGGGCCCCCTAGGGCCCCTCCGTCTCGTATTCTGGCTCCGTGAGTCTTCTGGTTTATACGTCGAAAACATATCTATAATTTTTGATGTTCCATGCTTTTTTAGTATCTACTTTGCTTTGATTTGTCCACACTTTGAGGTGTTTTCATATGTTTTCTGGTACTAACCTATTAAGAAGTTTCCACAGTGCCAGTTGCCTGTTTTCTTCTGTTTTTGGTTCCAGAAAGGCAGAAAATCAATATTCTCGGAATTGGACGGGACAAAATCCAAAGTAAATATTTTACCGTGGGGAATACGAAGCCAGAATACGATACGAAGGAGACTCACTAGGGGGCACACCCCCTGGCGGCGCGGGCTAGGGCTAGCCGCGCCTAGGGATCACCGCCTGGTGGCCCCCCTGCCTCGCCTCTTCGCCTATGAAGTCCCCCGATGCCTAAACCATAAGTACCCGATGATATTCTGAAGCTCTTCCCGGCACCATCGTCCGTAGCTCTTCTGTAGCCACCACCATCGTCCCTAGATCGAGGGGGATCTGAAGCTCTTCCCGGCACCCTGCCGGAGGGGAGATCATCTCAGAGGCCTTCTTCTTCATCATGCCAGCCTCCGGTATGAAGCGTGAGTAGTTTCACCTTGGACTACAGGTCCATGTAGTATCTAGATGGTTGTATCTCCTCCTTGTGCTTTCATGTCTAGATCTTGTGAGCTTCATTCATGATCAAGATCTCATCTATTTGTAATCATGCATGTTGTGTTTGCGGGGATCCGATGGATGTTGAGATTACTATGTCATATTGATTAATGGTTTGGTCTTATTGATTCTATCATGTCTGTGTTGTTTGTGATCTTGCATGCTCTCCGTTGTTAGTAGCTATCTTGGCCAAGTAGTTGCTAGTGACTCCAAGAGGGGGTATTTATGCTCGATAGTGGGTTCGTGCCTCTACTTAATCAAGGGAAGTGACGAAAATCTCTACGGTTGTAGATGTGTTGTTGCCACTAGGGAGAAAAAAAGGTCTCTTGTTCATGGAACAAGTGGATTGTTTACCTTACACACTTTGCTTAAAGCAGTTGTCTGTTGCTTGCAACTTAATACTAGAGGGGGTTCGGATGATAACCTGAAGGTGGACTTCTAGCCATAGATGTTGTTGGATGGCGGTCTATGTATATTGTTCTATTACCCAATCGAATCTCATAGGATCTTTCACTACTAGGAAAAGGGCTATAGGTAATCCGCACATCCGTGGCTCACATGGTTGAAGTGCCCCACCTGTGGGAAGTGCCCTACTAGTAACTAGAACAACTGTGGCGCACATGGGGTATATGCGCTACAGATATGTATGGGCCAGGGGCCTGCCACCCGCATGCCACATACCCATAGCGCACATGGGGTAGGTGCCCTACGGTTGTGGCAAGTTCTGTGGCGCACTATGCCATGTGCGCCACTGATGTGTAAACTTAGTAGTAGGACACCTTGCCCTAGTTCTCTACGCCTAACTACCCTGCACCAACTTCACCCCCCCCCCGTGGATCGCCTTTTTAGGCTTTGCAAAAAATAAAAGAAAATGATAAAAACTACAAAAAAATAAAATCCTTTCATATTTAGGTAGATAATGTGGTATAGTTTCTAGAAAAATTAACAAACATGAGTTTCCACGTTTTCTGCAAAAAAAGGTCATGTCACGGTAAAATGGCCGTAACTTTTGCATACGATATCCAAAAAAATCGTATAATATATCAAAATGACGGGAACGAGATTTCGCATGCCCTCGCAATGACCTCTGGTCGTTTAGAGATTATTTAGATTTTAAAAATTCGAAAAAAGTAAAAAGTTACGGTCAAAAGACTGTTTTTTCCTACAGAAAAAAATAAAGGGCAACTTACCCGTAGCGCACCACCACCTAGTGCGCTACGAGTAAGTTGGGTAGGATTCAAAATTTGAATCTCCATCCCGCCCACCTACCTTTTCCTTTCCCCTTTTCCCTCTCCCTTTTCCTTCTCCCTTCTCCTTCCTTCTCCCTTCTCCTTCTTCCTTCCCCTTCTCCTTTTCCTTCTCCTCCTTCCCCTTCTCCTCCCTCTGGCCACCTTGCTCCGGCGTCCTTTCTCCGGCCTCCTCCTCTCTTTGCACATACCTGATTGCTTTTGCAATTCAAAATGAGGGTGTTTTTTTTGCATTTTTTTGTTTTCTGAAAAACACATCCGTGGTGCACCCTGTACCCCTACCCGTGGCGCACGCCTATCTCGGCACAACCGTGGCGCACCATGCAGTGCGCCACGGCTAGGAGATAGCCGCAGCGCGAGGCTAGTGGCGCACTGCTAGTGCGCCACGGAAGGCCTTTTCAGGTGCGCCACGAACATGCGTTTTCCTAGTAGTGTTTATGTCTAGTATTGCATTGTTATGCCTTGCTTAGTCCTGTCAATTGCTCTGCTGTAATTTGTTTACCCAGCATGCCATGTTTGTTTATCTAAGGAGAACACCTCTAGTGAACTATGGAACTCGGTCCAATCTTTACCATTGATACATCTTCCACTGTTACTGTTTACTTACTACAAACCATCATCACCTTCCACACCATGCAGTTAATCCTTTGTTACAGCAACCAATGAGATTGACAACCTCACTGTTAGTTGGGGCAAAGTCTTGAGTTTGTGTTGTTAGGTTTCCACATTGATTGCTACACCTTTGAGACATTTCCTTCCCCCTAATGGTTCGATAACCTTGGTTTCTTACTGAGGGAAGACTTGCTGCTGTGCTGCATCACATCTTGCTCTTGGGGTTTCCCGACAAAGCGCTTCAGGCGCCATCAACAAGTTTTCTGGCGCCTTTGCTGGGGAGGCTAAGGACGTCTTCACAAGGGGATTCCTCCTCAACCTTTCCCATTACTTTGTTTTTAGTTTGCTTAGTTTCTTTTGCTTGGTTTTTTTGCCTCTATTTATCAAAAACTCCAAATAAAATTAGTTTAGTTTGGTTTGCTTTCTCTTATCAAAAACACAAAAAAAATTAGTCCCTACTCTAGTTGCCACCTTGCTCTAGCTCACCATGTTGTTCCCCAAGTTCACCCTAAAAGACCTTCCAATAGTTAGTGGCTCCATAATTGGGAAAGATAATATTGAAGAATTCTTTAATCATGTTAGCAAGCATGAGGATATTGAGGATAGATCTATAGCAGAACTTGCTCCTAATTATGAAATTGCTGCAGCTTCTTTATTTCATATGTTGGAGGCTAGGTTTTTTAGCCTTAACCCCATGATGCAAATTTTGTTCCTAAAACTAAAAGAAGAAAAGAATCTTTGAAAAGATAGAATTTATCCTTGAAACTTTACTAAAAGAGTTTCATGATGTTGCTAAGGAAGCCAAAAAGGTATTTGAGCGTTTTAATATGCTAGTCTCATGTGTTGATGTTGTGGGTACTTCAGATAAAACCAAACCTAGAGAGGAATTCAAGATACCCATACCCTTTAAACTTGTTGGGATGCATGAAGCCTTTGAAAAGAATTTTGATTGGATTATTCCTGAAAATCCTTTTGATGAAAGTAGTAAACCAAAGAGAGATGAGATGGGATCCTCCAAGACTCATTTGGATTAGATACCTCTCATAGTTGAATACTTGGCAAGTATTGATCTTAATTCTTCATTTGAAAATACTTGATTTCTTGCTTCTTGTGCCTAACTTAAAGGAGTTAAAGAAAAGTACTTGTTGGGAGATAATCCAAGAGTTTTCTTGAGTATTGGAAGTTATTACTTCATTAATGACCTCTCCTTATCCTTTTTGTTTGCTTTTTGTGCCAAGAATGACCTCTAATGAGAGGGAAGTAAGATTTGGGGAGTTGTTGTCCCGAAACAGATTTCTGTCCTTCACCATAAAAATTTGTGAGGAGTCTTTGTAAGTCGGATTTAGCTAAACATTTACGAATAAATCCCCCAATATGTTAGCTAACTTTCGTTAGTTCAACACTTTTTTATTTGAGCAACAGAAGATCTTAGAAAAAATCGGTTTCTACCTACTGGTCTGCTTTGATAGATTTCTGCCATTATTTGCATTTGCATTGGCTTCTTATTGATTCTTATTTGGGTTCTTTTTGGAAAATTGAGATTTTTGAAGGAGTTGCTATGTTATCTTGTGTTTTTAGTGAAAAGTTTTGCTGTTCTAAAGCTAAACCCCAAGGTCTATTATCTTTTGAATACACTAATGTCGCTAATGAAGACTGTGTAATGCACGCCTATCTCGACACAACCATGGCGCACCATGCAGTGCGCCACAACTAGGAGATAGCCGCAGCGCGAGGCTAGTGGCGTACTGCTAGTGCGCCACGGAAGGCCTTTTCAGGTGCGCCACGAACATGCGTTTTCCTAGGATCTTTATGTCTAGTATTGCATTGTTATGCCTTGCTCAGTCCTATCAATTGCCCTGTTGTAATTTGTTTACCCAACATGCCATGTTTGTTTATCTAAGGTGAACACCTCTAGTGAATATGGACCCCGGTCCAATCTTTACCATTGATACATCTTCCATTATTCTTTGTTTACTTGCAAACCATCATCACCTTCCACCATACAATTAATCCTTTGTTCTGACAACGGTGAGATTGACAACCTCACTGTTATTTGGGGAAAGTCTTAAGGTTGTATTGTGCAGGTTTCTATGTTGCTTGCAACACCTTTGATACGTTTCCTTCCTCCTACTGGTTCGATAACCTCGGTTTCTTACTGAGGGAATACTTGCTACTGTGCTGCATCACACCTTGCTCTTGGGGTTTCCCGATGAAGCGCTTCTAGGCGCCATCACTGGTGAAATAGGATTTTTGACATATTTTCCGGGATTTTCCTATTAGTTGATTTTCTGCACAAAAACTAGACACCAAGGTAATTCTGCTGAAAACAACGTCAGTCCGTGTTAGTTGTAACCAATTCACACAAGTTTAGAGGAGAAACAATAGCAAAAGTGTTCGGGAAAGTAGATACGTTTTGGACGTATCAATATGTATCGGGTCTTACGAGCCATGCAAATCGCTCTAAACCCCAACTCATGAAAACGTCCATAAAACGAGAAAATCATGAGGTTTTGGTCATAACTCTTAAACATGTATCAGATCTTAGGAGTCATGCAAATCTCACAGCACCCCAAAATGTGGTCAATAGCTCGTGAAACGAACATACGAGTTTCTGGTCAAGTCTCTCAAACATGTACCAGGTCTTCGACCATGCAAATTGCCTCGGAACCGGAAGCTGTAGGTAATAGCTCATGACAAAGGCCATAAAACACGAAAATAACGAGTGTATGGTCTTAACTCTCAACCATGTATCGGGTCTTACGGTCGCTGTAAATATCCCTGGAACGCCAAATCTGTGGGCAATAGATCATGAAAACGGCCGTAAAACGCGATAATGACAATTTTTTCGTCTTTACTCTCAAACATATATCGGCCTTCGACCATTGTAAATCTCCCGGGAACGCCAAAACTATGGGCAACAGCTCATAACAACAGCCATAAAACGAGAAAATGACGAGACTTTCGTCATAAGTCTCAAACATCTATCAGTTGTTACGGTTGTTGTAAATTTCCCTGGAATCCCAAAACTGTAGGCAATAGCTCATGAAAACGGCCATAAAATGCAAAAAATGATGATTTTTTGGTGATAACTCTCAAACATGTATTGGGTCTTAAGGGCCACGTAAATCTCCATGGAACCCCAAAACTGAGGGCAATATCTCATGAAAATAGCAGTAAAACACAAAAACGACGAGTTTTTGGTCATAACTTTCAAACATGTATCGAGTCTTACGAGCCTTGCAAATCACCCCAAAACCCCAAAAATGTGGGAAAAAACTTATGGAAATGAACATAAAATGCGAAACAACGAGTTTTTGGTCGTAACTCTCAAACATGCATCGGGTCTTACGGGCGTTATAAATCGCCTTGGAACCCCAAAAGTGTGGGCAATAGCTCATGAGAAAGTCCATAAAACACGAAAAAGATGAGAGTTTGGTCTTAACTCTCAAACATGTATCGGGTCTTACGGTCGCTGTAAATTTCCCTAGAACGCCAAAAATATGGGAAATAGCTCATGAAAAAGGTCGTAATATGCGAAAACGACGATTTTTTGGTGATAACTCTCAAACATGTATCGGGTCTTACATGCCACGCAAATATCCATAGAACCCCCAAACTAAGGCCAATAGCTCATGAAAACGGCCGTGAAAGCATAAAGCGAGTTTTTGGTCATTACTCTCAAACATGTATCGGGCCTTATGGACCTTGCAGATCTCCCTGGAACTCCAAAACTATGGGCAATAGCTCATAAAAACAGCCATAAAACGAGAAAACTATGAGTCTTTCATCACAAGTCTCAAACATCTATCAGTTATTACAGTTGTTGTAAGTCTCTCTGGAATCCCAAAACTGTAGGCAATGGCTCTTGAAAACAGCCATAAATGCAAAAAATGACGAGTTTTTGGTGATAACTATCAAACATGTATCGGGTCTTAAAGCCATGTAAATCCCCATGGAATCCCAAAAATAAGGGCAATATCTCATGAAAACGGCGGTAAAACGCAAAAACGACAAGTTTTTGGTCACAACTTTCAAACATGTGTCGAGTCTTACGTGCCTTGTACCTTCGGTTCAGAGCTGTCTAGCTCAATTCTCTAGAGATACCAATCTACTTAGCTTCAGGGTTAAACCTGATCAAAGGGAGATTTTAGTCACTTTTGTAGCAACCTTGAGAGCCTGATCTGTTCCCTATAAACCATGGGTTAACCATGGTGATCCTTGTAACACATATGTAAATATTTTGCTTTTATTAATATATAAGCAGTGGGAGCCTCTCTTGTTGTAGTTCGTCAAAAAAAGGAGGCATTTGTTGTTATTCTTTAAACTTCAATTCCCAACCCCTTGATATTTTGGTCTACAAATCATGTCCCATTTAGTTAACCGATACTTACATTTCCCATCTTCACTTTGCTAGAAAAATGTGATCTATAAAAATATATACGTTTTGGTACCCCTATAGGTACTTCTAAGAAAGACAGCCTAAAGAACTATAAACTAGTCAACACTGAATTAATCAGCACAAGACGGTCTCCATATGATAGCATCTTGCCTGCCCAACAACCGAAGTTTTCCTATAAAACGGCTTTCTACTAGGTACCATTCAGAGGTCTTAAGTTTTCTGGTGTATAGGCACACCTAGATATCTAAAGGAAAGAGACCCACTCACAACCAAAAAGTTCTTTGTATTGTTCCTTCTCCTATTTAGCCTTTCTAAAATAGAAAATTTTGCTTTTGAGAAAGTTAATCTTAAGATTAGATAATTGTCAAAAAAGAATGAGCTTCATGTTGAAAACCTAATCTAAATCATGTTCCATAAATAAAATATAGTATCATTCACATATTACAGAATTGAAAGGCCTCCTCAACAAGATGAGGGATAAGTCCTCCAACTTGGCCATGTTTTTCCCGAGCAATTAAAATGGCTAACATGTCTCCAATAATGTTGAAAAGCATTGGTGACATTGGGTTGCCTTGTCTTAGGCCTTTTATAGTTTGAAAATAATGACCAATATCATTATTGACCTTAATTCCCGCGCTACCTCCCTAAACAAAATGCTCAACTAACTCGCACCATTCTGATGCAAATCCTTTCATATGTAGTGTTGTAGGAAATTCATTTAACCTTGTAATAAACCTTTTAAAATTCATTTTTAAAAAGTACCCCATCCATCTTCTTACTATGAAGTTCATGAATGGTTTATAGCAACATAACAACCCCCTTAAGGATATGTATTCCAGACATGAAATATTTTTGCATAGGCCAAATAACTTTTTCAACAAATTGTCGTGATATGATTAGCTGCCAGTTTTGTGAACATTCAGTAAACAAATAGGTCTATACTATTGTATTTGCACCGTATTTTATTTCTTGGACAACAGGGTGATCACACCAAATTTTAATTTAAACAATGGCAAATATCCACTTTTCAATGTGAAAACAATGCCATCATATCCCCTTAATGAATTCCCTATTGTTTTTCATAATTCTCAACTGCGAACTCATCTGGTATAGGAGCTTTGTTCAACTCCATATGGAAAATAGCATCATGAAACCTCCTCCTCGGTAAAGTCAGCCATGATAATACCATTTTCTTCGAGAGATAATTGCGGTATATCATGAGTTATGCCCTCTCTCATAGCAAAGTTAGATGGTTCCGGTGCCCCAAATAGTTTTTTATAATATTCCTTAATATAAACCTATAAATTCTCTTCACCCACTATAGTTCCTTTATCTTATTCTAATTAAAATAATTTTTCTCTCGGTGCTTCCCATTTGCAATCAAATAAAAGTACTTTGTATTATTTCCTCCTTGAATATGTTTAACTTTTGCTCTTTGCGCCCATTTTGTTTCTTCGTCTCTTCTTAGTTTTTTAATGCTTTCATTAGCCACCCTTAAGGCATCCCTTTCAACTGAGATAAGAGGAAAGCTTTTGGCTTTTAGGTCTAGATTGTTGATACTTTCTAGCAAGCATTCCTTTCTTTATTGTATTTGCCACTCAAATTCTTGGCTCATCCTTTTAAACAACAACAAAATATGCCTTATTTTGTTTTGCCATCTCTCAATTGATATCTCGCCATGAGTCACCACCTTCCGTTCCTCTTTCACCATTGCATAAAAATTATCTTGATGCAACCAAGACAGTTCAAAAGAGAATTGTGATTTATTACCGTGATGGGCATGTTTGCCAGAATCAATTAGGAATGTCATATAACCTACCCCTATCCTTGTCAGATCTCTCACTATTACTAAGATAAATTTTTATTCCCACTCCACACTCGCTAAAATTCGATCTAGCTTCTCTAAAGTGGGATTCTCTCTTCGACTAGCCCACATGTATTGTCTATCCGAAAGAACAATTTCTCTCAAGTCTAGACTCTCAATAATTGCATTAAAGAAAAAAAGGCTAATGCACATTAAACTTGTCGTTACTTTTATCTTCTTTCTGTCTAAGAATATTAAAATCTCCCCTACTAGCAGAGGAAGGGATTATGTTTCACACATCCGGACTAATTCCGCAAAAAATTCTGCTTTATGTTCATCGTGGGAAACACCATATACTCAGATAAAACCCATTCGAAACCATCAATTTTACTTCTAACTTGGAGTTTTACACAAAAATCTCCAGTTTTCACCTTCCTCGCTTATAAAGTGTTACTATTAATACCTACCAGAATACCCCCGACCTCCCATGAGGTGGGAGACAGAACCAAGAAAAATCCATCCCATTTGCCAAGTGCTTAAGAAAAGGAACATTAAAATTTGATCTCCCCATCTCCAGTAAGGCGATGAGTCTAATTTATGTTCCTTTATATCTTCTCTTACGAATAGATGTTTTGCGATGTCTCGAAAACCCTCACTATTCCAACTTAAACCTCTTAAACTATTCATTATGATTATCTTTTTTGTATTTTAGATCTAGTACTCCTACAAACCTTTGAATGATGAAACTCCTTTTTTCTTGATTTATTTAAACATGCATTTGGTATTAAGAGATACACATGGTCGTCTAATTCCTTATGTTCCTTATCTACCAAATCCTTAGCAAGACTTGATACTTTCAAGGTCAACAAATTTGAAGGACCAATGTCATTTTCAATTTACCTGCCCACATTTAAAAAACATCAAGGTTCTATTGAACTCCACATCCTTAATAGCATTAACTAAAACTACATCTTGCTCTCTATTTCCCCCCAAAGATACTCATATATGAGCTCTAGATATAATATCATCACCATATTTGATAAAAGCGAGTGTTTAGATAATATAGTACATGTTGTCCCATAAAACTTTTGTGCCTGGGTATTGTAAATTTCCCTCTCCAACTGTGTGGCATCCCCATTGGGTTGTGCTTGAATCCGATCACTTGATCTCAGCACCAATGGACTAGGAATACCTCCAAAAGATACCACATCCTCTATAGTAGGATTCTCGAAGCACACAACACTAGGAGTCATCACCCCCAGTGTTTTGGTTGGCCAAAAACTGGTAACTGATGCCCTCATCGACAATACCCCACTTTTCTTCTCCCAAACCACCACCTTTTCACTGCTTGGATTCATCAATATCTTCCCAGTCGTAGTACCTTGACATTTAAGCATAACCCCAATGGATAATGAGTTCAAATTCATATTCAAAACAATAAGAAAAACCATTGAAACAAAGTTTGAAACAATAGTAATCAGTGCGTTACCACTCAATACAAAAATGAGTTGTGCAGAAGGTCAGGTTGGTGCCAGTGCAACCGACCCGGTCGGCGGCATCGTGTCCCCATTGCGCGGAGTGGAAGAGGCAAAGAGTCTACCCTCTTGCCGTGCCTTTTCGCATTGGATAGGAGACTTTTTCTCCATCTTTGGCCGGCGCGCGCCCCCACACGGGCGGGTAAACGTGTCTGCAACAACAAGCCCAGGTCTTGGTGCTGTTACAAACAAATCTCCGACCAACATAGATCCTGAGATAGCATCAGCACCAGATCATGTGCATGGTCTGTCATCTAGAGGCTGCGTCAATATCTTTCCCTGAAGCAAAAAAAAACAGTCTCTAGTGCTATAAAGATAGCAAAATTTTCTACAGATACATAAAAATACAAATTAGGACAATTCCTACAGGTTGCATCCAAATTTGTACCTTTAGTCGCTGAAGTACACAAGAAGGCCCCGATTTGAATTGAAGCTAGGGATGTCTGTCTATTTCCAACATTATTCTCCTGCCCCTAGTTGAGGCCAAAATATTTTGAGAATCCCTATTTTCTTGATTATTTGTATAGAAGACTTGTCCATTTCCATGACATGTCCATTTTTTTGCATTTCCCCATTAGTATCCTGATGAAAACCTCCATAGATTTCGGAATAAGAGTGTGGTTCACACAACCAACCCTCACCCTCACAATCTTCCCCTTTCTGGTATACTCCATATCCACCTCAAGTGTTTTGCCAAAGAGAGTTACCAACCCCTAAAGTGTGATATAATCACCCTCATATCTGAGGGTACCCGCAATTTGCACCCACACCTCGGTAACATGTGCAAGGGTTCCTCCAAGACTTGTCCATGACTTAAAGTTTAAGTCAATTGCCTTTTTAGGGACTTAATACACCCCAAAATTGATTACCCTCTAAACTTCTTTCTTGTTTGGGAACTTCACTCTGTATACATTACTATGGTAATGGAAAACCTTCCACTCAAACTTATCTAATGGCACAATTTTAGTGAGTTGCTCAATAATCTAGGGAAATTTCATTGCATCCCCCTCCACGACTACCTTTACCAGCTTGGCATTCTCCACCTTTGGATGATAGGTTCCCATAGTTGGCATCTCATAGAACATGAGCCCCTCATTAGCATATCCATAGACTATGAAAGATGGTTTAGAAGCATTCACTAAATTGCAAGCACCCGAAACATGGTGTGGAGACTCACAATATACACAAATGGGTAAATGGCAATCATCAATAAGATGCCATGGCTGCTTACACTTGAAACAAATATTATCCCTCCTTTTCAATTTTTTTGAAGGTACATTTATCTCAGAGTCACCTCCAAAGAGCAGTGCCATTAGACCTTTGATCACACCCGACGCCACACCTTGTTGCCCTCAGATGACCTTGGTGTTTGCTGCACCACTGTTGACTCCATGATTACCGAGGCCTGACACATGCTAAAGGACGGTCCGCTGCAACATGGCCCTCTTGCACCATTGCTGCTATTTGTGCGCTACCATAGCTGCAACATCGACACCCTTTGGAACGGCTGCAACCAGTGTGTAAAAGACACTCCCACATCCTCTAAGATAATGGATTGATTGAGTGTGTTGGAGTTATCATGCCTTGCACCTTCAAAATTGTGATTGTATCCGTTGTTCCCATTGTAACTTGACTGAGCTAATTTTTTTTAAATAATATAAACGGACGAACCATCCCCTTCGTCTTTTCAAAAGACGAACCACCACCTTTGTCTTTTCAACGGACGACGGTCCGTTAGATTTGCAATTTTTGGATTTCGTGTATTATTTGTGAAATTGAATAAAAATGTATTATTTAAAAAAATTTAGCCTTGACTGAAACCCTCTACCAGTGAAATTGCGTCTGTTTTGCCAGTTGTTATTACCTCCATGATTGAAATTGCGAGAGAAATTGTTGAAACCCCGAACCTCTACTAAAATTGCCAAATTGGTCATTCCCTCCGAAATTTTCTTGGAAATTATTCCCTCGACCAGCAGATCCGCTTGATTCCCATTGTAGTAGCCATTCCTCGCATCGCATAAGCTCCAAAATCTTGCACCCGGCCCCATGCAGGCTCCACATCTCGGCCAGGACCTCCACCAAAACGGTCTCTACTAGCACCAATATCTCCATGACCTGGGTGGAAACCCTCTGTCGCCACCCCGATTCATCACGGGATTGATCAGCCACCACCCTTCATCACCGGATTGATCAGCCGCCACCCAGAGTTTTCTTTGTCTTCCTTTGTTCTTTTACCATATTCATGTTATTTGATGGCATCATTACCTCCTGCATGCCATAATATTTTAGCACAAGCTATTTTGTGTATTCCAATGCATATACTATGTTTCTGTATATAGAACAACACTCATGTTGTCAAAGTTCTCTGCGTAATATGTGCTCTCTTACTCATTATAACTTCATATATATCGTATACTACTCAGGACTACATAATTATGACCGACGCAACGATGCGGGGAACCATCTAGTTTTTACAATGAGCCAATACATATCATCCTAACAACTTCATCTATAAGAACACCCTCTACTTTTATGTTCAAAAAACCCTCTACTTTCCTCTATTCATCATATAGAAAACATTGGAGATCACGATGACCAATAAATAAAAAGGGATCTAGTAAATTTCCATCAACCAATAGTTACATTGAGGAAGGGCATATACTAGCAAGAACCGCTCTCGGATCTCGCCGATCCTCTGTAATTCGGCCGGCGACGGCGTCTCTAGCCAGAATCCGCAGCAACCGGCTTGGTACTCCTCTTGGGTGAGGTCAGTGAACTGGTCGATGCCTCCTCCGTTGTTATCATGGACCCCGATGGCGTAGCCAGTTTTGTGCTGGTCGAGGTCGCGGAGGCACTATGGTCTTTCCACCCCCCCGCTCTCGCCCTCCTCTCTTCTTGCAGGCCGCCAGAGTTCGCCCTCCTGGTCCTCTCCGGAATAGCCGGGTCGGAGTTGGACAGGAGAGGCACCGTAGTTGGTAGGGTTAGTTGTAGTGGCTGTGCGGGTGTGGGCTCTATGCCCGGATGTGGAGCTCTAGATCGAGGTGGCGATCAAGGCTCTAGGGTTCGCTCCTCCGTTCTTGCTCTCTGGTTGGAGCAGCCAGACGACGGCCACCACATCCAGCAATAAAGTAGAGGTCAGGCGGCCTCGGATCGGTGTTATTCCGTGCTCTTCCATCTCCCTCGACCGCCGTGGGGGCGAGGGATTGAGATGGTGGGCTTGGTGATGCATGGATCCGGAGGCCGAGGGTGCTGCCACTTGGCGCTTGAGCGCGCTGGGTGGTGGCCTTTCGCCTTGGTCTCTTCCTGTCTCCTCCGGCCGTGGAGGCGGGGAAGGAGACGGCGACTGGCGGCGGCTCCCTCTCCTTCAAGCTGCCACCTGCCTCGACGGCTCGACGCATCCTTTTCTTCTGGCTGGCCGTGGAGGCAAAGGGAAGAGGCGGGCTGCTCGATGCGCTTTGGAGGCTTCGTGGCTTGGGAGGCTTCTTGAGCTTGTGCCTCTGCGGCGGATTCAAGCGGCGCCTCACCGTCGCTATTCTTGGCCATAGGATGGCCCGTCGTGCTCTGCGGCTGCAAGAGTCTCCTCCTCGCGAGGGTCTTCCCGAGCCCAGGCATGGTCGTTTGCGCTCCGTCTCTACCAAGTGGTCTTGTCCCCGGCGAGAGATGGAGTGGCTGCGCCTGGAGGCTCGTCGTCGCCGGCGTCAAGCATGGACTCGATCGCGTTTCTGTGATCCTTTTTAGGGTGTTCTTTGTTAATTTTCAGGACCTAGTTGTTATTTCTCTGCTGTATGAGGTCCTTTCTGTAAATGTACACCCTGTGGCGTCGTAATACAAGCTCTGGGTCCTTCGGGACCATTCCTGTTCAAAAAAAAAAAAAAAGAGGTCGCGGAGGGCCTCCTTAAATATGGTATACCGGTGCTCCTCGTGGGCGATGGAGCTGTAGGTCTTGCTGTTTAGTACCTTCCACTCCGCGAAGATCTGCCGCGTCTCCTCCTCGCTCCTCCCGGTCTCCCACGAGAAGACGGAGTAGCCGTCATCGTGCCACTGCTGGTTGATGTCCTGGAGGCGGTGCTTGAACATGGCGTACGCGTCGTCGGTGAGGGAGGTGTTGGTCATGCCGTGCTTGGCCTTCAACTCTGTGAAGATCCGCCGTGTCTCCTCCTCGCTCCTCTTCCTCTCCCAGGTTTCCGATGTGTTGCCCGTCGCAGCAGCCGCCGCCAGCGACACCACCACCAGCAGCAGCAGCGCTGCCGCCGCCATGATCCTCATCACGACACGGATTGAAGGCGAGAGGGGCCGGGACTACGTACGTAGATGAGATGTTTGGATCGATGGATCTCTCGTCGAAAAGGTCGCTCTCGCTCGATCTAAGTTTGGATTGTCGATTAGGTGTGTGTTGTATATTTAAAGGCTCAGATCGAGACGGACGTAGACCGAGACGTACACGAATTGCATGCAGATCGAGCTCTTATCAGACACGGTCACGTCGGCCTGACGGATTTTTTTAAGAGTATACGAATTGCACAGGACGTGGAACGCTAACGTATCGAACCACTCACGACCGTTGGATTTGACCAGCCCAGAGATAGGGTTCTTTCCTTTTTGTTGGAATCGATCTTGGCCTACAGGTAGTCACGTACTCACATAGCTCTATTGTTTAGGCCGTAATGAACTCCGGTTTAGTGCTAATTCCGACTAAGTAACTTAATTTGGGGTAACATTTTGACCATATTCTAGCTAAAATCATGTCAAAATTGGCATGGATGGGCGCGGACACCACGCATGAAGGAGGGTACTTGCTTTATTCATGAACACTACAAATGACGAAAATCCCAAATTTTCGAAATCCAATGTCTAGTCCCCTCTATTAGACATGTAATATATTAGGTAGTATACGATATGGTGTAGTACACCAATCGTATACGTATCATACTCTGTACGCCACGTAAGGGGATTTTCCTTACCCTTATTAACACGCATCCGGCCCCTTGCGAGAGGTAACGCCGTTCTCTACGATTTATCATGGTATCAGAGCAACCTCTTCCGTCTAGCTAGCCGCGCCGTCGGAGGATCTCTCCGCGCCGACAACAGGAATTCAGCGATCACCAACAGGACCAGCAGGGTGCTTGCCTTCGACGTGGGAATCAATTCCTGTCTCAATTGCTAGCTTGCTGATCGCCAGATCGCTAGGACAAAGGACTCAGATCGCCAGGACGGCGATCGCCGGGACCAGGGTGCCTTCCTTTGACACGGGAATCAATTCCCGTCTGGATCGCTTACTCTCTGATCGCTAGATCGACAGGACATCGACAAGATTCAGATCGCCAGATCACCAGATCTCGGGACCAACGCAGATCAGAAATCAGGAAATTCTCCCACCCTCCCACCTCGTTCAGATCCATGGCCACCTCATCATCAACTCCGTCCGCGCCGGCTGCTATCGGTGCGCCGTCCGCAATTAAGCTCACCCGAGAGAACTTTCTCTATTGGCAAGCCCTCGTACTACCTACCCTCCGCGGTGCTCGTGTCATGGCCCTCCTTGATGGGACCGACCGTGCCCCGCCCGAACAGCTTGAGGCCCTCGATGAAAATCAGAAAAAGTGTCGGTTCCCAATCCGGCCTATGAATCTTGGTGCACAAAGGACCAGCAGGTGGTCAGCTACCTCGTTAATTCGCTTTCTGAGGATGTGCTGCCCCATATCTTTGGTTTACATCATGTTGTTGATGTGTGGCGTGCACTTCATTCTATGTACTACACTTAGACTAAGTCGCGGGTTTCCACTCTTCGAGGTGCCCTCACTAACACTAAGAAGCTTGACATGACTGCACAACAATACATTACAAAGATGAAAGGGTTTGCCTCTGAGCTTGCTGCTGCCGGTAAGAGTGTAGATGATGACGAGTTGAAGGACTATATCTTGAACGGTCTTGATGGCACTTTTAATTCTCTTGTGGCTGCTGTCAACGCTGTTCCCTCGACTACACTCAATGATATGTGCTCTCAGTTGTTGGCTTGTGAAAACCGTGACGCCATGCTTCTGTCGACAGGACAAACCCCTGGAGGTTTTACTTCCTCTATCAATGCTGCTGCTCGGCACCCTCCTCTCCATTATGGGGCTGCCTATCCTCCACGCCCACAACAACCACCACCACAACCCTATATTCCTCCTACTCCACCACCACAACCCTATATTCCTCCTACTCCACCACCCCAACCCTATATACCTCCACACAACTACCCATACCCAACCCCGTAGCCCTACACATACCCTACCTATACCCCACAACCTTCTTACTACATGCCGCCCTATCCACACTAGAGGAAAAAGGGCTATCCGTTCGAGACCCCTCGGAGCATTAGTCCCGGTTGCGCCACCAACCGGGATTAATGCTGGCACGCGTCCCGGTTGGAGCGGGCACGGGGCCAGGGGCATGGGTCCCGGTTGGTAAGGGGGCATGCGTCCCGGTTGGAGCCACCAACCGGGACTAAAGGTTTGGCCACAGCCACATGGCGTGGCACGCACCTTTAGTCCCGGTTGCTGGCTCCAACCGGGACTAAAGACCCCTGCCCTCTATAAATGCAACGCCCCAGCCCCTCTCCGCCCACTGCTTTTTTGAATGGTGGAAGGTGTGAGGGGTGCTATTTTTCTCATGCATGCATTGAAGGTGTTTGTTGAAATGTTTGAGTGAATAATCCCGTTGAATTTCTCATAGGACAAAATTATAGAAGGTGTCCGACGCACTTGAGCTTTCTCCTCTTTATTTCCCTCGAGGTTAGCAATCTTATCTTTTCTAGGTCATTGATACAATTCATGTGTCGGTGTGAATTGGTTATTTCACTATTTATGATGTCCTGTTTTTGATAAACTTACTTATATGATGCAGATGAGCGGTCGGGAATGGATGTACGGTGATCGTGGTAGCCGGGTATATCAAAGGCGTGGATAAATTTATCGATGTGGCTACAAAGAAAAGAGAATGGATTTATCGTTGTCCATGTGTTCAATGTCGGAACAACAAGGAGTACTCTTCCTCAAAAATCATTCATGCCACCGATTATGAAAGGTTTCATGCCCAACTATAATTGCTGGACCAAGCACGGGAAAGAGGGTTATGATGGAAGATGGTGAAGAAGAAGATGATGATAACAACTATCATCATATGTTTCTGAATCTGGTGATCTTGCAATGGAAGACAATGGAGAGGAAAGAGGTGAAGAACGGGCATCGGATGAGCCGTGATGAACTTGGTAGGGTCATTTCGATGCAAAGCGAGGCGTGAAACAGAAAATGAGAAGTTGAAGTTAGAGGGCATGTTAGAAGATCACAAGAAATTGTTGTACCCAAATTGTGAAGATGGCAGCACAAAGCTCGGTACCACCTGGAATTGTTGCGATGGAAGGCGAGTGTGGTCTAATGACTCCTCATTTGAAAAGATGCTGAAAATAATGATGCGAAGTTTCCAAAACATAACGAACTTCCCGAGAGTACCTCTGAAGCAAAGAAGACTCTATGTCCTCTGGGATTAGATGTGCAAAAGATACATGCATGCATTAATGATCGCATCCTCTACATGTAAGGAGTATGAGAATTTAGATAAATGCCGGTATGCAGCGTTGCGATATAAGATCGCACGAGATGACCACGGTGATGTTGAGGAGAGCCCCTCGGAAGAGGGTTCTGCTAAGGTTATGTGGTATGCTCCTATAATACCAAGGTTGAAACGCATGTTCGAAAAAAGAGCATGCCGGGTTGTTGCGATGGCACAAAGAAGACCGTAAGAAAGGCGGGAAGTTGAGACACCACCTGATGGGTCACGTGGAGAAAAATCGAGAGAGACTTCCCGGACTTTGCGGTGGCGCAAGGAACTTATGGTTTGGTCTAAATACGGATGGCATGAATCCATTTGGGGAGCAAAGCTGCGATCCAAAGACTGGCCCGTGACTCTATGTATCTATAACCTGCCTCCTTGGTTGTGCATGAAGCGTAAGTTCATTATGATGCCAGTGCTCATCCAAGGCCCTAAGCAACCGGGCAACGACATTGATGTGTACCTTAGGCCATTAGTTGAAGAACTCTTACAGTTGTGGGGCAAACCAGGTGTACGTGCGTGGGATGAGAACAAACAGGAGCCATTTAATCTACGAGGGTTGTTATTCGTAACCATCAATGATTGGCCTGCTCTTAGTAACCTTTCAGGACAAACAAACAAAGGATAAAAGGCATGCACCCACTGTTTAGATAAGACCGAAGGTACATATTTGCATAAATGCAAGAAGGTTGTGTACCTGGCGAATCGACGATTTCTTCCGACCAATCATCCCGTAAGAAAGAAAGGCAAGCATTTCAAAGGTGAGGCAGATCACCAGAAGAAGCCTGAACTCCCTGCTGGTGATGATGTATTTGGTATGGTCAAGGACATAGAAGTAATCTTTGGAAAGGGTCCGGTCAATCAGTTCGAGCAGCGTCGCTACAGGACACGCACCCATGTGGGAGAAGAAATCTATATTTTGGGAGCTGCCATATTGGAAAGTCCTGTGTCCGCTCTTCAATCGACGTGATGCACGTGACGAAGAATCTGCGTGAACCTAGGATTCCTAGGTGTGTATGGGAAGACAAAAGATACACAAAACGGAGGACCAACAAATTATGAAAGACCCAAAGAACATGCATACAGATAACAAGGCGGATAAAGGCGTCACTTAAGTCGTGCCTATGCTCTTACCAAAGCAGAAGGAAATCTTTTGAAGTCCTTTACAGTATCAAGGTGCCGTCGAGCTTCTCATCTAATATAAAGGGATAATAAATATGGCGAGAAAAAGTTCCAAAACCTGAAGTCTCATGATCATCACGTGATTATGACGATTGCTTCCGATTGCATTGAGGGGGCTTCTACCGGAAAATGTTCGAGTACCCATTGTGAAGTTGTGTGCATTCCTCAATGCAATATCTCAGAAGGTAATCAATCCAGATATTCTGCCAAGGTTACAGAAGGATGTGGTACAATGTCTTGTTAGTTTTGAATTGGTGTTCCCACCATCCTTCTTCAATATTATGACGTATCTCCTGGTTCATCTAGTGGAAGAGATTGCCATTCTCGGTCCGGTATTTCTGCACAATATGTTCCCCTTTGAGAGATTCATGGGAGTCTTAAAGAAATATGTTCATAACCGTGCTAGACCATAAGGAAGCATCTCCAAGGGATATGGAACATAGAAGGTCATTGAGTTTTGTGTTGACTTTATTCCTGACCTTAAGCCGATTGGTGTTTCTGACTCGCGGCATGAGGGAAGACTAAGTGGAAAAGACACACTGGGAAATAAAGAAATGATATGTAGGGACGGGGATTCTTTCACTAAAGCACACTACACAGTTCTACATAATTCCACCTTGGCAGCTCCGTATATCGAGGAACACAAGAATATTGTACGCTCCAAAAACCCGGGGAAGCCTGAATCATGGATTACAGATGAACACATGAAGTCTTTCGGTGGTTGGATGCGGACACATATCTTGAATGACACCACTGTTGGAGATCAGCTATACTTGTTGGCCGCGTCACCATCTTCTACTGTATTGAATTTCCACGGGTACGAAATAAATGTGAATACATTCTACACGATCGCCCAAGATAAAAAGAGCACCAACCAAAATAGTGGTGTCCGCTTTGATGCAATAGACGAGAATGGACAAAAGGACACATATTATGGTTACATAGAGGAGATATGGGAACTAGACTATGGAGTCTCTTTTAAGGTCCCTTTGTTTCGCTGCAAATGGGTCAACCTGAATGGGGAAGGGGTAAAGATAGACCAGTTGTACGAAATGACAACAGTGGATCTCAACAATCTTGGTTATAGAGATGAACCATTCGTCCTAGCCAATGATGTGTCTCAGGTTTTCTATGTGAAGGACATGTCCTCCGCATCAAAAAAGAAAAAATATGCAAACGAATACATCATATGATGAGCCAAAGCGTCACATAGTTCTTTCTGGGAGAAGAAACATCGTGGGAATCGAGGACATGATGTACATGTCAAGATTATAATAAGTTTGATGAAATTCCGCCCTTCACGGTGGCCGACCCAAGCATTCCATTAAGTAAAGAAGATGCTCCATGGTTATGTCTCAAGCGGTCATAAGGAATGACATATGCCAAGAAGTTCATGCTCATATTATGTAACTCTAGTTCATGTCTTTCGCGGTTTGTGGCTTGACCGAAGGATATCTTTCGCGGTTTGTGGCCTTTAGTCCCGGTTTTGTAGTCTCGGTTTTTAATATTAATAAATGTCTTGAGTGTTAGTCCCGTTTTGTGGCTAGACCGGGAGTGCCTCTATGAGTTTCTTGGAGATGCCGGGGACTGGGCTCGTCGGCATCTCCTCAAACTGTCGTTGTGGTGTCCTGCTCTCGAAAACCATCTTGCAGCTTGTAACTTCACTAACTAGATCAATACGCCTCGGAGCTAACTAATTTCACATATTAGGGAGTGCCTCTATGACCAGTTTCTCGGGGATGCCGGAGGACTGGGCTCCGTCGGCATCTCGCTCAAACTGGCCGCATGGTGTCCTCGCTCGAAAACCATCTTGCAGCTTGTAACTTCACTAAATAGATCAATACGCCTCGAGCTAACTAATTTCACATATTAGGAGTGCCTCTATGACCAGATTTCTCGGAGATGCCGAGGAGGCCCAGGCTCCGTCGGCATCTCCCTGAAACTGGCCGTAGTGGTGTCCCTGCTCTCTAAAACCATCTTGGAGATGCCTCAAACTGGATGGAGGACTGGACTCACAAGGATGCATATTTATAGTACAAGCAGCTCGGCATAATGTCGACACTCCTGTAAGTCCACAAACGGCCTAAGTCGGATCACACCAGCAATTGTTCCGAATTTGAGTCCGGGGACTCGAGTTTGATGAAGATCGTGTTGTTTTGTCCTATGACAGTTAACTGGCCCTGATCTGTCGGGTGAGCCAGGCACACGCATCGACAATCCCTATTAACTAAGCATTTCTCCTTGCAAAACAGGTTCGAATACATAGCACTCAAAAGATTGAAGTCTTCAACCGAATCTAGGATTCGACTGAACACTCGGGGGCTACTGACATGTATATACCCCACGGGTACATGACATTGGTATACCTGGTCTAGCCCAAGGAAGGCCACGACAAGACACGCGGTCCATGGAGACATCGGATGGCCCAAGCCCATGACGCTTTCGACTCCTTGGAGGACAAATTTAGATTAGATAGAATTTCAAAGGATACCAACCCTAATTTGTAACCGAATCGACCTAAATCCCGGGACCTGCCTATATATATAAAGGCCAGGAGGGTATGGCGAGAAGGATCCTCCCCCACCATCGCGTACACACCTCACGCCAGATTGCATCTGCGCACCCGTGTAACTTTTCGGTTCCACTAATCAAAGAGTAGACAAGCAGGAGTGGGGTTTTCCCTCCGGGAGGACTAAACCTGGGTAAACCTCGTGTCCCGTGTTGCTTGTCTGTTAACCGTTCCGCGACTTCCAGCATCCCCATCTTCTCCAAAACCCAAGTCCATAACAATGGACATTGACAAAATCCATCCCCGTCATATCCCGTCATGGCTTTTAGTCCAAAACTCACTCCCATGAACAATTGGTATCAAGTCGATAGATGGTAGCAGCCTCTAGCAAGACGTGCCAACTCCCAAGTGCCGTCAAGTCTAGAAGACAACCTTCAATGTGACTTTTGTCCAAGTCTATTTGCCACGTGATATACCTTGTCAAGCTATAAGCGAGTTCTTGTCATCCCTTTAATAGTTTAACTCTCTTCGCGTTTCATGATATACGATTCACTGGACTAACACTTATTCTGACTCCTTAGTTAACACTTAAATGAGTCGCGCATGTCCATGCTTCCGAATCATATCACACGATAGGGCCTAGAGAATATATATCCATGATGGAGGGGCAAATCCCATCTTGGTAATCTATATTACGCAGCTTGATTCACAACCAATCCGAACTCTACCTTTATGACTGCCTATTTTTACGGAACAACATTTGATAGAACTTAAGCTGGAGATCCACAACTCGGATCATGCGATCAGCTCAGGTCAAAGGGTTTCATTGCTTGAGACTGCAAATAACAACATGCTCGTTGCATCTCAAATATGGGTCAGTCTGACTCGCTAAACCCTTTAGCCAAGTACGTGTAAGTCGGAATAGCAGCACCATGCCTATGACAAGTGAAACCAAGTCATCAGCCGACTTTTACATTAGTCTAAGTTGCGTATCCAGCACAACCTCGATTACTAAGGACATCTAGTATGAACAACGTAGATATATAGTTTCACAACCGAATCATATATTTAATGATATATATTAGATGTTTATACAAGGACAACTTAATAACTTTACGAATACATTGGGAATAATATCATGCATGATGGCCTCTATGGTATATTCCCAACAATGACGACCGCATGGTGGATCTGCACCGACGTGGTCACCTCACCATCGAACTGGACAACAACTTCCGACTGGTGGATCCGCACCGCGATGGCCACCTGGCCGTTGAACTAGGCACCCTTCTGCATAGTGTATGTGCACGATGCTGGCCACCAACTTCCGCGTGATGGATCTGCACGGCGCTAGCCACCACCGACCTTGCTAAGGATATGCACGACGCTGGTCACCATCGATCCTGCCACAAATTGAAAAGAAAAAATACGGGATTAAAGAAGAGAAGAACAGCAAAACAAAAGGTGATCCATAGATTGGATGAAGCCTTACCCTTCGGTGCGACGAGAAAGTTCACGCCATATCAATTGAGTGGGGAAATTTCGGATAGAGATCTATGGTTTGCGTTGGAATTTAGGAGAACGGCGGCTGAGTAGTGGGGAGAGTGGGAAGTGGGGATTACGGGATGGGGCAAGGGTTTCCTGTATTCTATCTAGGAACTCGGATAAGGGTGTGGAGATTAGGGTTTTTGACAGGCTTTAGTACAAGCGGCACAATATTATGGGCCGCCACGGTACATAGTAGGCTAATGTGTTGCTCATTTGCTGGTGGGACACAACAGTCACCGTGGGAACGAGGGTGCCTTTGCGAACTAAATTAGAAATAGGAAAAATCAAATGTATGATAAAAAAGAACAACAATGACTGAATTATACTTGCTGAAGATACACATACGTGTTTTACAGATTGCTCCCTCGAACTAAAAAAGGTCTCATTACTTATAAGTAAGATAATCTAGAGTGTCTACGAGCTGCCCCAACAAGTCGGACACAGTGGTGCACATAGCCTTAATCGCGCTTATGGCGGGAGCATCCTCTTCTTATGATTCCTCGTAGTTGGCTCCTCCCGTACGTACCTCTCCCGCGTCGCTCCCGCGAGCGATCGCCGCCGGGCTACCCCCCTTCCGCTCCTCCCGCCTCGCCGCCGCCGGACGCTGCAAGCCAAAGCCGCTCGGCCGGTGGCGGGGCTCTCTTCTCCAGTTCGCGAGATCTAGGCGCGGCCAAGATCGACGACCCGGCGTGGCGGCGTGCGTGGGGCGCGGCGTCCAGCTAATGGCGCGGCTCGGCGTGGTGGCGTCACCTGCTGTGGCGAGGGCTACGTGGTGGTGGTTTCGCCTTTCGGGGCCGGCCGGACCGGGCCGGCGGCGGCTGGGCGGCGTTCCGGATCCGGGAAGCGGCGGACATGGTGCTGCAGGATGGAGGCGATGGCGCGCCCTTAGTGACGGTGCTAAGCCTACGTGCTCATTGGCACCGATGGTCGGCCTGCTCGATCCGTTCTCCGGAAACCGGTCGGCGGTGTGGGGATCGCTGTGTCGGATCTAATAAAGGAGGTGGTCCTTTGGTTTTTTTTCGCACGAAGACGAAGATCTGCTTGATGTCTTCCCTCGTTGATCTGGTCTGGAGAGGCGGGTTCCGGAAGGCTCCGCCGGCGATCTTCCATGGGCGTATCATGCCTGGAGATTGCTGGATCGGAAGGTATTCGGTCGTACGCACCTTGTTCTTCTGGCCGTTTGGTTTTAGCGGGAGCGTTGCGAAGCTCTGTTGTTTGTTCCCACCAAGTGCCATTCTTAGAGCCATGGTAAAGTCAGATGCGAAGAATGCCAGGAAAGCGGAAATATGAGGGTAGTGATGGTGATTTTTGTTCTTCTGGCGACGGAGAACTGGCTGCGTGATCTGGGACTCGTTGCAGCTGTACATCAAGGCGTGAAGACAACAGAGGAGTTCTAGTCTTACCTTGCGTGGTGAAAATCCAAGGTCTGCATTAATCGGTCGTGCTGGCAATGACCTTTTGAAGGTATTGTTTTGTGGCGAGGATTTTTTTCGCAGTAAAACCTATGATCTTTGATCGAAGGCAACTTGTCAAGCCTTTTCTTTTTGAAGACGTTGTTATTGGAGTGGAGGACTACTGGTGTTGCTCTGATGGTGTCAGTGTCGTTGCTTTGAGGATTAATTCTCTGTAACGGGACTTTTTTTTTTGGTAATTTTTTTTTCTGAGCTGTGTGCATCTGTAGAGCTGTTAGGGCATTGCGTCATTGGAGAGGCTGATATTAATATATATACTTAAAAAAAAAGGAATTCCTCGTAGTCGGAGTTGGACAATTTGACCTCTTCGTCATGTCCTCGTTGGCTGCCGCCTCTACAATATCGAGAGGGTGAGAAAGAGATAAGTAGCCTGCAGATTGATTATGGCCCCACGCTAGCTTGCTAGCTTGCTGCACGGAGTTGTCGTACAAGACGTATACTAGTACACTACATTACGTAGTAGTAGTTGGATAATGGTTGTTGTGTCCGGTTCATGCCAAACAAACAAAAATAGCTGTCACGTCAATCTCCCGCGTGGATCATGCACAGCGTCACGTATGGAGAAAAGAAAGACGACATTGCTTTCCAGCCACCTGCTCGATCATTTTTAGTATCTTTCTACAAAGCATTTTTGGGCACTCACATGATCGCAGAAAATTTAATGTGTCGGCGCCATTGCTGAGCTTGCAAAGACCGATCGACTTGCAGCGGTGGCTGGCGCCTGGCGGAGAGATGAAGTCCACCATCCCGCAGCTGCTGACGCCGTACAAGATGGGCCAGTTCGACCTGTCGCACAGGGTCGTGCTGGCGCCGCTGACGCGGCAACGCTCCTACGGCGGCATGCCGCAGCCGCACGCCGCCCTGTACTACGCGCAGCGCGCCACCGCCGGCGGGTTCCTCATCTCCGAGGGCACCCGCGTCTCCGCCAGCGAGGCGCCGTCTTCGTTCGCGGACGTGCCGGGCATCTGGGCGCCGGAGCACGTCGAGGCGTGGAGGCCCGTGGTGGACGCCGTGCACGGCAAGGGCGCCGTCTTCTTCTGCCAGCTCTGGCACGTCGCGGGCCACGCCGTCCGGCAGCAGGTGAGCCCGCAGATGAGCTTCGACGGCCGCCGCGAGGAGCTCACGTCGCCCAGGACAGTGGCCTCCGAAGACGCGCCCGGCGTCGTCGACGGGTTCAGGCGCGCCGCCCGGAACGCGATCGACGCGGGCTTCGACGGCGTCGAGATCCTCGGCGCCAACGCCTACTTCGTCAACGACGACGACGACGACGGCCAGGGCGCCAACGGCCTCGAGAGCCGGTGCCGGTTCGCTCTTGATGTCGTGGACGCCGTGGCGCGGGAGGTGGGCGGCCACCGCGTGGGCGTGCGGCTGGACCAGTTCGCCGCCACGCCCGACGAGCACGCGCTGGCGCTGCACGTGGTGAGCCGTCTAAACGACCGCGGCGTGCTCTACTGCCACATGATCGAGCCAAGGGTGGACGGGCGGCGGCGCGTGTCCCGGCGGCTGCTGCCCTTCAGGGAGGCGTTCGGGGGCACGTTCATCGCCAGCGGTGGGTACGGGCGGGAGGAGGGAGACGCGGCGGTCGGGGAAGGGTACGCCGACCTGGTGGCGTACGGGCGGCTCTTCCTCGCGAACCCGGACCTGCCGAGGCGGTTCGAGCTCGGCGCGCCGCTCAACGAGTGCGACGCGGCCACGTTCTACGGCGCCGGCGCTGCAGCCGTAGACCCCGCCGTCGGGTACACCGACTACCCGTTCTTTGATTGATCGAGCTCGATCGCCGGCCGATGGCGGTCGAGCTTGAAGAACGCTGTATATACAAATGCACAGTTGACGGATTACTAATTCCCCGATTATGTTCGGTCGTGCCTGACACCATAAATCATGACTGTTTTTTACAGTACTTTTTTTTGCTGATCATGATTGTTGTCTTTGTAAAGAAAGGGTGTATTTGGAGTTGTGATATTTATCCAGATTTTCTCCAATCATCCGATCTATGTAAAGTTTCCAGACCGGTTCCTAATAAACTTGATTACCTCTTGGGAAATAATACAATAACCAATAGAATCACTTGAATTTACCCTGAAAAATGGTTTTGATTTCGTTTTAGTGTACCAAATTTTCACTTTAGGCAATTCAAATTCCAATGGTATTCTCGTGTTGTCGCCAGAGGAAAGAGGTGGTCGCCGCGTGAACTCCGGTGGGGATGGCGGCGTAGCGGGGCGGGTGTGCGTGCGACTAGGAGGGTTTTCTTTTAGGAGTAACGCTACACCTACGGACTACTTTTTACGAAAACGGAGTTACCCTCGTGCATTCACATCCCGATAATCACGGAAGGAAAAAAAAATCGACCAACCGGCTGTTAGCACGTCCGTCCGTAGAGATTTTCCGTAAGCAATATTCCGTAAGTCTAGCTTTTCCGTTCTTTTAGTCACGAAGCGCGCGGCCTCCTATTTTTGTTTGGAGTAACACTACAGCTACGGACAGAATTCTACAAAATCAACCTTACGGACTGACGTGGAGAAAGGATAGAAACAGTACAGAACGAAAATCACGCGTGGTGGGTGGGACAGAACCAATCACGAAAGGCCAAGAGAGTCCGTAAGTTTGCTCCGTAGAAATTTGTCCGTACGTCTAGAGTTTCCGTTTTGTGATTTGCTAACGGCGATGCGGGTTTAGATAAGTGCGTCTTAGCCGACTATATGGAAATCTCTCTAATGCTTGCAAGCAAGCGGGTCGAAGGAAAAACCGGGTGGGAGCGAGGGTCTCGGCTGAGAAGTAGCGGCAGGAGGGAACGGTAGGGTTGCAAAGTGGCACCAGATCCACCCTGCTTCGTAGCCAAATTTGTGTTAGTCTAGTTTAAATTTATTTACTTCCTTCCTCCGATCCATATTAGTTGACTCAAATTTATATAAATTTAGGTGAATCTAACACTATTTAGTATATAGATTATCTAAATTTTAGCAAATCCAAGTCAACTAATATGGATCGAAGAGAGTAGTAAAATTAGTTAAGTTTAAACTAAAATTTGCTTCCGCAGACTTGCAAGTTGACGTTTGCAACCCTAGGCAGCAATTACGACTTACGAGAGAAAAGAGCAGGATATCTGTGAGGTGGTGGTGGATGACGACGATTCACGCAGCTGAAGATCAGATCAGATTAAATATAGGTTGTCGCCATCCACCCCACCTCACCAATAATGGCAAAGCTATAACAGTTAGCAGCAGATGTTCTGGAAAACCAGGCAAAAATATGGCCGAGAGATTATCAACAAGTTATTAATTGTACCGTGTACCAGCGATTATCCTCCATAACAGATCAGAGAGAAAGCAGGCGAGCGGAAGCATGGCCGATTAAGTCGTCGGCGTGAGACCGACCGAGATTATCTACATACATACTGACGGAGATGTGCAGCTGCAGTAGCTAGCGTACGTGCATTTTCTTCCTCTTCCTATATAAACCTCTAATACGTAAGATGATTCTCAACGTCTTTCCAGTCCACACATTTGTCAGATCGACGCGACCTACCTGCACACTGCTACAACAGAGTTGCTAATTTTTCCAAAGAACGAGAGTTACCGTTACGAGATGACGTTTCTCAAATAGGCAGAAATTATGGTAACATCGGTTTTAACACTTTTGCTTCAGTGTACCCTATTTTAATTAGCACATCGGACAGCACACCACTGTCTACTGTTGAGTTAGAATAAAACGGTCGCCACTCACCGCCGATATAGCAACCACCCAGTACGAGGTTCTGAGCAATGTTGTGGCAGAACAACACAGGATAATCCCAGACAAGAGAGGAAAATAAAATAAAGCCGGCATCGGTGATGTGACGAGAATAAATGTAACTCGCCACCGGTGCGTCCTTCAGAGAAATACCACCACACATCTAATCGATCCAAAGCGCCGCATATCAAGCAACACCTCTAAGAAGGGGAGTGACGACAACGACACTGCTACCCAGATAGATCATAGGGTTTCACATGGTACACCACGGAAGGTGGGAGATAGATACACCCGACGTCCTTCAGGAAGGACGGCGATACTTGTAGGCGTCACCGCGTCGGAGTCAAAGTGACACGGATTTCTCTCGACCTCTCAACAGAATCACACTCCCAGATACTTTGTAATGCTCCACCAAGCTCGTCGCCCACGTGCATGCGCCACCACGGTATTAAAGTCGCCATCGCGAATCACACTGTGAGCCAAGGAGAGAGACCGGTAAGACCGAGAGAGCAGAAACATCGGCAAGAGTCGGCATGACATCAGCACGCGGGAGGGAACTACCTCCACCGCCACAACACGGTAGCCGACGGATGTAGCGGCAACACAAACCAGGACCTCTGGCCCGGCCGAGCCCGAGTAGGCTCGTGAAGTCTCGTCGCCGCACTTCGGCAAGGCTGCCACCGTAGACACCAACCCCAGCACCAGGTCCAACTCCATGGTCCACCAGGGTATCCGCGCCGTCAAGCAACAACTCTGTTGCCACCGAGCTCACCCGAGCTAGTCGGACCTCCGCCGGTCTGAGGATCACCATCGCAAGTCGCCTCCCAGAGCCGCCTCCATCGAAGGAACGCCCTAGAAGACCACCTTCCGGGGCACCCGCCGCACTGCAGCAAGGCTGTCACCGTACACACCAACCCCAGCATCAGGCCCAACTCCATGGTCCACCAGGGGATCCGCCACCTCGGAAAATCCTAGCCGTCAAGCAATAACTCCGTCGCCACCGAGCTTACCCGAGCTAGCAGGACCTCCACCGGTTTGAGGATCACCATCGCAAGTCGCCTCCCGGAGCCGCCTCCGTCGAAGGAACGCCCTAGAAGACCACCTTCCGGGGCACCTGCCCCGGCATCCATGGACTCGCACCCACCGAACCAGGTTCATTGCGTGACCTGCAAGGCAGGAAGGGTAGGTCTGGTTGACACAGGATGGTGGCAGCAGCACAACCGCTCGGATGAGACCGCCCTCCACCGCCAACGGCAGTTGCCGTCCAGACGCAGCAATAGGCAAAAAAGGCCCATAAAGTCGCCGTTGTCATGCTACTGCAGTGCAGCCGCAGTCGCCCTCCTACACGCCCCACACCGCCTCACCACCTCCAGAGAGTGTGAACACCTCGCAAAGCCCACCCCAAACCAAGATCAGGCCCAAGTGGGCTTAGATCTGTGCTAGCCGGAGCTGGCCGTCAATCGCCACCCTGCCGGCCGCTGCCGACATCACCGCGCCGCCACCACAACTTTTGTGGTGTTGAGCCATCCCCCTCATCACCCGCGTTGTAGCGAGGCGGCGGGCCGCCCGCTGCCACCACCCTCTGGAGCCAAGCCTCCGCCTGTGGAGGCCGCCCGTCGCTGTTGCTCCACGTCGTGGGGAGGAAGGAGATGCCTCGCCGACGCCAGCGCTGCATGGACTTTTCCCAGTTGTTCCCTCCGGTGGCGCTGAGGGGAGGAGTCAGAGGAGCGAGGACCGGAGGCGGCGGGGAGGGAGCGTCCTCTCTCTCTCTCTCTCTCTCTCTCTCTCTCTCTCTCTCTCTCTCTCTAAATAGGCTTTCGCCCCGCTTTATAGATAAAGCAACGTCCACAACCAAGGTTCATACAACATCCACGACAGCCGAAGCCAAAACAAAAATAAAGAAATCGACACACCTGGGCCAATAGACAAGAATGCCCAAGACAAACGAAAAAGAATAAGCGGCCTTTCTGAGCAGGCTACTCAGGCCACCGACGAGGACAAAGAAGCAGGAGCCGAGAGGGGGAGCGCCGCCGCCCTCAAGGCCCGAAGAGTGTCGTCAAAGACCGGTCATCACTGGCGCACTGTGGGAGCCAGCTCTTTGGAGGAAAGCAAGAAAGGAGAAAAAAGGGTCAGTCACGTGGGAGGGGTATACCTTCTCAATCACCATCTTGTTATGCACATTCCACAGGGTCCAAGAGAGGGCCGCAAATACTAGCCAGAAGAGGCGGAGCCCCCCTCCAGCCCGGTATTCCTGGGTTTGCAGGAACTCCCCGAGCTCCTGCGCCTGCCAAGCAGGACCCAGCGCCTCTCGGACAAAGCCCCATAGTGCCCGAGCCGCCGAACAAGAGAACATAATATGGGCACAGGATTCTGGCGTCCCACATAGGGGACACAAACCGTTACCCAGGCCATTCCGCTTGGTCACCATAATCCCGGAGGGAAGCCGGTCCCGCAAGAGTTTCCAAACGAAGATGCGAATACTAAGCGGGACGGGGGCCTTCCACAGGGGAGGAGTCCAGCTCAGCTCCGGGCCTTGGAACAAGGCGCGGTAGGCCGAGCTCACCGAGAACTCCCCAGCGGGGTGGAGCTACCATCTGGCCGAGTCCGAGCCCTCGGGCAAGGACACAGGAAGTGAGTCAAGAAGCTGCTGGAAGGCCGACGCTTCTACCTCGCTAAGGAACCGACGGAACAAGATGTTCCAGCGGCCCTCGCGAAAGGCCTCAGCCACGAGCGACGAGGGTGCGGAAGAGATGGCAAAGAGACCAGGGAATTGGACCCCCAACGGGATGGGGAGCAACCATGGGTCTAGACAAAACCGCATCCCCTGCCCAGCGCCCGCGGCGAAGGAGACGCCCAAACCAATGAAGTGCTTAATCTCTTGGATGGCTCTCTAGAATTGAGAGCCCTCCCGCCTTTCGCAAGCCAACAGGGGGAGGCCCCGGAGATATTTGGCCTTGATAAGCTGAAGCCAGAGACCACCATCCTCCCTGAGAATGCGCCAGACTCATTTCAACATCAGCGCCACGTTAAAGCAGCAAGAGTCAAGGATCCCTATGCCCCCAAGGCTCTTGGGGGCGCACATATCTGCCCATTTGACCATATGATATTTCTGATGGCCGTCCCGTGCCGCCCAAAAGAACCTAGACAACTCCTTCGCGAAGTCGGCATGGGTCCCTTCAGGCAGGAGGTACAGACCCATCTGGTACATGGGCAGGCTGGAGAGGCACGAGTTAATCAGGACCGACTTGCTCCCCTTGGATGTCAGGCGCGCTCGCCATGGTTCCGCCCGAGAACGCACCCTAGACACCAAGGGGGCAAGGTCCCTGATCAACACCCTGGTCTCCCAGATGGGCATCCCAGGTAAGTAATGGGGAAGTCAGCCAACCGACAGTTCAAGTTATCAGCGATCTGCTGCCTCTCCTCCTCAGGGTAACTGAGGACCATAACTTCACTCTTGTCGAAGTTGATCGTCAGCCCAGACAACGATTCGAAGCAAAGGAGCAGGAACTTTAAATTAATAATGTCAAGGTCTGAACCCTGCACCATGATCAGGGTGTCATCCACATATTGGAGGTGGGTGACCCCATCTCTGGGGATCAGGTGGCCCACTACCCTCGAGATATGGCCAGCCGCTTTGGCTCTGTCCAGAATCTCAGCCAGGGCGTCCACCGCGGCGTTAAACAAGAGAGGAGAGATCAGGTCCCCTTGTCTAACCCCGCAGGACGGACTAAAATATGGGCCAATCTCCCCATTTACGTTGATCGCTGTCTGTCCGCTCGTCATGAATTGCATGATCCAGCCGATCAGGCGGTCGTCGAACCCCCTCCTCTCTAGTACTAGTCTCAAGAAGTCCCAGTCCAAGCGGTCATAGGCCTTCTGAAAGTCCAGTTTAAGGAACACCCCTTTCTAACGTTGTCCCTTCACTTCATGGATAATTTCATGAAGCGCCAAGACATCGTCGTGAATGAGGCGACCCTTAAGGAAGGCAAACTGGAGGGGGTGGATAAGACGTTCCAAGACGGAGCGAGACGAAGAGCACAGACCTTGGCGAACAGACGTTGGATGACATTGATCACAGTGATAGGGCGGAATTGATGGATATCCGTGGCCCCCACTACTTTGGGGATCAGGGTAATAACGCCAAGATTCAGGCGGGACATTACCAAAGTCCCCGTGTAGAGCTCCTGAAACATCTGCATGATCACTGGCTGAAGCTGAGCCAAAAAAGCCTGGAAAAAAGACACAGGCAGCCCGTCCGGGCCCGGAGCCGAACACGACTTCATGGCCTTCAGGGCCGCCTCCACCTCCCCCGGAAGGAATGGGAGAGTGAGAAGCCCATTCTCCTCAGGGGAGACCAGTGCCTCCCCGGACCAGAAGTCCGAGGCAAGCGAGATGCCCGGCGGCAGGGATGCCGAGAAGAGGGACCGGTAGAAGGCATAAATATGGAAGGAGAGGGCCTGAGGGGACTCCAACAGGACCTCATCCGCCCAGAGGCAGGGGATCGCGCACTTCCTCCTCCTGCCATTGGCAATGGCGTGGAAGTAGGCAGTGTTCGACTCCCCCTGGACAGTCCAGTTCTGGCGACTCCGCTGCCGCCAGAATGCCTCCTCTCCCTTGTAGATCTCCATAATGGAGGTCTCAAGGGAGTACCTACGGGACCAAGCCTCGGCCGAGAGGCCATGAAGGTCAGCCTCCTGATCCAGCACCTGAATTTCCCAAGAATGGCCTCCTTCTGGGACCGGAGGTCAGCCCCCAGGTTAGCCCCCAACCCCTCATGAACTGCCGAGATAATTTGGCACAAATCCTCGTTTCTATAGCCAGAAAGATTCAAAGTGGAATCGGTTCAGACGCGGTGGTTGTCCCCCTCCCGAGGAGAGGAGGAGAGGGGTGTGATCAGACCCAATCCTAGTGACCGCCTTGAGGGAGCACAGGGGGAAGGCCACCTCCCACTCAACTGAGACAAAGACACGATCGAGGACACTGCGAATGGGGTGGAGTTGTTTATTTGTCCAAGTATATCTAGCACCCACACGCGTAATCTCGCGCAGGGCAAGATCCGCGATGTAGTCATTAAACATACGCATCCTAGGGAGGTCCACATTTGCCGAGCTCTTGTCTTCAGCAAAGCGGATCAGATTGAAATCACCGGCGATAACCACCGGGATCTCAGTCCGTTCCACTTTCGACTTGAGCTCAAGCAAGAAATCAGCAGACCTCCTATGGTCCGCGGGGCCATAGACAATCAGCACCTCCCACTTGAAGCGAGATTGTCTATGTGTGAGGGCCATGCTCACAAAGAACTCCCCGTGGTCCATATCATCAATCTCAAAGGTATCCTCCTTAACCCCCAGGAGGATCCCCCCCCCCCGAGTGGCCCGATGCCGGAAGCCAGGACCAGGAGAACTTGCAGCTGCTAAGGGCCTCTAATTCCGCGATGGAGAAGTCTTGGCGAATCATCTCTTGAAGACCGACAATATCCGGAGCTTCCCTGCGGATGTATTCCTTGGTCTGGCGGCGCCAGCCCTCCTGCCCAAACCCCCGGATGTTCCAAATGAACACCCGGAAGGCCCGGAGGATGTCCATCAAGGGACCTCAGGCCGAGGCGGTCCCCTTAGCGGGGACCGAGCGGGAACGGGGGGGAAGGGGAAGGGTCCCAGCTGACCTGGGAGGTCTCCCACGCGGCCTACCTGGGGGGGTGTCGGCCTGTGGGTGATCTCCCGCGCATCAGGTGCAGGAGGGGGATCCCTGCCAGGGTCGGGTCCGGCGGACCTATCCTCGGCAAGGATACGGGAGAGCTCCCGCTCTCGGGCGTCACGTGCCCGTGCAGCAGCGATTGCTCCCGCATACCCCTCCCGCGCCTTAATGGCCGCCAGCTGCTCGAGCCTCGTCCCTTTCTCGCCACGAAAGACAATCCCACAGTCATCAACCACTTCACCAAGATGAGCCACCGAAACCTCAGACAGAACACAGAACATGGAGCCAGGCAGCCCCGAGGGTCCAGGATCAGGCGAGGAAACTACAAGGGCAGAGGAAGTACCTGAGAACTCATCACGCGCCGCCACCCGGCAAGACGCCCGCTCCGCCACTGTCGGCTCGGGCCCGGACAAGCCTGTACGAGAGTCAGCAAGGCGGGCGCTATGGCGGGACGGGGGCGGGAGAGGCGGCCTGGGAGCCCTAGCCCGGCGCAGCTTGGAGGCTACGGCAGGGGTGGCGGGGTCCCCAATGGCGGGCGCCAGTCCTAGAGGGTCAGGGGTGTCCGGGGCGAGGGAGTAGCAGACCACCCCGGGGGAACGCGGGGACAGGTTGGCTCGCACCACCAACCCCTCGCTCTCCGAGGTGGTCACCTCTGGAGAAAGAGGAGCGGGAGGGGAACCAGGGCGGGGAGAGAGGGCCGGAGGCAGGTAGGAGTCGTACTGCGCGATGTCGAGGTCGAAGGAGACCAGAGGATCAGGACGGAGGCAGCGAGGGAGGTCGACCGAAGGCAGCTTGGCCGGAGCGCTCAGCGAGAGGGGGGGCCTCCCAGGGAAGAAAGGGCCTCCTCCCGAGAGCCCCGCCGTCGGGAGGGAGCGAGACTCCCGACGCTCCTGCGGGCGGGGGAGGCGGAGGAGACCGTCGGTGGCTGAGGACTCGAGGTCGACCAAGGTCGCTGTCCGAGTGCTCGTCCCCTGAGCTGCCTCCCCCGCACCAGTACCACCACTGGCCGGCGGGGGAGGGGGCGACGCCACAGGGCCGGCCTCCCCCTCGTCAAGCTCCACCAAGAGGTCGCGCCCCACCCGGTCGAAGAAGAAGCGTGGCAGGGAGACCGGGAACACAGCGAGGGACATGCATAGGAGACGCAGCCGCACCGCTCCTAGGCCCGAGAGAGAGCCCACGTCGACCTCAATTAGCTTCCCCACCGTCTGGGCCACGAGCGCCACCACCTCGGGCCTCCGAGCCTCGAGCGGGAGGCCGTGGAGGCGAACCCAGACCTCCGAGAGAGTGGCCACCGTATCCTGGGCGGCCGACGAGGGCTGGATGGAGACCTTCAGCTAGTGGAGCGGCAGCGTGAAGGAGGACCCGAGGGAGCACATGCGAAGGATCGCCACCGACGGGAAGGAGACCACAAACTCAGAGGTAGAGAAGCGGCGCACCGGCCACTCGAAGCCGGGCAGGACCGCACGGAGCTCCTCCTGGAGCAGGGCCTCCGTCACCTCCACCAAGAGCGGCGGGTCCTGGTCAGGCAGAATCGACACCCGGGCAAGCGTCTCCGGGACGGTCATCGGGACTCCTCCCAGATCGATGAAATAGAATCCGCCATCCACGCCATGGCCATAGTACTCCAGCGTCTCCCGAGGGCGGGGGATAGCCGACGCCAGCACGCGGCCGACCTCAACACCCAAGGACGACACTGGGGCCGAGCCCGACGCCCACCGACGAGGAGACCTTGCGCTTCTTCTTACTCTTCTTCTTTTTCTTCTTGGGGGCCGCCGACGCGCCAGTGACGGGATCGGACCGTGCCATAGATGCCGCAGCAGCCGGGGCCGGGGGAACACATCCACACGCCAGGACCCGGCATCCGCACGCCTCACACGGGGGGCAGCGGGCCCGCAGCAGCGGCCTGGGCCTGCAGCGCCGCCTCCCACAGACGGTGCTCCCGCTCTCTGTCGTCTGCCGAGATCCACGGGGAGGGCCGCCTCTGTTCCTCCACCGACAGCCTTGAGGAGAGCAGGAGGCGCCCGGCGGGCTGATGACGAGGGCGGCGGCGGCGGAAGAGCAGTAAGCCCCTGGTTGCCACGCCAGGGAGGCGGCAGGGAGAGGACCGCGACAGGGGACGGCCGGCGGAGGAGACGCGCGGCGAGGTGCAGGCGACGAGCTACGGTGAGGCGCCATCAGGGCCTGCAAGAACGAGCGCCGGGGGACGGGGGGAGAGGAAGGCGGCGGCGGGACAAGAACTCGAGGAGGAAGGTCGAGGACGGGAACAGACGCTGGACGCGGAGCCCTAACCGAAGGGTTATCACTCCGGGCCGGGCTGGGCCATCGTCGGCCTGGAAGGCCTGAACATAACCCCGCCCACGCGGGAGGTAGCAGGCAGAGCCGGCCACGCCAGGGCGTGACTTAGCCCGCCCCTCATGGGCCGAGGCCCACGAGCAACCAGCCCAGCAGAGGCCACGGCCCCCACGGACCGACGCGTCCCTCTCCCCACGCCACCCCATCCCTGCTGGGGCGCCGCCATGGCCGCCCGAGCCGAAACTCCTCCAGCCGAGGCCGCGGCAAACCCGGCCAAGGGATGAAGTCCCCAGGAGGAGGCAAGGCTGGAGGGGCATTGTGGCCGGGGCACGCCGTGCTCCATGTCAGACGATTCGCCGTCACCTCATCAAGGACCACCGCCAGGACCACACAGGCTCACAGCTCCTCGTCCTCGGCGTCCACGCTGCCGTGAAGGTCAGCTAGGGCCGCCGCTGCCAGGGGCGAGGCGGCGGGCGAGGCAGCGGCTTCGGCCAAGACACGGGATCCCACCTTGACCGAGTGCGTCGGGAAGGAGAGGGAAGCGCCCTGGCGGATGAACTCCCCGCGGCGGCGGTCCCGGGCGTCGACAACGACGCCGGCGCCGTTGAGCAGCACCAGGCGGCCATCGTCGGGACGGAGGAGGACGACGGCCACCGACCAGCCCGGACGGTAGCCAGCGAAGATCGATGCCGACGAGGCCCTCCAGTATGACGCGCCGGGGCGAGGAGAACGCAGCGCCATGGCGGGGGCTCCAAATTCGGCCGGGCCGAGTTCAAAATTTGAACATGGCGGCGCCCCTGCCTTGCCGTGGATTCCAAAGGGAAGATCTTTTTCGTCATGATCGATGCCTCTCTCTCTCTCTCTCTCTCTCTCTCTCTCTCTCTCTCTCTCTCTCTCTCTCTCTCTCTCTCTCTCTCTCTCTCTCTCTCTCTGCTGCCGCTACCTTGTTGCCTCGCTTCCTGGATGTGATGTCTTGAATCTGTTCTCGAAAACCATTCCGTTAGATTATTTCCAAATGTTTCAGATTATCAAAATGACAGTGGAATTTAGTCGTTTGTGTTGTAGTCCTTGCAGCATTTCCCTTGACCGATTCCGTCAACAGAGTTGCTAATTACCACCGGAAAAACCACTGCACTACGTATTTACTATTTAGTTAGTGACGCTAAGCACGTACTCTGACAACAAATAGATTGAAAAAGACTAGTGCAGTACTGAAGGCTTGATCCAGGCGCCAGCCAGCCGCTTCTAAATTTGGCGCCAGAGGCTGATCGATCTCGGCACTATATATCGTTGGCTCTTGTGCCTTTCTTTCCCCAAATTAGGTGAAGAAGACCATGGGCAGACAGGTACAGGTGCAGGTAGGTGGTGGCCAAGTGAGTGTCACCATCGATCAATGTGTACACGACGACCATATAGAGGCCTAGAGGGGTGGCCATTACGCATTTTAGAAGCTTCCAACACCCGTTTTCTGACAAGTGTTAATTGGGTAATGTGTTAATTGTCAAAAAGAAAAACCGGTCCTACCTAAACAAAAAGCAACACACCGAAATGAAACCGTGGTCAAAATCTCATAGTAGGATATTTCGGTAGAAAATCGGAAAAAAGATATTTTGGTGACTCTAATTCCACTATATATATATATAGAAAATTAGCAATATATATATATATATATCTTAAGATTGCACAACAAAAATTAAAATTTACTGGTGACTCTAATTCTATTTTTTAGTTTAATAAAAGGTTGTGTGCATCAACCATACCGGGTTTCATGCCCTTTTTTTAAAAAAAAGTTATTAAACCAAAACAATGAATTTTGAGGATTTTTGGTCCAAAGATTTTCAGGTCTGAAATTCTGAATGAACAACGGGTGCAATTTTTATATCCCTCTCGTATTTTGGGGAGGTATTCACATTTCGCAGGGAGTGATCCGCTATTACTGTATTCCTCGAGCACGCTCCCGTGCTTTTCCTCCTTATCCATCGCGTGTCCGTGTCTGAGCCCCACACGTCATCACACGGCCGTTGCACCGCGCCCGCGCTCGCCTCCCCCACACTCTCCCTTTCCCCACCGCCGAAGAGCCGCCGCCGCCACCGCCTTTCGTCCCCGGCGCCGTTCGCACAACGAGTAACCCCCTTATCCGACTCACCGTGCTGCACCTCTCTTCGCGCCAGGAGCCGACTCCTGCGGGTACGTGTAAAGTCGCAACCCGATCCGCTTTGCCCCGTGTGCACTCCAGTCCTTTCCCCTCCTCTCACTGTCGCGCAACTGTTTCCCTCTCCCTTGGTCGTCTAGAGGCAGAGGAGCGCCCGAATCGCGCGAGCTCGATCGAGGCGCCGTCCCTGCAATTCGCCAATTGAGCGCGCGAAGACGGGAGTCAAGGTGCGGTATTTCTCCCCCTCCCCGGACTAAGCTCCGAGAGCTGCGCGCCTAGTAGACTCGACTGGGGCAATTCCTGTCTTGATCCAGTTCAGTCATCGTGTCCTTATACACTTCAATTTTGTGGCCTTTGGGAGTTCAGTCAAAACTCGGGTTTGGGTTTCGTTCAGGCCTGGGAGAAGCTTATTAGGAGGACGATTCGAGGGGAAATTGGCATGCGAATCATTCTCTATAGCTGTACCGATAGCTGTTCCTTTGATGGTAACTAGACTTTCAGTCTGCGATTTGAAGGACTGGGAGTGAGAGAGCTGTAAATTTTATGGAGGAGACGAGATTTTGGATATAATAATTGAATTGCTACGGTAGGGGGGATTACTATTGGTTCTTAGTTGGCATGTCAACACATCGATGTCACTTCATTTGTTTATCCAGTATTGGAAGTGCAAAAGTTCTTACGGTGCCGCTTATGATTTTGAAATTTCCAGCAAACTCGTAGGTTGGAATGAGTTCACTGTCAATTTTCAAGTGTGTGATGGGAAACTCTCACTTGCGAGTAAGAAACCTGGTGACAGACAGCGGCCGGCTGCGTATTTTGCTGTATTATTTTCGCTGCTCAATGTTAAACACACGTTGTAAGGCATTATAGAGTGCTAGGATGTCATTTTGCAATGAAATGGAGAGATGGTGTAGGTTACTCGTTAGCAGATTGCTTCTAAACGGTAGAACCTGAAAGAACCGACATAGGTAATTTGGTTAGGTTTTCTGGCATCTGGTTTTACTTTACAATTATGGACGAAAAGAAGGGAAGAAATAATATGTTATTTTATTTTGAAATCATGTTCCCAAACCGAGTGCAAGCAATGAACTTCAGAGTATTAAGTAATGAGTCATCCTTGTGCTCTGTATACTTATAAATTCTTTCTTTTTCTTTGCAGGATAATTAAAGGCAAGAATTCTATTGGTGCATTGAGAAGTGAAACTGTGCTTTTCTTGGTGAATTGATGAAGCGAGCTCGGAGGCGTATACGGGTGAGATGACTGATGAGGGATGATAGTGACATTGATGAACTTGCTACGGGCGTGTTGGAGACCATCGTCCAACCGGCATGCCCGGACAGGCTCAGATGCTACCGGTAGACAGGACGGACTTCTATGGTACAAGGACACCGGGCAGCATGTAAATGGGGACTTCTCCATGGCTGTTGTCCAGGCCAATAACTTACTCGAGGACCAGTGTCAGATTGAGTCGGGTCCATTGAGCTTTCTTGACTCTGGCCCTTACGGCACTTTCGTCGGGGTTTACGATGGCCACGGTGGACCAGAGACAGCTTGCTACATCAACGATAACCTCTTCAACCATCTGAAAAGTAATTACTAACCTGGATCTCTATGCATTAGTCTTATGTTTGTTCCTTTGTGCTATGTTTACACTATTTGTGTTTCGCTTGCCTGATAAAGAGTGTGGCAGTGATTATTTTGTTCTTCCCTGGTTTGTATTGCAGGGTTCGCTTCAGAGCAAAATTCAATGTCTGCTGATGTGCTGAAAAAAGCATACGAAGCTACAGAAGATGGATTCTTTTCTATCGTCACCAAGCAATGGCCTGTCAAGCCTCAAATAGCGGCTGTTGGCTCATGCTGTCTGGTTGGTGTAATTTGTGGTGGCATGCTTTATGTTGCCAATGTTGGGGATTCTCGTGCTGTTCTAGGAAAACATGTTAAAGCCACTGGAGAAGTATTGGCTGTTCAACTGTCGGCAGAGCATAATGTAAGCATTGAGTCAGTGAGAAAAGAGCTGCAGTCAGTGCACCCGGAAGATAGGCATGTTGTTGTTCTCAAGCACAATGTTTGGCGTGTAAAGGGCCTAATTCAGGTGCATCCTCTATCACTGGGACACCATTATAGCTTTGTGGTATTTTGATGCAATGGTCATCTCATATTTCTTACGTGCATTCAGTTTGCAAAATATACCTTTAATTTCATACCTGGAAGTTTAGACTCATCCATGTTTGTCCAAGATACAAACACAACCAAGTTCTAATAGGTAGTAGGGACGTGGGTAGAAATGCAATAAACATATTCTTATGCTAGTGGATGAGATTACCCACTTGATGTGATGGATGATTATGGCAATACTGCTATATTTATTAGGCAGCGCCGCAGCGGGGAGTTTGAAGATAGTAAGAGGTTTTGCATTGCTAGTGTCTGTATCATCTACTTAGTATAGCTATTTCTCATGGCATGGATACTTACTACTAATGAAATGTGTGAAGAACACTGCTATGTGTTTGGTCAATTTAATTACTCGGTTTAACAATTTATTAGTAAATGTTTGGATGTTTAGCCCCCTTGATCCTTCACTTGATGATAGGACATGCAGAAATCTGCTGTTAAACTTCTCTATGATGACTGTGAGTAACAAATATGACATTTGTTGCTGCTTCTATTATTATTATTTTTACTGCAGGACCAAATGAAGATTGTTTGATTTTTCTTTGTTTGTTGTATGTTGCAGGTCTGTAGATCGATCGGTGATGCCTATTTGAAGAAACAAGAATTCAACCGGGAACCTCTGTATGCAAAGTTCCGCCTTCGTGAACCTTTTAGCAAGCCCATCCTAAGTTCAGAACCATCTATCTGTGTGCAACCAATCCAGCCGCATGATCAGTTTCTCATATTTGCATCTGATGGACTTTGGGAGCACTTAACCAACCAGGAGGCTGTTGACATTGTTCAAAATAACCCTCGTAGTGTAAGTTTCTCACTCCCATGAAAATGAAAGTAGCCTGGCAAATATAAATACTATAGAGCTTGCCACATTCTACTACAACACTGCATGGCATTACAGTGTGCTATTTCAGATTTGATTTCTTGTTAATATATTACAACTCAAAATTAACATACCACTACGAAATAATGATTTATTACCCAGCATATGGAGAATGGTAGTATATTTGTTTGATTTACTAACCAGCATGTGGAACATGGGCATTACATTTTTCTGAATGTACTTTATGAAATTACTTCACTTCTCCAAATGCTAAATTGATTATCACTATTTGCATATAGCATTGATGTTGTAAAATAATATGGATGTTTCTCTGCTCTCCTCAGAACTACACATTGCACATTAGTACATTACCATGACAGTTGTGCATATAGAATCCAGTTTTCACACTTTCAGCAAAATCTTGATGCGGCATAGTTTACAGGTTCTATAGAAAATAGAACCATTGATAATTTATGGTTGCCATGGAGTCTGGGTAAAATTCATCACTCCTATGGCAGGAACTTAGCATCAAAGTTGTTTTTACCTTGTTATCTCTAGGCACTTGGTGCTAGTTGGAGACTCTTAATGGTTCACACCTGATTTCTCAGGGAAGTGCTAGGAGGCTCATAAAAACAGCTTTACTAGGAGCAGCAAAGAAAAGAGAGATGCGGTATTCCGACCTGAAGAAGATCGACCGAGGTGTTCGTCGCCACTTCCACGATGACATAACCGTCATAATACTCTTCCTCGACTCAAGCCTTGTAAGCAGGGCGAGCACCTGCAGAGGACCTGCTGTTTCTCTAAGAGGGGCTGGTGTGAGCCTACGCAGCAGCACACTAGCACCTTACGGGTCGCAAATGTAGCCCTCAAGCAACTCCCCGGAAGAAACGACGATGCACCACCCTAACTAACGAAGATTTACCTTGTGATAAATGTCAGAAATATCAGCGAAGATCATCCCCTCAATGATGACGAGGAAGCGGAGAGGCGCATACACAGGGTCTCTTCTCTAGGTGGTTTAATCGCCATAACTACCATAGTAATTAATGTACTTTGTTTCGAGATTGACTCAGAAAGGATAGGTAGGTGTTCTTTGCTGTGCTGCTGCTGCTGAAAAGGATGTCTTGTTGTCCCTGGCAGGAATTTTAACACCAGTGCATATATGATTTGAAATAAGCCTGAAAGGAGTAACTTATTACTGTATTTAACATGTACTGTATAACATGTTATTTATTGATCGATGTTGGTATCAACTGGGAGATGCTATGTATTCCCTGCATAAAATCTAATCATGTTTCCTCACATCCCGGTTGACTACTGGACATGTATAAATATATATACATTGTCACTGTTTTTTTCTTCCTTTGGGAGCTTCTTTAAATTATCTCTTAGTGATTTTGTCAGTACACACTTTTTTACTTCTTATCGTTGGGGGAATATTTCTACTCGTTGACATCATTATTTTCTTAGTTTTTAGCGACTCGTTGTTTTGTGAGTGGTTTGGCGAAAACTGTCGGGCTTCTGAGTTCTAGTGATCCCTTCATTAAAAAAATGAAATCTAAAGTCCTATTTACAGGTTTTAGAAAAAAAACTGAAAGTAATTCTCGACCTACTCAAGTGTGCAAAATCACAAACCCAAAATTCTTTATATTATGGGCTACATGAAAAAGACAAAATCTGATAAAATTTAAAAATATGAGTACTCAGATTCACATTTTTTCATTTTTGTTTAGCTCGGAATACAAAGTATTTGGAATTTATATTTTATATGTTTGTGGGATACATTATTGGCTACATCCGGATTTTTTCAAGTTTATTTCAAACTTGAAACTATGATTTTGAATATTTTAAAATAATAGGATCGCTGGAACTGGGGAGCCAAAAGTCTCAGCTAGTGTTTTGATCCTCACAATTTTTTTGGCTCCTATATATTCTTTTTCTCGGAAATTACATCCATTTTTCAAAAATTGCATGGGTTTGTAACTAGGCATCCGTAAAATTTGTTGACATAGATAAAAAAAAATTTAATGTACTAGTACATCTGTTTGTAAACGTGGTAGATCACTAGGCACTGTTGTTTCCAATGAATCCTTGTATAGTTAAAAAATTGAGAAATTAGAATTTCATAACACTTGCAAGTTGGCCCACAATACATAGCTCGGGCGCTCCTATACACCGCTCGAAGCGGCACGGTACGGGCGCCGCGCAACCCTGTGCTACCTGTGTGTTCATTTTGGGCAGCGGCCCATAAAGCTTTGTATTTTTCGTTCTTTATTTTTATTTTTCATTTCTTTGCTAGTTCATTTCTGTTTTCATTTGCTTATTTCAAAATGTGGTATTTCCAAAATCAAAATATTTTCCGAACATTCTTTTAATTTGATTTTTTTAAAATCCATTTTTTTCAAATTCCTCATGTTTTGTAGATTTGATCCTTTTTAAATTTTGGATATTTCTAGAAATGAACATTATTTAAAAAATTCAGAATTTGATTATTTTCAAAATCAAAACAGGTCTAAATTTTGAACAAATTTGAACATTTTCAATTTTTGAACAAATTTATATTTGAATAATTTTTAAATCTAAACACTTCTGAATCTAAAAAAAACTAGAACCTACACATTTTTCAAAAAATTAATTTTATAATAAAAGTAAAAAGGAAGAAAAGAAAATGATAAAAAGAAACAGCAAAAACAAAGCCGGAAAATAAAAAGAGAAAAGTAGGAAAAGGGGAAAACCTAAAACAAAAAAAGAGAGGAGAAGATCATATTTGGTCGGCCCATACAACATGCAGGTGTGCGACGCGGGATATGCACCCGCCTGGTCGTGTGTGCACCACTGCCTTGCCAAATCCGTGTACAACACACTGTGCTTGTCGCCTGGATCGATTGAATTGATCTGGCCGACATCAGCCCTTGCACTTGAACAACCACTGATTGCTTCTGGATCTGCTCCACGTCTACCCGCTTTCAATCGCCACAAAATTAAAAAGTTTACGAGTTAAGTACACTAACGTCCCTATACACGTGGGACTGGCTCGATTTAGTCATCTTACACGGAATTTGCTGAATTATGTCTGTGTCCTTGTGAATTGGGTTCGATTTTTAGTCCAATTTGATATTTACTGTCGAATTTGAGCTAGCACATATGACACGTAGACTGGAATATTGCAAGAATACCCACATCTGATAAAATTGCAAAAAGCTATCATGATTGAGACTAGATATAATAGCCGTCTCTATACTCGTCTGCTTGGCTCGATTTAGTTTCGATACTCGTAATTTGCACAATTTAATCAATGTATCTGTCATTTGGACTCGTTTTAATCCGAAAACATGTTTGTCGTCGAATTTGAGCTGACGCGGAAGACACACAGACACAGTTCCTACTTGCAGGAGAACGGCTGGTGTGAAAACTTGTATGACCCCCTCCCACATCTAGAACGCATATTTCTGCGGCTATAGGTGTCTACTTTGACGGGATCTCCACTCTATGGAAAAACTTAACACATTTCGGTACAGTGATCGTCGTCATCGTCGTCTCCCTCTCCATTGACTCCCTCCTCCCCCCTCTTAAATATAACAATCCTGAACTGAAGGGTACCGAAAAGTGTGTGGAGTGCTGGCTTATTAATTAGATGGAGAGTGGCTACATCCAAATATCTGATAGCGTTCTAGATGTGTTTGGGGGTCTCTGCAAATTTTCAAGCCAACTAGTTTCCTGTAAGTGAAACATACCTTTACATGTCATCCGCATCACCTCAAATACGACAGCAAACATGCTTTTGGGTTAAATCGAGTCCAATTGACAAGTATCAGTACTAAATTGAGCCATCCGGACAAGTATAGGGACTAATCCTGAATTTTACAACATTTTGTGGTCTTTTTTGCATTTTTCTCCGATGCAGGAGGGTGTTTTGCAAGATTTTAGTCCACGTGTCATCTGCGTCAGCTCAAATTTAACAACAAACATTGAATTGGACTAAATCGAACCTAATTCACAAGTACACGGGGAAAATTTAGCAAATTCTGAATATAAGGATTAAATCGAGCCCGCCCAACAAGTATAGGGACCGTTCCTGTAATTAACTCATTTTTTACTCCTCCGTTTATCCCTAATTTTTTCAGGACCTTCATGGACAACTTCCATTCCGATGAAGACCATGGACATGATTTAATCGAACATGACTTCCCCGTGACGATTTCCAGCCACGATATCCCCTAGATCCATATACATGAAACATCACTTTGATACTAATTGTTACCGTTGTAGGCACACCTGCGGGTATACCGAGGACCAAGCAATCACAACACACAATGACGATATTGAGATTCATTAACGCAGTTTGGCGAATTGCCTACTCCGTGGGGGCATGACTACAGGGGCTCCTCACCATTGATATCGTTTCACCGGCTGCCTTGGTCATTGGAAGAAGCTGCCGGCTCCCCTTGCGTGTGTGCTGATATCAAGTCGTCATAGATTACAACTGTGCGATGCCCCCTCATTACATGGGAGGCCTAGGGATACACGTGTTCGACTCCAGCACTTCTTGTATGCTATCCATGCACACCTATTACAACCAAACATAACACAACTCGTATATTAATATTCGACACAAACACAACAAATAATTTCTTGAAACTGATCATGATGGTCTTATGGAAGAATGGTTTTGTGTGTACTCATGTAGTTTGGACTTTATCATGCTCTATTCACCTCACTTTCCTTCGTGCTCTACGCTTATAAGTGCATACCATTCATTGATGTATGGATGAAAGTTTCTATACTTGATTGTATGTCAAGAGAGCTAGCTATGATATTATCCATGTTATTTATTTGGTTGTACTAGTATATTCTAAAAAATGAGGTGAGAAATTTGAGGAAACGAAAATACTAGCAGCCCTGTCAGCTGCTACCAGATGCGAGGCTCTCCCACTTTGTAGTCGTTCACTTCTTTGGCGCTTTGTTTGAACACTTACAACCCGCAAATAGTTCCATTTTGATGTGTATTCAAGCATCACATTTTTTCTAACTTGTACCATGCTGTTTATCATGCAATATCCATATGAGATGTTTCAACTTTTTAGGCCAATGTAAAATTAGATCCGCTATTTTGTTTTCTCATGCATTGTGTATCTAGGAATGCTTATCTTGTGTCTCACTTTCGTGTTGAAATATGAACTGGATGAAAGAAAAAAAGAAGTTTACGAGAGGGTGATATATATAGAGAGAGGCTGCAAAGTTATGATGAATATTTTTTTTGAAACATATCATCATGGCCTTTCTTGAGACTGGTTTTATGATGTACTCATGTACTTTAGACTTTATCATGCTCTATGCCCCTCACTTCCCTTTGTTTTCTTGCTTATATGTGTGAGATTACCATTCATCGATGCAGGGACGAAAGCTTCTTTTTTTTTCGAAATGGGGGAATTCCCCGGCCTCTGCATCTTAGGATGCACCCAACCATTTATTAAAAGAAGTCTTCAAAAGTAGACAAAAGTATGACAAACGAAAGATCAAAAGAGGTTGATACAAGCACCAATCGTAGAAAAAGATAAAGATCTCACACGAGATCGGACTCACAAGGAGTAGCTAGATATGAGTCACTCTACTAGAATGTCGCCACGAAGCTTGGTTGAAAAACTCCGTAGTAACCGCCACAAGACGGATACACCCAGAAACCAAGGGTTGCTGCAGGTGTTGGGGTGACATAAGTGCCCAGAGCTGAATCCAGTAAGCCGCCATAAGAATAACCTGCAAAAAAGATGAAACTCCAGTATTGTTAAAAATACAGTTGTTTCTGCATTTCCAAATTGACCAACACATGGCCGAAATGCCTATACGTATTCTTGCTTTACTTTCTTTGTCTACCCCGTTTAGCCAATTCCCAAACATATTGGTGATATTGGTTGGAGGCGGTAAGTTAAAAGTGAAGAATACCATATGCCACAAAATTTTAGCAAAAGGGCATGATAAAAATAAATGTTCTATTGTTTCGTCAGCGTCACAAAAACAACATTTTTTACATCTGTTCCAATTTCTCTTTACAAGGTTGTCTTTTGTTAACAACACTTTCTTATTGAGAAACCACATGAAATTTTTTACTTTCTTCAGTATCTTCAATTTCCATAGATATCTAGTAGGGAAACTTGGATGACCATTCATAAGATCCCCGTACATCGATTTAACCGTGAAGATTCTATCCTCGGTTAAACTCCATAGAAATTTATCAGGCTCATTTGTCAAAGTTATTTCCATTAATCTCTCACATAGATGCAGCCATGCATCCCATTTATTGCCAATTAAAGTACGTCTAAAAGTAATATTAATCGGATTATGAGATAGAACCTGGGACACTACTACATTCTTCCTATGTGCAATATTGTAAAGAGAAGGATATTGTTGTGCAAGCGGCGTCGCTCCTAACCAAGTATCTTCCCAGAACCTAATGTCTGTCCCATTACCAATTTTAAAAGTACCGCGGGCAAAGAACTCATATTTTACTCCCATTAGTCCCTTCCAAAAAGGCGAATCCGTCGGTTTAGCTTCCACTTGTGCTAAAGTTTTCGTTTTCAAGTATTTGTTATGTATCAATTCTTGACACACCCCTTGCTCTGTCAGTAGCTTATGCAACCACTTGCTAAGCAAACATAAGTTTTTCAATTCTAGCACCTCTATGCCTAAGCCCCCCTGATCTTTGGGCCTACAAATAATATTCCACTTAGTTAGCCTGTATTTCTTCTTATGTTCATCACTCTGCCAAAAGAAGCGTGAACGAAAGAAGTCTAGCCTTTTCCTCACACCCTTTGGTATTTGAAGAAACGATAACATAAACATAGGCATACTAGATAAAACATAATTAATTAGAACCAATCTGTCCCCGTATGATAATAGTTTCCCTTGCCAACAACCTAATTTACCTTCAAATCTATTTTCCACTGGATTCCATTCTGCATTCCGTAACTTCCTATGATGTATAGGTATCCCAAGATATCTAAACGGTAAGGATCCTGCATTGCAACCAAACACTTCCTTATAATTTTGCTCGTGACTAGCAGCCTCTCCAAAACAGTAAACCTCACTTTTATGGAAGTTAATTTTCAAACCAGACAATTGTTCGAAAATACAGAGTATTAGCTTCATGTTGACTGCTTTTTGAAGATCATGTTCCATGAACAAAATTGTATCATCAGCGTATTGTAAGATAGACACTCCTCCCTCGACTAGATGCGGTATCAACCCAGCTACCTGCCCACTCTCCGTTGCTCTAGCAATAAGAATGGCAAGCATATCAGCCACCACATTAAAAAGCATAGGGGATAGCGGATCCCCTTGTCGAAGCCCCTTTCTAGTTTGGAAGTAATGGCCAATATCATCATTGACACGAATTGCCACACTTCCATCTCGAACGAAACTATCTATCCATTGACACCATAAAGGATCGAAACCTTTCATTCGAAGCACTTGGTGTAAGAACGGCCATTTTACCTTATCATATGCCTTTTCAAAATCTATTTTGAAAAGCACCCCATCCAATTTTTTTCTATGTATCTCATGAATTGTTTTATGTAAAACCACCACTCCTAGAATATGCCTACCCGGCATGAAAGCAGTCTGAGTTGGTTTAATAATTTTGTGAGCGATCATCGAGATACGATTGTTGCAACTTTAGTAAATATTTTGAAGCTAACGTTTAGTAGGCAAATCGGTCTGTATTGCTGAATTTGGACCGCATTCTCTTTCTTAGGCAGCAGGGTTACCACTCCAAAGTTAAGTTTAAATAAAGAAAGTTCGGTCTCATGCAGCTGTGCAAAGAGAGCCAACAAATCTTGTTTGATCACAGCCTAAAAAGTTTGATAGAATTCCGCAGAGAATCCATCTGGCCCAGGAGCTTTATTCATTTCCATCAACGAGATAGCATCGAATATTTCTTGCTCACTAAAATTCCTAGTTAAAATTTCATTCTCCTCTGGAGATACTTGTGGAATATCAAAATTTATTTCCTCCATAAGACTGACGCTGCTGGGAGTCGGCTCCCCAAATAGCTTCTTATAGTATTCGGAAATGTACAGTTTTAGTTTTTCTTCTCCTACGATTGTTCCTTCCTCCTGTTCTAATTGGAAAATTTTCTTTTTCCTATGTTTTCCATTTGCAATTAAATGGAAATATTTAGTATTGTTACCACCTTCTTGAATATGTTTAACTTTGGCTCGTTGTGCCTACTTGGACTCTTCATCGCTCCTCAGCTTTGTCACCTTGTCATTAGCATCTTTCAAATTTTTTCTTTCAAGCTCAGATAGCGGAATCGTTTCCGCTTTTAAATCCAACTCATCAATGATAGACAAGAGTCTTTCTTTTTCCTGCTTATATTTTCCACTTTGGCATTTTGTCGATCCACGAAGATATCGTCGTAGATGCCGCATTTTATTCTGCCACCGTTCAATAGGTGAATCACCACGTGTTACCCAAGCCCATTCGGTTGCGACCATATCAAAAAAACCTTCTTGTCTTAACCAGGACAGTTCGAACGAGAACTTCGGGTTATTACCCAGGTGAGCCTGCACCCCTGAATCAATCAGTAGTGGTGTGTGGTCTGATCCCGACCGAGTAAGAGCCCGAACAGTAACCAAAGGGAATTTATGTTCCCATTCAACAGTGGAAAGAATCCTATCAAGCTTTTCATACGTTGGTGAATCCCTGCGATTCGCCCAAGTGAATTGTCTACCTGAGAGAACAATCTCTCGCAAGTTTAAACTTTCAATGATCGCATTAAAGATAAAAGGCCATCGTGGATTAAAATTATGTTTGTTTTTATCTTCTCTTCTTCTTAGTATGTTAAAATCACCCCCAACTAACAAAGGCAAAGTTTCGTTTTCGCACACACGCACTAGCTCTGCCAGAAAAGTATGCTTGAAGCAGTCCTGTGCCGCCCCATACACGGGTACCAGAACCCATTGGAACCCATCGTGCCGACATCTCATGTGGATCTTTACACAAAAATCCCCCGAGTCAACTTTACTCACTTGTAAAGTTTTAGTATCTATGCCAACCGGAATGCCTCCAGATCGACCATGGGGAGGTAGGCAGAACCATGCAAAATCCTTCCCCGGTGCCAAATGTTTTAGAAAAGCAACCGTGAAGTTAGATCGCCCCATCTCTAACAGAGCCACAAAATCTAGTATTTTTTCCCTTATCGTCTCTGAGACAAATAAATATTTTGCAGTATCGCGGAAACCTTCACTATTCCAAAACATACCTCGTAGCCCTTGCATATTAGAATTTTTTCTTAGTTCTAACTCTAGTACCTCGACGAACCGTTTTTTGATCATACACTTTCTTCCTACGCCCATGCGTTTGAAAAGATTCATTTACTAGATTACCATCATCTAGTTCAGCAACCTCTTCATCTACCAGATCATCACATAAACTAGAAACCTTGGACACAATCAAGCTGGATTCCTCTATATTAGACTCCTCCATTTTCGCAGCATTGCGATCGAGCAAAGTTAACGTTCTATTCAACTTATTCTCCTTTATTAAATTTGCCGTGTCATTACTTTGTTTCAAAGTATCTCCTAAAGATACCCCAATCGATTTTGCCCTCTCTATAATATCAATATTGGAAAATGACATAATCAAAAATTTTGGATTTAGGTTTTTACCTTTAAAACCATCACGTTGATTAGCCAAATCCGTTGCCCGCTCCAGTTGTGTAGCGTCAGCATTTGGTTGGCCTCGAACACGGTCACTTGTCCTAATTTCATGTGCCTCAATCTTCGGAATTCCTCCGAAAGCAATCACATCCGCCACTGATGGCTTCTTCCTAGCAATGATAGCCCCAGTATATGCAGCATACGGATTCTCTCGCTCACCCACCATCCATGCACCAGAGTTTTTAGAATCCGGTGTTTTACACCCCAAAAACTGAGATGTCACATAAGATATAGCGGGGGTGCACTACAGGAAAGAAGTAAGATGCCGACGGCCGGCCGGCTACGCCGACGGCCAAATGTGACGGTGCCGAGGGTAGCTGACCAGTCTCGCCGTCGGCGTAGGGACAGCCGTCGGCGTAGGTGACGGTGCCGAGGGTAGCCGTCGGCGTAGTAGAGATGGTTGTGCCGACGGTGGCCCTCGGCGTAGGTATAGCCCTCGGTGTAGCCCCAGTTTAGACACGGCGATGGAAACGGCGTTAGGCAGACAGGCTGGCCGTCGGCACAGCTCCTTGACAAATTTTGTTTCGTCTGTGCCGACGGCCCGTCGGCGTAGCCTCCAGATTTTTTCCTTTTAATCTTATTATTTTTTGAAAAATCTTTACTAAATCATTCTAATTCAGAAAAATACAAATAATATATCAAAATTTGCAGAAAAATAAGACCTATCTATATACACTCAAATATTACACATTTATAAAAAATTAAGTAAAATATAAAACATTATTATAGTTTAAAAAGGGCATTATAAATTCAAAAACAATCCAAACAACATGAAACCTTCGGGTGGTGTCTATTATGTGACATAGTTAGAAGGAAAAATATCGAACTTGGTATATTGATTATGTCTCAAAAAACCCTTAACAAAATGACCTATCTCGTTCGAGGTTTCTTGGCTTTCGGGTCAAATGACCAATGTTATGGCTAGAATGAAGGCATAATTTGTGATAATGTGTCCATATTATGCATAAGTATGCATCATGGGATGACGAACAATGTTTTAGGAGGAAGTTTTCCTTTTCTTCGCACGGAAAAGCCGTTTTCCATTTTCCGAGTGCAAAAAACGGCCGGTTTTGTGAAGCAACCACCAAATGGCTAATTCAAAATACTACCGTCACATTTTTCAAAAATACTAGACCACCTTACATGGATAATGTCAAAACAGGGGGATCTCAAACATTTCCGTCTATCACTGGTGAGATAGACAAATTCCTGCCGAATCGGCAGGAAGTGGTGTAACACCCTCAGAATCGGACCTATGCAAGTTTGGGCAAAATTCGCCAAACCCGCATAGAAACGATTCAAAGGTGCCCACCAGGCACTTTCGTGCGGGTGGAAAACGAAGTAATAACATTACACAACAGTCCTCGATGGGACCCACAAAACAGATATATATAACAACGACTCAAAGAGTCAAGAATACAGATATATTATACAAAGATCCAAATCACCTTGAAAATAATAGAGCGTCCGACTACGGACAAGATGCAAATGGGACTAAGAGCCCTGAAGAATAACCAATGGCGTCCATAACCCTGCCCAGGCCAAGCCGGAAGGGTAACCCTGCTAACGGCGTCGATCTCAAACCTGCTTAAACAAAAGGGGTGCCGACAAAGGGCAAAGGAAAAAGAAGGAGCGTCGATCTTGAGGCCGATTGCAGCGAGGCTAGAATTCGCGGTCCTCGCCTACATAGGTATGGTGGTGGCGGCGGCGGCATGCACTAAACAACCTATAGAGACTCGATACAACCGCGGCGATCGGAGAGGGTAAGATAGACCTATCCGGATCCAACCTGAAGCTAACACCAAACAAACCCATCCTGGTGTTTCCCCCTCGAGACCAAACGAGGAAGTCAACCGAGGAACTCACGCAGTGGCAGTTTTATTTATTCAGTTATAGTTGCGGCACTTTACTAGTCAGGTTTAGATAATCGTCCTGATAAAAGAAGCAGTGAGCCCTTTTAGTTAATCATTCCGTTGTAGTTGCAACAATTACTAATCATATACAGATAGCATGAGATAAACCCAAAACCCAGCAGTTGTTGGTACTTTTATTCAGCCATTCCGTTGTAGTTGCAATACTTACTAGTCAGATACAATTGTCGCAAGCGACAAACCAAACAAGCACTTGTGAGCAGTATTATTTAGCCATTCCGTTGTAGTGAAGCTGATTACTAGTCATTATAAAGTCAAATTTATAGCAATAAACTTTAGTTATGCTTGTCTATGATCGAGATACTGTGCTCCAAGTCGTCCATATCCGCGGACACGGATTTCAGAAAGTTTTACCCGGCCGGGGTGCACCAATAGAAACACACGCTCGATCAACCTCGGAAAAACCAAATCAAAACCCAACGAGGCTTTCACGACTGAACAAATCACAGGATTCAGAAATATTTCAGGGGGCCACCCCATTGAGTAGATCCCATAGCGAGTAAGCAAGCTCGAGACGGACTCAAGGTTTGCGACAATGGTTGTGGCGGTAAGGAACCCGAAAGTGTGGCTGGGCTTGTCGATACCGCGTAATCACTCCGCTTACCTAAACAGTACAGTGTGCTCCTCGCACAATTTAAATACATAAGTAGCATGGCATAAGTACAGGATCGTAAATAAAACCTCAAACTAGTTTGTGGCCCCAAGAAATAAGACTGAATCAAGCTCTGGCTCAGGGGGGTCCCATATACCTCCCGGATGTGGATAGCGCGATAAATCAAGGAACAGGTATCAAGTACTCGGGGTCTTACGGGACACAAGTGGGCGTTCGGAAACCAAATATTTTCTATCACCCACCGATGCCTCTGCTTATTTCAATTTTAGTTGTTAAACAGAAATTAAAGTGAACGATAAGTAAAACTAGGGCCATCTTCAACAACAACATGCGGCAATACATCAGCAACTGTGGCACTTGACGACACGCAACAACCCTTGAGCAAGCGACTACGACGCGCAAGTCCAACTATCTACCAAACAACAGGTAATAGGATGTGTCCAAGGCAATATAGGACTGCACGGTATATCACAGGTACGGAAAATAAAGCATCGCAACACAGATAGCAATAGATCAACAGGAGGGGAGTAAATACTATAAAAGTAAGATAGGTAGCAAGGGGGAGATGCTCGCCTGAAAACATTGCCGAAGGGTTCAACCGAAGATCGGGGCGAAGCTCACATCAACTCAACGGCCTTATCCGCGAAGAACCAAAACACTAGAAGAAACACCAGATGCAATATTTAATACAACGGCAGAAGATCGGCATGATGCATGCATGATGAATGACATGGCAAGGTGCGATGCAATTAGGTCATATTAAGTGGAACCGGGGTCCCGACATTTAATTAGATGGTTCGAGTTATTTAGAACCCCCGCAATTAAATGTTGTGTTAACAAGGCAAAAATATATCAACGGTTCGCTACACCAATTTAAATGAGGCCAATATGAGACTAGATTTGCCCGCATATGGGCCCCATATTTAATTATGAGGTGAATCGGCATAAGGCCCCCAAACCACATGACAATATGCATGCATGAACAATTAATATGCGACAAGTTTATTATATTATAAAATAGGGTTCTCGGAAAGGGGTTCACACATTGAGGGGTCTCGACGAACTTGGGGTTCCGGGGGTTCCGGGTTGGTCTCGGGGTCCAGGGTTCGAGGGATCGTTCTCGGATACAGAGTAGATCTTGGCGTTCGGGTAGACGACTTGGCGTTCTTCAGGTCCGGGTGCGGTTCTCGGCGAACTGGTCGGTTCCCTGTAGAAGGCCTTGGCGCTTCGGATCGGTCTTCGGTTCGGGGCCTCAGGGTCTTGGGGTTCGCGTCCGTGTGGCGATCTTGCCGTTCCGTGTAGGCGTTCTCGAGGTCGATGGCGAACTTGTCCGGTACCGGGGTTTTTCCGGAGATCTTGGCGCGGCACCGGGTACGGGATCGGCCTTCGGGTTCGGGGGTCTCGACGTTCGTAGATCTTGGTGCTTCGAGGGTTCGACGGGTTCCGGCTCAGCGCGGATCGGTCTTCGGACTCCAAGAGCAGGCCCTTCGACTTCCATGACGGCGTCCTCGATGTTTCGTGCCGAAGGCATCGGGGTTTCCGTGTAGGAGAACTTGGTGAAGAACTTGTCGGCTTCAAGGGCTTGCAGTAGTCTTTTACCGTGGACACAACACAAGTTCACGGTAGCGTACATACACTGAAAACAACATATCAACTGAACCACGCGAGACGGCCGTGCTGCTGGCATTAGCCCGAACACTGAGCGCAGGGCAACGGGTTGCCAGGGCGTCTGCGGACGGAGGCAGGAGAAGGCTTGATGCAGGGGGGCACGGCTCGGACCACGCGAGGAGAGGAAGGACGGCAAGCAGCACGGGATGCTCGCAGGCGGTGGAGCGCGCGCACGGACGGCGAGGAGCTCGGGCTCGACGCAGGGTCGGCCGGCGGCGTCGGGCGGCTGGCAAGCGCAGCGACGGAGGACGGGCGAGGCGGCGGGCGGGGGCGGCGGCGGGGCCTCCGGCGAGCTGGGGCGAAGGCGTCGGGCAGCAGGACGGCCGGGCGGCGGGCCGGGCTTGAGCGGGGCAGCTGCTCGGGCTTGAGCGGGGAGGAGGCCTTGGCGGGCGCGCGCTGGCGGCGGGCAGCGGGCCAGTGGCGGCAGCCTGGCGAAAAGCGGCAAAGAGCGGTGGTGAGGTGGGAGGCAGGGCGAGCGGACGGCGGAGAGGGCTGGCGGTGAGGGCCGGAGAGGAGGCGCGGTGGCGGGAACGCAGGGGAGGCGCAGCGAGGGCGAGGCGAGCAGTGGGAGGCGGTGGCGAGCGAGGCGAGGCTGCGGGAGCAGTCATGGCGGAGCAGATGGGCGGCGGCTGCTGCCGGGGCCTGCTTGGGGGAGGGGGCTAGAGGAGGAGGAGGGGAGGCTGCCGGGCGGAGCTCCAGGCGAGCTCGTCCGGAGGGGCGGCGGAGGGTGGAGAAGGTGGGAGCGGAGGGAGCGGCGGCGGCGAGGGCGGGCGGCGAGGCAGGGCTCAGGCGGGGAGGAGCGCACGGGGAGAGGGAGGAAGGAGCGGACGCGAGGAAGGAGGTGGGGAGGGGCGTCGCGCGTGGGAGGCGTGTCGGCCACGCGTGGGACCCGCGGGGAGAGTGGGACCAGGGGGGTCGGCTGGGCGGTTGGGAGAGGGTGGGCTGAGCGTGCGTGTGCGTCGTGTGGTGTGTGTGAGTTGTGTGGGTCTGGCGGGGTCAGGGACCAGGGGTGGGGTCGGCTGGGTGTGTGTTGAGTGGAGTGGGTGAGGGAGGGAGAGAGGGGCTGCTGAGGTGGCGATTTCTGGTTGGTTGGGGGGGTAGGGAGAGGGTGAGGTGGTGCAAGGGGAGTGGCCGGGGTGAGGTGGCCAAAGGGGTGTGGGTTTGTTTGTTGGTAGCTTTAGGATTTAGGGGGCTGTTTTAGGTGGCCCGATTTAATTCCGGGGGTGGTCGTTCGGGTCGTTCGGCCCGTTCGACTGCCCCACCAAAATAACTTAATATTTTATTTACTTTAATTGGACCGTTTGCAACCCGATAGCAACAAAACAAAAATAATCCGGAGACCCGGGGTTTTGCGTTTGAATAAAGATGGGGCGTTTGGAAAACAAATCGGGGTTTGCGAAAATAGTTTTATGCAAACAATGCATGATGATGACGATGCAATGCACAAATTCAACGCGATTTTCTAGTAGTGGTTTTTGCGGGATGCCACAATTCGACACCACTAACAAGGGATCTCGCCCTCGAGATCCGCCTCATGGTACCGGAAGGAAGGTCGGCGATCTGCGTCTTCTTGCGTTGCGTAGATCCTCGCGTCACCACTGTAACACCCTCAGAATCGGACCTATGCAAGTTTGAGCAAAATTCGCCAAACCCGCATAGAAACGATTCAAAGGTGCCCACCAGGCACTTTCGTGCGGGTGGAAAACGAAGTAATAACATTACACAACAGTCCTCGATGGGACCCACGCAGATATATATATACATGACTCAAAGAGTCAAGAATACGATATAATATACAAAGATCCCAAATCACCTTGAGAATGATAGGCGTCCGACTACGGACAAGATGCAAATGGGGCTAAGAGCCCGAAGAATAACCAATGGCGTCCATAACCTGCCGTGCCAAGCGGAAGGGTAACCGCTAACGACGTCGATCTCAAACCTGCTTAAACAAAAGGGTGCCGACAAAGGGCAAAGGAAAAAGAGGCGTCGATCGAGGCCAAGACACGGCGAGGCTAATTCGCGGTCCTCGCCTACATAGGTATGGTGGACTGAGCGGCAGCGGCAGCATGCACTAAACAACCTATAGAGACTCGATACAACTGGCGATGATCAGAGAGGGATAAGAGAGACCTATTCGGTTCCAACCTGAAGCTAACACCAAACAATCCCATCCTGGTGTTTCCCCCTCGAGACCAAACGAGGAAGTCAACCGAGGAACTCACACCGTTGGCAGTTTTATTTATTCAGTTATCGTTGCAGCAATTACTAGTCAGGTTTAAATAATCGTCCTGATAAAGTAAGCAGTGGGCACTTTTAGTTAACCATTCCGTGATAGTGGCAACACTTACTAGTCAGATACAATTAGCATGAGATAACCCTTAAACCCAGCAGTTGTTGGTACTTTTATTCAGCCATTTCGTTGTAGTTGCAATACTTACTAGTCAGGTACAATTGTCGCAAGCGACAACCAAACAAGCAATTGTGGGCAGTATTAATTAGCCATTCCATTATAGTGAAGCTGATTACTAGTCATGATAAGTCAAATTTATAGCAGTAAACTTTAGTTATGCTTGTCTATGATCGAGATACTGTGCTCCAAGTCGTCCATATCCGCGGACACGGCTTTCAGAAAGTTTTACCCGGCCGGGGTGCACCAATAGCAACACACGCTCGATCAACCTCGGAAAAACCAAATCAAAACCCAACGAGGCTTTCACGACTGAACAATCACAGGATTCAGAAATATTTCAGGGGGCCACCCCTTAAGTAGAATCCGCAACGGAGTAAGCAAGCTCCGAGACGGCCTCAAGGTTTGGGTAATACGGCTGTGAACGACTGGGAACCCGAAAGTGTGGCTGGGCTTGTCGACACCGCGGAATCGTGTCCCGATCCAAAACAGTACAGTGTGCAGTACCTCGCACAATCGTAAATAAAGCAGTAAAACATGGCATAAGTACAGGATCGTAAATAAAACCTCAAACTAGTTTGTGGCCCCAAGAAATAAGACTGAATCAAGCTCTGGCTCAGGGGGGTCCCATATACCTCCCGGATGTGGATAGCGCGATAAATCAAGGAACAGGTATCAAGTACTCGGGGTCTTACGGGACACAAGTGGGCGTTCGGAAACCAAATATTTTCTATCACCCACCGATGCCTCTGCTTATTCATAGTTGTTAAACAGAAATTAAAGTGACGATAAGTAAAACTAGATTCATCTCCAACATCAACATGCGGCAATACATCAGCAACTGTGGCATATGACGACACACATCAGCACTTGAGCGAGCAACTACGACGCGCAAGTCCAACTATCTACCAAACAACAGGTAATAGGATGTGTCCAAGGCAATATACGGCTGCAGGGAATAACACGGGTACGGAAACTAAGCATCGCAACACAGATAGCAATAGATCAACAGGAGGGAAATAAAGACTATAAAAGTAAGATAGGTAGAAAGAGGGAGATGCTCGCCTGAAAACATTGTCGAAGGGTTCCACCGAAGATCGGGGCGAAGCTCACATCAACTCAACGGTCTTATCCGCGAAGAAGCAAAACACTAGAATAAACACCGGATGCAATATTTAATACAACGGCAGAAGATCGGCATGATGCATGTATGATGTATGAAATGGCAAAGATGCGATGCAATTGGGCAATATTAAGCGGAACCGGGGTCCCGACACTTATTAGGTGGTTCAAGTTATGTATCTACCCCGCAAATTATATGTTGTTTAGCAATGCAACAGATGGAACCGGTTCGCTACACATGTTTAAATGAGGCCAATATAAGGCTAGGTTTGCCCGCATATGGGCCCCATATTGAATTATTAGGTGAATCGGCATAAGGCCCCCAAACCAATGGTATGCATGCGAGAATGACAATTCAATATGCATCAAGTTGTTCTTATGTTATAAAATAGGGTTTGAGGGAAAAGGGGTCACACATTAGGGTTCGGCAGATCTTGGGTTCCGGGGTCGGTCTCAGGGTCCAGGGTTCGACGGAGCGGTCTCGCGGGAACGTTCTCGGATATCGGGGTAGTTCTTATTGTATCGGGGTCTCGGCGTCTTCGGGTCCGAGAGGAAGAGCTTGGGTTGGCATCGGATCTGTCTTGACGTTCCGCGGCGGAGTGCTCGTCGTTCCGTGTAGGCTACCTTGGCGTCCCGTTCTCGGCATCGGTGCGGGAGGGAGTCCTTGTTGTGTCGGGGTATTGGCGTCCTTGGGTTCCGATAGGAGACCTTGGCGTTCAAGGTTCGCCTTGGATCGGCTTTGGGGTCTGGAATCCGTGAAGGAGTTCATGTGGCGGTCTTGTTATCGATGGAGTACTTGTTTGATGCCGGGGCCTTGAGAGCCCTTGGGTCGGGGTCTCGGCAACGGTATTCGCGGGTGACTTGTTTGGTGCCGGCGGCTCAATGCACGGGTAGTCGTCGAACTTGGTGAATCCTCGGGTTCGGACGTCGCGGGGCGATTCCGTGAAGGAGATCTTGACAACCAGAGCGTTCACCGGGCCTTGAGTCCGTGGGCGGGTCTTGATTTCCACGACGGTGTCCTCCATGTTCCATGTCGCGGCTTCGGGATTTTGGGGTCGATGGAGAGGGTGCAGGAGGTCGCGGCCGCGGAGGTTGGAGGAGGGCCGAGGGCGGAGAGGATGGTACTGGCGGCCGGCGCGGGTGCTGCGGGCTCGAAAGCGGCTTGGGGCTGGTCGGGCGTGGAGCTCTGGCGGCGGGTGTGAGCGGCAGCGCGAGGAAGCGGGCCGCGGAGGAACAGAGGCGGAGGCGCGGCGGACGACGCGGGGAGGTCATTTGGCTTCGGCGGCGGCTAAGGCGGCGAGGGGCTTGCAGACGCGGACCCAGGGGCGGACGGAGGTGCTCTGGGCGTGGTGGCGGCGAGCGGGACGTCTGGCGAGGGAGGGACGCGGCCGAAGGTGGCCTTGCGGCGGCGCGGCCACGGCCGGAGAGGGGCGGCGAGGTCGGGATGCGCGGGCGCGGCGACGCTGAGGTTCGACGGAGGCGGCGGCAGCGTGGGCGCTGAGGCCCAGGTCGGCGGGCGCCTTGTCTGCGAGGCTCGGTGGTGGCGCGGGGTCGAGCGGGTGGAGCGGCGGTAGGGCGCCGAGCGGCAACCTTCGGAGGCGGAGGCGGAGACAGCAGAGGCGGCGAGAGGCGGTGAGGGTCGGCGCGGGAGCCGGGCGAGGAGCAGCGCCAAGGGCCTGGGGTTGCTCGCGTCGGGGGCGTCTCTGGGGATGAGGACGGCCGCCTCGGTGGCTGCGGCGGGGGAGGCGCGAGAGCGGGCGGCGCCGGAGGGGAGCGCGTAGCGAGGAGGAGGAAGGGGAGGAGCACGGGGCGAGGGCGGGAGGTAGGAGAAGGACGCAGGGCAGGGGTGGCCTGGGGATCGTGGTGGGGCCTGGGCGGGCCCAGTGGCACAGCGGGGAGGCGGGGTGGCCCACGTGGGTCCTGCCATGGGCCGTCTTGGCGTGTGGAGGGAGTGTGGAGAGCGCGTGGGAGCGTGTGGCGGCGCGTGGTTAGCGCGTGTGCTGCGCGTGTGCTGCGCGAGGTGGCGGCCACGCTGGCAGCTGGGGAGGCGCGGGTGGCCAGGGAGGGAGTGGGCAGGTGGGGCCGACAGGTGGGATGGGGCCCGCGGGCATAGAGAGAGAGGAGAGGGAGGGTAGAGAAGCTGCGGGTGAGAAAAGAAAGAGAGAGGGGCTGGATAGGTGAGGTGGCAGGGTGGGTAGGAAAAAGGGGAGAGGGTGAGGTGGCACCTTTTGGTTGGTGGGTAGATAGGATTTGGGTGGGAATAGATTTAGGGTAGGGCTGGTTGGACCGATTATTATTTCCTGGGGTGGTCGATCGGGTCAATCGGCCCGTTCGACTGCCCCTAACAAAATAATTTAAATTTTTATTTATTCTAAACGGGCCGTTTGCAACCCGATAGCAACAAACAAAATAATTCCGGAGACCCGGGTTTTGATTTTTGAAAATAAGGAGGGGCGTTTAGAAAACAACACGGGCTTTGCAAACATAGTTTTAGCAAACAATGCATGATGATGAAGATGCAATGCACAAATTCAACGCGATTTTCTAGTAGTGGTTTTGCGGGATGCCACAACCACTAACGAGGGTTCCTTCTTCCTCTGGAAAACGGCGACACCACCAACAAGGGTCGTTGTTCCTGATCGTCGGGAGAACACTCCGGAAACAAAAGATCGAAGGTAGAGGCATCAACAAATAAAGCCACCTCTAACTTCCGTGAACAGAGTAAGACCGCTGGATCCACTGATTCAATGTACAAGAGCGAATGATAAGAGTAGTGGTATGGTTGCTACTCCATCCCGCACTCAACCCATTACTCTGCACACGAATAGGCGGATTATGCAACCAACTCTCAGAATCAGACTGAAGATCTCGACAAGCGAGGTTCGGAACAACGGACGGTTTTGTGAAGCAACCACGAAATGGCTAATTCAAAATACTACCGTCACATTTTTCAAAAATACTAGACCACCTTACATGGATAATATCATAACAGGGGGATCTCAAATATTTCCGTCTATCCCTGGTAAAAAAGACAAATTCCTGCCGAATCGGCAGGAAGCGGGTCAGATATGAACTACAGGTACATGATCGGATGCTCATGATTTTTTACAAAGAAATATTTTAGGTTCAAAATATGTTGTTTCATCATAAATTCACTTCAAGTTTAGCGAGTCTCAGCCCCGAGCTAAGAATCTTCATGCCCGCCCTTCGACAAAGTTTAACGATAGTTTAAAACGGGCATTATAAATTCAAAAACGATCCAAACAACATGAAACCTTCGCGTGGTGTCATATTATGTGACATAGTTAGAAGGAAAAATTGGTATATTGATTATGTCTCAAAAAAACCCTTCATAAAATGGCCTATCTCGTTCGAGGTTTCTTGGCTTTCGGGTCAAATGACCAATGTTATGGCTAGAATGAAGACATAGTTTGTGATAATGTGTCCATATTGTGCATATGTATGCATCATGGGATGGCGAACAATGTTTTAAGAGGAAGTTTTCCTTTTCGTCGCACCAAAAAGCCGTTTTCCATTTTCCGAGTGCAAAAAACAGACGGTTTTGTGAAGCAACCACCAAATGGCTAATTCAAAATACTACCGTCACATTTTTCAAAAATACTAGACCACCTTACATGAATAATATCATAATAGGGGGATCTCAAACATTTCCGTCTATCCCTGGTGAAAAAGACAAATTCCTGCCGAATCGGTAGGAAGTGGGTCAGATATGAACTACAGGTACATGATCGGATGCTCATGATTTTTTACAAAAAATTATTTTAGGTTCAAAATATGTTGTTTCATCATACATTCACTTCAAGTTTAGCGAGTCTCAGCCCCGAGCTAAGAATCTTTATGCGTGCCGTTTTAAACGGGCAAATGAAATTATGATAAGAATTACAACATAGTTTATGATAAGTTGATATTGATATCATATTTGGATTCCTATCATTTTTCTAATCAATTTAGACATATTATTTGCCGAATTCCGATTTACATATTTAAAGATATTAATTATTCCATATTAAAAAAATACAAAAAATAAGTAAAATCATTATATTTTATTTGAATTCAATAATATTTTTACTTATTCTTTGTTGTTTACTTAAATAATTGCTCGTAATTTCAAAAAATACAACCATGTGACATAATGATATAAGACTTAATAGGAATGATATCATAGTATTAACAACAATGTGTAAATTGCTTTGCGGGAAGATATTCTTAAGGAATGAGGAAGTTAAGCGTGCTAGAGCTGGAGTAGTGCTAGGATGGGTGACCAAACGAGAACTTTGACGAAGACTGCAATTTAATCAATTATTAACTATAAATAGTGTTAAAATGATTAAAGCGAGAGATTAAGGTGTCAAACAATTCAAAGATTAAAAATAAAATTAATTTTTTTAGAAAAATAAAAATAAAAATAAATATTTAGGCTATGCCGACAGCCTAGCCGTCGGCGTAGCTCCAGGCTAGACCGTTATCGAAGACGGCCGTTGACTGACATGTGGGGCCGCTGGAAGACACTATGCCGAGGGGGAGGGCTATGCCGACGATCACGAAGCTGTGCCGACGAGGACATACGCCGAGGAGGCTACGCCGACGGCCACCGTCGGCACAGCCTGTGCCGACGGCAGCCCACTGGTAGAAAAGGGCCCATACGTCCCGGTTGGTAAGGGCCATTAGTCCCGGTTGCCCAACCGGGACAGGGCAATCGGGAGTAAAGCTCTAACCATTAGTCCCGGTTGCCCCACCAACCGGGACAAATGGGGCACGTGGCGCATCGAGGCGCGAGGGTGGAGCATTAGTCGGTTCAGAATCTGATGCAGTAGATTTGGCCATTTCTCTGCGGCCAAGAATTCATTGGCACATTTTGTTGCGGCGGCATTTTCGCCACTTTTGTGCATGACGGAGAATTCATTTAGGTTGTTTTATTGTTTATTTAGTGTTTTGCACTTATCAACGAAGGAACCTTATATTACACAAGATCATCATGACAACGTTACATTCAATACACAGATCGAGTTCATGCACTACATACAAAATTTGCTATTCGATGCTACCGGCCAATTTCTTGAAAGTTGCTATTTTTACAATTCCTATTGTCTATACACAGCCGAGTAGTATTCCCCTTGTGTGTTTAGGACTTCTGCATCCAAGAATCCCGCCAATTCCTCCTGAATTGCTCGTATGTGATCCTTTGGCAGAAGACCGTCCCGTAGACGTTCGATCTGATTTTAAAAAGGAGTCAGCCTATATGAATATGAAACTAAACACAATTTGATTGTAATTAAAAACTATAGAAATTGTTTACGTACATGGAGTTGCTCTAAATTTCTGCCCTTCTCAACGCACGTCTGCCGGATGAACTCGCATACATAGTATCCACATAGATTGTTACCTGGTCCCTGCATCAGGCACTTTACGAGAACAGAGTTCAATCAAAATAATAATCAAGCATGATAATAATTGTATCAAAACTAGAATCAAAGAGATGCGCGTATATAGCTAGTGGTGCTTACATCTAGTGGTTGAAATGTAAGCTCCTCTTTCCAAACACCCCTAGCCTTCTTGGTGAACCGTTTCCAAGCGCTGCCCGGCGTACAAAACGAATAAAATAAGTTATTAAGTACTTGATATCATAAAATTCACGAACGTTGCCGATATAGTGTCGTAATGATTACAATTACTGCTGGAGAAGTATCTGCATGTCCTTCCACGTCTCAAGGGGTTTATGTTTCGAGTACATGACTAGTACACGCCCTTTGTCAAGTTGAATGATTAACAGAATATAGTGGTACCTGCGAATGCAGAACTAATCAATTATATACTTAACATCGAGTAAGCGAAATAGAAAGTGTATACATGACAATAACACTCACTGGAAGTTGTAAGGAAATAGTATTTCCCTTTTGGTTTCTTGAAACCTTAACGCGTGTACTATATTATCCTCCGTATCCTGGGGGCTTATTTAGAGATTAGCTTCATGAACTCAATATGGGTCAATGAAGCCAATGTCATAGATTTGTCCTCTGCTGCATTCGAGAATCTTCATTCTGCATATTACAATATGATTATATACATGCAATAAACAAAATAATATAGCTGGAGACTAAATTAATTACAGAATTAGTACTTACAGACAATAGGCACTGATGATCGATTTGTTCAAGGCGTCTTGATTGAATAATTGAAATAGTTCATCAAATTCAATGGATATCATGTCATCCTTATCTTTCCCATGATGCTTTTTTGTAACCCTCAGCACTATCTAGTTAGCCCCGGCCCTTGTGGCATGCATGTACCAGTTATGCAATCTTCGCATTTTTGTTGGAAGATTGTTTACCTCCTCAGGTTTGACGAGAGGTTTTCGATCTTGGTATTTGTATGCTACTTCACTCACGGGAAGAACTCTAACTGGGATAAGTCTTGGGCAATACTCATACCTTAAGTAGCGGCAGCTTCTCCGACAGTGCAACTACCTCGGATCATCTTGCTCTTACCCCATATTTGCTCGACCCCACATTGGTTTGAGAAATCACCTTGAGAGGGGCGCAAGCCTGTTTTGCTTGTTCTCTGAGCTGGGCAACAGATTTCCCACTTGCATCAGTACTGCTCTTCGAGGCTTTTTGTGCCGCATGTGACTTGAGAATAAAACGCTCATAGTCTGATGACAGCTTTGGCTCGGGTTGATGAAGATTCTTTAGAATTTTCAACACTTTGGCTTTTTCTTCTTTGGTGCTGGGGAACTCTGGCTCTTTCGGCCGCCTCAGCTTAGCGAAAAACACCGTCGTTTCCGCATCAACGATCGCCACAGTCTCCTCTTCAGTACAGTCATAAGCTCTCTTGGGAGGAATAGTTGGTACTTTTGGAAGAGGCTCTTGTTTACGTTTCGGCGATCGCCACGACGATGGCGATGCGCTTACGCTTTTATCCCGAGGCGCGGCGATGGCTCATGGCGATGGCTGCACCGGAGATTGGTGAGGCGAAGGAGCCGGGTGAGGCGACGAAGACGGCTGCCGCGGCAACGACGACCTCGCTGGAGACGGGTGAGGCGGCGGCGAAGATGGCCTTGGCGTGTGATTTCGAAGCACGATACAATCCTTCGGCCATAGAATGGTGACGTTTTTTGTGTCACCCAGCACAGTCACATCCCCTTCACCAGCAGGGTAGTGAAGATCCAAAACCTCAAAGGTGGGCATGATTTCATCCACGCCGACAACAGCGTAGCCCTCTGGAACCGGACGACAGTGGTAAGTTGGTGTGGGTCCAATTGGTAAGGCATAGCCGACCGCCACCTTCATTGATATGTTCACAACTTTGACATGTAGCTCGCAGTGTGTCATATCTGTGATATCATCCACTGGGTATCCAACAGGAGCCATCGTCGGTGCATCATCGGCATCGCCATTGTCATCACCCGGGACCTCGGTGGAAGCCACACTGCTTTTTCGATTATTCGATATGCCGGTAGCATCGAATGTAGTGTGCTGCTGAGATGGGCCGGTAGTACTTTGCTCTTTAAGTGTGTTAATTTCATCTTGTTGTTGCTTTAATCGTTCTTCAATTAAACGCATTCGCTCTTTCTAACTTCCTGCTTCAGCTGTCGCCCTGTCCTTACTCCTCTGACGGCTTCTATCAGGATATTTCTTCCTCTCTTCGGAAACCCAGTCCTCCATGATTGGGAGCCTATTGTGCCTCGTGTTCATCCATCATGTTCCTTATTTCCAAGGGCGAGTGTGAGCTCATCATTCTCTCTATCGGGAATGAAGTCCCCATCTTTAACAGCCTTTACTGCTTTTCTGATCCTCTCGATTGGCAAGGGGTCTTCTTTATGTCGTATGTTATATATACACCTCCCTTCCGAGTCCAACGTGCCCCCATGCCCGTAAAACCAATTCCTTGCACGTTCTACCCAATCGTCTGTCTCTGGGTGATCTTTTATCACGCAGTTCCTGCTCAAGTTTCTCCCACTTAGGAATGCCAACCTGTAGCCACCTTGCCCCATAGTATGGTGATACTTCTTCTTAGCGACATTCACTTATTCGTTTTACATTTTCTTAGCTTTTTCGATTTCTTGTATTCCACAAACTCATCCCGTAATGGTTTTATCTTCTCAAACTGAATATTCTTGAAATCGAGTCTTCTTTTCACGACATAGTCAAGGTGCAATCTTTTCTTCCGTTGGTGAAACATGGGCCATCTTCTTCAAAGCCCACTCACGACCTTAGCCTCCATGGCTCTCCCATGTTGTAAGGCATCCTCAACTGGATCCTCGCATTTGGATCCAGTTGTATCTTCGATAGTTTGAAATTAACCATGAGCCTCTTCCACGGTAAATCTTTGGCGTGGTTAGGGACAAATAAACATGTTCCTCTTCATCCGCATTAGCAGGCCTATTCCAATTTCTAATGGTGATCGGGATTAAGTCCCTAACGATTACCGCATTGTGCCACAAATTTGGTTGCGACAACTTCGAGCTGTGGGTCCGCTCTTGACGACATCTTCGATCCTGAACCTCTCATGGTCTTGCAACTTTTTGGTTGGGCCTCGCTCTTTTCGGAGATTCCTTCGATCCGAGGGCTAAAAGAAGAAAGATCATCGTTACTATTTCTATATAGATAGCATATGATTAATTAATGAATTGATTTATATTACATGCACCTCACGGAGCGGTCTTCTCGACACAAGGCATCGCCTTCTCCTCATGAAGGCAACACCTACAACCTCAAACAAGTTGTCTACTCCGGTAAAAAGAGGATCACCCTCACCGGAGTTGTTCAGAAACGTTGATACGTCTAAATTATCTTCCCCACGGATCACACCTTGGATCAACTCTTCCTTTTCTAAGTCTCTGACGTGTGGGTCCATATTTTCTGCATAGGTGGAAAAACGAATAAGTCAAAGCGGCTAAAGGAGAAAGTTACGAATAAGTCAAAGCGGCTAACGGATATTTTCCGGATCGAAGGTGAAACCCTAATATATACATACACAATAATAAAAATGAAGAGAAACCCTAAACCCTAAGGCTATGAGAGGGGAACATGAGTATAAGGCTACAAAAGGTCTTCGATCTATCTATGGTCTTGATCTCGGTCTTCGATCTCGATCTTGATATCGTATTCTACCAAGAAGAACCAAATCACCGGAAAGAAAGGGAAACAATCAACACATGGCATCGATGCAATGCTCAAGCAATGATGATGATACGACAAGTTAATGTGCATTGGAATGTAACCCTAAAGCATGCTCGACAAGTTAATCGGGGTTCCGAGGGGCGCAAACCCTAACTCAAGGAACTCCGGAATCACCTGTTAGGGTTACTAGGGTGTTCTAATTAAACTTGTCATTTAATTAGATCTATCTATGGTCTTGATCTCGGTCTTCGATCTCGATCTCGATATCGTATTCTACCGAGAAGAACCAAATCACCGGAAAGAAAGGGAAACAATCAACACATGGAATCGATGCAATGCTCAAGCAATGATGATGATACGACAAGTTAATGTGCATTGGAATGTAACCCTAAAGCATGCTCGACAAGTTAATCGGGGTTCCGAGGGGCGCAAACCCTAACTCAAGGAACTCCGGAATCACCTGTTAGGGTTACTAGGGTATTCTAATTAAACTTGTCATTTAAGTTGTTGAACAATGCATGATTATAGCATAGATAGATAGTTCTCATTTTTCTGAACATTTTGGTATATTATTTGTATTTTTCTATATTACAGATTAAAAGTTATTGAATTTACAAGTTTTATCCAAATTCTGAAATTATTAAATCAAATGTTTAAACCTTTTGCACCATAGTAACAACTAGCCATAGTGGTCGACGGTGGGGCCGGAGCCACCTCGTGAGCCCACGCAAAAAGGGGAAACAGAGGACGCGGAGCCACCTCGCCACGCAAGCAAAGGGGAAACAGAGGTGGGGCCCGGAGCCACCTCGCCACCGCTGTCAAGGAGGAAGCGGCCGCCGTGGCCGTGGAGAAGGACGACGCGGCGGTGGAGGAAATGGCGCCGGCGACGATGCACCACCCGATCGAAGCCGCCGCGCCCACCACCAGCAGCAGGCCCGTCCAAGGCCCAGTGCGAGCTGGGCGACCGCACTGGGCCCCAAAATTTTCCGGGCCCCCAGTTTCTAGCAACCAGCCCAAGTCTGCAGTAGTGAAATCCAGCCCGCTCGGTGCATATGTTAACTTTCCAGCAATGTGGTAGTGGCTTGTCTCGATTCTACAACTCTTGCGGCCCAATAAACTACTCTCAGTTCTCAAAAAAATCTCCGGCGTCTATGGAGATCCTGATCGCTGAAGTAACCAGGTTCGTTCCAAACTCTCGATCGTTCCGTTAAAAAACCAAGAAAAGGCCGTGAGATGAGAGTCACCGAATTGATCGATTCATCAATCTAATTCACCCACCCATGTCGCCCGGAAGGGCACAACACCGACGCCCGTGTTTTTCCACCGCACATCGCCCCTAGGCCCTAGGATTTTGATGTCGCCTAGTTCATGCGTGCTTTCTTCATGTCCTGCCTCCATTGACAAGTGATCTGCTGACCAAAATTTCTTCCCGGCGCTGGAGGCTCCAGCTTCCGACCTTGAGGCCGATTTGGTATAATCTTTCTTTAGTTCTTCTATTATTATTTTATCTAGTTATCTTGATAAGACATATAGGTGTTTGAAATCCATGGGTCCTATGAATATTTTGGACTATTGAAGAAGTGCCCTCATTATAAAGTTATATAATAAAGGAAAATTTACCTTCTAGTTATATTGTTAAGTGAACATTTTGGAAGTTTAGGCCCCTGTTTTGCATTTTGCACAGGGGCCCCAAATTTCTAGAGACGGCCCTGAACAGCAGCAGAGGGAGGGGGAGAGAGGAGGGAGGGCGGCGTACATGGCGCGGTGGGGAAGGGCGCGTCGTCGACGGAAGCAGAGGCAGGCGCGGCCGGTCGGGGGAAGGAGACGCGGGCGGCGCGGTCGTCGGCGGGAAGAGACGCGGGTGGCGGCCGGAGGCGGAGGCGTTGACGACGGAGCCGCTACGGGGAGCGCGGTGGCGAGCAACTGTGGCGTCATCGTCGGCGAGGCACCTGCAGAGGCGAGGCAGAAGTGAGTGGGAAGGAAGAAGAGGAGCACGCTCTTATAACTAAAGGGCCTTTAGTCGGTTCGGCTCCAACCGGGACTAAGGATACGTCCTGCTGGAGCCACCAACCGGGACCTATAGTACAATTTTCAGGCGGAAGAGAAGCTCTTCCTCGGTTGGTGGCTCCAACCGGACGTATTCTGCTTTCAAATTTTCAGTTATTTTCTCTCTGTTCCGCCTTTATTTTTATTTTGGGGTTTAAATTTGTAATGTTTTTTAAATGATAATTACTTTGGAATTTAGAAAAACTTTAAACATAAAAAGTGTTTGGATTTGAATAACTAATTCGAAACCATTTTCTGTTTTGAAAAATAATTAATGTAACCATTTAAACTACGAACCATTTAAAATTAATAATGAAATAACTTATATTTTTTAAATATTAATTTGGGATTTAGAAAAACTTTAAACATAAGAAGTGTATGGATTTGAATAAATAATCCAAAACCAATTTCTATTTTTAAAAAATAATTAATGAAACCATTTAAAATTTATTAACCTATATTTTTGAATATTAATTTGGAATTTAGAAAAACTTTAAACATAAAAAGTGTTTGGATTTGAATAAATAATTCAAAACCATTTCTGTTTTAAAAAACAATTAATGTAACCATTTAAAATATGAACCATTTACAACTAAAAATAAATTAACTTATATTTTTTTAATATCAATTTGGAATTTAGAAAAACTTGAAACATAAGAAGTGTATGGATTTGAATAAATAATCCAAAACCATTTTCTATTTCTAAAAAATAATTAATGTAACCTTTTAAAATGAATTAACTTATATTTTTGAATATTAATTTGGAATTTATAAAAACTTTAAACATAAGAAGTGTATGGATTTGAATAAATAATCCAAAACCATTTTCTATTTCTAAAAAATAATTAATGTAACCTTTTAAAATGAATTAACTTATATTTTTGAATATTAATTTGGAATTTAGAAAAACTTTAAACATAAGAAGTGTATGGATTTGAATAAATAATCCAAAACCATTTTCTATTTTTAAAAGATAATTAATGTAACCTTTTAAAATGAAGATAGGGGACGAGCATCGTTAGAACTTGCATTGGATATCTAAAGAAACCACATATTGTGAGTCTAAAAATGATTTTTTCAAAAAATCACGGGCGATAGATCATGTACCTGTAGTACAAACCGGACCCACTTCCTGCCGATTCGGCAGACATTTGTCCTTTTTACCCGGGATGGACGAAAAGGTTTGAGATGTACCGGTTGGGAGATAGTCCATGTAAGGTGGTCTAGTATTTTAGGAAAATGGGACTGTAGCATTGTGAAACGGCATTTTGGTGGTTACTTCACAAAACCGATTTGCTTTTTGCGGAAAATGGAAAAGGGCTTTTCCGTGCATAAAAAGGAGAACTTCCTCCTGCAACATTGTTCTCCATACCAATGTCCACACACATGCATAATATGGGCACAACATCACAAACTATGCCGTGATTCAGCACATAACATCGGTCATTTGGACCGAAAGCCATGAAACCTCGAACATGATAGGTCATTTTGTGAAGGTTTTTTCGAAACATGATCAATATACCAATTCTGGTATTTTTCCTTTCAACTATGTAACAAAATATGACACCAAGCGAAGGATTTTCATTGTTCGAATTTTTTTTGAATTTATTATGCCCGTTTTGAATTATCTGAATTTCTAACTATGGTCGAACCGGTGTGCATGAAGATAGGGGACGAGAATCGTTAGAACTTGCATTGGATCTCTGAAGAAACCACATATTGCGAGTCTAAAAATGATTTTTTCAAAAAATCACGGGCGATAGATCATGTACCTGTAGTACAAACCGGACCCACTTCCTACCGATTCGGCAGACATTTGTCCTTTTTACCCGGGATGGACGAAAAGGTTTGAGATGTACCGGTTGGGAGATAGTCCATGTAAGGTGGTCTAGTATTTTAGGAAAATGGGACGGTAGCATTGTGAAACGGCATTTTGGTGGTTACTTCACAAAACGACCCGTTTTTTGCGCTCGGAAAATGGAAAAGGGCTTTTCCGTGCGACAAAAAGGAGAACTTCCTCCTGCAACATTGTTCTCCATACCAATGTCCACACACATGCATAATATGGGCACAACATCACAAACTATGCCGTGATTCAGCACATAACATCGGTCATTTGGACCGAAAGCCATGAAACCTCGAACATGATAGGTCATTTTGTGAAGGTTTTTTCGAAACATGATCAATATACCAAGTCTGGTATTTTTCCTTTCAACTATGTAACAAAATATGACACCACGCGAAGGATTTTCATTGTTCGGATTTTTTTTGAATTTATTATGCCCGTTTTGAATTATCTGAATTTCTAACTATGGTCGAACCGGTGTGCATGAAGATAGGGGACGAGCATCGTTAGAACTTGCATTGGATCTCTGAAGAAACCACATATTGCGAGTCTAAAAATGATTTTTCCAAAAAATCACAGGCGATAGATCATGTACTGTAGTACAAACCGGACCCACTTCCTACCGATTCTCGGACATTTGTCCTTTTTACCCGGGATGGACGAAAAGGTTTGAGATGTACCGGTTGGGATATAGTCCATGTAAGGTGGTCTAGTATTTTAGGAAAATGGGACGGTAGCATTGTGAAACGGCATTTTGGTGGTTACTTCACAAAACGACCCGTTTTTTGCGCTCGGAAAATGGAAAAGGGCTTTTCCGTGCGACAAAAAGGAAAACTTCCTCCTGCAACATTGTTCTCCATACCAATGTCCACATACATGCATAATATGGGCACAACATCACAAACTATGCCCTGATTCAGCACATAACATCGGTCATTTGGACCGAAAAAGCCATGAAACCTCGAACATGATAGGTCATTTTGTGAAGGTTTTTTCGAAACATGATCATTGTTTGGCACACATTTAGTCCCGGATGTAGTCACAAACCGGGACTAAAAATATTTTCCGCCATTTCCCACCTCTTCCCGCCAAGTTTTCCCGCCCTTTCCTTTCTACTAGAGCTTTTAGTCCCGGATGTAGTCACTAACCGGGACTAAAGATATTTCCCGCCATTTCCCAAAGCTTCACGCCAAGTTTTCCCGCCCTTTCCCTCTATATTTAGGATGATCGTGTCATGGCTATCCACACATCCACACCTTCCTCTCTTAGAACAATGGACAACGCCTACTGGGCCATTCTGACCCTCGAGGAGACCGAGGCGCTGTGCGCCTCCAACTACCCTTGTCCGCCGGGCTACCGGCCGCCCGCCGGCTGGATGCTGAGCGCTGGAGGGGTTCCTGTCCCTCCTGTCCCTCAAGGTTCCGCACGCCAGGCGGCCATCACAAACCACTTCTACCACGAGCTCACGCCGGAGCAGCGGATGGATCCCCAGTGGGATCCCGACAACTACGACACCTGGAATGCCTTCTTCGCTAATAGGCGGGAAAGGGAGCTCGCCAGGTACGAGGGTGATGGCCCGCCACCGGTGAACCACAACGAAGCCGGCCGTCGTCTGTGGTGGGCGAACCGTACTATCATCAGAGTGATGCGCTACATCGCCGGGGGAGACCATCCTCGCCTACGGTGCCCACGAGTCCACCCGCCACAGGCCCCACACTGTCCCGGCGGTAGCGGCATCGTCTTCCAGGAGACCCCTCTCCCACCCGCCGTGAATCCGAGGCTGGAATGGCCCTTGGTATATGCCATGGATGGGCTGAGGATCCCGAGTGGCGGTGTGACGGCGACGATGATGACGATGACGATGAAGACCCTGAAGCTGCGTACTATAGGACTAGGCATGATTATGACTAAAGGGGGCGGCTTTAGTCCTGAGTGTTAGCTAGTCCCGGTTTGTCCCGGTTTTTAATATTAATAAATGTCTTGAGTGTTACCTAATAAATAGAGGGAAATGCCTATATAAAGAGAGGGTTCATCTTTAGTCCCGGTTGGAGAAACCAACCGCGACTGAAGGGATTGCGGCAGACTGGGCCAGGCAACACTAATAATAGGGGTGAGTGTCGACATTATGTCATGCGGCTTGTACCTTGTCCCGGATGGTGTCACCAACCGGGACTAAAGATGAACCTTTAGTCCCGGTTGGAGACACCAACCGGGACTAAAGATGAGTCAGCACTAATAATAGGGGTGAGTGTCGACATTATGTCGTGAGTGTCGACATTATGCCGAGCTGCTTGTACTATAAATAGGCATCCTTGTGAGTCCAGTCCTCCACCCAGTTTGAGGCATCTCCAAGATGGTTTTAGAGAGCGAGGACACCACTACGGCCAGCCTGTGGAGATGCCGACGAGCCCAGTCCTCCGGCATCTCCGAGAAACTGGTCATAGAGGCACTCCTAATATGTGAAATTAGTTAGCTCCGAGGCGATTGATCTACTTAGTGAAGTTACAAGCTGCAAGATGGTTTTGAGCAGGGACACCATCTGCGGCTGTGGAGATGCAGGAGCCCAGTCCTCCGGCATCTCCGAAACTGGTCATAGAGGCACTCTAATATGTGAAATTAGTTAGCTCCGGCGTATTGATCTACTTAGTGAAGTTACAAGCTGCAAGATGGTTTTCAGAGCAGGGACACCATCATGCGCCAGTTTGGAGATGTCAAGGAGCCCAGTCCTCCGGCATCTCCGAGAAACTGGTCATAGAGGCACTCCCTAATATGTGAAATTAGTTAGCTCCGAGGCGTATTGATCTAGTTAGTGAAGTTACAAGCTGCAAGATGGTTTTCGAGAGCAGGGAGATGCCGACGGAGCCCAGTCCTCCGGCATCTCCAAGAAACTGGTCATAGAGGCACTCCCGGTCCAGCCACAAAACGGGACTAACACTCAAGACATTTATTAATATTAAAAACTAAGACTACAAAACCGGGACTAAAGGCCACAAACCGCGAAAGATATCCTTCGGTCAAGCCACAAACCGCGAAAGACATGAACTAGAGTTACATAATATGAGCATGAACTTCTTGGCATATGTCATTCCTTATGACCGCTTCAGACGTAACCATGGAGCATCTTCTTTACTTAACGGAATGCTTGGGTCAGTTTTCACTGTGAAGGGCGGAATTTCATCAAACTTATTATAATCTTCTGACATGTCTGTCTTGTCCTCGATTCCCGTGATGTTTCTTTTCCCTAAAAGAACTATGTGACGCTTTGGCTCATCATATGATGTATTCGTTTGCATATTTTTTCTTTTTTTTTCGGTCTGGAGGACATGTCCTTCACATAGAAAACCCGAGACACATCATTGGCTAGGACGAATGGTTCATCTCTATAAGCAAGATTGTTGAGATCCACTGTTGTCATTCCGTACAACTGGTCTATCTTTACCCCTTCCCCATTCAGGTTGACCCATTTGCAGCGAAACAAAGGGACCTTAAAAGAGACTCCATAGTCTAGTTCCCATATCTCCTCTATGTAACCATAATATGTGTCCTTTTGTCCATTCTCGTCTATTGCATCAAAGCGGACACCACTATTTTGGTTGGTGCTCTTTTTATCTTGGGCAATCGTGTAGAATGTATTCCCATTTATTTCGCACTTGGAAATTCAATACAGTAGAAGATGGTGACGCGCCAACAAGTATAGCTGATCTCCAATAGTGGTGTCATTCAAGAGATGTGTCCGCATCCAACCACCGAAAGACTTCATGTGTTCATCGTAATCCATGATTCAAGCTTCCCGGTTTTTGAGCGTACAATATTCTTGTGTTCCTCCATATACGGAGCTGCCAAGGTGGAATTATGTAGAACTGTGTAGTGTGCTTTAGTGAAAGAATCCCCGTCCCTACATATCATTGCTTTCTTTCCCAGCGTGCCTTTTCCACTTAGTCTTCCCTCATAGCGCGAGTCAGAAACACCAATCGGCTTAAGGTCAGGAATAAAGTCAACACAAAACTCAATGACCTCCTCTGTTCCATATCCCTTGGAGATGCTTCCTTCTGGTCTAGCACGGTTATGAACATATTTCTTTAAGACTCCCATGAACCTCTCAAAGGGGAACATATTGTGCAGAAATACCGGACCGAGAATGGCAATCTCTTCCACTAGATGAACCAGGAGATGCGTCATAATATTGAAGAAGGATGGTGGGAACACCAATTCAAAACTAACAAGACATTGTACCACATCCTTCTGTAACCTTGGCAGAATATCTGGATTGATTACCTTCTGAGATATTGCATTGAGGAATGCACACAACTTCACAATGGGTACTCGAACATTTTCCGGTAGAAGCCCCCTCAATGCAATCGGAAGCAACTGCGTCATAATCACGTGACAGTCATGAGACTTTAGGTTTTGGAACTTTTTCTCTGCCATATTTATTATCCCCTTTATATTAGATGAGAAGCCCGACGGCACCTTGATATTGTAAAGGACTTCAAAAAATATTTCCTTCTCTGCTTTGGTAAGAGCATAGCTGGCACGACTTAAGTGACACCCTTTATCCGTCTTGTTATCTGTATGCATGTTCTTTGGGTCTTTCATAATTTGTTGGTGTATCTTTTGTCTTCCCATACACGCCTAGGAATCCTAGCAGGTTCACGCAGAGATTCTTCGTCACGTGCATCACGTCGATTGAAGAGCGGACACGCAGGACTTTCCAATATGGCAGCTCCCAAAATATAGATTTCTTCTTCCACATGGGTGCGTGTCCTGTAGCGACGTCGTTCGGAACTGATTGACCGCCGGGACCCTTTCCAAAGATTACTTCTATGTCCTTGACCATACCAAATACATCATCACCAGCAGGGAGTTTAGGCTTCTTCCGGTGATCTGCCTCACCTTTGAAATGCTTGCCTTTCTTTCTTACGGGATGATTGGTCGGAAGAAATCGTCGATTCGCCAGGTACACAACCTTCTTGCATTTATGCAAATATGTACCTTCGGTCTTATCTAAACAGTGGGTGCATGCCTTATATCCTTTGTTTGTTTGTCCTGAAAGGTTACTAAGAGCAGGCCAATCATTGATGGTTACGAATAACAACCCTCGTAGATTAAATGGCTCCTGTTTGTTCTCATCCCACGCACGTACACCTGGTTTGCCCCACAACTGTAAGAGTTCTTCAACTAATGGCCTAAGGTACACATCAATGTCGTTGCCCGGTTGCTTCGGGCCTTGGATGAGCACTGGCATCATAATGAACTTACGCTTCATGCACAACCAAGGAGGCAGGTTATAGATACATAGAGTCACGGGCCAGGTGCTGTGATCAGCTTTGCTCCCCAAAAGGATTCCTGCCATCCGTATTTAGACCAAACCATAAGTTCCTTGCGTCACCGCAAAGTCTGGGAAGTCTCTCGATTTTTCTCCACTGTGACCCATCAAAGGCCGGTGTCTCAACTTCCGCCTTTCTTACGGTCTTCTTTGTGCCATCGCAACAACCTGGCATGCTCTTTGTTTCGAACATGCGTTTCAACCTTGGTATTATAGGAGCATATCACATAACCTTAGCAGAACCCTCTTCCGAGGGGCTCTCCTCAACATCACCGAGGTCATCTCGTCGATCTTATACCGCAACGCTGCATACCGGAATTTATCTAAATTCTCATACTCCTTATCATGGTAGAGGATGCAGTCATTAATGCATGCATGTATCTTTTGCACATCTAATCCCAGAGGACAGAGAGTCTTCTTTGCTTCAGAGGTACTCTCGGAAGTTCGTTATGTTTTGGAAACTTGCTTCATTATTTTCAGCATCTTTTCAAATGAGGAGTCAGTTAGACCACACTCGCCTTCCATCGCAACAATTCCAGGTGGTACCGAGCTTTGTGCTGCCATCTTCACAATTTGGGTACAACAATTTCTTGTGATCTTCTAACATGCCCTCTAACTTCAACTTCTCATTTTCTGTTTCACGTCTCGCTTTGCATCGAAATGACCCTACCAAGTTCATCACCGGCTCATCGATGCCCGTTCTTCACCTCTTTCCTCTCCATTGTTTTCCATTGCAAGATCACTGTATTCAGGAAACATATGATGATAGTTGTTATCATCATCTTCTTCTTCACCATCTTCCATCATAACCCCTCTTTCCCGTGCTTGGTCCAGCAATTATAGTTGGGCATGAAACCTTTCATAATCGGTGGCGAATGATTTTCGAGGAAGAGTACTCCTTGTTGTTCGACATTGAACACATGGACAACGATAAATCCATTCTCTTTGTTTGCCGTAGCCACATCGATAAATTTATCCACGCCTTTGATATACCCGGCTACCGCCGTCACCGTACATCCATTCCCGACCGTTCATCTGCATCATATAAGTAAGTTTATCAAAAAACAGGACATCATAAATAGTGAAATAACCAATTCACACCGACACATGAATTGTATCAATGATCTAGAAAAGATAAGATTGCTAACCTCGATCGAGGGAAATAAAGAGGAGAAAGCTCAAGTGCGTCTCGGACACCTTCTATATTTTTGTTCTATGAGAAATTCAACGGTATTATTCACTCAAACATTTAAACAAACACCTTCAATGCATGCATGAGAAAAAACTAGCACACCCCCTCACACCTTCCACCATTCGAAAAAACAGAGTGGAGGCAGAGGGGGCTGGGACGTTGCATTTATAGAGGGCAGGGGTCTTTAGTCCCGGTTGGAACCAGCAACCGGGACTAAAGGTGCGTGCCACGCCACGTGGCTGTGGCCAAACCTTTAGTCCCGGTTGGGGGCTCCAACCGGGACGCATGCCCCCTTATCAACCGGGACCCATGCCCCCTGGCCCCGTGCCCGCTCCAACCGGGACGCGTGCCAGCATTAGTCCCGGTTGGTGGCGCAACCGGGACTAATGCTCCGAGGGGTCTCGAACGGATAGCCCTTTTTCCTCTAGTGGCCGGCCGTCGGCGTAGTAAAAATTTCCTGTAGTGGTGCTGTCAACAGTACCGTGTCGCTGCGCCTCGGCAGGTGAGGGATGCGCATGTTCCTTCAGGATCGGAGGCGACGTCGGCATTTGGCTCCAACCCGGCAGAGGCCTAATCCATGCCGAAAGCACATGCTGTCATAGTAGCAGCCTCGAGGGACGAAAGCTTCTATATGTATATCCCCAACTGATTTCATTGTCTACTTGATTGTATATATGTCAAGATAGCTAGCTATGTTATTCTCCTCCATGTTATTTATTTGGTTGTACTAGTTATATTCTAAATATTGAGGTGAGAAATTTGAGGAAACCAAAATGCTAGCAGCCCTGTCCAGATGCTACCAGATGCGAGGCTCAAAGTACAAGATGGTGATTGACCTGCCGCAAAGTTATGATGACTAATTTATTGAAACTGACCATGGTGGACATTGCGGAGAATGGTTTTGTGATGTACTCATGTAGTTTAGATTTTACTATGCTCTATGAAACCTCGCTTTCCTTGGTACTGTATGCTTATACGTTTGTACCCATTCATTTTTTTCTAGGATACACCTTAGGAGGTGTACCAAACGCATAGAAGAACTGCCGATGGTTCCGATGGCAGGGTACAACACCGCAAAGCGGCAAGTTTTATGTACACCATTCATTCATGCAGGGATGAAAGTTTCTATATATATCCCCACTCATTTAATTTTCTACAACTTTATGTACACCATTCATTCATTCATTCATGCAGGGATGGCAGCGATCGACTGACTAGTTTGCGATCTGACATAGCTCGTCCTCCACATATCCTAAACCCTACCGATCTAGGGTGGCAGCAACAGCGATGGGAAGGCCAGGGTACACCCTGTCGGTGCCAGGGAAGTGCCACTAGAGGTCGGAGAGCAGTCGCACCTTTCCTAAATCACCTTCTTCGACAACCGATCAAGCCTGCATCAACGGGGCAACAATGGCATCTTCATCAACCCCAGCGCCTAGTAAAGATCCAATCTACGCCTTCTTATTCATGTTTATCTGGTGTTCTAGTTGCTTCCATGTTGATCTTGTGGTAGGCTTAATGTTTTAGATGTAACATCGACCTCACCCATAGCGAAGTTAGCCTACCTCGCCGCCAACCTCAACATGACCTCTCCCCATGCATTCGCAAAACGGCAACAAACACAATCCCTATATTTTCTATTGGAACTACTCAACTCCCATCGACGCCTTCGTGACCAGATTTCAGATTTAATGCCAATTAATCCTACCTGGTGTTTTCTAGTAGCACTCGCCGGCGATGGCAGGGGAGGGGTACTGAGGGAACGGTAGACTAGGGTTTGCGCCCTCCTAACCGCAGAGGCGAGGCGGAGCGCTAGAAGCGTTTTTTCCTCATATATATATATATATATATATATATATATATATATAGTGTTCTCTTCTTATGGCCGAGATCAATTACATACAACCAAAAAAAAAGGCTCGATCTGAGCTGGTCAAATCCATCCATCGTGGGTGGTTCTGATACCTAAGCGTTGCCATGAACTATGCAGCCAGAGGTTGTATCCATACATAACATGCCCTGAGTCTACATCTATTCATGGGATTCGTGTACGTCTAGGTCTCTTGTATATATACATCACCGACCGAAACGACAATCCAAACTTAGATTGATCGATCGAGCACCACGAGCTAGCTGTTTCGCCGAGAGATCTGATTTATCAATCGAGATTCGAGACCGTTGCCCTCCCACAGATCTCAATCTACGTCCGTACTACTCCCCACCAAAAATTCCCATCGCGATGAGGATCATGGCGGCGGCGGCGCTGCTGCTACTGGTGTCGCTGGCGGCGACGGCAGCCACGAGCAACACAACAGAAAGCGTGCAGAAGGAGAGGAGCGAGGAGGAGACGCGGCGGATCTTCATGGCGTGGACGGCCGAGTACAGAATGTCCTACAACTCCATGGCCGAGGAGGAGGACGGGTACGTCATGTTCAAGCACCGCCTCCGCGAAATCAACGAGCAGTGGCACGAGGGCGGCTTCTCCGCCTGGTCATGGGACAGGGAGAGGAGCGAGGAGGAGACCCGACGGATCTTCGTGGAGTGGAAGGCCATGAACGACAAGATCTACAGCTCTATCGCCCACGAGGAGCAACGGTACGCCATGTTCCAAGAGGCCCTCCGCGGCGTCGATCGACATAATGCCGGCTACGCCATAGGGGTTCATAGTAGCACCCAAGGCATCAACGACTTCACCGACCTCACCATGGAGGAGTACAGCGCTGTTTGCTGCGGGTACATACCCCTGGGCTCCCAGCGATCGCCGGCTGAGTTAAGATGGTTGGCCGAGATCCGGGAACGGTTGCAGCAAGTATATGCCCCTTCTTCTTCAATGTAGTAATCGTTTGTTTGTTGCAAGAAACTTATACGAGATTGGTTTTTTTTTTACTGGTTATCTATCTACAATGTTTGTACTACCTATATGAGCAGAAAGTAGATGATTTTTTTTAACATGAAAAAAATAGAGGATGTTATAATAGATGAAGAATTAGAACGATCTCCATCGCATCTGGTTTTTCTTTATCTCTTTTTGGTCTTCATCAATTGATTGCCTTTATTCCCTTCTATATAAAAGGTATATTTTTGAAATATTTCTATGCAGATTGTGAGGATTTGATATGCCAAGGCTAAAGCACGAGTGGACAACTTGGGGACCATCCCTTTGGTTATTTTTTTCTAGTTCCGTCTCCCATCTCTTAAAATTTGAATGAGTTTTTCTTAAAATAAATTGCGTAACCAAAATTCCATAAACTCCATGGGCTTAACTGCGTAGCACGTATAGTTAGTCTTTTCTCCTGCATGAGTATATCTTATAAGGAACTTCTAACCACAACAAAGTTCCCATTTCAATGCATGACTACTCGAGCATCATATTATTTTCATCTTGTATCATATTGTTTTCATGCAATACCCATGTGAGGAATTTCAATTGTTTAGGCCAATCTAGAATAGGGTGTCACACATTCGTATTGTGCCAATAGGATGGCACACATTCGTATTGAAACATGAAGTAGCTAGATGAAAGCAAAGAAAAAGTACAAGAGGGTGATATTCATGCCGCAGAAGTTATGATGACTATTTTCTGATCACGATAAACTCTGTATAAAATGGTTGCGATGTAGTAAGGGCACGTACATCGCTAGACTCTTAGCTGGGAGCTTAAGCGATTTAAAATAATACATTTGAAAAGAAAAATTAGTCGAGCGACTCGATGCTTCAACGCCAGACACTAAACGAAGCGTTTAATTCAATTTATTTTCTACCGTATGGATAGCATCTGCCGTTAGGAAAACTGGGTTTGGTACCTACGAAAAAACTGGAGCGTCCGGCGGCTACCTAAACATCGACGTTAGACAAATTTATGGAATCGGTCAAAAACTGAACATAACTATCAGGAATCTAGACTTAGCGTCCGCGCTTACCGTCTGCACTGTACGTGCCCTAAGGCAACTTAGACTTTATCATGCTCTATGCACCTCATGTTTCTTGGCGCACATGCTTATACGTGTGTATTTATTCATTGGTGGAGGGACACATGCTTCTATATATATCCCAACTTATTTCATATCCTTTAATGTCAGTCGCTCATAGTTGTCTGTAACCAGTAATATGGCTAAGTACATAGTTTCACACTCTCGAGGTCGACTAGCGTTGGACTTCCAAATAGCACCCACAACAGTCAACGCGGCGGCTGGAGCCCCATGATGCCATGACCAGAAGTCAGATCAAAGAGGTTCTTGGCGGTCACTGCTTCTCGACCTTGTGTTTCGCTTCAGGCATCTTGCCGGACTTCCCATGGGGATGACGGCCGCCGGCGCAGCAATGATAAGAGCCATGGATCGGCGACAAGGTGAACAGACCTTGTCGGCTGAAACCAGATCGCATCGGCCGTTATCATCGTTGGGGAATAATAAAAAGGCTAGAAAAAGGGGCACCCCACCGCCGCCGTCTACCGGGAGGCTTCCTCTGACGGCGGCAAGGTGAACAAGGAGACGGGAAAGTTGTTTTTGGGTGGCGGCGGGGGAGCCTCGGGAGTCGTCTTGCAGGAGCAATTGAATGAAGATAACACAAGAGATTCAATGATCATATTTGTTAACAGAAAGTTTGTATTCGTCTAGAACAATAGTTTCCTTGAGTTCAACAATACTCCCTCTGTTCGGGATTATAGGTCCTACGCGCATACCTAGGTTGTTAATTTGACTAACAAAACATAACTTATATATCACAAAAGTTATACCATTAGAAAATATAACCTCTAAAGTTTGTAATGGTATAATTTTTACTATAATATTTATATTTTGTTGTTCAAATTGTCAACCTAGTTATCCGCGCGGGACTTATAATCCCAAACAGAGGGAGTATATTTCATGCTAAAACTAAGACTCTTGCAAAGTGAAACCCACTAAGTATCATTTATGATAGATATCTCCACATGCAGTCCATGTTATCTAATGATAACAACTGTCCAATTCTTGTTGCCACCAGGGCCGGCCCTGAGGCTGCAACTAGTGCGGTTGCACTGGCCCCCGATCGCTAGGACCCCCATCCAGCTATGTTTTATGTACAACTGCTAGCCTTTTAAATTAAATTTTATTTTACCCAATCAAAATCAGCCAACACACGGGCGGAGAGGAGTCTCAATGTCCACTACAGGGGAGGTCAGAGGCGTACGGATACTACCATGGAGAGGACCGACGGTGCTTGGCGAATTCTTGGCGGTGGCGGAGCGGGTTCCGCGCCCGTCTATTCCACAATCGACGCGTATGCATGCAAATTGCCCACGAGCTGGGCCCGGTGACATGGCGCATAAGGCTTTTTCCAGCACAACTATCGGGCGAAGATTGCTATACCTATGGAACGGAGGCGGAAGAGTTCAAGATTTCGGAAAAAACCCATCCATTCCATTCCCATAGTGAAAGAAGAGGTGAAAAAAACGGATCTGATATTCCTGACGAGATCGGATATACGGACAAAGAATATATCCGTTTCGGATCTGGCCCCGCCGATGCCGTAGCAGAAAACGTATTCTTGAGGAACAAGATAGAGAAGATGAAGACACTACAGGAAAATTTTGATGCGCCGACGGCTGGTTGCCGTCGCCATAGCGTCAAATTGTCGTCGACACAAGTTGTGCCGACGGTGGCCGTCGGCGTAGCCCCCCTTGACGTATGTCCTGGTCGGCACAGCTCCGTGGCCATCGGCACAGCCCCTCCCCCTCGGCATAGCGTCTCCCAGCGGCCCCGCATGTCAGGCAACGACTGTCTTCGATAATGGCCTAGCCTGAAGCTACGCCGATGGCCTGACCGTCGGCATAGAAATGGAGCTACGCCGACGGCCACGCCGTCGGCATAGCCTAAAATAGTTTTTTTAATAGTTTTTTAATCTTTGAATTGTTTGACTCGTTAATCTCTCACTTTGATCATTTTTAACACTATTTATAGCTAATAATTGGTTAAATTGCAGTCTTAGTCAAAGTTTCCAGTAGGTCACCCATCCTAACACTACTCTATCTCTAGCACGGTTAACTTTCTTGTTTTTTCAGAATTTCTTTCCGCAAAGCAATTTACACAATGTTGTCAATACTATAATATCAATCATATTAACTCCTATATTATCATGTCACATGGTTGTATTTTTTGAAATTACAAGCAATTATTATGGGATAACAATAATGAATAAGTAAAAATATTATTAAATTCAAATAAAAATATAATGATTTTATTTTTTGTATTTTTTATTTAATATGGAATAATTAATATCTTTAAATCTGTAAATCCGAATTCGGCAAATAATATGTCTAAATTGATTAGAAAAATGAGAGGAATCCAAATATGATATCAAAATCAACTTATCATAAACTATTTCATGATTCTTATCATAATTTCATTTGTCCGTTTAAAACGGCACGCATAAAGATTCTTACCTCGGGGCTGAGACTCGCTAAACTTGAAGTGGATCTATGATATACCAAGTTTGATATTTTTTCTTCTAACTATGTCACATAATATGACACCACGCGAAGGTTTCACATTGTTTGGATTGTTTTTGAATTTATAATGCCCGTGTTAAACTACCGTTAAACTTTGTCGAAGGGCGGGCATAAAGATTCTTAGCTCGGGGCTGAGACTCGCTAAAATTAAAGTGGATCTACGATAAAACAACATATTTTTAACCTAAAAATTATTTTTGTAAAAAATTATGAGGATCCGATCATGTACCTATAGTTGATATCTGACCCACTTTCTACCGATTCTGCAGGAATTTGTCTTTTTCACTAGGGATAGATGGAAAGGTTTGAGATCCCCCTGTTATGACATTATCCATGTAAGGTGGTCTAGTATTTTTTTAAAATGTGATGGTAGCATTTTGAATTAGCCATTTGGTGGTTGCTTCACAAAACCATCAGTTTTTTGCACTCGAAAAATGAAAACGGCTTTTTGGTGCGACGAAAATGAAAACTTCCTCCTGAAACATTGTTCGTCATCCCATGATGCATACTTATGCACAATATGTACACATTATAACAAACTATGCATTCATTCTAGCCATAACATTGGTCATTTGACCCGAAAGCGAAAAAAGCTCGAACGAGATAGGTCTTTTTGTGAAGTTTTTTTTAGACATAATCAATATAGCAAGTTTGATATTTTTCCTTCTAACTATGTCACATAATATGACACCACGCGAATGTTTCGCATTGTTTGGATCGTTTTTGAATTTATAATGTCCGTTTTAAACTATCGTTAAACTTTGTCGAAGGGCGGGCATGAATATTCTTAGCTCGGGGCTGAGAGTCGATAAACTTGAAGTGGATCTATGATGAAACAACATACTTTGAACCTAAAAATTATTTTTGTAAAAAATCATGAGCATCCGATCATGTACCTGTAGTTCATATCTGACCCACTTCCTACCGATTCGGCAGGAATTTGTCTTTTTCGCCAGGGATAGACGGAATGGTTTGAGATCCCCCTGTTATGCCATTATCCATGTAAGGTGGTCTAGTATTTTTTAAAAATATGATGGTAGCATTTTAAATTAGCCATTTGGTGATTGCTTCACAAAACTATCCGTTTTTTGCACTCGGAAAATGGAAAACGACTTTTTTGTGCAACGAAAAGGAAAACTTTCTTCTGAAACATTGTTCATCATTCCATGATGCACACTTATGCACAATATGGACACATTATCACAAACTATGTCTTCATTCTAGCCATAATATTGGTCATTTGACCCGAAAGCCAAGAAACCTCGAACCAGATAGGTCATTTTGTGAAGGTTTTTTTGAGACATACCAAGTTTGGTATTTTTCCTTCTAACTATGTCACATAATATGACACCACGCGAAGGTTTCGCATTGTTTGGATCGTTTTTGAATTTATAATGCCCATTTTAAACTACCGTTAAACTTTGTCGAAGGGCGGGCATAAAGATTCTTAGCTCGGGGATGAGACTCGTTAAACTTGAAGTGGATCTATGATAAAACAACATATTTTGAACCTAAAAATGATTTTAGAAAAATCATGAGCATCCGATCATATACCTGTAGTTCATATCTGACTCACTTCCTATCGATTCGGCAGGAATTTTTTTTTTCACCAGGGATAGACGGAAAGGTTTGAGATCCTCCTGTTATGACATTGTCCATGTAAGGTCGTATAATATTTTTGAAAAATGTGATGGTAGCATTTTGAATTAGCCATTTGGTGGTTGCTTCACAAAACCGTCCGTTTTTTGCACTCAGAAAATGGAAAACGGATTTTTGGTGCGACGAAAAGGAAAACTTCCTCCTGAAACATTGTTCTCCATCCCATGATACACGCTTATGCACAGTATAAACACATTATCATAAACTATACCATCATTGTAGCCATAACATTGGTCATTTGACCTGAAAGCCAAGAAACCTTGAACGAGATAGGACATTTTGTGAAGGTTTTTTGAGACATAATCAATATACCAAGTTTGATATTTTTCCTTCTAACTATGTCATATAATATGACACCGCGCGAAAGTTTCACATTGTTTGGATCGTTTTTGAATTTATAATGCCCGTTTTAAACTACCGTTAAACTTTGTCGAAGGGCGGGCATAAAGATTCTTAGCTCGGCGATGAGACTCGCTAAACTTGAAGTGGATCTATGATAAAAAAACATATTTTGAACCTAAAAATGATTTTTTAAAAAAATCATGAGCTTCCGATCATGTACTTATAGTTCATATCTGACCCACTTCCTACCGATTCAGCAGGAATTTATTTTTTTTGCCAGGTATGGACGGAAAGGTTTAAGATCCTCCTGTTATGACATTATCCATGTAAGGTGGTATAGTATTTTTGAAAAATGTGATGGTATCATTTTAAATTAGTCATTTGGTGGTTGCTTCACAAAACCGTCCGTGTTTTCACTCATAAAATGGAAAACGGCATTTTGGTGCGACAAAAAGGAAAACTTCCTCCTGAAACATTGTTCGCCATCCCATGATACACGCTTATGCACAATATGGACACATTATCATAAACCATACCTTTATTCTAGCCATACCTACGCTGTGTCTGAACTGGGAATACACCGAGGGCTATACCTACGCCGAGGGCCACCGTCGGCACAACCCTCTCTACTACGCCGGTGGCCACGCTACACAGAAGGCTACCCTTGGCACCGTTATCTACGTCGACGGCCATCCCTACGCCGACGGCTGGGTTGGTCGGCTGGCTAGGGAAGGCAGTTATGCCGACGGCCTCGACATTTGGCCGTCGGCATAGCCGACTGCCGTCGGCGCCTTAGTTCTTTCCTGTAGTGAGAGACAAGATTACGTCCCGATTTGACAGTCCCGGCTCCAAAACTGGAACTAAAGCCCGTTACGGCCCATGAATACAAGCCCGTTTTCCACCAAATGCCGCGTGATGTTAGAGCTTGAGCTCGCAAGTGTTGGTTGTGTCCATTTCTTTTGCGCTTATACTTTTTCCTTTGCTTTTGGCTTTACCCTTGTACTTGTACTCTACCCAGAGCTCTACCGTCTTCTCGACGGCTTCTTCTAATACACAATGACACACGCCAAAAAAAGACAAGTTTAAGTCGTAATACTGTGAGTTCTGATTAGCTCCGTTTGAAACGTTGAAACTCAACTCAACAACGCTAGCTACTGTGTTAGGGGGACCAGTAAAAATTCATCAAAGGAACTTAACTCAGCATCGTACCGTAGTGCAGAGTATGAGGGGAAATCAACAGCTTCAGTGTAAAAGGTCAATAAACTAGAGTGTTTGTACAAAGAAAAAACAGTAATGTTTCATGTATGCACACCGGTGTTAAAATCCCGATGACGGGCCGTGAGATTACATATCTTAAGGTATATTTAAAACTAGACTAGATCCGAGGCATCTTCAAAGTTTGCTCTAAGGGCTATCTTCCGTTCTGATTCCTCCAAGGCCGTGACGATAAGAATCGTTAGCGTCGTGGATACTGAGACGACGAGCACAATGATAGCCAAGTCACGCCACTTGGGCCGGAACAAAAATACGATCACCCCCAAGGTTGTCAAGGTGATCCCCGTTGCGACCATCATCAATACCGATGTCAACTGCATGGACAAGCAAATTATGTCAGTTCAAAGAAAAGCAAATGACTATATGTAAAACCATGCCAAGTTAATCCATTGAAATTGAACACATGCATGTACCATGAACTTGTGACCGGTCTGTACGTACATACCTCGGGGCTTTTGGCGGTGTTAATCCATGCGCATGCTTCGAGTTCCTGTTTCATCTTGGCCTCGTTGTGGCGTTTGACAAAGAGCAGGCTGATCATCACCGTTGAGTAGAGGAAGGCAATGGCGGCGATGGCGAACTCATGCCAATCACCCGACCATAAAAATATGTCCGAGACCAACAAGAAACAAGCCATCAATATACGCTGACAGTCGTGTACATGGGTTCGCTGCGCCCGTGGTGACGGCTGCCCTTCCATCGTTGGATCGCCGCCGCCGACGACGGTGCTGCCCGGGAGCTGCTTGCACTCCGAGTTGGGAGAATAGGAGAGTATCTTCGTCATGGAGCTAGCGGTCGCTTGCTCTATGTCTTTTAATAGGTTAGATTTTCGCTGCTGGGAATCGATCGTACGAAAAGAAAGGTTGTCTTTTGTTGTTACCTACTAATAGAAAAGTAGGCTGCGACGTTCGGGAAGAGAGTTTTATTTATGGAGTAGTAGTCCGGTTGTTGTACGCGATCCCTAGCCTTCTCACATTGTTATTATGATCCGTTCAATAACATAATCGAATACGATTAGATAGCAACTTGCAGTATTTCCGTATCGATCCTCATATGTGTCCTAACTACTCCCTCCGTTTCAAAATATAAGATGTTTTAGATTTCTGAAGAGAATGTATCTAGACTTATTTTGGTGTGTAGATTCACTCCAAACATTAGTGAGCCTACATATTAAAGTAGTCTAGATACATTTGCTTCACAAAGCTAAAACATCTTATATTTTGAAACGCAGGGAGTAGATTACTGAAGCATATAAATCCAATTGTTTTTAGCAGGAATTCTATTCTCAGAACGGTCTGAGATCTGCAAAACACGGTCATACGCGCTATATGCATGCATGTACATGCGTGAGCTGGTGTAATTTATACCTATATATATAGGCACCATGCTACATGAGCACACATCTATTGTCATTCGATATAGGCACTATGTGATCCCGTAATATCCACATCGTCGCTTTGCTGGTGTTATTATTCTAACGGCGTCCTTTGTCATCCATCCAAATAGCTAAGCATAGGATATATGAAATGTCATTTGTTTTCCCCTCTCTGTCTTTCACTCCACAAACACATGTCTATGGTTTGCAATTTTCTTCGCATCTTGGACCACAATCATACGTGTGTGGTTTGGAAATTTCTTTGTGTCTTGGACTCCACAATCACATGCATCTGGTTTTGCAAAACAAATCAGTTTTTATCAATGGATCCCATAATAGTGTGTTTGTGGATTACCGTGCTTTTCTATTTTTATTCTCATGACACGATATCAGGGCCACATGTTTGTGGTTTCTCGTGCTCTTCTATCGTGGTTCCACGAGGCAGCTGCATGGCAATATATATGAGCGCCAAAGTGAATCTGTGGGGTAGAAAACGTCTCCACAAAAAATACATGCCTTTTTATTGCCATTTTTCTTGTTGGTTTGACATGTGGGATGTGGTATCACTATACGGCGTTGTTATAACTCTTGTGCATGTAGACCATCCGGCTACACCAAAATTTTAAAGTCTCGTGTGGTGCTAGCATCGTGATAGTATATTCTTTATTTAAAACTCTGATTTTTGTGTGTTTGGTGTGAGCATATTGAATATGCGGTAAAAGAAAAATGTCCCAATAAATTATAGTGATAAAAATGATTTGGAAGGTGAAAACTTAATAGCTCAACAAAGCCACTAAAATGGAAAGTTGAAGACATTAAGGAGGTGTAATAAGGCGTGAACATAAAAGTAGTCACTAATGTGGCACTTTCTAGGGTGTTGAGTCAATGATATGAATTCAATTAAACAGTTCGATCTGCCTACTAACTTTAGATGCCAACGTGTACATTCTATATACAGGATCGGCAAGTGAGTTAATATTTTATTTTTCTCCCACATCCAATAATCAATTTTACATTCAGATGTTTGTTCGACGCGTGTATAGTGTATTTCATACAAATTTTTTATATACAGTGTATTTTTCTCCGATACTCTCGGCGCATTTGTCTTCAGTGAATTTTCCTTTGGCATTCGTCCCTTCCTGAATATCCATGAAGCATTCCCGCTGCTCATTGTCGTCGGCCTTGGATGGCTCTATTCGCTGAATCGAAGAGATGACGGATCACTAGATAGGCGAAAAAAATCGTAGTCCCTGTAGTTCGTAAGATTAATAACATAAACATAAAAAAACACAGAAAAACATGGAAAAAATCCTGAATTGATGCATGTGGGTATAAAAACGCATATATGAAAACACCTAATAAGTTGATACCTTCTTGACGCCTCAATGGACCTATGCCGACTGAGCGAGAGGACGTCCTATTTCATTTTGTAGAAAAGCGTATGTTCTTTGTTCGTGTGAAGACGCATGTTCTTGGCTCTATGACCCATAGCATGCATTTTATGACCCATGTCCTTGACTGTGTGTTCTATTATGTGTGACATGCAGAAAAATGTATGTTGTTTTGGTGAGTTTCAAAGCCATGGTGAGAACATTTGTGTGTGGATGGGTAATACCATAGTAAGAACTTATGTGTGTGGATGACATAGATAACACCGTGGGAAAAACTCATGTGTGTGAATGATATTTGTCATTTACTTAATAAATCAATCTCATGCTCCCGATACAACGGACGTTAGTTTCTCTAATAGGTTTATTTCACATCCGTTAATCGGATTTTGCTCTCGTCTTTTTATCCTACGGCGTTGCATGCATGCATAGCTAGCCGGGTGAATAGCCCACTATTTCCTATATATATATATATATATATATATATATATATATATATATATATATATAGGAACTATGAACCTAACTATATAGGAACCCCCTTTAATAAATTCCTATATAGCTATACATGAACCTAATCCAATTTAGAAAGACAAACTATGCCTACGCTGTCCCTGACCCCACCCTGTCCCGTCCCGTCCCGTCCCGACAGAAACCGTCACCGTCACTGACCCCGACCCCAACCCCCTCAATCCTGTCCCCGACCCCAACCCATGCCCCAATCCCGGCGACCTCGATTCCTCCTCGCTACCTACCTCGTCGGCACAGGCGAGCGAGTCGGCGGCGGCAGCCGACGCGAGGGAACCCGCGACGGCCCACGGCGAGCGGACAACCCTAGCAGCAGACCTTCTACCTCGCCGGCGCGGGCAAGCGAGTCGGCGGCAGCAGCCGACACGAGGGAGCACGTGGCGGCAGACGGCGAGCGGCCCACCCTAGCAGCAGACCTTCTACCACGCCGGCGCGGGCGAGCGAGGCGGCGGCAGCCAGCGCGGGAAAGCAAGGCGGCGGCGACAGCCAGCGCGAGCGAGGCCCACCCTACAGCACACAGAAATTAGCCAGACATGGCAGACATGGCTCCAATTAGAAGACAGTGCACGAAATTTGTGGATCCTTAGGTTTGTTAAAATTCTCTTTGACTAAGATTAACTGAGTGTGCCTCTGATGTTAACGCGGTACACGAAATTTTGCTTGAAACAAATGTGTGTTCAAAATATCCATGCAGTTAAATTCACAGTGAGGTGTTACCAGACTATAAATCATATTTGTGTGCTTGGGATGCCCTGAAAAAATACAGTTCATAGTGTTAAAAGTTCACATTAGGAAAAAATCTAGTTCACATTGTTTGTTGAATAAAAAGTGTTGTAGTTCAGACAATAAAAGTTCGGTTACAATAGATAGTGTGTTAGGAATTACAGTTATGATATTCTATTTTTAAAGTTTAGTTAAGAAAAAATTATAGTTCACACTATTGTAACATGTGTGCCTAAAAAAATAAATTAGTGTGAGAAAAAATACAAGTTAAAGTTCACATAGGAAAAAACCGTAGTTCACATTAGTGTATTGAAGAAAAACAAGTGTTGGAGTCCATAGCATAAAAAGTTCATTTTGGGTATGCTAACAAAGTTCATATGATTTGATTTTAACTCTTGGGTATTATTAAAAGTTCACATGTTCATAACATTATGAAAAAAATGCAGGAACTAGAGCAGAATAAGCGTCCCAAGTTTACACAGATAAAGGAAGTGACAAAAATGAATGAAGAGGATGAAGAGGTAATAATGTGCTAGTCTGGTCCCAAGAAGCCTCCGCCTTCACCTGTAAGATGTCAGCAGCCGATATTAGTAACTAAACATGTTATGCGGCTCCCAAGGCGTGTCAGTCCAGATGGAGGGCAATAGCAGCCCAATCCAAAAACAGTCGGACAAGTCGTGGGGCAGCATGTTGGACTTGATGGTGGCAATGCTGGTGGTGTAGCTTGCAACAAATAGCAGGAATTCCATCAAGCCATACATTCCAGAGTTGAATCAGTCTTCCAACCTGAACAAGGAATTGACAATTTGAATGAAGGGGATGATGACGAAATATTGTGCTGGTCTGGCCCCAAGAAACCTCCGCCTTCACCTGTAAGCTGTGAGCAGCCAGTAAAAGTGACTAAACCAGTTATGCGGCTCCCAAGGAGCATCATTTAAGATGGAAAAAGGGACAAAAATGGGAACTCTGATGATTACCATGTTCTCACACGCAACAAAAACAGGGAGTTCACTGCCATTCCAAATGCAGATCCCTTGCGAACAGGATGCTTGAAAAGAAAGTTCACTAGCTTCATTGATCTGGAACCTTTGCAAACAGTGCTGCCAGAGGACCAACATGAAGAAGAGGATATCCTATCTTGGAGTGGTCCACCGAAAACTCCACGCTCACCCATACAGTGTGATGAGCCTGTAATTCTAACAAAACAAGTGCTCCGTGTTCCTCATCAAACAGTCTAGCGTGACAATGGAGCAGATCCAAATGGTCAAGGTGGTCAAACTCGTGGAAGCAACGGTGAACAATTACCTCCAAGGGATCCATCGCTCCATAGGCCAATTGTGACACCGTCTTGTCCTATCCAGCCAACCGAGAATGAAACTCCCTTGGAGCCGAAATCATACACACATATGAGTATTGTCAACCATATTCTTATAAAGCATATAGCATAAGAAAAAAAATAAAAGGTTCATTACAATTTATAGCAGCAGTTCTTTATAGTTAGAGGAATTGAACCATGCATGTGTATTGGCTGAAAGAATGTGTTCAAAACTTGTGCAGGCACCTGAGCTACCAGAACATCTAATACCGGTAATTGGACATCAGTTCAAGACATTTGATGAAACGTATGGCTTTTACAACGCATACGCAAAGCACATGGGATTCGGCATTAAAAAGAGTCAGCACAACAAGAGTCAGAGGTATCTGCGGTGTGTCCGAGAAGGAAAACACATAAAAATGTTGTTGATGCTCACCACAAGCGCGACAGACCAACACAGAAAGTTGGCTGCAAAGCATTTTTGCGACTGAAAGAGAGAGAGGACAGAAGCTGTGTAGTGAAAGACACATGCCTTGACCACAACCACCCTCTGCTACTAACCCCATCCATGAATATATTCATGCATTCACGCAACAGAGTGGATTCAACTCTGAAAGAATACATCAAAGACCTCTAGTTCAGCAATATCAAGCATGTTAACATCATGGGGCTACTTACAAGGCTGAACGGTGGACGCGGCAACCTATCATGCCACAACAAGGATGTACTGAATATGTAAGTACTACCACCATGTCGTAGAACAAAAAGCAAGTACTACATTTTTTGAAACCAGAAAGAAGCGAGAGTACTAACAAATATGAACAATTTATTTTGCAGAAAAGCAGAACACTCGCGCAAAGAGGCTTTGCAGGATGTCAAGAAGTTATTCGAATTCTTCAAAGAAATCAAAGCTAAGAACGAGAATTTCTTCCATGATCATGATGTTGATGAAGATGGCACGATTAAGAGTATATTATGGACCAACGCTAGCTGCAGAGCTGCATACGCTGATTTCGGTGACTGCATCACATTTGATACGACATACCAATCAAACATATACCACATGCCACTGGAGGTCTTTGTCGGCGTGAATAACCATCTACAGTCAGTCATATTGGCCGTAGCGTTGATGGGTGACGAAACAGAAGACTCGTTCAAGTGGGTTTTCAGCACATTCCTAAAATGTATGGGAGGGAAAGAACCCATATGCATATTGACAGGTAACCATATTTCATCAGTAAAAAAATGGTTTTATAGTCTGTGCTTGGAAAAATGTACTTTCATCTTGCAGTTCACGTCACTGTGTTTTACCTAGACAGAAAGTAAAAAAGTTCACTTGAGAAAACAGTGAAGTTCACCATAGCTGTGTAGTTGTAGTTCACATGAGAAAAAAGTTGAAGTTCACCCCTGGGATTATAATCTGTGCTTGGAAAAATATACTTTCATCTTGCAGTTCACATCACTGTGTTTACCTAGACAGAAAGTAAAAAAGTTCACTTGAAAATACAGTGAAGTTCGCCATAGCTGTGTAGTTGTAGTTCACATGAGAAAAAGTTGAAGTTCACCCCTGGGATTATAATCTGTGCTTGGAAAAATTTACTTTCATCTTGCAGTTCTGTTGCCTGTCAAAACTCACCGGCGGGCAGCGACGAGCAACACGAAGAGCCGGGAGGCTCCCAGAGCGGCTGGTGGGCCCTGGTCCCTCGGTCGACGGCCCGCAAATCTTCCGGCACGCACGTCTGTCTTGGTTCGAGATGCCACCTGACCTATACCTGGTCGGGAAGGTGATGGATTGTTCGATTGGTTTCTGCGGTAAACAAGTATACGAAATTCGAGCCGTGATCGGCTCCTGTTTCTGTAAATCGGCTGGAGCCGACACCCCATGGCTTTGCATTGGATCTTATGATAACATGGGGTTTTGCTTAATTACTACAAGCTAAATCGATCTACGATAGTTTGGTGTTTTCACCACGTAATCGAACGCCCCACGCGTGGTTAAGCCTAATAGATACGAAAAGTAGAAAACCGATCCTAGAGAAGGCCTAAAACCAACATAACGTCAATTCCGGAACATCCCTCTAAGATCAATAAACCATGCCTTACGACACCGGATCGCTCAACCCGCTTTGTGAGGCCAAATCACGAGATATTAAACTAAACCTTGATGAACAAGGCACAACTATAACAGATCAAATCGACTTAAGCAGAAATCAAGCAAGATGCCACCTTTACACCCGGGAGAAGGTGCAAAGACGGCGAGATAGCTAGAGGTAGCATAAATAAGCAATCATAGTAAAAGTATCGATGCTAGCTCTAACAAATCTGTGGTAAAGGTGTTACTCGCCATCAACAAGGCTTCAGTACGAGTAACACCGGATAACGCATAAGTTGATACTGCCTAGATCGCAAGATGCGATCTAGGCAGCATGGCACTTACCCGAGAAAAACCCTAGAAACAAGGGGTGGCGATGCGCCGAGATTGTGTTGGTTGTGAACGTGATTGTCCTCCTTTTCTCAATAACCCTAGGTACATATTTATAGTCCGGAGACTCTCTACTTTTGGAATAACTCTACAACTCTATCTTTATCTAAACATAAACGGAACCTAAACAAATACGAATCCTACTAAGATACAAAATACACGGGAAATCCAGCCCAAATCTACGCACTAGGCCGATCCAGCAACACGTTGAATATATGTATCTTCTAAGCCCATCTTGATCACGGCCCATCCCCTTCGTAGGCCAAAATATGGCGATAACACATGCCCCCCTGGTTTTGGCAATGATAATTCCAAAACCACTCTGTGTGTTTTTTCTTCTCCTGGGTTTTCCTCTTCCCCCTTTTTTTTTATCGGGTTACGCGTACGTCAGAACGCGTGGCAGAACAGGATCGTCACGCCACCCCTTCATCATGATGCCCTGTCTTCTCAACTCCTCCGCAGTGCATGATTTGACGATTTTGGCAGCGCAATCTGGGAAACTGCTATGGCATTGAACCGTTTCTTCACTATTCCTCTTTATTTAAATCCGCCTGAACAGTTCACAGTCCCCATCTTCCTCCCGTAGCCAGAAAACCCTCTTTCTCCACCGGAAAAAACCCTTCTCTGCCATGGCCTCCTCTGCTTCCTCCGATCTCTCCTCCCACGCCTCCAATAGCCTCAGTGACCGCGAACCAACTCCGGAGCACCCGCCGACAGCAAGAGACACTCGCCCCACAATGGTGGGACGAGAGGTTGGGACTTGCCCGGGTCGAGGACGATGCGTCCACAGACGGCGAAGAAAACCTTCGCCTCGCCGACGGGAGCTGGAGGAGGATACAGCCACGACGCCATGTCCAGGATGGCGTCGACTCCTCTGAAGAAGAGGAAGAAGAAGAGGAGGAGGAGGACCCCTCCTCCGAGGAGTACCAGCCGGTGCGGTACTTCCGTGCCGGGTCAGAAGACGACGACGACGACGAAGACGAGGACGAGGAGGCCCCTACTGGCTTCCTCAAGAGGCAGAATAAGACGACGCCGTAGCGAAGACAGCGAGGAAGACGGCGGCGGCAGCAGCGACGACGACCTCGGCTTCGATTAGGATTTAGTAGTAATGGCCGTAGCATTAGCAGGCCTCTTTTGTAATCGATCCTCCTGTAAGCAATGATCCTTTGAATGAATGAAACTCTGTTTGTCAAATGTTGCTTCCTTTTGCTTCAGTTTTGCCGATAACCGAAACAAATCGATGTTCCATAAACCGATGACACTGTATCGGCTTTTATTATGCTGCACGTATATAGTCAAACAAGTTAAATTGCCCAAAGCCGATGACCACCCATCGGCTCCTTCTAAAAAACGTTTGACAGGGTCAACCTTCAATCGAATCACAACGGCCATTTCTTGATCTGAAACGGTAACCTGCGACCCCTTTTCAAAATAGGCGACCTGTGTCCTTCTCCTTTTTTTTTTTCAAAACGGGCGATCCAAACCTCCATTGCCCATCGAAAAATGTGTCCTGAACGAACAACTATCGACCAGCAAGGATGATGATGGCTGCTGAAACAACTGAGTTCCGTGCTGACGCTCTCCATGCCCTCAAGGCATTTCCTTAGTAGCTTGTTGTTTTTTTTTTATTCGGCCGATTTTCAACGTCGGCCCCCATAATTTACTGCCAATCGACTTAGCCGATCTTACGTATCGGCCCCTCAAGTTTTTATTGTCCCATATCCCACATGCTTGGAAAATACTTCTTGAGATGCTGGCCGTTGACTGCCACTGGAAATTTTTCACCGTCCAACTGCTCAAGCATGTACGCGTTCCCTCTTAAAACTTGGTCGACCTTGTACGGCCCGTGCCAATTTGGAGACCATTTACCATATGCTGCGTCCTTAGTACCCAAGGGCAACACAGCTTCCCATACTAAATCTCCAACGTGGAACTCCTTTGGCTTCACCTTCTTGTTGTAGGCACGAGCTACTTTCGCCTTGTTCTCTTTTATTTTCTCAAGCGACCACAGCCTAAGCTCAGTCACATCTTCCACGTCACTCATCAAAGTTGCATATTCTTCAGCCGTTAGCTCATTCTGAAAAGTAACACGTCTCGATCCAGCCGTAATTTCCCAAGGCAATACGGCTTCTTGCCCATAGACTAGATGGTACGGAGAGGTTTTTATCGCCCCATGGCACGACATGCGATAAGCCCATAAAGCCTCTGATAAAACCTCATGCCAACGCCTAGGGTGCTCATCGATTTTCCTCTTGATCAGCTTGATAAGACTCTGGTTGGACGCCTCAGCTTGCCCATTTGCTTGAGCGTAGTACGGAGATGACCGTATCAGTTTAATCCCTGTGTCCTCACAGAACTTTCTGAACTCGTGAGAAACAAAAACCGAACCTCCATCGGTTGTGATAGTCTGGGGAATCCCAAACCTATGAATGACGTGTTCTTTCACGAAATCGATGACATCTTTTGAACTTACTGACTTCATAGGGACGGCTTCCACCCACTTGGTAAAATAATCTGTGATGGCCAAGATCCACATGTGGCCCTTGCTTGACGGAGGATTGATCTTGCCGATCATGTCCATGCCCCAACCTCGGAATGGCCAAGGCTTGATGATGGGATTCATTGCTGATGCCGGTACCATCTGGATTTTTCCAAAAATCTGACATGCTTGACACCCTTTGTAGTACTTAAAACAGTCCTCGAGCATGGTAGGCCAATAAAACCCTGATCTCCTGATCAACCACTTCATCTTATGAGCCGACTGGTGAGTCCCACAGGCGCCTTCGTGTACCTCGTGTAGGAGCTGATTGGCCTCGGCTGTCCCCAGGCACTTGAGCAATAGCCCTTCCAGAGTCCTGTAAAACATGTCATCCCCAATAAGCACGTACTTCATGGCTTTGTACCTTATCCGTTTAGGTGCCCCCCGAGCCGAATCTTTCAAGTAATTGAAGATATCGGCTCTCCAGTCGTCTGCTTCTAGGAACTGTACCTGGACATCGGCTCCTTCTACCATATCCTTGTACCCTGAAGCTATCTGCGCAAGATCGTTCGCCTCGGTATTCTGCGCTCGTGGGATCCAAGTGAAGTTGATGTACCGGAATTGCGTCATCAGCTCGCGGCAGTGCAGCCATAATGGGAAGAGGGACTCGCTCCCGCACTTGTAGTCCTCCGTGAGCTGGGAAATCACCAACTTGAGTCTCCAAAATTTCCACTGCTTCCCGGCTGAGGAGTAACTCCATCCTGCGTATTGCCTCGCACTCGGCTACATTGTTAGTGGGAGAAGTAGACAATCGATGGAGAAGGAAAATGTTGCCCCCCGGGGCGACACGAGAAAAATGTCGATGCCGCAGCCATCGTCACAAACTGATCCGTCGAAAAACATAGCCCATGCTTTTATGGACAGTGCCGCTATGTTAGTGTTGATCCTCTCGGCAATAAGATCAGCCAGCCGTCTTAACAGCTTTCGCAGGCTGATACCGGATGTCGAACTCTGATAATGCAAACATCCATTTGCCTAATCGGCCTTTTAACATAGGAGCCGATAGCATGTGCTTTATGACGTCCGACTTGCATATGATGATGACCTCTGATAGCAAAATGTGGCGCAGCTTGGTGCATGTAAAAACAACAGAGGCACAACTTGTCGATATCCCGGATACCGCGTCTCTGCCCAAAGATCCTTCCGCTTATGTAGAATACGACTCGCTCTAGCCCATCATGCACTTGTACCACCTCGAGGCGATGGACGTGTCACCATCGACAAGTAAAGGTAGAACGGTTTGTCCGGCGGTGGAACTAACACCGCGGCTTTGTCGGTATTCTTTGATTTCGTCAAGGCCCGTTGTTGTTCTCGCCCCCCCGGAATTCCTCGTCACTTTAATTTTCACGAGCCCCATGAACGGCTCTATCCTTCCGACAGATTAGAGATGAATCGTCGACGAAGTTGATCTTGCCAATGAGAGCGTAGCTCTTTCTTTGTAGTGGGTGGCTTCATCGTCAGATCGCCTCGACTCTTCTTGAGCCGATCTCAATTCCGCGTTCATGGACCAAAACCCAAGAACTGACCGGCCGTCCTCAAGGCACACTTCTTTGATTCATCCTCGGGCCAAACTTTCTTGTTCGGTCCAGACGCTGCGTTCAGATCGCCTAAGTGCCTTGCGCTGAAGCAGACTTGACCACCACGCCATCGATGTAGATTTCCACCAATTTGCCGATCAGATCATGGAAGATATAATTCATGGCCCTTTGATACGTGGCGCGGCATTTTCAGTCCAAACGTCATGACTACATATTCAAATAACCCCACGGACCAGGACTCAATGCAGTCTTGTGTATGTCTTCCGAGCCATGAAGATCTGGTTGTACCCGCATTACCGTCCATGAAGCTCAAAATTTTATGACCAAATGCTGCATTGATCAATGTTTCGCCACCGCATCGGATATTCGCCCTTTGGGGTAGCTCTGAGATCTCGAAAATCTATAGCAACACGCCATTGGCCCCTTCTTCTCTCTGTGCACGATGCTAGAAATCCATTCGGCATACCGCATGGTCCGATCAACTTGGCCAAGATTTTCTCGACCTCTTTCTTGACTTCTTCCAAAATTTCGCCTTCATTTGTCGTGCTCGCTGTTGAAATGGCGAAATCCTTTTTTGAGCGGGAGCCGATGCTCGATGATGCTCCTGTCCAACCCAGGCATCTCTGTGTAGTCCCATGCGAAGCAGTCTGGATATTGTTTCAACAGGGCTATCATCGGTTCCCGCAGACTTGGCTCTAACTTTCTGCTGATAAATGTTGGTCGGCTTATCCCGGGACCAATGTCGATCTCTTCTAGCTCATCACCGATGTAAACCCATACCCTAGCTTTCCGTCACCTGTCAAATCGACGCTAAACACAGGGCAAACGATGGGTGAGGACAACAAGAATAATTTGGGCCGATCGCCTGAATCGGCCCCCTTCTTGCTTGCATCTGTCAAGAACGGTTTACACCTTATTATTTTACAGTGGCAGAGTATCACTCTGCTACGACTACATGAACTGCTTGTCGTATGATCGCTGCTTTTTTTTTTGTGGCCGATCGCAGGGATCGGCCGTACCACGGATGATCGTGGGCTTTTCTACTCTGTAAGGCCAGTGGATAAGACCAGCCTCACCCCGTTTTTTGTAGCTTCAATACGTTCGCAGCCGTCTAGATTGATTCCAGAGATCGGCTCTTGGTCTTCCGCTTCCCAGATGTTCATGCCAGCAGTGGAAACTTCGATAGAATCGTCTGCATGGACGACTTCCACTTCATCCCCGTCCCACTGTATTAGGCACTGGTGCATCGTGGATGGAATGCAGCAGTTAGCGTGGATCCAATCCCTTCCTAGCAAGACGGCGTAGGTACTTTTGCTGTTCACGACGAAAAATGACGTGGGTACGGTTTTCCTGCCCACAGTCAGATCCACGTTCAGAACGCCTTGCGTCAAGACCGCCGTTGAAGTCGCTTAACGTGACGTTGGTTTTGATCAGGTCCGCAGTAGAGCGTCCCAAACGTCGTAGCATGGAGTATGGCATGATATTGACTGCCGCTCCGGTGTCCACCAACATCTTGCTGACGGGTTGTCCATTGATGTAGCCCCGCAGGTACAGAGCTTTCAGATGTTTGTAACCCTTCTCACGTGGCTTCTCAAAGATAACCGGCCGTGGGCCGCAGTCAAGTTGTGCCACGGGTAACTCATCGGTTCTTGGCGCGCAGAATTCTGACGGGAGCACGAACACCATGTTTGTACCAGCCGATGCCTGTGCATCGGCTTTTATTGGCTTGGGGCGCCACTCTTTCCTTGTCGCGCGGCCCTCCGTCTCCGTAGTCTGCCTTACTTTGCCGGCCAGGTCAGGCCGTGCTTTCTTTAGCGCGTGGAGATACTGCGCTTCAGCTTCTTCTAAGTTACGCAGCCGCTGCACCCTACGCTTCTGGGTGTGTCTGAGTCCATCGGGGCACCACCTTGGACGGTGAAACCTGTCTTCTTCTTTGTCATCCCTGGGCCTCTCAAGGCCCTTCGCTCGAGCGGACTCCTTAGGACGGCTCACGAGGTTGGAGAGGTCCTAGACGTCGAACACCGACATCGGCCTCGCCCTTCTTTTGTTGTCCACATTCGGCAGCGGTCAGAGGCAATCGGCTCATTCCCACGCCCCAGCAATGCTTAAAAAGGGCAATCCCAATGTTTGTCTGCTTCCTTCTCTTTCGACGGTCCCCTAGCAAGGTGCTCATATCCTCCGTCGTTTCTGTCGTGCTGGCGACGTTGGTCATACTGGCGCTCATACTTATTAAGGAGATGCGTGGAATGTGGCTTCTGATATCGCACTCTCCTCACTTGTTCCTCTGTTAAGTATCGCCCGTTATCGTGGCTGGGCCGGTCGCGTGGACCAGCCTTCTCTCTTTCTTTGCCCCGAGAGTGATCGCCTCCTACCTTGTACGTGTCATGGTGGTACCCAGACCCAGCCATGTTGACACCGAACGAAAAGTCCAGTTGACGTCTCGCGGAGCGATCAGGTTCTATCATGTTGACACCGGGGAACGGGTTCGTGTCCACTTTCATGGCAAACTGGCCGAGGATCAGACGGCCTTGCTCTATAGCCATCTGGATTTGGCGGCGAAGCTCCTTGCACTCGTTGGTGGGGTGAGTGAACGAATGATGCCACTTGCAGTATGGTCTCCCGTTCATCTCCTGGGCCGTAGGGATTTTGTGGCCTTCGGGCAACCTCACCGCTTCTCCTTCAAAGATGGATCGAATATCTGCTCAGCTTTGCTCACATCGAAGTCGAACCCTCTCGCAGGCCCTTGCTGTTTCACCCATTTACAGGTCACAGGATCTGCCCCCCGAGCCCATTCAGCCACGGCCACCTCCTGGTCCTGCGTAGGATCTTCCTCTTCTGCATCGACCAGGCTTATCGGACGTCTGAATTTGTCTTGGTACAACTCAGGGTGGCGCTGCTCATACATCGTCAGTTTCTGAGCCATGTGCGCCAATGAGTTGTATTCTACCTGGAATGCCACGTCCTTGATGGGTGCTGAGAGGCCTGATACTGCCAGCTCGATTGCTTCCTTCTCAGTTAAACGAGCCGAGTAACATCTGTTCTTGATGGTCCTGAAGCGCTGGATGTATTCGGCTACAGTTTCTCCCCGCTTCTGACGTACTTGCGCCAGGTCTGCAATGCCAGCCTCGGTGGCCTCCGAATGGTATTGGATGTGGAACTGTTCTTCTAGTTGCTTCCAGGTACGGATTGAATCAGGTGGCAGCGAGGTGTACCACCCAAAGGCTGGTCCTGTTAGAGATTGTGCAAAAAATCTCACGCGCATTTGATCCGATGCCGAAATCATACCTAGCTGAGCCAGGTATCGGCTTACGTGCTCGATCGAGCTTGACCCCTCTGACCCGCTGAATCTTGAGAACTCAGGGAGCTTATATTTGGGCGGTAGTGGAATCAGGTCAAACTCGTTGGGGTACGGCTTTGAGTAGCCGATTGTGCGCCTTTTCGGCACGAAGCCGAACTGATCTCTCAAGATGGCAGTGATTTGGTCCACTGTTTGAGCTGCAGGGGCTAGACTCTCATGGCTTGTTCCAGTGGCATACTTGGCTAGCCACGCCTGTTTGTCAGCGTCCATCCCAGACATCGCTGCTCCAGGAACGCCTGCTCCTGAAGATCCTGCAGTAGGAACCCCTGCCGCGGACACTCCTGCGGTTGCGATCTGGCTGGTGCGCGCCAAGTTGTTGCAGTCCGGCACGTAGGCACATATGTACCCATGCGGGATCTCCTTGGGTGGCTCGAACAGGAATTGGCAATCACCTGGATCGCCTCCGGCCTTGTAGACAATGTATGCCGCTGATCCTGGCGGCTCTGGAGCCGCGAGTGTGAATGGCAGTTGCGGCCTGGTGTGGAGCGGTCTTTCTCCTTGGTGGGTTCCTAAAGTGGGCCCCGGAGAATCGATGTTTCATGATTTCCTGGACCACGCGAACCGCGACCCGCTCGAAAGCGTTCACCAGGCTCTCAGAGTGGCGGTGTAGAGAATGAGCCACCATGTAGTTGACCTCCTGTCGTAGAGCCCTGGAGCGTTCCTCCGAAGGAACAGACAGATCCACTTCATCGAGAGCACCCTCGGGGGAGAATCCCTTCCACCTGATGCCACGCGTACGGGTCCTCTCGAAAGAGCCGATGAGATCGGCCTCGAAGAGCTCTCTGATCTCGTCATACTTCGCTTTGTGCTCAGCAGGAAGCTCGTCGTACGTGACCGGCCTGTTCTCCATCGCAGCGTCGGACATTGATGTAGACGTTGTTGAAGGTCCCACCGGGCGTGCCAGAATGTGTTGCCTGTCAAAACTCACCGGCGGGCAGCGACGAGCAACACGAAGAGCCGGGAGGCTCCCAGAGCGGCTGGTGGGCCCTGGTCCCTCGACGGCCCGCAAATCTTCCGGCACGCACGCGTCCTGTCTTGGTTCGAGGGCGTGCCACCTGACCTATACCTGGTCAGGAAGGTGATGGATTGTTCCGATTGGTTTCCTGCACGGTAAACAAGTATACGTAAAATTCGAGCCGTGATCGGCTCCCAGTTTCTCAGAATCGGCTTTCGAGCCGATTACCCCATGGCTTTGCATTGGATCTTATGATAACATGGGGTTTTGCTTAATTACTACAAGCTAAATCGATCTCGATAGTTTGGTGTTTTCACCACGTAACGGAACGTCCACGCGTGGTTAAGCCTAATAGATACGAAAAGTAGTAGAAAACCGATCCTAGAAGGCCTAAAACCAACATAACGTCAATTCCCGGAACATCCCTCTAAGATCAATAAACCATGCCTTACGACACGGATCGTTCAACCCGCTTGTGAGGCCAAATCACGTAGATATTAAACTAAACCTTGATGAACAAGGCACAACTATAGCGATCAAATCGACTTAAGCGAAATCAAGCAAGATGCCACCTTTACACCGGAGAAGGTGCAAAGACGGCGAGATAGCTAGAGGTAGCATAAATAAGCAATCATAGTAAAAGTATCGATGCTAGCTCTAACAAATCATGGTAAAGATGTTACTCGCCATCAACAAGGCTTGATCGAGTAACACCGGATAACGATAGTAAATCGCCTAGATCGCAAGATGCGATCTAGGCAGCATGGCACTTACCCGAGAAAAACCCTAGAAACAAGGGGTGGCGATGCGCCGAGATTGTGTTGGTTGTGAACGTGATTGTCCTCCTTTTCTCAATAACCCTAGGTACATATTTATAGTCCGGAGACTCTCTACTTTTGGAATAACTCTACAACTCTATCTTTATCTAAACATAAACGGAACCTAAACAAATACGAATCCTACTAAGATACAAAATACACGGGCAATCCAGCCCAAATCTACGCACTAGGCCGATCCAGCAACACGTTGAATATATGTATCTTCTAAGCCCATCTTGATCACGGCCCATCCCCTTCGTAGGCCAAAATATGGCGATAACAAGTTCACAACAGTGTATTGAAGAAAAAAAAGTAAAAAAATTCACTTGAAAATATCACTGGAATTTCGCCACAGTCTATGTTTGCTAGAATATAAACTCTCTAATGTGAACTGTTTTGGTTATGGTTTTGTCCTATAAAGCATGAATTCTATTTTATTGAAATACAAATCAATGGCCATCCATAGCAAAAAAACTATCGCAGATTTTTCTGCGAGCGTTGCATAAACTTTGCAGGTGGCACATTATGAACAAGCACAAAGATCCTCTCGGCAAAATTTACAAGTTGTTTCCAGAACTCAAGGAACAACTCGCAGCAATTCTGAACCACCCACTGATGCCAATTAAATTCGAGGCAGCATGGAATGCGCTGATGGACAAGTACAATCTTCACAATATTACCGTCTTCAGAAAAATGTGGAATGAAAGGAAAACATGGGTATCTGCTTATTGGAAGGAGGTTTTCTACGCACGAATGACATCAACACAGAGAAGCGAGAGTATGAACTTCATGCTAAAAAGAGGGTTCGTCAAAGAGGAGCAGGATCTTCACATTTTTGGAAAACAAGTCAACAACTGCATTTAGACACGACACGAAGAAGAGAAAAGCGAGAATGTTGCATCAGCGGTACGTGCCTATTTAAAGTTCACTTTGAGAATGCTAGACAAGTTAGGAGTAACAAAAACTATTATACTTGTACTAAAGTATTTAGCCAAATTGAAAACAATACAGGGTGTCCAGCAAACGTTGACGCGCTATGGCTTCGAAGAACAAGCAAGGGAAAAATACACTAGGGCTGTGTACACGGTGTTCCGGGAGAGCCAATATGAGAGCACGGGCTTTCGAATCAAAAATACTAAAGATCCAACCAAATTCCTTGTGCATCACTACAACCAGAGCCGAGTATTTGCATAGTCAAGACATGAGTTTCGAGTCACGGCGAATGAATCAGAATAAAAGTTTGATTGTGAGTGCATGTTGTGGGAACACACAGGTAGGCTAATGAAAAATTATATATAGTCAACATGCATATAGTTTCATTCTACTTTGTGAATACAACTAACACAAGGAAAATGTTCCTCGCATGCATGTTTTGCCATCATGTGATTGCAGTATTTGAACATCTGCGGCTAGACAAGATTCCACTGAAATACATAATGAGGAAGTACACGAAAGATGTTGTTTCAGACTGAACGTTCAACCGCAGGGATCACAGTGCAACAGCAGCAGATGGGACATCACTTGAATACACGCGAACAATGCTTTACAGCGAGGAAATGAGGACAGTGACCAGAGGTTGCTCCTCAGACGGCATGTTTTCCAAAGCTATGCAAGCATTCAGAGAAGTGAATTTGTGTATGGACAGTGTGGACCCAGATGTGCAAAGTTCAAAGCGAAGAAGTCCGAATGAAGTAGATGCTACTGTAGGAGAACAGAGAAGTACGGATGAAGCAGATGCTACTGCAGGAGAGGATGGTTCCAACCAGTATATACAAGCACCTCCAGTTGCTAGAAGAAAAGGCAGTAGGGAAAACCACCATCAAAAACCCAAGGGCGCTGCTCCACCCCAGCGACCTTAAGCAGCTCGTCCAGAACCAGAACTCGACGAACATGGGAAGCCAAAAGGTCAGAGGTTGTGCACCAAGTGCAACACAATAGATGGCCACAACGCAAGGACATGCGAGATAAGACAGCTAGAAAAGAATCTTCAGGAAGCGCATTCAAAAATGTACGGTGATGGTGGCTCTAAGAAAAAAGTGAAAATATGCATCAAGAAAATTATTGCAAAGCAGTATGAGGAGGATTCAGATGATGATGAAGAACTGGATACCGATGAAGAAGCAGACTACGAGGATGATGATGAGCAATACATTTAAACTAAAGAAGTTGACGACCATGAAGTGGAAGAAGCCAGCAAAACTGATAAAGCACAGGCTCATGAGGAAGAACGGACTGTCCAGGATATTGTTCAAAATGGAGTACGGGCTTGCGGCCTTTGCGGTCTGATAAATGGACACAACGCCAGAACATGCCCAGATAAGGAGAAAATACTCACGCAAAGACTGGATGATGCACAGAAGAAAGGCAAAGGTAAGATGGAACTAAAGGGAGTGTGGGCTTGCAAGACTTGTAGAGAAATAGAGGGGCACAATTCAAGAACATGCGAGAGGAGGCGACTCCAACGAGAGCAAGAATAGGAGATAGCCAAGCTCAAAGAGAAAATGCAAGAGGAGGAGGCAAAAATGCAAGACAAAATAGCATGCTCTACCAACAGGACTGAAAAATCACAAAAGGACACACCGATACCAAGGAGAAGCAGTAGGTTAAAGTAGAAATGATAGACATACATATAGAGATACATACAAAAATTTGTTACTTTTATTAATTAGTTTTCCAAACAAATATGCAGTTTGCGTGTAGTCATAATAAATAATAGGTGGATAGAAAAAGGCAACAAAGTTCAGTTTAGTAGTACAAAAAAAATATTGGCATCGTTCTTTTTTGCATATGTGTTATTTATCTGACACCTTGACTCGTATAAATAAAGTTCACATGGATTATCAATTAAAAATCAACAGTTTGCCAGGGAAAGAAATAGTTCATAGTGAATATAGCAAAAATAAAACAAAGTTCACTTGAAGCACATGTTAAAGTTCACATGGATTATAAGATAAAGTTCACATGTTTTGATGATGGTGCCCTTAGCCCTTTGATGCCAGAAAAATATATAGTTCACAATGAATATAGAAAGAGAAAATAAAGTTCACAAAGATTATAGGTTAAAACAATAATTTATGCAACTATATTTTTCAGGGGTTGGCTGGCAGCTCACTAAATAAATATAAGAACAAAAAACAACCGACACCGGTGATAAAAAATCTGAAGTTCACTATGATAATAAATCGTAATTCACACTTACACTTGTAGAGGTGATTAAAATATGATAAAATTGATAAACAGTAAACATGCAGCCTAGACTATAAAAACTGACTATTATTCAATGACATGGGAATTAATAAAAAAAATTGTTCATGGGAATAAAAACTCTAGAAAAATAAAATGTGTCGTTGTGGCTGCTGGTCTAGGTCTTGTTGATCACCAATCTCTTCCCCGCTTCTTCCCAGAATTCTTATAAAGAGAGAAAAAAGAACCCTCTCATAACGATCCAAACGCTTGTAAAACTCATACGCATCTCTAGCAGCATATTCCAAGTGCTTCTGAGGGAGAGGCGGCGGATTAGCCCACATGTCATGCTCTTTCGTTCCAAAACAATCCTTCATATTCTCCTAGCATGGATCTATGATAGCAGCATCAACATCCTTCATGCCTTGTGTTCGCTTCCTGGTTTTCAGGTCAGGGCCCCTCCAGATTGACTGTATATCCTGTAAAAAATATAAAATAAAAGGCGTATTAGCATTTCTTGTAAGACAACAAAGGTTCACTTTTCAAAAAAACTAAAGTTCACATGGAGATGAAAAGAACCTCATATATTACTCGGAGGAAAAACATGGTTTAAAAAAATACAAAAATCCTAAGGTACAAAAAATAGAAAATACCAAAATTCAGGTTTACGAATTTCAAAGTTCACCTTGTGATTTACAATGTATAACATATTGTCACCCCTGGCAAGCACTTTTTTGTCGTTGTAGATGTCAAAGCCAGCGAAGGTGTGTATGAAACTTTGGGCGAAGGACCAAAGCTAGGCTCGGCTTTATGGCAGATATGGTACACCAAGCACTCCTCACCCACCGAAAACTGAAGAACAGCAGCCCTCTGCCCCCTAAAAGAGCATTTCTTACCGTACTCGACATCAACTCCAACAATCTTTACCTTTTCATCAGCTAGGATGGCTTGGGCCTTGTCGATCCAAGCATCCACGGACGAACCCATGTTGGTGTACACCACATTAATGGTGGTGCCATGGCACTGAACGATGTGTTCGGTGGTGAAACGGGCGACTGACATTGATGTGAATGGGGGAGCAGCAGGGAGGTCGTGAGTCACAGAAAATGCACAGGGATCTTAGCGTTTATATATCCATTGGACACACCTGTAAAAACCTAAAAAAAGGGATAATACCTATCCTCCTATATAAGAGCTAACAAACGAGTTCGATCCGTTTGAACAAACAGTTCACAAAGCAAAAAAGATAAAAGAAAAAACCAGAACAACCCCCTCAATCCCGTCCAAAACAGGCAGCTGGCAAAACTAACACACCCCTACCCCCGCACGCACAGACCCGTCCCTCCCCCCACATCCGCGCCCCGCACCTCCCACCACCCGCCAATAGTAAAACCCTAGCCGTGCGTGTAGCAGGCCAAGAACAAGGAAGAACCCTCCCCCCACCCCCACCCCCCCGACAAGCAATCCCTTCGCAAACACCCCGCCCCTCACCACAAGATCCGCAGGGAAGAGGAGTCTGCAACACTGCATCCGCTCCAGAGAAGTAAATCCGAGCCAAAAAAAGGTAAGTAAGAACTCAAAATTTGCTTACATTAGCTCAGAAGATCCGGTTTTTGTTAGGGCATACAAACTTCCTGCTGCCTCCAATTAGAAGAAAAACTAGCTCATTTTTTGTGTGGTTTTGTTAGGGAATCTGGTTCATACCCGTGACAATTACAGTTCACATTGTTGTGGGTGGTTAAGAAACAATATAAATTCACATAGACTAATAATCAGTAGGTCACCACAGCTCTATGTTGCAGAATCTATAGGTGTATTGGAGGAAAACAAGTCAAAGTTGCCTAGATAAAAAGGCTATAGTTCACACCTTTCTATTTATGTGATTCGAAATGATTTTGGAATTACAGTTAACACAAAGTACATAAAACAAGTTAGAGTTCTGATGAACTAAAATTGCAGTTCACTAAAAAAAGATATAGTTGACTGAACATACAAACGTTACAGTTCACATTGCTTATGTTTTGTGTGTATTGTGATTAAAGTTCACATAAACTAAAAAGATCAGTAGTTAAAACAAAAATTTCACATTAATGTAAAATTGTAGTTCACTTAATAGAAAAATTATAGTTCACTGAACATACAAAAGTTATAGTTCACATTTCTTATGTGTTGTGTGCAACTACATTTTTCATGGGGATGGCTGGCACCTCAAGGTTCGTCTACCTTAGCGGCAGCGACAACGAAAGCAGCGATGACGATGTGCTCTATGTTAAGCGAGGTAAAAATACAAACAAGGAAATACTGTGTCTTGTGCATTTGACAAATTACAAAAGAATACCTATTAATTGCATCTGATACAAATTATTCTGGTTTGCTTCTTTGAGGTCCATTTCAAGGTACTGAATGGTTTGACAAGCGTGTTCAGTACGGCAACAAGATTCACATGAATGTAGTGAGTCTCAGGCATCTAAAAGAACAATGTAGCAGTTTCAACCAACCCATATCTTACTATGTCTGCAAGATGGAGAACAAGAATGTCCACCCCACTACAGGGGAAATGGTAAGAACACAAAATTATACTGTTTCTATATGTTTAACAATGTAGCTTTATCTTCTGAACAAACCATTACTATTACTGAAAAATGCTTCTTTTCCAACTTATGCAGAATTTTGGGTTTTCATATTCAAGGTTTTATCTGAACACTTTCCCTGGACCCGTGAAATCCATTCCAATAACTTCTCCTACCAGCGTCGCGTGGACTGGAGCGTCTGTAAGGATGCAAGTTGATGACGTTGAAAAGCATCATTAATACAAGGCTAGACCGGGGGTTTTCTTGGAGCAAAACTCAAGGAAGGAGATGTGTGCATGTTCGCATTCTACAACGGAGGCCCCGCAAAAGGCTGCTTCATCATACGCCTTAATGTGTAATCAGTGATAGCTATGTTGATAGCTATACTTGCATGACTCCAAGTTATCGTAATCTTGTTAGCTATGAAATTATATGTTAGCCTACATATTATGTAAGACTTAACAGATTTATGTTGTGTTATCTATCAAGACAATTAAGATTCTGTTGCAATTTATCTATTCAGTATTAAGATTGTGTATGGCCATTAAGATTGTGTATAGTGACAAGAAAGTGGATAAAACCAATCCAATTTAACGAAGAGTGAAAGAATGATAGTACACTGTTTTTATATACATGAAATTCACACTATACACAAATGAAGTTCACATGTGGCAGGAGCAAAAAAAATCTGTGCTAAAACATAAAATCGCAATGCACAAAATCACAATGATTTAGAAGGTTCACATGAATACAAATTATAGTTCACATATGTTTGTGGGTGCAAAAGATAGAAAAATAGGGTACTTTAAAAAACATGAAAGTACTTTTACAATAGTTTAGAAGTTCACAAGACAAATAAACTAGTTCAGATAACTTTTTCTGTAGTAAAAAGGTGGTTCACAATACACTAAAAAGAACGAGTTCACATCAAAATGAATATGCAAAAAACAGAACAAAAAGACCTCTGTAATCTCCAATTCATACAGTTTCCATATATTTGATTTAAATCCAAGGTTCACATTAAATTGGAACAAAAGTCCATACCAAACAGGAACATTAAATTCACATCCAAAGCTTTCGAACTGTTTTCAGCTTAAAAAATACCACCACGTAAATAAAAAGCAGTTCATATAACAAGCAGGACAAAAAGGTTCACATCCATACAGTGTAAAACATGATTGTTTTCAACTGTGGAACTGAAAATGTAAAAACAAATACAATCAATCAGCACAAATGCTCCAATTGCAATATACCTGCTAAAGAATAACAACTAATACATCGGGTCCACAGACTACAATACTGGAACCGACACTTTTCCACGCCTACTCCTGAGATGATGCCAATCCAAGCAACAAAAGCAGATCTCTAAATTCAGCTGGCCACTCTAACTCTTGTATTTCATTCTTGGGATGACACAATAGCTAGTATATGTGCTCAGCCTTCCAGTCCTCCAAACGACGCTGATACGAAAGAACAAAAGGACAAAGTGGAAAACATTAGTTTCAGACTGAGAAGCTTGAAGTAAATACAATAGATAGAAGACATGAGAGGGGTAAATAAAAAATACTAACATCTTTGTTGTTAATCTTATCAATCAACCTATCGACATCGAATGTTCGGGCGATCTTCAGAACATAAAATCCACACTCGTTTGGTCCCTGTTCAGGTGTTTTGAAGAAGTTGCACTTCTCTGCTTTGAGCTCCCATGGGAACTTGTTGTGCTTGTTGAATTCAACAATGCCATACACCCTTTTCATCAGGAGAACGATTCTTCTCATCTATTTTGCATGTATTTAAGAAAAAAATACACAATGAAAACACCAGACTAAAGCATTAAATAATCCATACAAAAAAATATAAAGGTAACGTACTACGGTCATAATGGTGTCCAGACCGAGTTTTGTCTTTACCACACTTTGAATATCTGATTGTATCGAAAATATCCAGAGACCTGGTGTATCTATTCATGGCATATAACGTATAATAATTCTTATGGAAGCGAGGAATTAAAACCTGCATGAAAAGAAAAAAAGCATAAGTAAAAAATCATGTCATTTACTACGAAAAAGTAAGATACTCATGAGGTTCATTTAATGGTAGCAGAAGAGTTCACTTGCCAGGTTGGATGTGAGCAAATTTTCTGATGGCCTCACATACTCATGAAATATTTTGGCGGCTGCTTCTACATTGAAATCACGTAACGGCTTTGGGTTCCCTTTATCATCTGGTGACTCAAATGGAGCAATACCCAGAACATACTGCATAACAAAAGGCAAAACATTTAAAATAATATAGCATAGAATATAAAACCTATAAATCACAAATAAAATATAAAAAAGGAAAAGCTATTTCTAGTCCATGAATTAGTTCCAGTTCACATCAGTGTGTTGAATAAAAAAAGCTTGAAGATCACATGCATAACAAAGTTCAGTTGTTGAAAAAACAGTATGGTAAAATTACAGTTCACATGGATATCTCTTTGTAGCTTACATGGCAAAATGAATTCATGTTCACATAGAATTTTAACTTACATTATTGCGGTACTCTGGGATGACAGTACACAGTAGTGTATTCACAACTTGAAAGTATACACTACAAAAAAGATAGCATAGACTATAAAACCTATAAATCACAAATGAAATATAAAAAGGAAAAGCTATGTTACAGTCCATGAATTAGTTCCAGTTCACATCAGTGTGTTGAATGAAAAAAGGTTGAAGATCACATGCATAAAATTTCAGTTGTTTAAGAACAACATGTTGAAATTCCAGTTCACATGGATATCACTATGAAGCTCACATGACAAAACAATTGAAGTTCGCATATGTTTTAACTTGTGTTATTTGGATATCATGAGATTACAGTTCACAGTAGTGTGTTCACAACTTGAAGTTCACTTGACAAAAAGCTGATAGTCCATAGTGTTTATATGGTTCCAGTTCACATGGAAAATCTAACAGAGGTTACAAAAGAAGGTTATACCGGGATGAAAAATGGACCGAGCATGACACGTTTCCCTGATGCAAACATTTTTTTTCATGATAGGTCCATCCTTCCTGAATGATAAGACATTCTCCATAATTTCTGCACAGATCATCTCGCACCGTTCAAATGCCTTGAAGATTTCCTCTCCCATAACATCAAAGGGGATACCATTCGGGCTTGTGATTCTGAATAGGAGAGTTCTAATATGCAAAAAAAGTGAGATAAGCACGACAATAAAAAGGAAATATCACAATAGACAGAGAAAGAAGAAATATATAACTCACTTCGCATATTTCTGCAAATACTCAGGGCTCAAGATAAGCTTTTTGATCTCCTTTGCCTTGACTAAGTAACGCGGTTCAAAGGAATAAGCTTCTCCAAGGGTTCCCTCAACTGCACGGGCACTTTGGTATCCCTCTTAGTTGATATAACAATGGAAGCATCAGTGGGTGTCTGCGATAAAAAATCATCACTACTGCCACTGGGACATGTTTCAGCAACTTTGGCAACAACCTTGCTTTTGACAGTCCATGGCGCAGGATCAACAAAATCATCATCGTCTCTACCTTCGACATCAACAACATTCTTCTTCCCCTTGTCCTGTGCAGCACTGGTGCTCCTGGTAGTTCGTTTTGTAGCAGTATGAAGCTTCGGAGCAGTCTTCTTCGCCTTACTAAATTCATTCGGGAAAGTGTCTTTAGAGATCATGCGAACATCAGGTGTGACAGTTTCAAGGTCAAAAAGAGCAAAGTTATCCTCCTCCATGTAAAGAGGTGTCTCTGAAAAATAACAAACAAGTGTGTAAAAAATGAGAGAACAAAAACATGTTAGACTGATATAAACCATAACTTGAAATTTGAACTTTAAATTAAAAGGTGAAGTTCACTTGGTCAAATCATAAAAGAAAAATACCTGCATCAACACCTAATAAACCTTTTAGGTCAATTTGGAAATGACCTGAAGTGAGCCAGCTATAAAGCAGTGTCATCCTTATCATTAATATGTCTCCTTGCTTGAATATAACCAAACTTACACCATCCCAAGTTAGAATATACTGAATCATAAATAAACCACAATCATTCCTGTCAAAAAACACACAAAAAAGCAAGTTCACTATTAAAATCTTAAGTTACAGCTAAAAGAACAAATTAAGAAAAATAAAGTCCACATTGATATGCATACATGTTCACTTCAGTATAAAGACATGCAAGAAAAAAAGCCCCTTGGATAAAATAGAAGTTACAGCAAACAGAACAATTACCAAACTTGTGGTAATTTATGTAAAGAATAATAGTGTGCTTGGAATATCCCCTAAAAAGATGAGGTTCACTGAATAAAAAGTTATGGTTCACATTGCTTATGTCCTGCCTGATCTAAAGTTGCAGTTCACATAAGTCTGTTTAGAAATAACGTTCAGTAGGTAAAAATATAAAAATAATTTCGACTTGTGTTTATTTCTGCAATAGTGAAGTTCACTCCAGTTGACTTGTGTTTATTCCAAAGTTCACTTGAAACGCTATTCAAAGTTCATTTGTATTAAAGTAAGGTTTGATGGAAGTGGTTCACACCAACAATACAAAACTGGTTCACTATAGATACAAAACAACAAACCAACACAGGTCCTGGAATAACAAAGTACGTAATAGAAAAAAACTTACGGGGTTAGCTGTTTTGGCACTTCAACAAAATGCTGCACAAAATGATCAATAGATGGTGGGGAGAACGACTCCCCTTTCTCGTTTCTCGCTTGCCTCCATAACTTCTTTATGCCATGAACCATGGTATTGAAAACCCGATAAGCACATGGGCTAAACTCGTCACGCAGAGAGTCAAGCAACTCGAATCGTTCGAGCTTCATGTTAATGGTGACTACACAATAGTTTTCACCCCCTGGACCTGGAGGGTCAGGAGGGTCGAAGGTTTCAAAAAAAATCTGAAAAGAAAAGAAAAAAGAAAGTGACACATTAACAATATATCAGACAGTTCATGATGAACAGGCCATTAAATATAAAAGTTGAAGTTCACTACATAAATAGAAAATGAAACCAAGAAGGCGGTGCTTACCATCTCTTTCGTGTCCAAGCACTCCTTAGCAACAAGACTAAATAATCCCCTCAAGGGGCCACTGTTCAGATTCCTTTCAAAAATATGCCTCTAGATTGAATAAAAGGAATATATTTTAAAAAACAAGGTGTTTTCGAGTAAAATAAAACAAATGAAACAAAAAGTTCACATATGAAAGCATAAAAAGATCAGACAAAAACATCATACACAGCAAATGTATAGTACAACAAATTTCCCAGAATTCTTGAACTTTTGGCGAAGAAAGTATGTTGCAACTAGGACAAAAAAGAACATAGCATGCCAGTAGGCTTAAATGCTTCTGCAACATTTCCAATTGTGCGTCGAGCCTCGTCGTTAATAAAAAGTACATCATTCCTACAAAAAAAATAACAGATTTGATATGTATTAGACACTACACACAAAGATAACATAAAAACCAAACAATAAGAGCAATACAATAATAATAAAAATCCATACTTCTTACTAGGATGAGATCTAGTTTCAATACAGTATCATACACCTCCTTGATTGTACTAAAAGCGGGAAGCTGCGATATATTAGGTGTCGACAAAGACCCAGATGCTGAAGACAGAAAAACAGAAAAGCCAGTTCACATCAACCTCTATATACAGTTCACTTAAGGGGAAAAAGATTATAGAGATAGGAAAAAGTTACAATTTGTATCTGCCTGGCAAAAATCCTTGTGAGGAGAATTCACTCCACAAATACAACCTCCACCCAGTCCCCCGCCAACACACCACACAAAATCATAACACGCATTTACACATGTGGGAAAGGTAAAAGATAATCCATTACATAAATTGTCCAGGTATTACATTTGTCTCATTACACCAGTCACCCCACAAAACCAGACCGAAACACCTCAACACCCTGGCCCCCACCCATCCATAAAACACACAAAAAAGACACGTACACGATAGTTATAAAAGAACATATATCATACATAAAGCAAAAGGGGCATGGAGAAATTGTAGGAACAAAACAAACAGATGATGGAGTTGGGGAGAAAGGGCAGTGGGGTGGATGAAGTTTCTTATTCAAAGATCCTTGCCTATGTTATCCGTGGACGCACTTGAAAGACCGGTAGTGTCAAATAGAGGAGGGGTACTTGAAAAGGTAGAATCAAAGATGTTAGGTTCACTCCCAGGGATTGAAGAATCATTGTCTTGGTATTCCGAGCCAATGGCACGAGATTGTGCAGCAGGATCTCCTGCCTCCACTGGTTCATCCATAGCAAGCCTAGAATTCACAAGGACATTGCCATCAGGAACCTCATCTCTAACTGTAGCACTAACTGCATGGACATCACCAGCAGAAACATCAACACTTTGAGCCTTCTTATCCAATTCTGCAACACCCTGGTTCGTAGAAAGAACAGCTTCTCCATCTGCAACACATGACTGAACAGCTGTAACCGGCGCAGTGGGGACTTCAAACTTGCCCCCAACAATGTCTTCAACAATACCCACCGGAGATAATATCTTGGAAGTACAATCTTCACTAGCAGCTTGCTCAGTAGGCGCGAACGCGGATTTATCCACAACACCGTCGCATCCACCTGCCACACTACCACCTTCACGAACCCTCTGCTCTCCATACTCTGAATTTGGGATGAAATCATCGTTCTTAACAAAGTCATCACCCTCTCCATCACTAGAATCATGCGGCGGCGTCACGGGGGTAGTTGCACGCTTACGGAACAGGAACTAGTCTGCAACTTCACCATGATCAGAACCTTCATCTTATACTTCATCTTCATGCATGGATGCTTCCTTGACTCGTTTAGCTTCTTCCTTTAAACAGAGAAAAATCAAAAAAAATAAAAAGCATTAAAAAAATTGAAGTTCACATGCAGGGCAAACTACAGTTCATATGTGCCAAAAAAATTTAGAAGAAGCTTTTGATAGATGGAAACCATTACCTCAGCATCTGATTCTCTTTGCCCTAAAATTGTTTGGGTAAACAAAGATTCATTATCCACGCATGCACCAGATGACCCATCAGCACCTTGCTCCTTCCCGAATGCTTTTTCATGCACTCCAAAAATGGCATCTTGTTTTCTTCCAAAATCACCATAACTTTGTCGCATACAAGATATAACAGTCATCAAACTGTCAAGAATACTAGCATCATACCCAGCCACTTTCTTCGCAGCATCGCTAATGGCAGCAGGCGCATCAGGAAAAAGAGAATCAATGCTTGAGACCAACCGCGAAAGATCTTCTACTTTATATAAAAGCCTATAAATCTCTCTGAATGTTGAAGCAGTAGATGCCCTTGATGGAACAGCACTCGGTCCAGGCATATCAGCGTGTTTGCGAGCCTCTGGCTGGGTGACCAACAAAGGATGAGACCTCTCAAGAAAATCAGGACCAGCTGCTTTTCTCGGCACATTAGGGTCAACAAAGAGTTTCTCGGCAGGCATTTCATAATTGTACACAATTTAATTGCGCGCTTTCCACTAGATGACAAAAAAATTAACAAGCAAAAAAAGTTCACTAAGTGGAAAACATGAAGTTCACTGAGCATAAAAGTCTAAAAACACATGTAGTAAGGATAGATTAAGCAATAAAAATATATTCACTATACAACAAGAATACAGTTCACTCCTGAAAAACCCATAAAAGGGTATAAAATAAGTTCAATGTAAAAAATAAAGAAAAATGTAAAAAGAACATAACTTAGCATTTTTTAAACAGAGTTCATTATACAGAATGAATAAAGTTCACTCTTATTATGGAGACATAAAAAAATTAACTGATGAAAAACATGAAGTTATCTGAGTATAAAACTATAAATACACATGCAGTAACCATATATTAAAGAATAAAAAGAGGTATACAATAAGTTCAATGTAAAAAAGAAGGGAAAAATGTAAAAGAACATAACTTAGTATTTTTTAAACAGAGTTCATTATACAGGATGAATAAAGTTCACTCTTATTGTGAAAAACATAAAACAATTAACTGATGAAAAACCAATCAGCCAAAAAAGATAGCTCTAAGAAACAAAGTCAAACATAATAAGAGCTTTCAGTTAGAACAATTGAAGGGAAATATAGACATAGTTAACTATATAGCATGAATATAGATCAACAGTTAAACAACAAAATAAGTACAACAAAGTGGCCACGAAGAAACACATTTCACTCACCGGCAACTTCCCAATAACATACTTCGCGAAATCCATTTTACCATTAACCATGCGATCTTCATAGTAGATTTTCCTCATAGGTGCCTGTCGCAAGTAATTGGCACGAGGAGTCAAGCGATGCATAACAGAGTGCTTCCTTCAATAGAAACTATCCAGATACTGGAGTACAAGAGCAACACCATAGCCTTCAGGGCCACCAGGCGATGCAGCTTCGAGCTGGAACTTCTCTGCTGCACGCTTCAGTTCATCGACAACAAGCTGACACAAAACACCTCTAGACATCTTATCATAATCCATGTCAACAAGCATTGCAGCCTCTCTGCTGATCCGTGTTGCATTCCCAGGATAGATAAGCTTGTTATATAATATATCAAAGAAAACCTTGATAGCTTGGTCAACTTTGCTTTCATCCTCAACTAGCTTCTTCAACAAATCACGGAGATGCTTGGTATCAATGCTAGATTTACTGGCGAAGCCAAGTTCTGCCTTAAGCTTCGCCAACGCAGCATCATGGCCGGTATCTGATGGCCTAGGAACAGATTCACCTTTATTTGGGAACCCAAAAATGTGATGAATTGAATCTTTGGCGACATGAAGAATCCTGCCAGGACCACATTCCAACTTCATTGTCTTCGTATCAATTCGGCTAAGAAGGACACACATCAGGGCCCGGGTAATATTGCCATCCAAAACCCAATCAAACACATAGCCAAACCCTGCTTGGATAACCTTTAATATGTGAGAATCCTTGAGACACTTTGCTGCCTCAATAACTTCACCAAGCGAACAGCGGACAGTCTGCTGAAAGAAACGGTCATCATCTTCATTACCGTCCTTACTCAGTTTCGCCTTCTTACTAACTTTACTTGGAACCTTCGTCCCGGGTTTTGCAGGTCTACCCCTCTTCTTTTTCGTGACATCCTAAGTAAAACAAAAAGAATGATATCAAGGTTCACAACACAATTAAAAACAGTTCACAAAAAATGAACAAAAAATGAACAAAAAAACTAGAAAACAAAATTTCAATAATGATGTGCTAAAAGTACAGAAAACATAAAGATTTAATCAAGGTTCACACCACATTTAACTAAAGTTCACACATGCTATGATACAAAAAAAGAAGGTTCACTTAAGTTTGGAGGTTCCAATAATTATGTGCTAAAAAGTATAGAAAACAGAAATAATTAATTTAAGGTTCACACCACATTTAACTAAAGTTCACAGATGCTATGATACAAAAAAAAGGAAAATTCACTTAAGTTAGCAGGTTCATACCAAGAATTAGTGCCCACAAAAACAAAATAAACCAAACATACACAAAAATATTAGGGTTCAAAACATGTGATCATACAGTTCACAAAAATGAAATGCGCAGTTAAAAACAAATTATCATTAGATAAATGCAAACACAAAAGAACAAAACAGAAACTATTTGTGAAAGTTCACTCAAAAAAAAATCTTACTATAGTTCACTGGGAATAACTATAAAGGTTCACTATGTAGGCTAATTAACACAAATTAGAGAATGCAATAAAGCATGTTCGTAAAAAACGAAGAAAAGGTACATCAATCAGAACAACATAAATAGACAAAGTTTCACATAGGCATACACTACTAGTTCAGATAATGAAAACACAAAAAAGGAAAAAAGGTTGTTTCATAAAAAAAGTAGAGATTACCTTCTCAACAGGAGGTAGACCTTCATCACATGATGCTCCCCCTTCTTCTTATTTACAATACGCTATAGTAAAAAAATACAACAGTTCAGATTACCATGTAGTAAAAAGTTCACATAATCAAAAAACAGATTTAAAAATCAAAGTTGCAAAAAATAAAAGGAGAAGTCAAAAATAACCTTGAAGGCAGCAGTGTAATCCTCAAAGTCATCATCACCATCAGATGATGCTTCAAAAGATCTATCCGAAGAACGAGCACGCTTGGAGGGGGCAACTTTCTTACCAACTTTAGATGCTTTAGATGAACGAACACCGCTTGGATCACGGGAAGGCAAGCGTGGGTTGTGCCGAACATCACCAGCCACATTTGGAGATACAAACCGAATATTCCTTTTAGCGAAACCTACCCTCGGCTTACGTGAAGAAGATGGAGGTTCACATAACTCTTCAGGCGGGGAATCAGTTCCAGGGGTTGGTTGAGCCTCAGCATGATCAACAACAGGAGACCCCGATGAACCATCAGGTACAGAAACGGGTTCAGGCTGAGTAGCGGCACCAACAGGAACGGAAGGCGAAACAGCAACGCCTTTAGCAAGCTTCTTTCTAACATACTGTTTAACCGCCTCATTGTTCCTAGCCCTTTTAGCTTCTTGTGTTGTGTTATAACGATCAAGTTGAGCCTCCACATTGTGTTCCTGAGTAACCTCTTCATTGCCATCTACAGACTGTGACGGTGTATCCTCCAAGACTGGAAATGAAAGAGGAACAACAGGATCAACGGGAACTTCTCTTGTTTCATTGTTGTCATCAGGATTGTTCCTCTCTAAAGGTGTAACATAAAAATTAGGACATGTTGTTGCTTCATCAGGGCGGATACCGCTGACATCAAATATAGGAACAACAGTTGCTTCACTAGGACAGAATCCGCTGCCTCCAGCATCAACAGGAAGTCGCGATGGCGTATCATAAATAGGCGCAGTAGATGCACTGTTTGGCACCGCACCACTATCAGGAATAGCTGCTGTAGGTGAGGCAGCATCTGGATATTCATTGTTCAAAATACCCAAAGACTGCCTGATATTCTCATCAGCTGAACAAACAGATATAAAAGAAATTCAGTTATTACATGGAAAAAATTCACATATGCATAAAAAAAGATCCAGTATATAAAAATGAAGTTCATATCCTAAATGTTCAAACCACATTAAAAATCTGCATTAATCATGTGATAAAAAGTAGAGAAAGCAGAAAAATAATGTGAAGGTTCACACCACATTATACTAGGGTTCACAGATCCCATATAGAAAAACTAGCTTCACCCAGCCAACATACAAACTTCACACAACATTATATCAATTAAACTTCAACTATAATGAAACCGGTTCATATATGATAAAACTAAGGTGCACAGTGAAAATGCACACCTAGGAAAATTTAATTGTTCATGTGCTAAAGAAAAACTAAAAACAAAAAAATGAAACATAAACCATTTATCTAGGTTCACATCACATCATACTGGAATTCAAAGACACAAAAAAAACTAAAGCAAAGATTCAGCTAACAAAACTAAGGTTCACAGTGGAAATCAGAGAGACACATATGGTAAAACTAAGGTTCATATATGAAATGAACTAAGGTTCACAGTGAATTGCACAGCGCATGAAATTTCAATTGTTCATGTGCTAAGAATAACTAAAAACAGAGAAATACCGCAACAAGAAACAATTTATCAAGGTTCAAAATCACATTAGACTGGAATTCAGAGAGCCACAAAAAAACTGAAACATAGATAAAGCTAGCAAATTAGAAAACAAAAGTTCACATCTGGTAAAACTAAAGTTCATATCTGATAAAACTAAGGTTCACGGTGAAAAATGCACACCTAGAAAATTTCAATTGTTCATGTCATGAGAAATACTAAAAACAAAGAAATCAAACCAGAAAACAATTATGGAGGTTCACATCACATTAGACTGGAATTCAGAGATAAAAAAAGTAAAACAAAGATTCAGCTAACAAAACTCTCACTCGCCATGTACAGTCCCATTCTTCTATAAAATGAAAATGACACGGTGGGGGACTTCCCCATTGTCTTTATGTCAAAAAAACAAAAGTTCATACATGAATAAACTAAGGTTTACAGTGGAATTTAGAGAAACACATATGATAAAACTAAGGTTCACATATGAAATGAACTAAGGTTCACAGTGAATTGCACACCCCATGAAATTTCAATTGTTCATGTGCTAAGCAGATACCGGAAACAAAGAAAAACCTGGAACAACAAAACAATTTATGAAGGTTCACATCACAGTAGACTCGAATTCAGAGAGACACAAAAAAACTAAAACAAAGATTCAGCTAGCAAAATTAAAACACAAAGTTCACATCTGGTAAAACTATAGTTCATGTATGATAGAGGTACACAGTGAACTGCACACCTAGACAAGATTCGGCTAGCAAATGAAAACACAAAATACCATGCAGACCATATCCTAAATTACTGAAAAAATTAAAAAAAATCAAACACAAGTGTGAATCTACACATGAACATATACTAGAGCACACAAAAACAAAATGTACAGTTAGCAAACAGATTACAGCATCAATGTCATGTACTAAAATGAATTATTAAAACAATAAATCATAGCACATGAACACAAAAAAAGTATAACAAAAATAAAATGAACACTGAATCACACAGATTCACATAAAGCAAAACGAGAAAACATACTTGTAGGAGAATTAGGATCCATCTGCACTTTGTGGAGAGGGATGAGGACGCAGACCACAAAGAGGGCTCCGTCCAAACACGAAACACAGACCACGAACTACGAGCCCTCCGCCGCTGGACACCAGCAACCAGAAGAAGCAGCCGCCGCCAGAGAAGAGCACCACCACCAACTCTGCCGCAGAACTTGAGACAAAAAAAACTCGAGCGCGGTCAGCATACCGGGAAAAAGAAGGGGAGGGAGGAGGAGCGGACCCGACGGACCTCCAGAGCTCTTCCGCCGGCCAGCGCCAGAACCAACAACACCCAGAGATGGTGGAACCCCAACCAAATACGCCCCCAAAACCTAAATGCGGAGGGAGGAGGAGCAAGCAGGATAAAGAGAAAAGGGTGGAGAGGAAGGAGAAGCGGGGGAAAGTGGGGGAGAGGGGGATGAGGTGCGCTGCTTACCTCCTGGTGCGATGCCAGGCGGGGTAGTTTCCGATCACGACGCAGGCGGTTGTCAATGGAGGAGGAAGCTGTAGGGTTCGCAGCATAGAAAACAAAAATTTTCCTACGATGTGAACTATATACCAAGATCTATCTACTAGATACAAACAACGGGCGGATGTATATCCGTAGAGAACATACCCTTGAAGACCGACAAAGCTTAACGAGTTCAACTCGTGGTTGATGTAGACGATCTCTTGCCGATCTCAAGATCGATAGGAAGTCCTAGTGCCGCAAATCAGCAGCGCATCCGTGCTCGCACACACGTTCGAGGCACCGAGCAACCTCCGCCTCATCGCTCAAATGCGATGAAGCACAACTCTTTCTTGCCGAATAGCCACCGGGAACATGTATCTCGCTAGTCCTAGACCATGGGGGATAAATTCTAGAGGGGGAGAGAGATCCTTCACGAGGAGGTGTGAGAGACAAGTGAGGAGGGGAGCTCCTTTTATAGGAGGGGGGACCCCAAGGGGGTGGCTGGCGCATGGGGGCTGCCCCTTGCCCTCCCCTCTTCATGTGGGTGGACATTCCACTCACAAATCTCCTTTAAATTCCCTCCACTCAGAAGTCCACTCAAATTCCCATTAAATTTCCACCAAATTTAATGCAAACTCTCATTAAATAAAAATCTTTTATTTTATTCAGAATTTTGTCAATTACTTTAATGACAAACATTCACAAATAACCCCTTGCTAGAATTCTATTTCACATGCATAACCACTTTATGCAATTTCACCCGAAAACTTGTTTTGGTATCTAGTGAAATAAATTCCTGCGCTTGTTCATTCTTTCGGCATGAAACATTTGCTCCAATTGGATGTCGGTGTCTCTTAAGTGTGTCACCCTACGGTTCGTGAATAATGCGGACATGATCGAGACCCTCTCGGATCAATAATCGAGCGGGATCCGGAGACCCATACCGACTCCCACACATTCAACGATGACTTTCTTGTGATCGTCGGAACCTTTACGCTAGAATCTTAATCCCTTTGTTTCATGATATATTACATGTCCGAGATTCGATCATCGGTATCTCCATACCTAGTTTGATCTCACATCGACATGCACTCTTTCTCGTTCTGTGATATAACATTCTAGTGATCAAATCACTTGCTTGCAAGCTAATCAATGTGATATCACCGAGAGGGCCCAGAGTATATCTATCCGTCATCGGGATGAACAAATTCCACTCGATCCATGAGCCTCAACATAACACTTTATTAGTTCTGAATCCATCTTTATAATCACCACATACGGTGTGACGTTTGATGTTATCAAGAAACTCTTCCTGTTAGTGATTGACATGATCTCATGGTCTAAGGATTAGGATCACTTCGTAAGTTGTTATAGCAATATAAACTCAATGACTTTGATCGTAATGCTATACTTCGGATGAATGTTCATCACACCATTACACTAATGTTGTGATCCCGTTATTAACAACATCGAATGTCCATGATCAGGAAACCTTGATCATCTTGTTAATCAACGAGCTAGTTTATGAGAGAGGCATAACTAGGAACTTTCTGTTTGTTTATTAAACACACATGTATTAACGTTTCCGTATTAATACAATTATAGCATGCAAAATAAACATCTATCATATACTTGGAATACACATAATAAACACTTTATTATTGCCTCTTAGGGCATATTCCCTTCAGTCTCCCACTTGCAATAGAGACAATAATCTAGTTACATAGTGATAAATCTAACACCCATTGAGTTCTGGTGTTGATCATGTTTTGCTCTAGGAAGAGTTTTAGTCAACGGATCTGCTACATTGAGATCCGTATGTACTTTACAAATCTTTATATCTCCATCCTTGACATGCTCGCGGATGGAGTGAAACCGGCGCTTAATATGCTTGGAATGCTTGTGAGACCTTGGCTCTTTGGCATTGGCAATGGCACCATTGTTGTCACAATATATCACCATTGGGTCCAACGCGTTTGCCACCACTCCTAGTTCGGATATGAACTCCTTCATCCAAACTGCTTCCTGAGCTGCTTCTGAAGCAGCAACATATTCGGCCTCCGTTGTCGATCCCGCTACCACAGGTTGTTTGGAGCTCCTCCAACTAACCGCTCCGCCATTCATGAGAAATACATATCCGGATTGAGACTTAGAGTCATCCGGATCGGTGTCAAAGCTAGCGTCGACATAACACTTAGCGACGATCTCTTCTTCACCTCCGTATACAAGAAACATATCCTTAGTTCTTCGTAAGTACTTAAGGATATTCTTGACCGCTATCCAGTGTTCTGAACCTGGATCCGATTGGTACCTACTAGTCAAACTAATAGCATGTGCCACATCTGGTCTTGTACATAGCATGGCGTACATTATAGAGCCTATGGCTGAAGCATAGGGACTTTGTCCATTATCTCTTTCTTCCGAAGCCGGACTTTGAGTCTTACTCAATGTCTTGCCTTGCAACATAGGTAAGAACCCTTCTTACTTTCGTTCATTTTAAAATTCTTTAAAATCTTATCAAGGTATGTACTTCGTGATAGCCCTATTAGGCGCCTAGATCTATCTCTATAGATCTTTATGCCTAATATGTATGACGCTTCACCTAGGTCCTTCATTGAAAATTTACTGTTTAGATAACTTTTAACACTGCTTAAAAGATCTATATCATTTCCGATCAATAATATGTCATCCACATATAATATCAGAAATGCCACATTGCTCCCACTCACTTTCTTGTAAATACAAGCTTCTCCATAAGTTTGGACAAATCCAAACTCTTTGATCACCTCATCAAAGCGGAGATTCCAACTTCGTGATGCTTGCTTCAATCCATAGATGGATCGCTGAAGCTTGCACACCTTGTTAGCATCCTTAGGATCGACAAAACCCTTTGGTTGTATCATATACAACTCTTCTTCAATATTACCATTGAGAAACGCGGTTTTGACATCCATCTGCCATATCTCATAATCGAAATATGCAGCAATTTCTAACATAATCCTAACTGACTTTAGCATCGCTACGGGAGAGAAAGTCTCATCATAGTCATCTCCTTGAATTTGTCGAAATCCCTTTGCGACAAGTCAAGCTTTATAGACGGTCACATTACCATCAGCATCAGTTTTCCTTTTGAAAATCCATTTGTTCTCCACGGCCTTTCGGTCGTGAGGTAATTCCACCAAGTTCCAAACTTGATTTTCATACATGGATTCCATCTCGGATTTCATGGCTTCTAACCATTTGTTGGATTCCGGGCTCATCATCGCTTCTTCATACGTCGCAGGGTCATCATTTTCATCAACCATGAAATTCATGACAGGATTTCCGTATAGCTCGGGAGCTGCACGCGTCCTGTTTGACCTGCGAGGTTCGGTAGTACTCTCTTTCGGAGTTTCATGATCATTATCATTAGTTCCCTCTTCAACAGGTGGATCCAACTCCGGAACAACTTCCTGCGCTACTCGCCATACCTTGAAGAGAAGGTTCCACAACCTCTTGAGTTCTACCTTCCGACTACTCACACCTTCGAGAAACTCTTTCTCTAGAAAGGATCCATTCTTGGCAACAAAAACCTTGCCCTCGGATCTGTGATAGAAGGAATACCCAATAGTTTCTTTAGGGTATCCTATGAAGACGCATTTTTCCGCTTTGGGTTCGAGTTTATCCGGTTGAAGTTTCTTCACATAAACATCGCATCCCCAAACTTTAAGAAATGACAGCTTAGGTTTGTTTCCAAACCACAATTCATACGGTGTCTTTTCAACGGATTTAGATGGTGCCCGATTTAAAGTGAATGCAGTAGTTTCTAGTGCATAACCCCAAAATGACAACGACAAGTCCGTCAGAGACATCATAGATCGAACCATATCTAATAAAGTATGATTACGACGTTCCGACACACCATTTCGCTGTGGTGTTCCGGCAGGTGTGAGTTGTGAAACAATTCCACACTCTTTCATGTGAGTGCTAAACTCGTAACTTAGATACTCACCTCCACGGTCGGACCGTAGAAATTTGATCTTTCTATTACTGTAGAGGTCCCAACCTTTAATAAGATAGAGCCCCCTCTGTTTACAATGCTAGTCCCTGGATCAATAGCTAGCATCCACAGTTAAGATGTAATATCAAGAAACAAAGGTCATAATATAACTTTATAACCAGGAATAACATAATTTTATTACATCATTACATAGCTCATTTGGCTATTACATTACATTGCAGCGGAGTAACTATAAGTATGGGTCCTTCATCTTCAAAGTGCCACAGGCAGATGTTGGTTATAGACTTTGTAATCCTAATCAATCAACCTTCACTAAAATCAATCAAACCTGCAACATTACAAGTTACAGCCACAAGGGTCAATACATTTGAATTGTATTGTCAAGTTTCACTACTAGGTATAATATGTGTGGATCCTATCACTACATGCATATTTGGCTAAGTAGAGTTTAAGGCTTATTTGCATAAAGCAATATTTATCCTAACCTTTCAAATTGGGTTTGGTCCTTTGTCAAATCTCTTTTCCAAGTTCCTTGAACTCCTTGGTAGAAACTCAAGTGTTCAAGTCCTTGTCAAAAATCCCTTGAGCTACTTGGTAACCCCAAGTGCAACAAGTTTTATAAAATCTCATGAGTTCCTTGGTAACCCCAAGTACATCATACTCTTGAGCACCTTGGTAACCCCAAGTGCATCAAGCCTAACAAAATCTCTTTGAATTCCTTGGTACCCCCAAGTGCATCAAGTTTTTATTTTAGAAGTTGGAATGTCAAGATCTCCCATAGTTCAAACTTTAGTTGCTCAGTATTGTCCATAACCGGGGACACGGCTAAGTACTTAGATTTTATTATCTTCTGCAGAAGGAGTACACTTTACCCACATGTCACAATCCCATCCTTTTGCCACCAGTGTCCTACTGGATTATCTCTCACTAAGATGGAGAACTGGCAGATTGAGAATGTGACGAAGTCTTTCCAAGAGGTCCTCCCATACACCATTGCTAGCTTGTCTTCAGCCCCCATGAAGCATTCCAGATCCCCATGTCCAGTAACTAAAGACAATGTATGGGTCTTCCTAATGTAATTGACTAAGCCAGAGCCATAATAGCATGTGGTTGCACACGAAAGCCACAATTGGAGAAACATGTTCAATCTCTAAGTTTCCTGGGTGGTTCCCTTTGGAGCACAACACAAAGAGATTACCATTGACATGGTTTCTTTTGTTGCCACCTTCTCCAATACTCAAAGTATCCCTGGCCACCCAGGTGGTTCATCGAGTCCTTGTTTTATTATATAAAACACAAGTCCTTTTCTCAACCTTTGTAAAATCTCAACATGTATCTCTTTTTCAAAATATAGCATGGCTAAGCATGTATCAACTACAATATTTTCACTAAGGAGTTTATAGGGAATCCTATTAGGATTTAGCATAGCATAAGTATAAATCATTTTCATGCATGTTTCAAAATCCACTAAGTATAATGAAAATAGTAGGACTTTTGTATGATAGTGTAACTTGCCTTTTTGGTAGGGAATGGTGGTTCACTCCTTGATCTTGCTAGTATCACACTTTTCTAACTTCACTACAATCAATCAAGCAAGCATAGTATCAAGTAGCATTCCAAACCAATGATCAAACAACATTTCACACTTATAAAACAATGGGATCTAAGCTACAAGTAATCATACAAGGGGTGGTTCTACTTGCAAAGATGGTCTCCACTAGGCTTCTAAACTTTGTAAAGTCCAAAGTGGTCATTTACCCAAAATGGCAAAGTCAATTGCAAAAAGGGTTTTATCTTAAAACCATTTTAAAATCCATTCATCATTTTATGTGGTGAAAAATGTTTTTATCAAAACAAAACTTTTAAGTTTTTCACCAAATGAGTTGCTATTGCAAAACTTGGTGTTTTTGGGTCAGTAGGTTTGGTCCAATCTATTTTCTCAAAGTTTTCTTACCATAAACATTTTCATAATAAAATCAATAATTTTATTTGGCTAGAAAATGGCTAAGTCAAATAATTCAACCTAAATTTTACCAAAATCATTTTTAACACCAAGGGTTGGTTCCTAGGGTCAGTAAGGTCACAAAAATCCATTTTGCAAAAGTTTTAATCCAAAAATCATTTTTAAACAATTTTTCTAATCAAAATAAGCACACAAATGATTCTACAAAAACAAGCAAATTAACATATACTATTTACTAAACCAAGGGCATGGTTGGCTAGGTCTTGCTCTCCTGAATCCAACGCCATAAAATTTGTAATTTTTGGACGTGTGGATCCAAAGATACAGGGGTTTGAAATTTACAATTCAATCAGATTTCAAATCTGTTTTTAAACTGCACTCGTGACACGCGGCATGATTTCATTCGACGGTACCGCTTCGCGCGGATCGCGCTCCGTGGGGCGTTGGATCTACTTAGATCGCACGGTTCTGGAAGCATACCCCTTCGGCGTTTAAGTGACCTAATCCTGCTCGCCCGATCTAGAACTAACGGACCTAAACAAATGGCCATTAATCAAGCGGCGGCCGCGGGCGGCGGTAGACGGCGGCGGTGCTGGTGAAATAGGAAGCGAGGAAAGAGGGGAAAGTGCTCACCGAGATCGCAGGAGACTGGGGAAACTCGACGTGATGTTCTTGGGTCAAGGGGTGCTCGGGGTCTGCTGCAATTCCTCGTCGGAGCTTGCTACATCGACAGACGGCTCTGGACGTGGTCGGGGACGGTGCTGTGGTCCACGAGAAGACAAACGGAGGACTGGGTTAGCTGCGCAAGGCCATGGCAAAGATGTTTGCGTGATCGAGGAGACACGTGGCTGTCTGGTTTACCTGGGAGACATCGTCGGAGAGGAACCAGTCGCGGCGGCGTTTAGAAGCTAGTCGTTGCCGACGCTCTGGGGCGCCCGCGGTCGAATGGGTGATACGGGGAGATACGTCTGGGAGTGGGGATTCTCCTAGCGTGCTCGGGGAGGCACGGGGTGGTGTGTACTGGCCTGAATTGGTCAGAGATGGTGGTCGGAGCAGAGGGAGTACTAGCTCGATTCGAGGCAGCCTCGGGGCAGAGAGGGAGTGGCGACAGAGGGGAAAGGCGGAGAAGGCGCTGGCGTTTTATCGAGCATGGTAAAAGCGAGGTAAAGGCCCGGCATTATGGAGAATTGAAGCCGCGGGATTTCTGCAGGAAACGGCGACGAGGGGGGGAAAGAACTGGTCGCGCGGCGAGGAGGAAGAACAGTGGAAAGTGGGCCTACCGGTCAGTGGGAAAAGAAAGGAGAGGAGGGTCCACCGGTCGGTGATTTAGCGGGTAGCTTCTGCGGTAAAGAAAACGTTTCAGTGGCGTGAGAACGGGTGGGCTAGGTGGGCTGCTGCTGGGTTAGCTAGGCCAGATGGTGGGCTGCTCTATTTTTTTCTGTCCGAAACTTTTTCCTTTTCTATTTTCAATTTACTGATTTGAAATTAAAACAAATGATTCATTCAACCAAATCAACTCAAACAAACACCATACTTCACAATTTTGAACTTGGTTCTGTTTATCAGCATAAACCTAAATTCCAAAATAAAATAATATTTTTTATTCATTTTAAGATCCATTCATTAATTAAATAAAATGGACCTTTATTTATTTAATATGGTGATTTATTTAATAAAATCTTAATTTGAAATCCAAACACTTTCAAAACCCTATCAGTAGGTTTTATTTGAAAATATAAGATACTTGAAATACTTGTTTAAAACAAAATAACATTTTTATTTTAGGTTCCCTTAATAATTAAAATAGAATGGACCTTAGTTATTTAAATCAAATAGGATTTGTTTTAATAAATCTTTATTTTGAAATCTAAAATAAAACTAAAACACTTCAGTAGGTTTTAATTAAGAAAATAAAATACTTAGAAAACTTATTTAAAATAATTTAATAAGTTTTGATGTTTTAATTAAAATGGTAAAACCTTTTATTTAGATAAATTTGGATATTAAATCCTTATTAATTTATTTTAAATAGACATTTGCTATTTTTATTCAAAACAAAATGTTTTAATTCCATAGCTTGGTCAAGGTTTAATTTGGCTCTGTAAAATAATCTTTATTTATAAATCCACCTTTTCTTTTGAAAACAAAATCTGTTATTAAAAGATTCCAAAATTAGTAATTCCAAAACATTTTAATTTTTCTTTTATAAATGTTTAACCTTTTAAACCCCTTTAGGATTTTATTTAATCCAAATAGGTTTGAAGTTCCACTTAAATTCAAAATGTTTCTTCTGGCCCTTAAAATTCAAACAAAGTTTTATTTTCACATTACAAGATTTGGAAAATCTTGGGATGTGACAATTACGATGATTTTCCACTTCATTCTGAAATTCCTTGAACTTTTCAAAGGTTTCAGACTTGTGTTTCATCAAGTAGATATAACCGTATCTACTTAAATCATTCGTGAAAGTAACAAAATAACGATATCCACCTCGCGCCGACACACTCATTGGACCACATACATCAGAATGTATGATTTCCAATAAATCTGTCGCCCGTTCCATTGAACCGGAAAACGGCGTTCTAGTCATCTTGCCCATAAGGCATGGCTCACATGTATCAAATGATTCATAATCAAGTGATTCCAAAAGTCCATCAGAATGGAGCTTCTTCATGCGTTTAACGCCAATATGACCTAGACGGAAGTGCCACATATATGCGGATATATCATCATTAAGTTTAATCCTTTTAGCATCAACATTATGAATATGTGTAACATTATCATCGAGATCTAATAGAAATAAACCATTCATCATCGGTGCATGACCATAAAATATTCATTCATAAAAATGGAACAACCATTGTTCTCGGATTTAAATGAATAACCACTTCGCATCAAACACGATCCAGATACAATGTTCATGCTCAGTGCAGGCACCAGATAACATTTATTCAAGTTTATAACTAATCCCGACGGCAAGTGGAGAGGCAGCGTTCCGACGGCGATCACACCAACGCTTGATCCATTGCCGACACGCATCTTGACCTCACCCCTTGCTAGCGGTCGCTTGTTCCGCAGCCCCTGATTCGAGTTACAAATATTAGCAACTGAACCGGTATCAAATACCCAGGTGCTATCATGAGCACTAGTCAAGTACACATCAATAACATGTATATCATATATACCTTTGTTTGCCTTGCCGTCCTTCTTGTCCGCCAGATACTTGGGGCGATGCGCTTCGATGGCTGCCCCTTACAACAAGAGTAGCACTTTTGAATCGGACTTAGGTCCAACTCGGGTTTATTTTCAAAGCTGCAAAGGCTTGCCGCCTTACTTCCTTCCGCTTTTCCTTCTTGTCTTTCTTGAAACCGGTTCCTATTGATCATCAACACTTGATGTTCCTTTTGATCTCCACTGCAGTTTTAAGCATTGACAGAAGCTCGAGGAGAGACTTCTTCATGCCTTGCATATTATAGTTCATCACAAAGATCTTATAGCTAGGTGGCAGAGACTGCAGAACACGATGGATGCCTAAGTCAATGGGAATCGATATTCCCAAGGACACAAGCTTATCGGCGAATCGACATCTTGAGTACATGCTCACTAACGGAGTGTGCTCTTCCATCATGCAACTAAAGAACTTTTCGAGCGTTGTAGCTCTCTGACAGCATGTGTGTCGAAAATCATTTTCAACTCACCCATTGTATCAAATGCATTGCCGTTTTCGAAACGCTTTCGAAGTTCCGGCTCTAGCCCATACAATATGCCGCAATGAACTAGGTTGTGGTCCTCCTGACGAGTCTGATAGACATTCTTCTCCTCGTCAGGGGCATCATCTAAAGGTGGGGGGCCTAACGGCGCTTCTAGCACATATTGCTTTTGTGCAGCAGAGAGTAGAATCCTCAAATTCATGGCCCATTCGGTAGAGTTTCTACCTTTCGTTGCTAGTTTCTCTTTCTCCATGAACACATTGAAATTAAAAGCAGTGGTGCCATCTACAACAGAATTTGTAAAGTTTAGACTAAGTGTATGATAGATTGAGTTCAACTAATCAGACATATTAATGAACTCCCACTCAAAACGACATCCCTCGTGCCCTTTTGGTGATTACCTGCACCAAATCCACTACACCAAGTCCGATCATCACGTGAGTCGGTATAGCTTCAAAGGCGAGCATCAAATGGGCATCATATCAACTATATGACTCATGCTTAACCTTTCGGTCTGTGTTCGAGGCCATGTCTCATACATGCTAGTCTCGCCAAGTTAGAACCTTAGTATTGGCGTGTGTACTTGTTTTACACCAAATATGGTCGTGGATCCAAGAACACCCGATCATCACGTGATGTCTTGGAGCGAAAATATAATCGGTGCATACTAAAGGAAGAACACATTCTTATCTTGATATTTAAATGAGGATCATCTTATTATGCTAAAAAGCGCTAAACAAGCAATATAAGATGCTATCAAACATCATATGTTTATTAGTGAAATGATATGGTTCCCAGATGATCTCTATCATGTGCATCGTGGTATGATCACTATCATACCTATATGTGTAAATCCAAGGTCTATGGATTTTACACGCTATGTGTGTTGTAAGAGTATCATCTCATACTTCTACTTACAACACTACCATATCATAACACTAGCCCAGCAACAATCTAAACTAGACGCCTCTAATTTATCCATTGCAAGTTTACGTGGCTTAGGGCTTTCGAGATAGAACCGTTCTTACCTACGAACATGAACCACAACGAGGATAATCAAATTGTTGACAACTCGCTTGCAAAATAGATATTGACTATAGTAGGAGAGACAGACACCCGCTAGCCACTTATGCAAACTAGTTGCATGTCAAGCGTGGAACAGGTCTCATGTGCGAGGACATGTAAAGTTTGTCCGGGCCGCTTCATCCCACTATGCCACCAATATCCAAAATTACAACAAAGGATCAACAACATGATCATCATTGCCCACATACTCATATGTGTACTACCCGTGTAAAGTATCTACGCATAGATCCGTCTCTGGTACCACTGTAGGGTTCGTAGCATAGAAAACAAAAAAATTCCTACGATGTGAACTATATACCAAGATATATCTACTAGATACAAACAACGGGCAGATGTATATCCGTAGAGAACATACCCTTGAAGACCAACAAAGCTTAACGAGTTCAACTCGTGCTTGATGTAGACGATCTCTTGTCGATCTCAAGATCGAGAGGAAGTCCTAGCGCCGCAAATCAGCAGCGCATCCGTGCTCGCACACACGTTCGAGGCACCGAGCAACCTCCGCCTCCTTGCTCCAGCGATGCAGCGGAAGCACAACTCTTTCTTGCCGAATAGCCACCGGGAACATGTATCTCGCTAGTCCGAGACCATGGGGATAAATTCTAGAGAGAGAGATCCTTCACGAGGAGGTGTGAGAGACAAGTGAGGAGGGGCTCCTTTTATAGGAGGAGGGGGAACCCCAAGGGGTGGCGCATGGGGCTGCCCCTTGCCTCCCTCTTCATGTGGGTGGACACTCCACTCACAAATCTCCTTTAAATTCCCTCCACTCAAAAGTCCACTCAAATTCCCATTAAATTTCCACCAAATTTAATGCAAACTCTCATTAAATAAAACCCTTTTATTTTATTCAGAATTTTGTCAATTACTTTAATGACAAACATTCACAAATAACCCCTTGCTAGAATTCTATTTCACATGCATAACCACTTTATGCAATTTCACCCGAAAACCTGTTTCGGTATCTAGTGAAATAAATTCGCGCTTGTTCATTCTTTCGCATGAAACATTTGCTCCAATTGGATGTCGGTGTCTCTTATGTGTCACCCTACGGTTCGTGAATAATGCGGACATTATCGAGACCCTCTCGGATCAATAATCGAAGCGGGATCCGAGACCCATATCGACTCCCACACATTCAACGATGACTTTCTTGTGATCGTCGGAACCTTTACGCTAGTATCTTAATCCCTTTGTTTCACGATATATTACATGTCCGAGATTCGATCATCGGTATCTCCATACCTAGTTTGATCTCGTTACCGACATGCACTCTTTTCTCGTTCCTGTGATATAACATTCTAGTGATCAAATCACTTGCTTGCAAGCTAATCAATGTGATATCACCGAGAGGGCCCAGAGTATATCTATCCGTCATCGGGATGAACAAATTCCACTCGATCCATGAGCCTCAACATAACACTTTATTAGTTCTGAATCCATCTTTATAATCACCCTGTTACGGTGTGACGTTTGATGTTATCAAGAAACTCTTCCGGTGTTAGTGATTGACATGATCTCATGGTCTAAGGATTAGGATCACTTCGTAAGTTGTTATAGCAATATAAACTCAATGACTTTGATCGTAATGCTATACTTCGGATGAATGTTCATCACACCATTACACTAATGTTGTGATCCCGTTATTAACAACATCCAATGTCCATGATCAGGAAACCTTGATCATCTTGTTATTCAACGAGCTAGTTTATGAGAGAGGCATAACTAGGAACTTTCTGTTTGTTTATTAAACACACATGTATTAACGTTTCCGTATTAATACAATTATAGCATGCAAAATAAACATCTATCATATACTTGGAATACACATAATAAACACTTTATTATTGCCTCTCAGGGCATATTCCCTTCAGAAGCGGGGTTGAGAGGAGAGAGAAGGGAGACGTTACAGGAAACTTTTTTTTGTCTCCAGCTGGCCCCCCCAACCCCATCACCCCCCCCCCCTAGGACCACCTCACAAACTTGCGCGCACAAGAGAAAATCCAACAGGACGTCTGCCCCCCACTCCGGAAAAACAAGGTTCATTTTCCCCAACAAAAACAAGGTTAACTTTCTTTTCTGACAAAGGTTCACGCGGGTTCCCGTTTAGATCTCGTATATCTATATATATATACTAATAATAATAAAATACGAAGTGTTTCTTTCAGTTCAACACTTTTTTGGACCTTTTACCCTCCAGTTAAGGTATATTATACCCTTTGCCACCTCCAAGTGAATTAATCGGGAGCAGCCGTGCACTTCGGCTGTGATCGATTTTCATCACCCTTCCTCTTAGGCCTCCTCATGGACATGTCTATGGGTATTGACCTATTAAGCCTCCATGAGTAGTTTGTCACAGTAATTCAATCAACCATTAACCGAAACCATCCGAGAAAATAGCTTTGGTACTGGATTGAATAGTCCACATAGTTCCATTGCAATGGGTCAAACCGGTTTATATAAGTTCAGTTGCCTCTAATATCAGCAAGCAATGAGTTCCTTGGGGATCAACCACTGATTGGTTTGATTAAAATATGTTGCCTACATGAATTAAAGGAGAGGATGTTTGCCTGCATTGAATTAAAAGGAGGGGCTTGGTCTGAGCTAAACTAAATTGACAGTTTGGGAGCTTGTTTGCCAAGTTACTATCTTCGACTATATATACTTTCCAAGGGTACGAGATAAGTGGGAATACATTTTACACAATCACCAAAGATAAAAAAGAGCACCAACCAAAACAGTGGTGTCCGCTTTGATGCAACAGATGGCAATGAGCAGAAGGACACATATTATGGGTACATAGAGGAGATATGAGAACTTTATTATGGACCTAATATTAAGGTCCCTTTGTTTCGGTGCAAATGGGTCAAGCTGACTGGAGGCAGGGTACATGTAGATGAAAAGTATGGCATGACAACAGTGTCTCTCAATAATCTTGCGTACATGGACGAACCATTCATCCTAGCCAACGATGTGGCTCAGGTTTTCTATGTGAAGGACATGTCTACTAAACCGAGAAAAAGAAATCAGCAAAATAATACATCGTCCGATGAGCCAAAGCACCACATATTTCTTTTAGGGAAAAGAAACATCATGGGAGTAGATTACAAGATAGACATGTCAGAAGATTATAATAAGTTTCATGAAATCTTGCCCTTCAAAGTGAAAACTGACCCAAGCCTCCTATTAAACGATGAAGATTCTCCATGGCTACGACGGAGAAGAAAAACAGAACACTAGATAGGGATGTTGTTGATCTATGTAATATATTAAAACTTTTATGTAATATCATATTGTGAGTCAAATATTTTATGTAAGGTGGAAAACTTCCTCCTGGAACATTGTTGGAGAAACCAACTAGGACTGAAGGGGTTGCGGCAGTCTAGGGAAGGCAACACTAATGATAGGGGTGAGTGTCAATATTATGTCATGAGTGTCAACACTATGTCATGCTTCTTATACCTTGTCCTGGATGGTCTCGCCAACCGGTACTAAAGATGAACCTTTAGTCCCGGTTGGAGACGCCAACCGGGACAAAACAAGAGTCCCGGGTGGCAGCACTAATGATAGGGATGAGTGTCGACATTATGTCATGAGTGTCGACACTATGTTGTGCTACTTGTACTATAAATAGGCATCCTTTTCAGTCCTCGAGCATCTCCAAGATGGTGTGCGAGAGCAAGGACAATGCTACGGCCAGCTTGAGTGAGATGTCGGTGGATCCTAGTCTTCCGGCATCTCCCTTAAGCTGGCTGTAGAGGCACTCCCTAATATGTGAAATTAGTTAGATCTAGGCATATTGATCTTTTTAGATAAGTTATAAACTACAAGATGGTGTGCGAGAGCAAGGACAACACTACGGCCAGCTCTATGGACAACACTATCCAGTCCCGGTTTCCTAACTGGGACTACGAAATCGGGACTAAAGGGCCCCTTTAGTCCTGGTCCAGCCACAAATCGGGACTAACACTTAAGATATTTATTAATATTAAAAAAACGAGACTACGGAATCGGGACTAAAGGTCCCCCTTTAGTCTTTCTCATATCTAGCCCTATAGTACACAGCTTCAGGGTCGTCTTCGTCATCGCTATTAGGCGCACGCGGCTGGATCCTCAGCCTAGACATGGCATATTCCGGGGCACCTACCACTCCGGCCTCGGATTCACGACGCGTGGGGGAGGGGGATCCCAGATGACGACGCCGCTACACCTGTATCCTTCACCACCGCCACCGTTCTTATGGCTCTATGGCGGCTGCGGACATCGCAGGCGAGCATGATCTCCCTGCGCGATGTAGCGCATCACGCCAACGATAGTCCCGTTCACCTACCATAGGCGGCGACCGGCTTCGTTATGGTTCACCGGGGGAGGACTGTCACCCTCATACCTGGCGAGCTCCCTTTCCTGTTGGTTAGCAAATAAGGCATTCCAGGTGTCATAGTTGTCGGGATCCCAATGGGGATCCATCCGCTGCTCCGTCATGAGCTCGAGGCACAAGTGGTTCATGATGGCCGCCTGGCATGTGGAACCTTGAGGCATAGGAGGGACAGGAACCCCTCCAGTGCTTAACAACTAGTCGGCGGGCAGCCGGTAGCCTAGCGAACATGGGTAGCTGGAGGCACACAGCGCCTCGGTCTCCTCGAGGGTCAGAATTTTCTAGTATGGGATGTCCATTATTGTGAGATATGAAGGTGTGGATGTGTGGATAGCCATGGCGCGGTCGGCATAGATATATAGGGAAAGGGCGGGAAAACAAGGTGGGAAGCGGTGGGAAATGATGGGAAATATCTTTAGTCTCGATTAGTGGCTATAACCGGGATTAAAAGCTCCGGTCAGAGGGAAAGGGCGAGAAAACTTGGCGAGAAGCGGTGAGAAATGGAGGGAAATATCTTCAGTCCCGGTTAGTGGCTACAACTGGGACTAAAAGCTCCAGTCAGAGGAAAATGCTTACTTATTCAAATTCAAGCACTTTTCATGTTGAAAGTTTAGTGAGATTCAAAAATATGCAAAATATAATAGTTAATGCATTTTAAATTGGTAATGGCAAAATGTTAATAGTTTGACTAGTTAAAATAATTATTTTATAAAACAGAAAATGGATTTGGATTACTTATTCAAATTTTCAAGCACTTTTCATGTTGAAAGTTTTCTCAAATTCATAAGTATGCAAAAATGTATAATTCAAATGTTTAAATAATATATTCAAAATTTTGAAAAAAAAACATAGCGCGTGCTGGTATTGGCCTAGCGCGCACAAATTTGGGCCTTTAGTCCCGGCCCAACTCACCAGCCGAGACTAAATGGGTGGGCAGCGCGCGGGTGCCGAAAAGCCCCCCCTCTAGTCCTGGTGTGTTGCACCAGACGGGACTAGAGACCCCCCTTTAGTCCCTGCTGGTGCCACGCATCAGGACTAGAGGGGGGTATTTATTGCACCCTTCTTCCCCGGTGCATTCCACGCACCGGGACTTGGAGGGCCAATCGAAGAACCACGCCGCTAGTCTGCAGAAATTGCACACCGGCCGCCACCACCACCGCGCCGCTCGCCGCCGCTAATGACCCACAAGTATTGGGGGTGTATCATAGTACTTTAGATAAATAGGAGTGTCGATCCCAACAAGGAGCAGAAGGTGTTGACTAGTGGTATGGAGCAGGAAATTTCTGTAAATACTTAGCAAACGGATTTTTAGGGGTTTTCTGATAAAGCAAAGAAATAAAGTGCAAGTAATAAAGACAACGAACAACTGCAGCAAGTGGCCCAATCATTTCTTAGCAAAGGACAAGCCGGTGGAAATACTTATAAGGACCAAACGTTCTCGAGGACACATGGCAATTCTATCAAGTGCTTTCGCTTCAAATAGCTGAGTACCCTTCTTTGGTGTTGTAAGTGTTGTGTGGGTGAACCTGTGCTAATGTACCGACCTTACTTGGACTAATACATACTTGTGATTAAACCCCTTGCAAGCATCCGCAACTACAGGAAAGCAATTAAGGTATAAACCTAACCACAGCCTTAAACTCTGAGATCCTATGCTCCCTGATGCAATGGTGTCCTAACGGGGGTTCAGGTTTCTGTCACTCCGGCAACCCACAATTAGAAGCCAAATACACAATGCATTCCCCTAGGCCCATAAATGGTGAACTATCATGTACTCGACGTTCACATGACACCACTAGAAAAATAGCACTACAACTTAAATACTAAACCATTGAATAATATCCCAACACAAATCCACTACTAATAACATGACTTCTCCCATGTCCTGAAGAACTAAACGAACTACTCACAAGACATCATAAGGATCAAGATCAAAGATGATATGGTTATGGATAACAATCTGAATATAAATAATAATCCAATGGTTCCACTCACAAGCATCAACTACAATATTTATCAATACCAGGGAAGTTTCCCCTAAGAACTATGCAAGTATTCAACACAATTATTACAACGGGATGGAGTGGTGATGATGGTGCTGGTGGAGATGATGGTGTGGATGATGATGATGATCCCGATGAAGTCTAGCTTGATGATGGTGTTGATGGCGACAATCTCCCCTCTCCGGGAAGGAATTTCCTCGGCAGAAATATGTCTGCCGAAGAGCTCTTTCTCTCTCGGTGTTTTCCGCCCCGTAGAGGCGGCGGAATCTTTTTGTGGTCGCTCCTAGTATTTTAGGGTTTTGAGGAGAAGATATAGGCGAGACGGCGGAGCCAGAGGTGGGCCAGGTGGGCCATGTCAACACCCGGAATTTTAATCCCATATGCCTGTTATGCCATACATCGCAATCCCAGGATTACCATTTTTGCGAGACATAACAGAATTGGATACCACAGTACATAATCCATTACAAACCATACATAAGGTCTTACACAAATAAGGATCTCATGATCCAGTTCTTAATACAACTCAAGCAGCGGAAATACGTAATAATAAAGGTAGCGTAGGCGAAGCTCCATCTTCGGGGTCACAGGCAATGCTGACGATGGGAGATGATCCTAGTTGTCGTAACCTTCCTGGGGTCCATCCTCCAGGTACTCCTCTTCATAGTCTGGCCACGGGAATAGCTAGGGACAAAGCCACGAGTACTCTTTAAGTACTCGCAAACTAATACTAACAAGTGAAGGGGGTTTTATAGTAGGACACTAAGCTTTAGGGTTGTTTTGCAAAAAGCTATATTTACCTCTATTAAGTTCAGAAGCAAGAAAAGCTAGTTGAAATTTTATAACACCTAAGTTGGGAACTTGTATTTCATATCACAACTTTGTTGTGGTCAAGTCAAAGTCTCAATTTATTTCATAAGTCATTTTTAAAACATCTGACGGGGAAACAATATGGCCACTCCAACTGTCCATAACCGCGGACGCGGCTATTCGAATAGTTTGACACTCTGCAGAGATTGTACACTTTCACCACAACATTCAATACATCCGTCAGGAACAAATCCTGAATTCACCATACTCAGTATGCGGATAATCAATCCTAACCTTTCAATTACAAGCCCTAGTATAAGCACCTCTCCTGTGAGTTTGGCCTCCCAACCATGACCAACTGTCATCTTGGGTACTGCACAGGTGGACAATCTTCACAAGGTAGACTCAGCTCAGACCTTGGCCGTGAGGGAACCAATACTAAGGTATATAAGTTTCCAGTCAAGCCCTACCCAATTCTCGGGTATTGTGATTGTACGGTAAAATTGGAATGGTATCGCATCCAGACAACCATCAGTTTTATAAAGGGCTAAGGCTCATGCCTCAACATTTTCATCATCCAAAATCATCTGGTGTTCGGAAACACATGTCAAAACATCTCAGTAGAATGATCCATCATTCTAAGGTTTTCATAACCATTTTTCTACCAAGTATTCCCATCTAAAGTTGATCAAGTTTTATGCTTAGCACTAGCATCTACAAGTGGGGGTAAGTACTAATGAGGGGTGGTAAACTAGTGGAGTTTAACTAATTTCAATCTCATGCCTTAGGATGACATAAAGATTATCTAGCTTAGGCCAAGTTTTATGCTCTTTATGCAACCTTCAATTATCATTCTAGAATCTACAATTCACTTCAGTAAACTCTAAGAAAAAGCTTTGATAAAGGAATAAAATAAAAAGCTTGCAAGTAAAACTAGGATTGGTTTATCAAGTGAGTATAACCACATATGCTTAAGGCATATGGTTGGCATGGTAACAAGCAAGTATTTGCTTGCACATTCAACTAGTAGTATTGGGCTTGCTAAAGTAGAGTATCTTACAAGTATTGGCTTGCATCAATATCAGTATAAGCTTGCTAAATTGCAAGTGTTAGCTTGCAAGGTTAATAGCTTGCCTTGACCAGAGCAGTGGTTGAAGTTCTCCTCGGCTTCTTCTTCGTAGTATCCTCCTTCTTCCTCGTATCCTTGGTCGGTACTAGCGTATATGAATAAATACGAGGTACACAATCACCAAACAATACTTAACTATTTTCAATCATCACACAAAAGGGTCCCATAGATGATCTAGCATCATCACTAACATCACAAGAATAAGGCATTTGTTTTTTTTTTAGAAAAGTAATTTCTACTCATTGAAAAACTACTTAAGATTTAATATTCTCCAAACCAAACATGGGATCATGTTGACACATGTCATCACCACACATTTCAGTACATGGGAATGTGATTTAAAGTGGTGTCACAATTTAATAAGGTTTAACCTTTTATTTTAAATTAAAAAAATGACTAGAAATGCCTATGTGGCATCCTTTTATTACTTGAACATTATTTCTGTAAGTAAACCCATATATATTTTTATATATTCTGAAAGGTATGATCAATTGTGATTTTTGAGAGTTGGAATCAACTCAAAATCTATTATGGTTTAAATTTGAAAAAAGTTTGAATGCAGAAAAGGTTCTGCCTTGTTATTTTTACCAAGGTTGATCTATAGATTCAAATGATTTGAATCCAACGGGCTTGGATTAAGCATTTCAATATCTTCCTAACAAAATTGGTTTCATTAAATTTGGTTCACTGAATCGAGCTGGGTTGATTTTTGAAACTGGGTACAAAACAGTGTTTGAATGAAAATGGAAAAATCTAAATTCAAACGAGTGGGTTGCGTGAGAAACGATACTGGGCCGGCTACTAAGCACAGCGCTTATGCGGGCTGGTTAAGTTGCTGTACCCACGCGTCAGTGAGACAGGGGGTGTGAAGCGGTACGGGGCAACGTGGTGCGTTGGATTAGAAGTAAGATCAACGGCTGAGGGTCGTCGTCGATGATGAACTAGTCACCGACGAGCTCGAACCCTAGCGGCGCAGTGGGGGTCGTGGGAGGCTCACCGGGGCTCAGGCGAGGGTCAGCGATGTGGGCGAACGACGAAGTAGACAACGGCGAACCTCCTGGTACCGGCAGCTTCTCCTGGGGTGGACGAAATTGACGGTGCCCTTCTTCTCTAGAGGCGGCCTACTCCGGCGCAATTACGGTGATGCGCTGCTCGCCTTGCTCCAGGAACGGGGTGGAACGATCAGTGAGGAGAGGGGAGTGAGATGGTGTGAAGAGTTTGAGCGGGGGAGGCCTCTATTTATAGTCTCGACGGTGAGACCGAACGGGATGGGCAGGCAACGGTGGCGATATGGCTACGGGCTGCTAGAGGCATGGCCGGCGGTGGCGATCGATCGGTGGTCTCCTGGCGATGCTCTATGGCTTTAATGCGCGTGTAGGGGCGGTGGCAAATGGTCTGGAACATGAGATGCTCTGCGTAGGCGGGCGTCCTTGACGGCGGTGTATGAGGCATGGGGCGGCGAACGGGATGTCTGGCGGTCTCTGGGGCGGTGGTGATCGCGTATGCACGGCGGCGAGGCGGATGCGTGGGCGCCGTGTGTCGAGGGTGGCGCTCTGGCGCGCTCGGCATGCGCCGGAAGCTTGGCTTGGGCGTGTGGTCCAGTGGCTGGCAGGGTTCGAGCACTGGACAGGGGGTGGAGGTGGACAGTGGGCTGTGTCCTAGACATGCTGTTTAGGCTTGGTGCTTGCTCTGGCTAGCTAGCCATGGTCGGCTGGCAAGGGGGTGCTCGGGTTGGCATGGCATGGGGCAAAGGGTAGGGTCTAGGGTTTGTCCAAGCACTGGTTGGCACTGAGGGAGACAAGGGTGATCAATGGTGAACATTGCTTAGCCAAATTACTGCTCAAAACAGTGAAGTTAGGCCAGTTTGATTTGTTGCCTCCAAGTGTTTGATGAAATGGCCGCAAGAACTCAAGTTTTGAATTTTGAAAAGATTTTTGGTGGGTGTGCTAGGCATGTGATGGTGAGTCTGTGGATGCTTGGGTTTTGAAAGTTGAGCTTGTTTGAGTGGTTTTTGAAAAAGTGGGATCTTCCCATATGGTAAAGATTCAATTTTGAACTGTCCTTTAAACTATGCATTCAAATGTTTTTGGATGATCACAAAGTGGGCCTTGATACTTTGTTATGAGTACTATCAAGGGGTGCAAAGATCCAAATAAGTTTCTGTTAAGTTCTGAAAGTTAGAGATAGCCAAAGTAGGTATGGGAGTTAAATTGGCCAAAATGACCATTCCCTTATTTTGTTTGTTTTGATTTATTTGTCTTTGGGAAAAGTGTGGGGATGGTTTAGATGATGTTTATTTCACCTAAGAATCATTTTACAAGCAAAGAAACACATAATCATGGCAATCCAAAAGAATCTAAATTTTGATGCACACTCATATGAATGCTTTCATATTTTTAATTGGAAAAGTTTTTGTTAACCCTAATTTTGATGATTCTAGTTCCATATTTTTGGGATGTTACAAACCTTCCCCCTTAAATAAAATCTCGTCCCGAGATTTGAAAAAGGACGAAAAGATTACCTAGGATTTGAAGAGATCGGGAAACTCCGTCCTGATGTGATCTTCACGCTCCCAGGTAGCTTCCTCTTCTGTGTGGTTGCTCCACTGAATCTTGAGAAACTTGATGCTTCGGGTTCGGGTAGTTCTGAAGGTTTCTTCCAAAATACGGATGGGTACTTTGGGATAGGTCAGGTCATCGTTGATTTCAACTTCCGTCTTCTCCGGAACTTCGAGACACTTGCGAAGTAATGAGATATGAAACACATTATGCACGGCTGACATTTCTGCGGGTAGTTCCAATTGATACAACACTTCTCCTCGACGGTTCAGAATCTTGAAGGGTCTGATATATCTGGGGGCTAACTTTCCTTTCAGCTGGAAACGCTGCATTCCCTTCAATGGCGACACTTTCAGATATACAAAATCTCCTATGTTGAAGGCGGGGTCTCGACGTCTCTTGTCGGCGTAACTCTTCTATCTTGACTGGGCTGTCTTGAGGTGCTCACGAATCTTGTGAACCTTCTCTTCTGCTTCTCGTAGGATATCGGATCCAAAAATCTGACTCTCTCCTACTTCCGACTAGTTCAAAGGGGTGCGACACTTCCTTCCGTACATGAATTCAAATGGGGCCATTTTCAAACTAGCTTGATAACTATTGTTGTATGAAAATTCTACGAACGTCAGACAGTCTTCCCACTTAGATCCATATTCTAACACACATGCTCTCAGCATATCTTCGAGTATTTGATTTACTCGCTCCGTTTGTCCATCGATGCAGGGTGATACTGTGATCTTGAAATCTAGTCGGGTTCCTAAACCTTCTTGGACTTTCTTCCAGAATCTCGAGGTAAACTGAGTTCCTCGATCCGATACGATGTTTTTGGGGACTCCATGCAAACTAACGATTCTAGCGATGTATAACTCCGCTAGCTTCGAACTCTGATATGTCGTTTTTACGGGTAAGAAATGGGCGACTTTGGACAATCTGTCCACTATGACCCAGATAGAGTCATTTCCCCTACTAGAAGTAGGCAATCCGGTGATAAAGTCCATTCCAACGGAATCCCATTTTCATTCCGGAATCTGCAATGGTTGCAACAATCCAGCGGGTCTTTGATATCCCGCCTTGACTCTCTGACATATATCACACTTGGCGATATAGCTTCCGATTTCTCTCTTCATCTTATGCCGCCAAAATTGCTCTTTCAAATCTTGAATGAAAATGATGAGGAATCTGAGTCCATTGTAAGGGAAGATCCTCAATCTTCAAGAGATAAAAGTAAAATGAAGAAACCTACACCTCAACCAAAAGATAAAGAAAGGGATCCATGGGTGTAGAGACCCATACCATATCCCCAAGAGGTAATGAAAACTTTAGATGATGCAAGGTTTGAAAAGTTTATTGAATTGATAAAAAGTTTATACTTGCAAATCCCTTTAGTTGATGTTACTAAAATTCCTCCTTATTCCAAATATATGAAAGATAGTTTCACCAATAAAATAAAAATACCTATCATGCTTGCTGACTATTCCTTTAAAGGAAAGTTACCTGAAAATCATGGAGATCTAGGTATTCCTACTATTCCTTGCAGAATTAAAGACACATGTGTTAAATATGCTTTATGTGATTTAGGTGCTGGTGTGAGTGTCATGCCTTTATATTTATATAAGAAATTAAATTTAAACAAGTTAGTCCCCATTGAGGTTTCTCTTCAAATGGCTAATAAATCTACTGCAATTCTCGTTGGTATATGTGAACATGTTCCTATTATGATTGCTAACGTGCAGATTTCTACAGACTTTGTGATACTATAAATGCCTGAAGATGATAACTTATACATTATCCTTGGTTGACCTTTTCTAAATACTGTAGGGGCTCTTACTTGCACTGAAAACAAAGTGACATTTAATGCTAAACGGAAAGAGCATATTATATATTTTCAAAGAAGAACTCCAAAGAGCCAATAAAAAGAAGTGTTAATGTAATTGAGCCAAGTATTCTTATAATTGGAAGCATGGAAATACCAATTACCCCTCCAAAGACAAAGTATAAAACAATAATGGTTCGTACCATGCCAATCTATTGTGAGGTATCATGAAGATTTCTCTCATAATAATAACTAAGTCATCGTTTCTATATTTATCATAGTGCTAATGAGACTTTATCAACCTTATTACCAATATGATAGTGATAAGATGATGATTTACACTGAATTATTGATGCAGTTGTATTGAAGTTTATTTGAATCCCTTCGCTTTCTTTAAGTTTCTTTAATTATTTAATGCATGCTTTTGACAGTTTGTGAGTTTTGAAAAATCCTACACAAAAAATAATTTCCAAAAATTCTGATAAAATTCCCAGGTTATTCTTCTCATAGAGGATCCACCACGCAACAGGGCATCGCCAAAACTCAGACAGGGGCCTAAAGAGAACAGGTGGCGTGGCCACCCATGTATCACGCGACACTTGCCCTTGTGGGCCCCATAGGTGGAGATAAGTGAGATGCAAACTCCTAGGTTCTTCTCCTCCACTCAAAACCCAACAAGGTACCTCTCAAAGAAATTCTCTTGCTCTTGTGCTGCTCCATTTTTTATATCCAAGTTTGGGCACCTATTTTCAAACCCCTTTGGAGGGATTACTACTTGGTATGTGAATCCTCCCCTCATTCAATTTATTTTTGAGTTGATGCTTTGTGTTATGAGAAAATTACTACTCTAGGTGTCACCTATCATGTATAAAAAAAATCCATGGATTTGAAGTTTTTGAGAAAATTACTGCTCTAGGTGTCACCTCTCATGTCTTGGTTTGTAGACTCTCCATGAGCATCCCTAAGTGGTTATATCTTGCTGCATATAATTATTTAGTGATTTTTGTTAAAGTGCTACAAGGTTTTCTTCCACCATGAACAAGGGCAAGGGCATCTTTGGTGCTCTGAATCCAAGGTCTAGAAGAGCTTCTGCTAAGGTTTCCATCAACCTTGATGAAGCCCATTAGTGGGAGGAAGATATGCTTGAAAAGGCGGAAGACTAGGCCGTGCGTACCACAATATGGCCAGATGATGAGGTGCCAAAGGGCCTGGGCATAGAGGATGACTTCAATTATTTTTCCACTAAGACAAATTGGTTCGGGTTTGCAAGCCACCCTCAAAAGTATTATGCTGAAATAAGTCGTGAATTCCTCACCACTTTTAGGTTTTTTTCACCAAAAGGAGAAGGTAAGCAAGAAAGTTAAGGGTTTCACAAGCTCTTGCAATTGTGTGGTTCGTAATGAAAGACAAGAGATATGTTATGTCCTTAGATGACTTTTGCACCGCATTGCATGTCCGTAATACTAGTAGCTGGGAGGAGATTCCTAGTGATACTGATGCTAGCCTTAGGGCCTTTTGGAGCACTATAAGTGTAGATGTGCCTGAGGAACTTCATAGAGGCAACCTTTCACATATTCAACACCCTGCATTTAGATATTTTGCGTTGTTTCTTGTTAGAGGATTCCTTGCTAGAAATAATAATACTGCTTGCATCAGTCCCGTGATATACATGTTGAAATGTGCTAAGGAAGGTAGATCTCATGATTATAATTTGGGTGTAATTCTTGCAAGAACCTTGTCATTTTGATGTATCACATAATATTATCACACGTTTATTTGCTGGAGCGATAGCTACTTTGATTTATGAGTATATTAAGGATGAAAGAGGATTTAAAAACGCTGGCACTGAAATTAATGAAACTAATCTCTTGAATATGCATATGCTGCATAACATGAAAATATTGAGATGGTGGCATGATGGTAACTATATGTATCAATTCATGGTTAAGCGTGGATGGTTTGAGTCCATAGTCATTCCTCGTCCTGACTATTTTGACAGGCACTCGGGGAAGTGGATACCAGAACTAGAGGACCCTTTATGGGATGATACTCCTACACCACCTTTGTATCCATCATGGGATGATACATGGGCACCACGTGAGCAGTCCACATGGGAGGGCTCCTCCTATCAGTGGGGCAACGAGGTCGTGCCACAGGAGGGCGCCAGCGCCCTACTACGATAATGGATCGAGTGGCTGGGGTTTACACCCGCGCTACCGGAGCTACTAGCTTTCACGTAAGCTTGGGAGAGTATGAGTTCTTTCCTTCCTTTTCATTGAATGTACCATGCTTTCTTAAGTTGTTTAAGTTGTAGTTCACTGCCTAAAAAATAAAAACCACAAGAAGATTTTCATTTTTTTTATAAGCATGCTAGAAGGAGTTGCATAAATTTGCATGATGTTGTTCACTGTTTTATTTTTTATTTCTTTTCTGTAACTCCGATTAGGCTGAAATTTCTACAGAATATGTAACTTTACATCCCCCACATGCACAAAAGTTGGCAAAAATTCTTGGTATGTTTAAGTAAGGAAAAACTAGGCTGCATCGCTACAGTAATTTGTTGATAGATTTGATTTTCATCACTAAAAGTGGCTAGTTGAATTTAAGAATAATCCCCGATGAACCTAATGATGATATATGGATTGCAGACACTATGAACAATCATAATTTTTATTTGATGAAAATCTTGTAGTACATTTGATTAGAACTGTTGAAAATGAAGTCCTGAATGAACCAACTTATACTCTTTTGACTCAATTCTATATGTGAGTGTATTGTGCAGTTTAAGTTGGGAGAAGAAGAACAATGATGATGAATCAACATGTATGAATTTATAAAATAGGTATGAAACATTTGATATATTTGTGTGTTCAATTTAAAAATAGCAAGTGCTTGTGCATGGCTTAATTAATACTTAGGAAAGTGGTAACATTGAGTAACCAAATGATGTTCGTCTTGCCAGTGTTCTTTTCAATATACAATGATGCGGATGAGATGCTATTGAGTAAATTGTTTAGCCTTGATTAAAATATATTAGTTCGTAACAAAGGTCTATGCATCCCATTATGCTTGTTATTGTGAACATGGCACATATTCAATGATGAATTTGATGAATATTTATATTCCTATGTGTCTTTCAGACATAAGGGTTGATTCTCATATGACAGTCCAGTCTTTCAAATAGTGAATCTCATTGTGAAGTTGTATATAACTCAGTTGATAGTATATTTAGTTGATAACTAAGCCTTATTTTTAGCCTTAAAACCAGTTTCACCAACATGGCCATCATTGTTTTTGTTCACAAACACACGTGAGCCAAAATACTAAAATAAAGAGAATAAACCTAATGAGCTGGCTATTACAATATGGTTGAAAAATGTGAACTACAAAACAAAACGAAATATGAAATGATGCAAATTTAAATTTCTTTAAATATGAAATGCAAATTTTTCTATTTATTAATAGAGCCATGTTCTAAATACTTGTCGTTATTAAATTATCATGCATGCACTACTAGGAAAATTCTTAGCCGCAGCGCATGACTTTTGATTACCTGTGGCGCACTAGCCATGCGCCATGAAGCTCGTGTTGGGGGTACATTTTAGGCGCGCCACGGGTATGGAACCCTAGTCATGGTGCATAGGCGGTGGCGTGCGCCACTGGTATTTTTAGTGTGGCGCACTATTGCATGCGCCACACATTAAGACATGGTGCACCACGGGTAAGTTATGTATGCGCCATGACTATGTATTTTTATTGTTTTTTTAAATACGCTATTCGCGTATATACAGGTGTATAATACATATATGAATACACAGTTTGCAAAACATTATAAATAAGATAGAAATAGATAAGTTGCAATCAAAGTAGCTAGAAATGAATACACTATCTCAACCAAGTTATATCCAAAGTATCTAGACATGAATATATGCATACACTGTCTCGACCAAGTTACAGCAAAAGTAGCTAGACATGAATACACTGTCTCAACCAAGTTACCAAAGTAGCTAGACATGAATACATTTTTTTTACCCTAGTGATCCTTAATTAGTAGAGTGAAAGAGCCAATTACAGGTTAATAGGTGTCCAAATCATGGTTTGTCCCGACTTTAGGAGGCCACTCCGGTGTAAGGGCACGTACAATAGTCTTATCTTAGCAATGCCACGTAGGATTATTGTTGAGTTAGAGGAGAGAGAAAAAACAGACCTTGTCTTCTCTTAGCCAAGAGATGATCTCTTAGCACGATATGTCTCACCATATATTTAGCGATATCTATCACTAAAGATAAGACTAAAAATGACCCATTGTAGATAATATTTTGTCATCGTGTCAAGATTGTTGGATAAATCAGCAATTTACCACAAGATTTAATAAATAAAAACAATATATAAAAATGTGGAATATTGTAGCCACGAATAATTTCACAAACAAATAGAGAGTAAAACAAGACTATACCAAACAAGTTAGTGAAGTAATCTAGTAGAGATATACAACAACACATATCTAGCCCAAATACTAGAAGTAAGAACTGCAAGAGGATCTCGAACGTAAGGAAGAGAGACACATACGATGCAGAGGAGGAACCAGTCATGTTGTTGCCGTTGTTAGTCATGTTGTCGAGGATATCGTCGACCTCTGGCAAGAATTCGTCGTCGGGAAATATGTCGTCGGTGTCCAGAGCATCCGTAAAAAATAGGAAGAAGTCAGTTGTCGCGCGGTAGCGCTCTCCAAAAACCTTATCGCCTGTCTCCCCTACAGGACTCAAAGAGACAGGGTTTCGGAGGCCTAATGTCCTGACTAGCGGTGCATGCAGTGAGACGGAATGGAGAAGAATGGAGTGACGACACAATGCTCTAGAACGAGAGGAGGCAGAAGTTCTGTTGTGGTGTATCTGGAGAGTAGCGACTTCTCCCTTATATAGGTGCAGCGGTTAGGCGAATAGGCAACGAAGGGAGATGAAACGAGGAGGCAGGAGATGAATCGAACAGGCAGCCAGCCGGAGCAATTCAATTAAATCCCACTGACTTTGATTTAAACTATACTAGCGCATAATGTATGTATTATGTCCATGCGTGACAAAAAAAAAGTCGGCTTAGCGAGATTCCCGCAACCTGCGGTGCGCGCATCGTGGCTTGGCGAGACGAGGTGAGGCGGGCGGCGGAGGAGGAGGTGCGTGCATTTATGTCTCCCTCCTTCTTATCCTTTTACCAAGTAGTGGAAGAGCCCCCTTATAAGGTGGTGAAACTTTCCTTCAACTAGCAATGTGAGACTAAATATTTGTCCCACCTCTTGTCATGCATGAATAGGCCAAATAGGCCTTTGGGATTTTCGGGACTTTATCAGACTATAAAATAATTAGTAGGTTGTGCCACTTATATAAATTCCAACAATCCTCCACTAGACCCTTGGAGGCACATAAGATTTTTCTATGGTTCCAAAGCATTGTTTTATACTGGTATTGCAGTGGAGACTGTTAATAAGTTGAACTTCCACCTTGAACTCTATGCTACACTAGTTGCAACTTGAATAGTGGACTGTGTCTTGAACTGCAAGTTTTCTGCGAACCTAGTTTCACACAAAGCCTTGACCGATACTAGGCTGACGCAGGACTTTCCCGCGAGTGGAGCTTAGGCGTCATACTCTAGGGCCTTTTATGAGTTTATTAGAGAGCACCCAAACTCTCATGGACTGCGAAGTTTAACAGTCAGGATCATATAGGTGTGTTCTTCAGAAGAAATTCTACAATACAACATATCTGCTTGTATAAGCCTCTTAGAACACATTAATATAAATATCAACCTGCCATGCAGAATAGGAGAGTATTGCATATTCATGAAGTGGTCAAAATATAAGGATACTCTCCTCTCAATTGACCAACATCTTGTCTCCCAATTCTAATTCACGGGATGTCCGATCACATAGAGTGGTCTACCACAGTGGCCAACTCAGGATGTGGGTCTCATACCGATCTCCTTCGATGTATTATCTATCACATTGCATGATAGACCCTTTGTGAAGGGATCTGCTAAATTTTTAGATGTTTGGATATAATCCAACGCAATAACTCTAGAGTTTCTCATTTTTCTAACAGATTTTAGTCTCTTCTTCACATGTCTTGATAACTTCATATTATCCTTAGAACTATTACTTTGAAAATCACAGTTTGATTATCGCGTTCATAAGGATTGAGGGTATTGATTTTTCAACCATAGATAAGTTCATCAAGAGTTCATGAAGCCACTCTGCTTCAACAGTGGTTGTGTCTAATGTTGTGAATTCTGCTTCCATAGTTGACCTTGTTAAGATTGTATGCTTGCAAGACTTCCAAGAAACAGCGTCACCACCAAGTGTGAATACATACCCACTTGTGGCCTTTATGTCGTCAGTATCAGGTATCCAATTTGAATCACTATAACCTTCTAGTACCCTCGGATACCCAGTATAGTGAATGACATAGCTCGCGGTGCCTTTTAGATAGCGCATAACTCTCTCAAGAGCATGCTAGTGATCATCTCCTGGATTTGAAACAAATCGATTGAGTTTGCTTATAGCAAAAGCGATGCCAGGCCTCGTGGCGCTAGCTAGATACATAAGTGATCCAATAATTTAAAAGTATCTTAGTTGATCTCTAGCATTTCCTTGATTCTTTTGAAGTAACACACTAGGAGCATACGGTGTAGGAGAAGACTTGCAGTCGCTATACCAGAAACGACTCAAGACCTTTTCCACATTGAGATTGAAGTAACGTAATCCCACCATTATCATCTCTCAATAGCTGGATGTTCAGGATAACATCTGCTACTCACAGATCCTTCATCTCAAAGAAACGAGATAAGAAATCCTTGACCTCCTTAATAGCATTAAGGTTGGTTTCAAAAATAAGTATGTCATCAACATACAAACAAAGGACTCCCTCTCCCCCACCATGGCGATGGTACACACATTTATCAGCTTCGTTTACAACAAAACCTGTAGCAGTTAAAGTTCTTTTAAACTTCTCATGTCACTGTTTAGGGACTTGTTTTAGGACATATAAAGACTTCAATAACTTGCACATCTTTCCTTCCTGACCATTTACTACAAAACCATCCAGCTGGTCATATAAATTTCCTCATTTAACTCTCCATTTAGGAAAGTTGTTTTAACATCCATTTGATGAACGAGAAGATCATGTGAGGCAGCCAATGATAATAGTGCTCGAATGGTGGTCAGTCTGGCCACTGGTGAGTAGGTGTCAAAGAAATCTTCACCTTCCTTTTGGGTATAACCCTTGTTCACAAGCCGTGGCCTTATATTTCTCAATTATACCATTAGGTCTAAACTTCTTCTTGAACACCCACTTATAACCCTACAGGTTTGCACCCATAAGGATGATCAGTTATTTCCCAAGTTCCATTAGCCAAGATCGAATTCATCTCATACGAACAACTTCCTTCTAGTAGTCGGCATCTCGAGAAGCATAGGCTTCTCAAATAAAACTAGGAGTATCATCCATGAGGTACACAATGAAATCATCACCAAAAGACTGTACAATCTTTTGTCTCTTGCTCCTTCTATGAGTTTCATTAACATCCTCCTCAATATTTTTAGAGTGTTCAATCAGAATGGTAGGTTCAGGAATTGAAGCAAATTCTAGACTAGATGAACTTGGCATCTCTTGAATTGATGAGCTAGGCTTATTCTTCATGGGAAAGATATCCTCAAAAAAAGTCGCGTCATTCGACTTCATAATTGTACCAACATTTATGTTGGGTGCCTCAGATTTTACTATAAATAATCTATAACCAATATTATGAAAAGCATATCCTACAAAAAACACAATCAACAATTTTTGTCCTAAGTTTGAGCTTCTTAGGGATTAGCACATTGACTTTCGCCAAACAACTTCAAATTCGTAAGTAAGAGAATTTTAACTTTTTATTCTTCATTCTTTAAATATAGTTATTTTTTTGTTCTTTGTGGGAACTCAGTTTAGCACATATCTCAATATCACCTCCACCCACCATCCACCATGCATGGAAAAGACCCGATGTGCCCGTTAATCAAATCAGGTATTTCTTTCTGTCATCCCACCATTTGACTGAGATAAATAGAGAAACGTTCTCTCATGAATTATACCATGTTCCGCACCAAAAAAATCAAATTCGTTAAAAATATACTCTCCACCACGATCGGATCTCTAAGCCTCTTAGATCTTTCAATCAAGTTGGTTTTCTGCTTCGGTCTTACAGATTTTAAAAAAAATACAAAGACTCATCTTTTAACTTCAAAAAATACACATAACAATATTTAGTAGTCATCTATCAACATCATGAAATATCTCTTTCCACCTTTCGTCAATACACCATTCATCTCATAAAGATCTAAATGTATACTAGACAAAACAGTGTAAAAAAGTAAATACAAGTGTACATTTTACAGTCAAAACAATTAGTACATGAAAAAAATATATAATTACAACGAGAAGAAAAGGATAAGTGTATGCACGGCTCATAAAACACCACATGAGTATCCTGCAAATCAGTGACATCTTATATTGTAGCCTCGAGTTACATTACATTACATGAAGAATGGTTTGTGTGGTTTCAACTTTGAAATTGGAACAACCATCATCTCAATATCTTTCCCAGAAGTTCCAGACAAAGCAGAACATAGTTGTTTATTCAAGCCTGGGCCTAGCCCTTAAGACTGCTACTCCTAAATTCGGTATCTACTTTTTCTTTGCCAACACAATTCTAATACCTAGAGATTGTCATTGCATGACCCAAACATGAAGTATGATACATAATTACATACATGGTAAAATTAAGAGTTCAGTATGTTGTTTGGTATGGTATGCCTCTGTATACATGTATCCTACTGTGTTCTGTCAAGTCTGAAATAGAGTAGATTTATGCCGACATAGCAAGAACCACGCTGTCCAATAATATGGTTAATCATCAAGCTTAGGATCGATTGCAGATGATAGTTCTATGTGCGACACTCGAACAGCACCAATCAGTCGTTCTGGGAGATCCTCGTATGCGTTGCCCTGCCAAGAATAATCAGTTCAGCTAACTACTACGTCCTGCATCAACTAAGTGATTGAGCAGTTTTTAGATGTCAAATATGTACCTGGACAAGAAAAGCCATGTCAACAACTAGCGTTGTGATGACACCACACACGAGCCCCAAGACACCATTTGCCACTGTAGACGACCCAATGTCCACATCTATCTGCAAGGATCGATCACCATATTTTACTGTAAGAATTCAACTTAGCTAGACCATGTTCTAGTTTTTTTCTCAAGAAAACGCAAAAGGCTTGCGTCTCAATGTATTGAGAAGTAGAAAAAACAGTCAAGCCCAAGGGGGCAGTTTACAACTCAACGCAAAAAGTAAATTAGCGCACATCCCAGTCAGCTGGGAGAACAACTCGCAACCCAAGTGCACCCGCACGAGCCCATTGTTGGGCTTCATCCCTAATTCTAGTTGCTTGCCTGTTCTTTTCAGAAACAAAGGGTAAACCCACGTCCTCATTTTCATTCTAAGAAGGAAACCCAAAGAGCGAAATAGAAGATAAATTGCAAACTTACTTCCAGATAATTTGCTCCGCGAATATAGGTGATGTCAACTGCTTTGCCTAACAGACATGGTGTGCTGCCAACACTTTGGCGGACGATCCATGAGCCCTAAAAAGCAAACTGCATAGTTAGACACACGGAGCATAACCTTCCCACCAGAAAGTATCAAGAGGCATCTTACCCTTCCCTCTGTTCTACTAAATAGAGCATTTAATATTTATATTTCACATCAACCTCAGAGCATCAAGGATGTTGAAACCCATACCTTCGGTACAGATGGGATCAGCTTGAACCTACTATTGCGGAATTCATCATCGCCATCAACAAAGCGTTGCAATAAGGAGTTCGGTATCAGTTTCTTTGAAACAAAGTAGAAAACCATACTATAGTGAGTTGTGCCAGGAACCTGCAATAGCAAACTTAATCAGGAACAAGCTATGTATAAAATACAACAGTATGCAGCATCATCTAGCGTTGCTAGCTCAAAGTAAGGGCAAACAATGATGGTACAAGACATCAGTGGAGTGCCAGGAGCAAGGAGCTGTGACTACAAGATGTTACTGATCTTCAGCTCTGGGATTCTCCAATCAGAAGTATAATTCATCAAGGGTGAATGACCATACATATCTCTATTATTTGACATACTACATCAACTAAATCCCTCCGAAAGCATTTAAGTATGAGTATAATGTGGAAATAACTCAATAAACCGAACCTTTGGTTTCCTTAATAGACAGGTATTTTGAAACAGACTACTAAAGGTGGGACAGTTATAGTGAAAAGGGAGGGGGTAATTTTATAGGAATGCTTACTTGTAGATTTATTGCCAATGAAAAAAGACCCTTCTCAGCGGCAACCTAGAACAGAAGCAAAATAATATACATAAGAAAAGGATCAACTAGCAGGTGACTGGTAATGGACTTCACCTCATCTAACATGTTCATGGTTAGACAACATAAGAAATCTACAACAGAAACAGTCTTCAACAGAAAATCTTTAGTATATACATATGAAAAGTACACAATCATGGCTCATGGTGTTAATATTTTATTCTTTTAGACAACATGCAAAGCTGTTTCTTCATTAAGAGCAGCAACAACATGATAATTTGCCACTGAATAGCAAAAGATGAAAAACGCAGTCTTTACTTTAAAAAATGACTCCTGTGTACACTCCTGCCACACAATATGCAGAATATAAGTCCATCAAAGGCTGCAATGTTTTTTATTGACGTACGAATTAACATACTCTTCCACTAATAAACACATCAGTTTCACAAGCATATGTTTATTTATCTTCTATTTCTGCGGACTAATCAACAATATCAAGACTCAGTTATGAACTCACTTGAACAGCGCATCCTTTTCTTTTAGAAACATGATCCATTCGTTTCGCATTTTTAAACCAGTCAACAGCAACAAGCTCCATAAGAGGTTTTCCAGCAGGAACCTATAAATAAATAGTAAAGACTTATTACAAACATGGTCTAGAAATTAGTTAAAATGATTGTAGAACTCTTATAGAAAAATGATGTGTGATACACTGTTGGTAAAGATCAGAACCTTGCTTTTATCATATATAAAGTTCTTGCTTCGCACTCTGAAGTTATTTCCATCAGATATTCTCCAGCAATCACGACTGTCATCACGGTCATCCCGGCGTAAATTTCCAGAAAATACGGAAAAATCAATCGCATCTGAATCCTCCTCATCCAACCCTACAATTACAAACACATTATATGCAAACTAGTCCTGTTGTATAATTAACCTCAAGGAAGATGGAATTACAATTTACCTAGCAGTTTACCATCTGCATCCAGGTCACGAGTTGATGGCTGCATAGAAAAATTGAGACTTAAAAAATGCAAGGACAGAGGAATTGGAAAAATTATAAGCAAGTCATCAACCTCTTGTTCAGATTCAGGTAACTGAAAATCTTCATCTTCATCAGACTCTTCCTCAAGCACTGTAGAATGTCTACTTTGATCCACAGGAAGGCTGGTTTGCACAGTATTATCCTGCGCTTCTGTGCCTTTCTTGGAAGAAACTGGTAAGGCCATATTGTCCATAACAGGAATCCTAGGAAGTATTTGGCTTTCATCACTTTGTGAAAACCATTCCCTGAGCCCTGGCGAGGCAAAATGTAAGTGATAAAGCGTAAGATCAACTACCCAGAATATCAGAACGCATCTTAGACATCCACAAATGTGTAAAATAAAAAGAAAAGGGTAGCCAAAGCAGTACAAGAGACAATAAAATACGTACAAGAGTCTCCTCATTAAAATATGTACTAAGTTACATCTTAGTAATTATAGGCCAAATGATACCAGGGTTAGACATCAATTCAAGTGAACCGTATAGTAGAAACCATGGAAGATGCTTGCATGTCATGCGCGGGTTTCTTATTGCAAATATCTAGTCTAGCAAGCATAAATATTTGTCTTAAGTCTTAATTCTCGAGATTAAACAAAGGGCCAAAGATGTCCCATGTGGCCGGTGAAGGTTAGCGTACCACATAATGCAGAATGAGATTGGATTTTGTGCATTCATGTCATGTTCATGTGCTTGAAGTTTTGAAAAATCTGAATAAACAATCTCGATTTCTCTAAAGAAAACCTAAATCATTGCTAACCTAACAAAAATTCTTCTCATTTTATTGCCATCTAACTTTACCATTCATCATGGAATAAATTAAAATGTCCCCTGTGAAAAATCATCAGTATACAAAAGAAAGTAACCGAAATATAACTGTAGTCTAGCACAGCAGAAGGAATGTCATATCCACACTAGCACAATGCATGTGAATTGCTACGGTTGAGAAAACTATTCTAAATGTTTGAGATCTTTACTTGTACCAACCATGAAGATGTGCATATAAAGCACCAAGCTGTTAGTGCAAGCAGGAATGCATAACGCCTTTTAGACAAGATCTAAAGTCAAGTATTCTTGATAATCAGACAGTCATGAGAGAGTTGGCTGGTTCAACTCTAAGTCGGTTGAAATTTAAAATTAATGACCAAAATGTCTGGACACCACTAGAAGCCTAAGTTAATAATACCGCTCTAATCGAATCACTCACTCAGATTAGTTACTCAAAATGCTAAACTATGTATCACATTTATTCTGTGAACTGCACTACTGCTTAACATATTAAGACAAAGAAAGTTTATAGGGTTTATAAGGATATCTTGGAAATGTTGTTCGGAAAACTATTCCAAAACCAAAGAGTTGTACCAGCAACGCTGTTCAACATATGAAGGAGGCTATGCTGCTGAAATGAAGGTAAGTAGCCAACCCCCCAACCCTTCAAATCAATCTGCATAAGATGTTGTACTTGTGTTCGGACTCTCCCATTACGGCATTTCAGTGGAGAAATGTTGAACCCACCACCTAAAATAAATTTTAAAAAGAAAAAGTTAAACAAAGGAAATCTGGTTCCTACAGTAAATCAACATACGTGCAAATAATGTATTGAATTCATCAGTCAGTTTGTTACTCTCAATGTGTGCCCTCACAAATCCTGGTTGTGGACCACAATTTGGGTGCTCTCTGGATTGAAACAACACAACTGCAGATGAAAATTACAAGACGTGACCATCAATGGGACTCATGAAAACGGGTTACCATATGTCCAGTGCATGTACACTTGATGATATGTGAAAAAACTACAAGAATACCAACCGTAACTTCCATCGTCATTACGCCGCCAATATCGTACATAACAAAGATCACGGGGCCAAACAAACCTGTTAAGATGTTCATCAAAGATGTGACTTCAGTAATTAAATAGATGGTCGAAATTTACCAAACTGAGATATGGTTGAATATGAAACATAGTAACTCTAAATCTCAAAGGCACAAGATCGGAAAATGTGATGTTGTATTAGCCTAAGTTTCCCAGGGCTGCATTCAGTTAATTTAGAAATCGACATAGTTAGGCTAGAAAACAATTACATGTATCAGCTGAACAACAAAGTAGGCATCTGTTAATAATATAAGATAATGAAATCTGGGTTCGTAAATCATAGAAAGTTGTCTTGTGGCTTCCATCTGGTTCACATTTCTTGTTCAGCAAAGAAAGAAGGAAGATTCTAACAAAAGGTTAAACATACCCTGAAAACCATTCCAGTTGTAGCCTATGGTAGAGGATTGCGGTGTGGCCGTCGACCTCCTCCACTAGACTACCATACTGGAAGCTGCAGTCCCACCTTAAATAACAAAGAGAATAATAGTAAGGATAATTTTGTAAGAGGAAAGGGAATAGACAACTGATGAGTTGATTTGTCAAAACAACAGAAAATGTACTCAAAGCGGGTGCTGTCCATGCTCATCACAAGCTGAAATATAGCCTCACAAGAAGCCTCAACCACTCCAACAGCCTTCATTGCCCTGCTACAGCTTCTTGCCTATGAAAGGTACACAAGTATCAAGCACGAACGGAAACGGTTGAGAACAAAATATTCCAACTGCCAGTTCATGCCCAGAACCGTCAACTTACAAGGTAATCAACATCCTGGAGCTCCTCAAAAATGCGAAGACCTGACACAGATTTAAATTTAAAACCCCATCAAACAAGCAGTCCAGTAACAACAGAGAACCGCAGCAAGGAACAAAGAATGTTCTTAGTTTCTTACCATTCTGGCATCTGACAAGGCGCCAGTGTCCTCTAGAGAAAACTTGGGCAGGGCTTCCCTGGTCAGATATTCCTGTATCGTTTCCACGAGTCCAATCGTGCAATGATTCCGGAGGACCTACAAATGGCAAGAATATAGCAATTATTTAAGCACTGGAACAAAAAGCACATATGGAGTGAACAATCAACAAACAGACCATGTCACTGACCATTCCCAATTGTTGTTCTCCGCATCAATAATCGGTGATTGTCCTCCTCTTCTTCTTCCTCTTCATGACTATACCTGACAAAAGAAATTAAGGAACTGTGATTTCGTAACAAATAATATTCTACTAGGTTATGATTGAACAAATGTACAGTAGCATCATCAGATATACAGGTGTGTTGAGTGAACAAACTTGAAACTTAAGATACTTTTTAAAACAGAGCTATGACGGATTTATCATCAATTTTCTATAGGAAAACAAATTACTAAGGCATTTTAAAATGATTCCAAGTCATGTTCCCCTTCTCTCTTCAGCCTTGATCAAATCCTAGGTTCATAAAGTCATAAACTACAGAAATAACTAAACATTAGAAGAGATGAGAGGTATAACAGTCCCTAGGACCACGTAAAATGTTGACAAGGTTATCACACAATAGGATTTCAGAACAAAAAAAATAAGGGAACCATGAAAGTCGAGAATCAAGTTCCTCAACCACTAACAAAAAAAATAAGCGAACCATCACAGTGGATTGTACTAGCTAGAATACTACTCCCTCCGTTTGGAAATATAAGATGTTTTAGGTTTGTGAATTTGAACCTATACACTAAAAGGTGTCTAGATACATCTTCTTCACAAACCTAAAACATCTTATATTTCTAAACGGAGGGAGTAGTTGTCAACTGAAACAGGAAGATAGGTGATCCAGCCAAAGCATTATTAAATTGGTAAGAAGAAAATGCCAGTGATTTTGTATTAGAATTATCAACACATGAGTTCTCAGGAGAAAGCTAGTGATATTATAACAACAGAAACTAAGAACATATAGAAGTATATCAGAAAAAACTAGTATAAATGAACTAATATGGACAAAGTGCACACATGTAGATTACAAGCAGAACGCATAACTGGCAAAATAAACATGGCAGTCTGACACTTACTGACTGTCACGATCAGAGGAAGAAGATTTCCTTCCATTTTCTATGCTAGCATTTTGCTGCGATGAGTTAAATGCTGTATTACCATCAGGCAGCACTGCACCTTGTTGCTGCATCAGTTTAGATTAGAAGAATCAATTTAGGTGCATTTGGGCATATGCAGTGAAATAGATTATTGGCAGGCTGTGGAGAAAAAATTAAGCAACGAATAGCCTTCGTCAATTGACATAGACTCCTGATTATTGATTAATTTCATAAACACTAATAGGGGTACCAATACTGTGTATGTTTGCATGTTCTTATTCGGGAATCCTTTAAGTGACAAAGAATCTCTCAGCAATTACTGGAACCATATACATGCAGGATTTAGGATTTGCAAATGTTAAACCTGATCAATGACCATCTCAATTTTCTCCTTCCAAATTAGAGCCTCCTGGATGTTGAATGCCGCCATCTGGTATTAAGTTAGAGAAAGGTAATGTCAAAACTTAACACAAATAACATGACTCGTAGGACTACTAAGGATTCACATATGGAAAACTTAGCAGACAAGTAGGAAACTTTTCTTTTTCTCAGCAACAAATGAAGTTGCTCCAAATGAATAAATCATAGTACAACGATGGCAACTAAACCGGTAGCAGTCTAGTGGCACTTGAAGACCAATTGCAGTAACAGTAGGTACATGATAGCCGAAATGGCAGTGCAGTACTGAGAGGAACAAGGAAATGGGCTTGGTACCGTGATGCGGTGGTGCTTCTCCCTTTTGTTGTAGACACTCAAGACGTAGAGCATCTGTCGGTGAGCAAAGGAAATTGTGTTGGAGTAAAGACCATGCTGGCTGAGAGGAAGGAAGGAAGGAAGTGCAAGCATGTTGTAGCAAAGGAAAAAAGTGCACATACATGGCCATGGTGCATTTTGAGGCCCCTGTCCTCGACCCTGCAGTTGCCGTCGATGAGGAGGGACTTGATGGGGAGCTTGGGCATCTTGTGCTGCGGCTTGCGCTTGAAGTAGGACAGCAGCCGGGTCTCCAGCACGAAGTAGCGCATGTGGATGAAGGAGCGCCCGATCTTGCGGCGGCCGTGCCGGACCATCCACCCCTCGTAGACCACGGCCGACGAAGACGACGACATGTCGAAGGCGAGGGCGAGGGCGAGGGAGGCGCGTGCCGGCCTACCAGGACGGCGGGACGAAGGCTTGACGACGCCCGGGCACCAGCGCGGCGGGAGGTCTTCGGGCCGCGGGCGCCGGGGTCGTCCAGATCCGAAGATCCGCTGGCAAAGCACGCCGCGATGATGAGGCCGGCGGCACGGAGAAGGGGGTGGAGAGAGCGTGGCCAAGTCCAACCCGGGAAAGGCGGGGGCGGCGCCGGCAGGTAGGGGGCGGCGACCGGCGGCAGGGGGGCAATTTGTTTGATCTTTTTAACCCCCAGCTTCTCCCTGGTACTCTCTGACGATTTGGACTCCCTTGACTGTGACTGGCCTTCTTTCTTTCTTTTTTGGGAGAAGTACACAGTGACTGATTTTTTTATTCTTTTTTTGCTCCACATATCATTTGTCCCTTCACCTTGAAAGAAAATAGATACAGAATAGATTATTTGCCCCTTCTAAAATCTTTGAGTCATTTCACATTATCTATTTGATGAGTTATTTGAGGCAACGTTTCAAGACAAAGTTACCCCTAATGGGTTCAACCGCAAAATGTATGGCAAATGGAACTTTAAGTTAAAAATAGGTGCATATAGTAAGAATGTTGTGTGTAGCAAGATCCAAGATCCAGACAAGTGAAGTAAGAATGTTCTAAATTTTAACAAGTAAAGGAACAATAGCCATATAGAAAAAATATACGATGTGGAATTCTACAAGTGGCTCACATGAAAGTAAATTCAATATACAAGTTGTAAGTTCAAGTTGCCCCTAATGGATTCAGTCGTAGGATGTGTGGGAAATGGAATTTTATGTTAAAAATAGGTGCATTAGTTCATTTTCTATTAGGCATGATCTTTAAACCCCAGCTTTCATGGTACTAACATTTTTCCGAAGAGAGAAGTACTATGACTGATTTCAATTTACTTTTGCCATATCTTTGTTTAGATCGTTTTTCTAGAAACAGGAGAGTTCACTTCGCCTAATAGGAATTTTGATATGTGTGAAAAAAGTATTTTATTTATAAAATTGGTGCAATAGCTCATTTTTATTGTGAAATGATTAAATTAATTTTTAATACGAAATGTTTGTTTCTGCCGTGCCTCAAATTATGCAAGGTTGGGTATTGGGTTTGCTTTTCAAGGTTGGATTAGGCTTGAATAGTCTAATAAAAAACCTAGTCTGGCCCATGGTACGTCCATTTTTTTTAAGAACAATGTAACTTTATTAGCTCATCATAACAATCAACATCAAGCATGTTTTGAAGTAAAGTTGGGCTCTCCTCAATCCAATCTGCGGACACATTGTTCAAACACACATAGCGTGGTCGAGGGGTTGGTCAAGCGACGATCAAAAACAATAGAAAAGTTCTCAAAACCTAGACTTAAGACAGTAACTTCTTCGAGGAGAGAGGTAATCACAAGTCGATTCCTCGTCCTTGAGTCCCATGGCTGCACAAGCTCCAAACATTCTGTTTCAATGATGATACGACTGAAAATTACGAGCTTGGGCAATGATAGCGACATCACGAAGAGCCAAAGCTTCCGTTGTCAAAGGATCGATGATACCTCGGTAGGCCATATGCCAATGTCTGGACTATTCCATTTGCAGATCGCCTCCTCCCTTGTAGGGAACACATTCGGATGATGGATCTCAAGCTCCATCAACGTCTTATGTACTACTTGGACTGCAGTATCTAGATCAAAACCCTTCTCATTGCGCGTCCATCTATTCCTCGATGACCATATGGACCACATCACTATGATCACTTTTTGGCTCGGTCTTCCCGTAACCATGATGTGTGCACCCAGTGTTGACGTGGGACACTTTGTTGGAACTCCAAGAGCAAGGTGTGATGAGCACAGCAGCAAGTTTCCCTTAGTAGAGACCGAGGTTATCGAACCTGAAGGAGGAAGGAAACGTCTCAAAGGTGTTGCAAGCAACGTGGAGACCTGTACAACACAAACTCAAGACTTTGTCCCAACGAATCAGTGAGGTTGTCAAGCTCACCGGTTTGCTGTAACAAAGGATTAAACGTATGGTGTGGAAGGTAATGGTTTGCAGCAAGTAAACAAGTAACAGTGGAAGATGTATCAATGGTAAAGATTGGACCGGGGTCCATAGTTCACTAGAGGTGCTCTTCTTAGATAAACAACATGGCATGAAGGGTAAACAAATTACAGTAGGGCAATTGACAGAAACTGAGCAAGGCATAACAATGCAATTACTAGTCAGAAAGATCCTATGAGATTCGATTGGGCAATACAGCAAGATACATAGACCGCTATCCAACTACATCTATGTTGGGGAGGTAACCCCGGATAGGGTAAAGACGGGGAAAGACTAAAGGATGTCCCCCGTCCAGTTTCCGAGTTACAGTCTGAATCGGTTGAATCCTATAGAAGTCGGCCGAGATAGGAAAGGGCAGGACCCTTATAATGATGGTAAGGCATTACCCGGCTGAGATACTGCGTAAGTCGGCCAGGTTAGCCCGAGTAATCTTGATGTAGGTGAAGGACAAGCCGAGTTACGCGAGGCAGGGCCGAATGATACGAAGCTTGCAGGAGAAGGAGAAGCCTAAAGTCAAACTCTAGCCGCAGGCTAGGGAGAATCAGAGCGGAGCCAAGCACTAGGGACAAAGGCGCAGAGCGACAGAGAGGCAGAAGGAGGTCACGGAGGTGACAGTTCTGAAGCCCGAGGCGCACAGGAGGGGCCCTCTGGAACCTTGCCGTCATTGGGGGAGTGACAGGGAAAGGGGGCGCCGAACTACTATATTGGGACAAGCATATTCCTCGAATATGCTTGCCACGTCAGCCCTAAAGGAGCCCAAGGCTCTCCTTTATAAGGGGAGGCATGGACCCTAAGGAGGGGATCGGCTCATTTAGTACTGTTAGGCTGGTAAAGTTCTTCTTTCCTCCTTGTACACAGCTCAAGGAGCACTTGTAGCCCTAGGAAGGAGAAATAAAGATCTTTGCCTTTGCCTTCTGCGTGTAGAATCAACTACATCTTCCCTCCCCAGATCCCTCTAGCATCCATTAGCCCCATAGTTTAGCCTACCCATGGCATCTGTCGTGCCACCACCACGACAATCTATGACTAGAAGTCCGCCTTTAGGTTATCATCCGAACCCCCTCCAGTATTAAGTTGCAAGCAACAGACAACTGCTTTAAGCAAAGTGTGTAAGGTAAACAGTCCACATGTTCCATGAACAAGAGACCGTTGTTTTCTCCCTAGTAGCAACAAAGATATCTACAAATCAAGAGATTATTGTCACTTCCTTGGAAACTAGAGGCATGAACCCACTATCGAGCATAAATACCCCCTCTTGGAGTCACTAGCAACTACTTGGCCAAGATAGCTACTAACAACGGAGAGCATGCAAGATCACAAACAACACAGACATGATAGAATCATAAAGACAAAACCATTAATCAAACCAACATAATAATCTCAATATCCATCGGATCCCTGCAAACACAACATGCATGATTACAAATAGATTAGATCGTGATCATGAACGGAGCTCACAAGATCTATACATGAAAGCACAAAGGAGGAGATACAACCATCTAGCTACTACATGGACCCATAGTCCAAGGTGGAACTACTCACGCATCATACCAGAGAGAAGGCCTCCGGGATGATCTCCCCTTCGGCAGGGTGCCGAGAAGAACTTCAGATCCCCCTGATCTAGGGACGATGGTGGCAGCGGCTACAGACGGTTTCGTGGAGATTTGATCGGGTGCTTAGGGTTTCTGCACCTGGGGCTTCTTATAGGCGAAGGGGGAGGCCGAGGCAGCGGCCAGGGGCCCCACACCGCTCCAAGGCATGGGGCAGGACCCACCCGCGCCTAGGGTGGGTCTGGCCGTCCTGGCCGGCATCTCTGGCTTTCCTCTGGACTTCTTGTTCCCCACGGAAAGTAATTGACTTTGACGTTTGTCCCGTCCAATTCCGAGAATATTTCTTTACTAACTTTTCTGAAACCAAAAACAGCATAAAACAGGCATCTGGCACTGTTGCAACTTGTTAATAGGTTAGTACCAGAAAACATGTAAAAAACACCTTAAAGTGTAGACAAAGCAAAGCAAAGTATATACTAAACAAGCATGGAGCATCAAAAATTATAGATACGTTTCCAACGTATCAGCATCCCCAAGCTTAACTCCTGCTCGTCCTCGAGTAGGTAAGTGATAAAAGAATAATTTTTTAGGTGACATGCACCCTCACAATAAAGATCCAACCATTTGCAAGCATTGAAAGCTGGGATCAAAGAACTCTAAACATGTGCATGAAAGATGGAGTTCTAACAATAGGACATAGTAACTATGCATGCAATATGACAAGCTACAAACAAAGATCATGAATAATATGCAATGAAAAACATTTGTTTGTTTCATATATAGAAAACATAGCATAGTGACAATCAGCTTGTCCCTCATAGAGTAGCAAATAGATGCATATGACACCTTCAAAGTTCACAAGGGTGACTAGAAACAAATAGCACAAGACCAAGTAATATCACAATATGCATCAATCAATAAGCTTGGAACACTGCACACAGAATGACAACTATGCTCTCTTAATGGTGCCTAAAGGTAGAAGGTGGAGACTCGATAGTGGTGGAAGAAATACCCTTTTTTGTAAAGGAAGCAGGGATTACAAGTTTCAAAAAGAGCTTTCAAAAGTTATGGTACTTGTTAGCTTTCAGCCCTCATTGCCCCTATCATAAGCATCTTGAAGCGGTTAAGGTTAAAGTGGCAAAGATGGAGTATATGCTTGACGAAGTATAAGTTGGCAATCTCAAGTCCCTTAAATACGAGGGCCACACCTCATGCATACTCAAATTTGGGCCCAGGTAAGTTCTTGTCATTGTAAGTATTTGCATATCATTGAGAACCGCCAACGGGGTACCCCTTGCACATGGTACAGGAGCTTTCCCATAATCAAAATGACAAGGCAAGCAGACAATGAGCATCTCAGCAATCTTTTTATTTACCATATGCATAGCTTTTTATTGATGATGCTTCATAGATAGCTCATTATGGTGATGCTGCAAGTTTCCACCATGATTAGGCATGGCTTAGGCTAGCGGCCCAGGCGTTTCTCTAACACAGAATACAAACTCCATGAACTTACAAGTTCCCTCTTTATTTCGCACCGGTGACATCCATAGACAAAAGAGCATGATATCAACTGAGTACAAAGTACAAGTGCAATGTTCAAAACGTTCTCCGTGACAGCACGGCTCTGCTAATTCGAACTTATAAGTGCAAGCATATACAACAAAGTTGTCACAATGGTTCAAGTTTATTAGGGGCAAAGAATATAAAGTGTGTCATCAAGTTCGTGAGGGTTTTAATAACTAAGTTTTAACATAACAAAATAGTTTTTAATTGGAAGATAGTTGAAAACAAGAATATACTTGGAATGGTGTATCACACCATGCATAGGAGTTTATAGTGGACACTTTGGAAAAACTTGGTTTCTTGAAAGTTGGAAGCATGAGTAGAACTTACTCATACAAGTGGAGGCTAGCAAAAAGACTGGGAGCAACCAACTAAGAGAGCATAATGGCCATAATCATGCAGAGCAACAAAGCATATTAATCAAAGCAAAGAGTGGTACGACAAGTCAAGGACTAAATGATCATAGAGGCTAATGGTAACTTGTCATAGTCATAACATGGTGTGAGCATATGCCAAGTCAACCCAAGCAAAGCATCAAAGGAGAATACCACAATACTATGCTTTTGGATGCTAAAACAACGCATAATTTCTTCAAGGCACACTAAGCAATCCCAATTGTTTGGAACAAGACATGCTACAGCAATAATCACAAAGCATAAGGTCAAAACAACACCTAGCATGTGATGCTAAAGTCTAAGTCACAGTCATTGCAAGCTCCTCTTGCACTTCAAGCAAGAACTTACTACTCCTTTCCAACACCAAGCAACTTATTTGCAAAACAACACAGCAAGAACGGGGATCCAAACTTCTTTATTCAAGCAAACTAAACAACCTAAGCAAAGCAAATGAAAACTAAGACGCTCCAAGAACAACACAACTGAGCATGAAATAATAAAAACGAAGTGTCTAGACAGACCTGAGCTTTTTATTGATAAAGAAGGGGATGCCTTGGACATCCCCAAGCTTTGACGCTTGTACCTCTTGGATATTTCTTGGGGTGACACAATGGTGGCATCCCCAAGCTTGATATTTTGTCCATTCTTCATCTCATTGCATCATTCTCTCTCTACACCTAAAATTTTTCCTTCATACAATACTTCACACAATCTTCATTAGCAACATTAGTTTATTCAAAAGATATTAGACCTCTAGCAAAGCTTTGTAACAGTAAGGCTTTTCACTAAAAACACAAGCTACTGTAGTAACTTCTTCAAAAAGCTCAATTCACCTAAAGAGAACTCAAAAAGGAATCAATAAGAAGCAAATGCAAATAATGACAGAAATCTGTCAAAACAGACCAACGGGTAGAAACCGATTTTTTCGAACATCTTCTGTTGCTCAAATCAAAAGGTGTTGAACTAACGAAAGTTAGCTAACATACTGGGGGATTTATTCGTAAATTTTGAGCTCAAACCGAGTTACAACGACTCCCCACGAATTTTATTGGTGGAGGACAGATATCTGTTTCAGGACAACAACTCCCCAAATCTTACTTCCCTCTCATTAGAGGTCATTCTTGGCACAAAAAGCAAACAAAAAGGACAAGGAGAGGTCATTACTGAAGTAATAATTTCCAAGACTCAAGGAAACTCTTGGGTTATCTCTCAACAAGTACTTTTCTTTAACGCCTTTAAGTTAGGCACAAGAAGCAAGGAGAATCAAGTATTTTCAAATGATGAAGCATTAACGTCAAATCTTGATTTCAAAGGAGGAGAAAAAAGCAACCTCTCTCTTCTTATAGGGAAGTGTTCAATACTTTTCTTGAATATAAAATGATATTTAATGGCGCCTTCTTTTATATCAATGATAGCACCAATTGTTCTAAGAAAAGGTCTTCCCAAAGTAATAGGACAAGAAGCATTGTATTCAACATCTAAAACATAGAAATCAACAGGGACATAATCATTGTTAACCATAATGAGAACATCATTAATACTCCCCATGAGTTTCTTCTTAGCATTATCATTGAGTGGGACATCTAAATAACAATCTTCCAATGGTGTCAAATCAAGCATTTCATAAATCTTTCTAGGCATAATAGAGACACTAGAACCAAGATCACATGAAGCTTTGAGATCAAAGTCATTCACTTGCATATTAATAATGGGTTCCCAACTATCTTCTACTTTCCTAGGAATAGAAGCTTTGTGTTTTAGCTTCTCTTCCTTAATTTTCACAAGAGCATCTGTAATATGTTTAGTGAAAGCAACATGCATATCACTAGCATCAGGACTTCTAGCGAGCTTTTGCAAGAACATAATCACTTCAGAAACATTGCAACCATCAATATCAAAGTCAAACTTAGCATCACTAGTAGTAGGCTCAATAGGCTTAGGCATAGTAGGAGGAGGAATAGGGACTACTTGTGGTTTAGTGGTGATGGTTCACACACTATTGTTTCTATCAATTTCAGCTTCCTTTTCCCACTTAGCATGAAGTTGAGCTAACAGCCTAACATTTTCATCAATAGTAACTTGTATGGCATGAGCAGTAGCAAAGGTGTTTTCCATAGTTTCAGGTTTAGCAGCCATTTTATTAATCAAGGAAGACTGAGCTTCAGACAAGGAGGATATATTTTTCTCAATAGTTAAAAGCTTTTCCTCTATAGTCTTATTGAAAGTGGTTTGTTTACTAATAAATTCCTTGAGGATGACTTCAAGTTCAGAGGGGCACTTCTAGCATTATTGTAAGAGCTTTATAGGAATTGCCATTATTAGGAGGATAAGGCCTATAATTGTTGTTGCTACCAAAATTATTCCTATAGGCATTGTTGTTGAAATTGTTGTTTCTAATGAAGTTCATGTCAACTTGCTCTTCTTGAGCAACCAAAAAGGCTAAGGGAACACTATTAGGATCTAAAGGAGCTTTCCCATTAACAAGCATAACCATAATAACGTCAATCTTTTCACTCAAAGAGGAAGTTTCCTCAACATAATTTACCTTCTTACCATGTGGAGCTCTCTCAGTGTGCCATTCAGAGTAGTTAACCATCATATTATCAAGGAGCCTTGTTGTAGCACCCAAAGTGAGGCCCATAAAGGTACCTCCAGCAGCTGAATCCAACAGATTTCTTGAGGAGAAGTTCAAACCTGCATAAAAAGTCTGAATAATCATCCAAGCAGTGAATCCATGAGTAGGGCAATTTTTAACCAAAGATTTCATTCTTTCCCAAGCTCGAGCAACATGTTCACTATCAAGTTGTTTAAATTTCATAATGTCACTTCTCATAGATATAATCTTAGCAAGAGGATAGTACTTTCCAATAAAAGCATCTTTGCACCTAGTCCAAGAATGAATACTATTTTTAGGCAAAGAAAGCAACCATTCTTTAGCTTTTCCCCTGAAGGAGAAAGGAAAAAGCTTGAGCTTAATAATATATCCATCTACATCCTTATATTTTTGCATCTCACAAAGTTCAACAAAGCTATTGAAATGGGCAGCAGGATCATCAGAACCAGCACCAAAAAATTGCTCTCTCATCACAAGATTCAACAAAGCAGAACTAATTTCATAAAAGGTAGCATCAGGAGCAGGTGGAGCAATAGGAGTGCTTAGGAAATCATTGTTGTTGGTGCTAGTGAAGTCACACAACTTGGTGTTCTCAGCAGAGTTCATTTTGGCAAAGGTGGGCAAGCCAAAAAGAGCAGCAGCTAGAGCAGGAACTAATTCGATTGGGCAATACAACAAGATACATAGACCGCCATCCAACTGCATCTATAAATAGAAGTCTGCCTTCAGGTTATCATCCGAACCCCCTCCAGTATTAAGTTGCAAGCAACAGACAACTGCTTTAAGCAAAGTGTGTAAGGTAAACAGTCCACATGTTCCATGAACAAGAGACCGTTGTTTTCTCCCTAGTAGCAACAACACATCTACAACCGAAGAGATTATTGTCACTTCCCTTGGAAACTAGAGGCATGAACCCACTATCGAGCATAAATACCCCCTCTTGGAGTCACTAGCAACTACTTGGCCAAGATAGCTACTAACAACGAAGAGCATACAAGATCACAAACAACACATACATGATAGAATCATAAATACAAAACCATTAATCAAACCAACATAATAATCTCAATATCCATCGGATCCCCGCAAACACAACATGCATGATTACAAATATATTAGATCTTGATCATGAACGGATCTCACAAGATCTATACATGAAAGCACAAAGGAGGAGATACAACCATCTAGCTACTACATGGACCCATAGTCCAAGATGGAACTACTCACGCTTCATACCGGAGGCTGTCATGATGAAAAAGAAGGCCTCCGGGATGATCTCATGTCCCTTGAGTACGAGGGCCACTCCTCATGCTACTCAACTTTAGTTACCTATAAGTTTTTGTCATCGTAAATACATGCGTATCATAGAGAACCGCCAATGGGGTACCCCTTGCACATGATACAGGAGCTATCCCATAATCAAAATGACAAGGCAAGCAGACAATGAGCATCTCAGCGATCTTTTTATTTTCTATTTGCATAGGTTTTTATTGAGGATGCTTCACAGATTGCTCATTATGGTTATGCTGCAAGTTTCCACCATGATTAGGCATGGCTTAGGTTAGCGGCCCAGGCATTTCTCTAACACATATATATAAATCCATGAACTCACAAGATCCCCTTTTATTTCACACCGACGACATCCGCAAACAAAAGAGCATGATATCAACTGGATATGTATCTATAAATGTTGAAAGCGTCCCCCGTGACAACATGGTTTTGCTAACTCCCAGCCTATAATTTGCAAGCATATAACTTTCATGGACAGTCACAATGGTTCAGGTTTATTAAGTACAAGGAATAAAGTGTGTCATCAAGTTCGTGAGAGTTTTACTAACTAACTTTCTCAAAATAGTCAAACATTTTATTTGGAAGAAAACAAGGCATAATGAATATGCATAGAATTATCAAATGATGCTAATAGGTAGGTATGGTGTACACTATTGGCACTATTGGTTTTGGAGAGTTGGATGCACAAGTAGAGCTCATACTCAGTGCAAGCGAAGGCTAGAAATAGAGAGGGAGTGGCAAACGAAAGAGGAATAACTATCATAATCATGCTTGCAACAAAACATGACTAATTATGGCATGAAAGTGATACAAGAACTCTGAGGCAAAATAAATCATCGAGGCTTACTGACTATTTTTTAGTCATATGCATGAATGAGCATGTGCCGAGTTGATTCACATGAAACATTCAGAGGAGGATACCACAATATCATACCAAAATATGAATAGAACAATGCAAACAAACATTCATATGACATGCTAAAAACTATTAGCAAGCTGGAGCTAATCATAAGAGAGCAAGAACTACTAAGCATTCATATATAACATACACCTTATATGAACAGACTAAGCACGCTCACAATGATGAGTATATGTACAAAAATGAAAACAAATAGAGTTCGTTACCAGCCTCTTACCACACCTCAAGTTGTCTTAATCTTCATTATTTCTCTTCACTTGTGTGTCTTGAATAATAACATGAACCAAACTCCACTGAGGACTGCTGAACCCTACAAAGAACTTCACAAAACCAAAGAAGAACAACAATTTTTTGGTGTTTTCGATTTTTTTTAAAAGCAAGCACACAAAGCAAAATCTTTTTGATTTTTCTTTAAGGCAAACAAAAGCTAAAAAGCAAAGAAACAAACCAAGAGAAACAACGAAAATATTTTTGGTATTTTTTGTGTTTTGAGAGAGCAGAAACAAAAACCAAGACGAAAGCGAAACATGGATATACAAAGAACCGACGAAACATGATATATATATATGAGTGCGATATCGGTATACCTCCCCCAAGCTTAGGCTTTTGGCCTAAGTGGGGCTCAAATCCATGGTGACCAAGAAGTTACACCTCCATAATACGACGAAGAGGCCCCTTCGTCCTGGTACGAGCTCGAGGACGCCCCTATGTAGTGCACAGAGGGGTCGTATGAGGGCACATCCCCCTGGTAGTGTTCGTGGAAACCACGAATGTGTAGCTGCTCGTCCATCTCCTCCTTGGAGCATGACAAAGGTCCCTGGGAAATACTGAACAAAGTTGTTTGGGGCAAAGGAATTTCTCTCTCTTCCCCGTCAGTAAACATCATCCTATAAACCAAACTATCAAGGGTAGAGCTAGTAGTGACAAAGTGATGCGCTTTCATGGCAGCTAAATCAAGTCTCTAAGGAGCCAAAACTGTATCATTTGGATCAACAGAAAGGATAGGGAAGCAACAACACGTGTAGGAATAATACCCCATAAATGGGTCCCTTAGCAGCTAAACGACGAGCAATGAGAGAACCAAGATTATACCTGGTTTCATTGTTGAGTGCAGCAGCTAAAAACGTCAAACGATAGTTGGAAATATTGTTAGTGTTCTCCCTACCGAGAACACTAGTGGCAAGATAATAAGCAAAATACCTGATAGCTGGGAGTTGAATATTTCTTATCTTTTCGCGCTGGGCTCTGCGGTCATCATCATTGGTTATCCCGCGGTAGAGTTCCAACAAATCAGTGGGTTGAGCTGGAATATTCTTCATCGTCCCAGTTGTGCCAATACCCAAGATTTCACAAAAATTCTTCAATGTCATGGAGATAGGCCTATTATAGATTTTGAACGACACATCTGACTTGAAAGGGCTATTAGAAAAATAAAAACTCTCCACAAAGGTTTTGGTGAGCATAGCGTACTGCACACTCTCATCCTGCATATAACTAGTTAGTCCAACCGCCCGAACCAAGGTTAGGAAATCATTGAGAATCCCTGCAGCCCGCAAAAATGTAGGACAAGGAAAGGTAGAAGGGTGCGCATCCCCCTCATCTCCCTCGTCGCCAAAACACGGTGTAATGAGATCATCATTGTATGATGGCCTAGCTCGAGAGGATGATCTTGAAGGCCTTGTCCTGCTAGGTGCATCACTCTCAAATATTTATCCAAAGGTGTGGTTGTCCATGACCTCTTTTTTCTGAAATTTTTAGACAAACATCAAACCAAGTAATTTCCAAGTTAATAGATGATGAGGAACTACTATAGGAACTTTCTAGAGGGCTAAACATTCATCAAAATGAAAACTCTAAGCATAGAAAAAGCATGCAAGCTCACACAACTTGACACCTATAGCAGCAAAATACTCAAGATACAATCTACCAATCACAAATCTAATTGGACAAGCGGAGGAGGCACATACCAAGGAGCAATCCCTCCAAAAATCAGCAGCAAAGATGGGCTGAGCAAGGAGATCGAAAATCGGGAGCAAGAACAACAGGAACTCGAGCTTCAGAAATTTTCTGGTGCTTTTCGGGAGAGACAAAGAAGTGGCTGAGAGGAGGCAACTTGGAGGGCCATAGGTGGGCCCCACCCAGGCTAGGCGTGCCCTGGGGGCTAGCCGTGCCACCAGGGGTGTGCTGGCCTGGTGGGTCCCCCTAGGCCACTCCAGGTGTCCCTCTGCCCCTTTTTTCGAGGAAAATTTTAATATGAATTTTCTGGAATTTTTTGGGAAACTTTATTTTTGGCAAATTTTCAGGTTATGAAAATTGATTTTCTCACAGAAAAAGTTTTTTTTAGAAGAAGCAAAAGCAAACAAAAACCAAAACTACAGAAGTTTTAAGACACTCTAACAAGCAAACAACTAGCAAAACAGTGGCGGAGCCAACTCAATCACTAAGCCTGGGCAGGCTTTGCATGCAGCTGTATTGATCAAGATTTGTCCTAAAAATTCCTTACTTAAGCTAGTTCTATCCTGTAAACCACAAAGGTAATTAGCAGCTAGAGCCCGGGCAGCCGCCCGGGCATGCCGGCCTGTAGCTCCGCCACTGTAGCAAAACTAAAGCTAACAAGAAAAAGAGCAAAGACTAGGAAGGAGAAAAATAAAAGTGAGCAAGTATAACCACTATGAAAGCATTGTTTTGTTAATTAAAGTCCCTTTGTTAACAAGGTTGATCAAGTCTTGTTACCAAACAATCTTATATGAAACAAAACTTTGCATTCCACAAAGAGATTATGTTACCTCAAACTTGATAGCAATGGTCCCAATCATAATAGTTTCAAAACTTTCTTGTGGAATGGGACAATATATTTCTCCAACTTTGATGCTCTCAATATTTTCAATGGAATTCAGGCAATAGCTCTTATCAACCTTCTTGGGGAAAAGGCATAGGTTTCTGCACCCAAGGTTCTCTTTCACTACCATGTTTATTAGCAATAAAATCTTCCTTAGTGTACCTAGTGTTCTTAGTGTGCTTCTCAGGTTCTTCCTCAACTTCCTCCTTGTCAGGAGCATCATTTTTATCACCACTTTCAGTTTCAGCATCAGAGACTGATATACTATTAGGATCTACAGCAGGTTCAGAGGGTTCCTCAACTATTTTGTGTTTCTTTTTCTTTCTCTTACGAGGACTACCACTACTTTCAACTTGTTGAGAATCCTGCTCAATTCTTTTAGGGTGTCCTTCGGGGTATAAATGATCTTGAGTAGCTATACCACTCCTAGTTCTAATTCCATAAGCATGTTTATATCCTGAGGCATTAACTAGCATAACCCTCTGTACCTTAGCAAGTTGATCAATTTGATTTTGAACCATTTGAAAGTGTTTACAAAGCATTTTAACATCATTAGCAGTTATTTCCATAATATCTTTCAACTCATTAATAGCTCTAGAGTTTTCCAATAAATGATTCTGAACTTGTTTATTAAAATTACCTTATTTAACAATAAATGTGTCAAGTTCATATAAGCATTGATCGGGAGGCTTACCATAGGGAATATCACCTTCATCAAAGTGGAGAGAGTGTACCTCAATAGTAGATGAGTGGGGAATTGTCTTACATAATTCCTCTACAGGAGGTAGATTCTTCACATCTTCATCTCTAATACCTTTCTCCAGGATGTGTATGAATCAAGGCACAAAACCTTGTCCATGACTCAGACAATTTCTCTTCTTCTCCCTATTTAAAATCAAAAAATCTTTGCAAAGCAGCATGTATAACACTTGGAGGAAAATATTTCTGGAAGAAAGAAGCAATCAGACAATTAATCAATGGATCCAGGAGGTAATTTATTAAACCAAGCTTTAGCTTCCCCTTTAGGTGAAAAAGGGAAGATCTTTGTAACAAAGTACTTGCGCATCTTAAAATCATCAGAAAATAAAGCATTCATAGTGGAAAGCTCGTTCATATGTGTCACAACAGTCTCACTCTCAGTCTCACAAAAAGGTTCTTTCTCAACAATGTCTAAATAGGATAAATCAAGAGAGAAATCATAATCTTCATATTTAATATCTATGGGAGAAGTGGCAAACTTAGGATCAGAAGAAAATTTAGAAATAATGGTACGTCTCTCAAGGAGACTCCTAATAGCACTAGCACCATGTGTGTTTTGGTACTCTTCAATAAAATCATCGGTCATTTCAATGTAACCATCACTAATATCATATCTCTCTCTAGACTTAGGTGAGCTAACAGGTGTAACAGTGTCTTCACTAGGAGTTTCAGTGTTTCTCAAAATAGTTTTAGCAATAGTAGCATCTAGGAAAGGACCTAATGAACCACTCACATCAAGCATAGTAGAAGTAACATCATGAGTATCAGAAGCAGTTTCATATTCAGTAGTAGCAGTGTGTGTAGCATGTGTATATGGTGGTGGTGTGATAAGCTTACTTATAATAGCCGGTGAATCAAGAGCAGCAAAGGTGTTTAGGATAGTACCTCTTCTTATAGTGGATGGTAAAATAGGAAACTTTCCATCACGAGACTTCCCCATGATGAAAGGAATAGCAGTGAACAATAATAGATCCAAGTGAACTTACAAATAAATAAAGCTATGCTCCCCGACAATGGTGCCAGAAAATAGTCTTGATGACCCACAAGTATAGGGGATCGCAACAGTCTTCGAGGGTAGTATTACCCAATTTATTGATTCGACATAAGGGGAGCCAAAGAATACTTGCAAGCCTTAACAACTGAGTTGTTAATTCAGATGCACCTGGAAATAGTATTGCTCACAGAAGTTTATCAGTAGCAACAGTTTTGTAGTAGCAAAAGCAAAACAACAACAACAACAGTAAAACAAGAGCAATAGTAACAGTAGTAGCAAACAGTAGGATATAAGTGCGGTAGGCATTGAGATGGATGGACGGGCGTTGCATGAATAAGACTAAACATGTAACTTCAAGATCTAGGGCAATTACAGATAAATAAGATAAAGCATCGAAGTACTAAATAATCATAGACATGTGCTCCATATAAAGTCATACGTGCTCGCAATGAGAACTTGCACAACATCTTTTGTCCTGCCAGCCCATTGCAGCGCGGCCTCAAGGGAACTACTGGCAATTAAGGCACTCCTTTTAATAGAGCACCGGAGCAAAGCATTAACACTCCATGAACACACGTGATCCTCACATCACAGCCATCCCCTTCGGTTATCCCAATTTCTGTTACTTCAGGGCCTTCGGATCCGGACAATGATATGTGTACACAACTTGCAGATAAGATCACAAACAATACTATCATAATGAATCAATAATAAGTTCAGATCTGAGATCATGACACTCGGGCCCTAATGACAAGCATTAAGCACAACAATTTGCAACAAAGTCAAATAGCACTAATAGAGATACTAGGCACCATGCCCTAACAATCTTATTCGATTACATGATAGAACTCATCCAATCCCTACCATCCCCATAGCCTACAGCGGGGTATTACTCACTCATGGATAGGGGAAACATGGATGGTTGATGGAGAGGCGTTGGTGATGATGACGACGATGATCCTCTCCAAATTCCCCGTCCTGGCAGGGTGCCAGAATGGAGTTTCTGGTTCCGAATCGCGATTTTTGGTGGTGACGATGCAACAGAACTCTTTCTGGAAAAATGTCGAACCCTTCCTGAGTTTTTAGGTCAAGGCGCAACTTATAGGCGAAGAGGGAGGCCGAGGGGGTGCCTGGGCCCACCCGCGCGGCAGGGGTGTGTGGGCCCCTCAGGACTCCACTCCGTCTCGTATTCTGGCTCCGTGAATCTTCTGGTGAAATAGGATTTTTGGCATATTTTTCGGGATTTTTCCTGATAGTTGATTTTCTGCACAAAAACCAGACACCAAGGTAATTCTGCTGAAAACAGCGTCAGTCCGTGTTAGTTGTATCCAAATATCACAAGTTTAGAGGAGAAATAATAGCAAAAGTGTTCGGGAAAGTAGATATGTTTTGGACGTATCACCTATGTGCATTTGAGTCGGGTCCTTAGTGAAGAGATATTCCTTGCTGTAATTCACTTCAGGCCAGCGCTCAGAGGTTGGCGTCGCAGAAGCCAATAGTTTGCATGAGAATATGCTTCTAGGTTCCTCTGCATATAGGGCAAGCCAACACATGTGTCCATCTCGGGGATGAAGCAACCGCATCCATCGAAAGGCAGTGTCCAATCACTAAGGCGTTCCCACTTGAAGTTTACAACATGGAAGATGTAAGTTCCACCGAGAGTTGTGGCGGTGGAATCGACGCTAACCAATATGGTTTCCGAGAATCACATGGGAGACGACATACATGGAGTTAAACGATGCGGCTCGGAGCTTGCGCCACAACAGGTGGTGGCTTCTAGGGCTGACCACCAACGGTTTCAGGTCAGAGCAAGGGCAATAGTAGAGCCAACGGCTGGCTATAAGACATGTCTATGTCATTTAGAGTAAATTTAATAGCCAACATGTACAATAGCTAGAGAAAAAGATATACTACTTTATTAATGTGTGTCCCACTTTACACTCTCACATAGTGCCTAGGAGCACGTGTTACAGCTGGCTCTTAACTAAGAGCCCACTCCTCTTCTCTCTCATCCAACTAAGGATAAATATACTAGTTTAAGCCTTATAGCCTATTGACTGGACTTTATTGTACTTGATCTCAAGGAGCTCAATGGAGAAGTCCCCGAGGTCAAAGAGCTTGTCGCCGACAAGGAAGTAGACGGGCCAGAGCTGGTGAGTGTGCCAAGGTATGAGGTTGAGGCTCCTCTCGCAGAAGTCGTAGCACAACAAACGACCCCTATCACGGATGACGTTGCCCTCTTCCTTGGGTTGCATGGCCAAGATCTTGGAGCCAAGGGCGTCGAAGAAGCAAAGGGGCGCCTCTTGTCGCGCCTTGAAGCGGATGCAGGCTGGTGGCAGAGAGGCGGTGGGATGCCATGCTTTGCAGCCTCCTGGTGTCATCTGATCAAGGTTCAAATTAACCTTTCGGATGCTGAATCCCGACTCCTAGTCAGTCGTCCAATATTATGTAAAGGCGCTCCTTCGACATAACTCAATCTGCCTTGCCTAATGGGACATTTCAGATCGGTATGCATAACAAGTCATGCAATTCAAATTCATGACAAATGTAATTAATAAAATCAATCTGCCCAAATCACACTTAACAGGGACATGTAAATCCTACGATCCTACTGCAAAAAAAAAGAACCAGTCCATCCCCAGTCCTACATACTCATAATGCAGCTATGATCGGCAAATCATAATATCCAAACCCTACTCCTGCCCCAACTTTAATCGACAAATCACCATATCCAAATTCGATCGAGTCAGGGGGCGTTTACGAAAATAAAATGAGCGAACGAAATCGCATGTACGAACCTCAAGCCAAAGACAGAACAACTAGCAAGGACAGGCGAGAAAGAGGTGGATGCGTTCGTGATGTGAAAGACGGCGGAAATGATGGTTGGTATCATATACTCCTAACAAGGACACACGGATTGATGGTATACAGTTTGATCCAATTAATGATTCTAGCTCACGAAACAACTAATCAATCTGAAGTTTATATGCATCAATCGATCAATCATATCATATCATATCATATCATATCATATCAATATCATATCATATCATATCATATCATATCATATCATATCATATCATATCATATCATATCATATCATATCATATCATATCATATCATATCATATCATATCATATCATATCAATCTATCTATCTATCTTCTATCTATATATCTATCTATCTACTAATTTTCCTTGAGGTAGGTTAGTCAAATACGTTTTCATCCGACAAAAATATGTTTTCAACCTCTATCTTAAACCTGCCAGGTTTTGACCGTCTGCCAGGTTTTGACCATTTTGCCTAAGTAAACCTGGACCGTTCATTGTAAAAAAGACCCCGACCCTGCTGCCTCTTCCCCCGTCGCATCCCATGTGGCCACTGGCAAGAGCTTGGATGCAGAGGAGCTCTCCTGTTCGGAGCCCAAGCCAGTTGCGCAGCCGTCAGAGACTGAACCCACTCCGACCCCACAACAAAAGGGAAAGAAGAGGTGCACGGGCCGGCACCGAGTCCTCTGCCCCCGAAAGGCCGAAACCCCAGATGCTCGTCGTCACTGAAGGAGGTTAGGATCGGCAAGGAGGTTTGGCTCACCTGCCTCTCCCACGCAGGGGCGGCTCCACCTCGTTGATATGGGGCGCGTTGCCGCAGATGAGTTGCGACCGAAAGAAGGACCGCGTCGAGGTCAATCCCGAGATGCTCGCTGCCGCGTCAGCGCAGGTCGAGATATCCTTTTTTTTCTGGTTCCCATTTATTTAGTTTTCCAGAATTTTATATTGTTGTAGGGGTTCGTAGCATAGAAAACAAAAAATTTCTACCGCATGCATACAAACAAGCCAAGATCTATCTACTAGATTGTAGCAATGAGTCGGTTAGAGTACTCACCCTCGAAGATTCCAAAGCGGTTAACGAGAGCAGATTCTCGTGGATGATGTAGTCGTACACTTGCCGATCTCAAGATCGCGTAGACGATCCTTCCTTTGCGTTAAGGCGCTTCCATGATCGGTCACGTTCGATTACTCGATGAAGAGCTTCCTCTCCCTTGTTCCAGCAGGTAGCAGAGGTTGTAGTTCTCCCCTCGCGATTCCAAAGAGACGACGATGTGGTGTCGAAGAGGAAGATCCTGACAGGCTTCGCCTAATCCGGTGCGAGTTATGGTGGATCTAGGGTTTTCTGGCGATCTAGGTTTAGAAGGCCGGAGAGGAGGAGGTGGTGACGGCGACGGGCCGGCGCGCGCCGGCGGTGGCGGCGCACGGGTGGGGAGGTCTTGGTGTTGTGTTCTTTGGGGCAGCCCTCCCCCTCTATTTATGAGAGGGGGCAGCCTTGGGAGAGGAGAATTTGAATCCATACCCAAACCCAAGTTGGATAGAAGGAAGGACTCTTTCCTTCTTCCACTAGGAAACTATTGTTCCAGTTTGACTTTTCAAACCTCCCCTTTGACTTTCAATTTAGAGCTTTAATTCTCTCTCGCAAATGCCCAACCAAGTGACCTAGGACATGATCTAATCTTTCCACTTACCCATGACACATTCATGGACCATTCCCTTCCGGTCCGGTGAACCTTCTAGACCCTTCTAGAACCTCTCCGATGAAAACATCAAAATCATTCCCGAACTCCGGAATCGAACTTTCTTTATATGAATCTTATTCTCTGGACCATTCCGGATCTCCTCATGATATCCCGGATCCCATCCGAGACTCCGAACAACATTCGATTTCCCTACTTATGTTCCATATCTACTAAACAACATCGAATCCTTAAGTGTGTCTCCCTACGGTTCGTGAATTATGCGGACATGACCGAGACACTTCTCTGATTAATAACCAGTAGAGGAATCTGGAAATTCATATGGCTTCCACATATTTCTACGATTACTTTCCGATCGAATGAACCACTTACATACGATACCAATTTCCCTTTGTCTCGCGATAGTTTACTTATCCGAGGTTTGATCGTCGGTATCTCTGCATACCTAGTTCAACCTCGTTACCGATAAGTACTCTTTTTCGTTCCCGTGATATGTGAGTCAGTCACATGCTTGGAATCTAATTGGATGACATTCCACCGAGAGGACCCAGAGTATATCTATCCGTCATATGGATGGACAAATCCCACTCTTGATCCATGTGCCTCAACACATACTTTCCGAACACTCAATGCCACCTTTATAGCCACCCAGTTACGGTGTGGTGTTTGATGTCATCAAAGCATCCTTCCGGTGATGGTGATTATCATGATCTCATGGTCGAAGGAATTAGGTTACTATGTATCAGAAAGCTTATAGCAAACGAACTATTGAAATGACTTGATCTTTATGCTACGCTTATCTATAGGAGTATGTCCATCATACCATTCTCCTAATGATATGATCTTGTTGTTAATAACATCTCAATGTTCATGATCGAGAAACCACGATCATCTATTAACCAACAAGCTAGTATTACAAAGAGGCTTTACTAGGGACTCTAATTTAGTTTACAAATCACACAAGTATTAATGTTTCCGATTAATACTATTATAGCATGAATGTAAACATTTATCATAAACACAAAGATATAATAATAACCACTTTTATTATTGCCTCTAGGGCATATCTCCAACAGTCTCCCACTTGCACTAGAGTCAACTAATCTAGATTACATGGTAATATATCGAACAGTCATGGCGGTTTGGTTCTGGTCATGTTTTGCCCTCGGGAGAGGTTTAGTCAATGGATCCGCCACATTCAGATCTATGTGTACTTTGCAAATATTTATGTCACCATCTTGGACATGCTCTCGAATAGCGTGAAAACGTAGCTTGATGTGCTTCAGCTTCTTGTGTGACCTTGGTTCTTTCGCATTGGCTATGGCGCCCATGTTATCACAATAGATAGACATTGGGTCCAGCGCACTTGGAACCACACCAAGCTCTGTAATGAACTCCTTCATCCATATTGCCTCTTGTGAAGCCTCCGAAGCAGCTATGTATTCCGATTCAGTTGAAGATCTCGCCATAATGCTTTGCTTTGCACTCCTCTAGCTAACTGCTGCACCATTCAAAGTAAATACGTATCCAGATTGAGATTTAGAATCATCCGGATCGATGTTCCAACTAGCATCAGTGTAACCATTAACAACGAGTTGTTCATCACCTCCATAAGAAAGAACCATATCCTTAGTTCTTCTCAAGTACTTAAGGATGTTTTTGACCGTTGTCCAATGATCCACTCCTAGATCACTTCGATATCTGCTAGTCAAACTAACAGCATATGCAATGTCGGGTCTAGTACATAGCATGGCATACATAAGAGATCCTATTGCTGAGGCATAGGGAGTCTTACTCATCCTTTCTCTATCTTCTGCCGTTGCATGACTTTGAGTTTTACTCAAGGTCGTATTGGGCAACATGGGCAAGAACCCTTTCTTGCTATCTTCCATTCCAAACCTCTTTAGAACTTTGTCCAAATATGTACTCTGTGACAATGATATTAGACGTAATCGATCTATCTCTATAAATCTTTATGCCTAATATGTAAGCTGCTTCGCCAAGATCTTTCATCTAAAAACTATTATTCAAATAATCCTTGACACTATTAAGAAGGTCTACATCATTCCCAATCAACAATATGTCATCTACATATAGTATTAAGAATGCTACAGATCTCCCACTCACTTTCATGTAAATACAAGCTTCTTCATAAGTTTGTATAAAACCAAAACTTTTGATTACCTTATCAAAATGTTGATTCCAACTCCGGGATGCTTGCTTCAATCCATAAATGGACCGTTGAAGTTTGCATACCTTGTTAGCATCTTTAGGATCGACAAAACCTTTGGGTTGTACCATATACAACTCTTCGTCAATGTCTCCATTGAGGAACATCGTTTTGACATCCATCTGCCATATCTCATAATCATAATATGCAGCGATTGCTAACAAAATCCTCACAAACTTTAGCTTCGCTACCGGTGAGAAAGTCTCATCGTAGTCAACTCCTTGAATTTGTTGAAACCCTTTTGCGACAAGTTGAGCTTTATAGACAGTAACATTACCATCAGCATTTGTTTTCTTCTTGAAAATCCATTTGTTCTCGACAGCCTTCCGGCCATCATGGTAAGTCCACCAAAGTCTATACTTGGTTTTCGTACATGGATCCAATCTCGGATTTCATGGTTTCTTGCCATTTATTGGAATCTGGGCTCATCATCGCTTCCTCATATGTCGCAGGGTCATCGGTGTTGTCCACCAACATGACACTCATAACGGGATCATACCAACCAGGAGTGGTACGAGTTCTCGTTGACCTGCGAGGTTCCGTAGTTACTTCAACCAAACTTTCATGATCAACATCATTAGCTTCCTCTCTTATTGGTGTAGGCGTCACAGGAACTACTTACGGTGCTGCGCTACTCTCAAGTTCGAGAGTAGGTTCAACAACCTCATCGAGTTCTACTTTCCTTCCAGTCACTTCTTTTGAGAGAAACTCCTTCTCTAGAAAGGATTCATTCTTGGCAACGAAGATTTTGCCCTCGGATCTATGATAGAAGGTATACCCAATAGTTTCCTTTGGGTATCCTATGAAGACGTATTTTTCCACTTTGGGTTCAAGCTTGTCTGGCTATAACTTCTTTACATAAGCTTCGCAACCCCAAACTTTAAGGAACGACAATTTAGGTTTCTTCCCAAACCATAATTCATACGGTGTCATTTCAACGGATTTAGATGGTGCCCTATTTAAAGTGAATGCGGATGTTTCTAATGCATAACCCCAAAATGATAGCGGTAAATCTGTAAGTTACATCATAGAACGAACCATATCTAAGAGAGTTCGATTACGACGTTCAGACACACCATTACGTTGTGGTGTTCCCGGCGGTGTCAATTGTGAAAGTATTCCGCATTTCTTCAAATGCTCGCCAAACTCGTAACTTAGATATTCACCTCCACGATCAGATCGTAGAAATTTAATCTTCTTGTTACGGTTATTCTCTACCTCACTTTGAAATTCCTTAAACTTCTCGAAAGTTTCGGACTTATGTTTCATGAAATAGATATACCCATATCTACTCAAGTCATCCGTGAAGGTAAGAACATAACGATAACCATCGCGCGATGCTACACTCATTGGGCCACACACATCGGTATGTATGATTTCCAATAAGTCTGTAGCTCGCTCCATCATACCAGAAAATGGAGTCTTAGTCGTTTTACCCATCAGACATGCTTCGCATCTTTCAAGTGATTTGAAATCAAGTGATTCAAGAAGTCCATCGGAATGGAGTTTCTTCATACGCTTCACTCCAATATGACCAAGACGACAGTGCCACATATAGGTCGAGTTATCACTCAATTTCAAACGTTTAGCTTCAATATTATTAATGTGTGTATTTCTACAATCGAGATTGAATAAGAAATAAACCATCTATCAAAGGTGCATGTGCATAAAACATATTACTCATATAAATCGAACAACCATTATTCTCGGACTTAAGCAAGTAACTATCTCGCAATAAACATGATCCGAATATAATGTTCATGCTCAACGCATGCACCAAATAACAATTATTTAAGTATAAAACTAATCCCGATGGTAGATGAAGAGGTAGCGTGCCAATCGTGATCACATCAACCTTTGATCCATTCCCAACGCGCATCGTCACCTCGTTCTTCGCTAGTTTCCGTCTATTCTGCAGCACCGTTTCGAGTTACAAATATGAGCAACCGAACCAGTATCAAATACCCAGGCACTACTACGAGTACTAGTGAGATACACATCAATAACATGTATATCGGATATACCTTTCTTATTGATGTTGTCGTTCTTAAAATCCACCAAGTACTTGGGACAATTCCGCTTCCATTGACCTTCTCCCTTGCAGTAAAAGCACTCAGTATCAGGCTTAGGCCCAGCCTTGGTCTTCTTCGCCGGCGCGGTTACTTTCTCACCGCCCTTCTTGAAGTTTCCCTTTTTCTTAGACTTGCCTTGCTTCTTGAATTTGGTGGTCTTATTGACCATCAAAACTTGGTGCTCTTTCTTGATCTCCATTTCCGCAGACTTTAACATGAAGAAGAGTTCGGGCAACGACTTGTCCATGTTTTGCATATTGTAGTTCATCACAAAGTTCTTGTAACTTGGTGGTAGTGATTGGAGGACACGGTGAATCCCCAAAGCATTAGGAATCACTATGCCCAAGCTTTGAAGCTTACTTGCGTGCCCATACATCTTAATCACATGCTCACTGACGGAGCTGCCCTCTTCCATCTTGCAATTAAAGAACTTTTCAGAAGCCTCATAACTCTCAACTGCCGCGTGAGCCTCAAATATCATTTTGAGTTCGCGGACAATATCATGTGGGTCATGGTTCTCAAACCTTTTCTGAAGCTCCGATTCCAAACCATACAAGATAGCACACTGAACTGTGGATTACTGAATTCTTCCGAGCGAGGAAAACATTCTTTACCTCATCGGTAGCATCAGCTGCAGGTGGGTTACCCAGCGGTGCATCCAGCACATAGGTCAAATTACCAGCATTGAGGACAATCCTCAAGTTACGGAACCAATCCGCGAAGTTGCTTACATTGTTTTCAACTTTTCTTTCTCTACGAACGCATTAAAATTGATGCTAGGGGCCGCCATTGATCTACAACATATTTGCAATAGTTTAGACTAAGTTTTGGACAAATTGAGTTCTAATTAATAATTAAATTAATCTAGGTGAACTCCCACTCAAAACAATATCCCTCACATTGTTTTAGTGATCACACAAACCAAATCCACCACATCAAAACCGATCATCACGAGAGTTGATGTAGCTTCAATGGCGAACAATCAACATGTTCATCATATCTACTATATGACTCATGCTTTACCTTTCGGTGATCCGTGTTTCGAGACCATGTATATACATGCTAGGCTCGTCAAGATCAAACCTTAGCTTCCGCACGAGCAAATCTGGCTTGCTCCCGTTGTATACACTCGTAGAATCTAACACACTCGATCATCACGTGGTTCTTCGAAACAACGAGCTTTAGTAACGGTGCTTACTAAGGATGAACACTTTATAACTTGATATTTTGTGCTAGAGGGATTATCTTATAATGCTACCATCGCGAACTAAGCAATACAAGATGCATAAAAGGATTAACATCACATTCAATTCATAACATGTGATATGATATGGCATTTCTTCTTGTGCTTCTGATCTCCATCTTCAAGCACGAACATGATCTCCATCATCACCGGCATGGCGTCAAGGTCAATGGCGCCGCTTCATGGTTGTCGTCCACCAGCATCAACTATTACAACTACTTTGAATAATAGACACGCAGGTATTTTCGGAATTAAAGGACAACCATATGGCTCCTGCCGATTGCCGATATACAATAAGGAACATTGCATACATCATATATAATCACAATCATGGCCATATCACATCACAACACACCCCTGCAAAACAAAGTTAGATGCCTCTAATTTTCTGTGTATGTTTTACGTGGTTTGGGGATTTCAATAAGTGTCGTTCTAACTTACGAACAAGAACCACAACGTTGATACTAGTATTGTCAATTACCTGTTGTAAATTGAATCTTCACTATGTTGGGAGAAACATGCACCCGCAAAGCCACTTATGCAATACAAGTTGCATGTCAAGCGTGGAGCAAGTCTCATGAACGATGTCATGTAAGGTTAGTCTGGGCCGCTTCATCCCACCATCCCGCAAGATGCAAAGTACACAAGAAGCAATCGACAACAAAAGCATCAACGCCCATAATAACCATTGTGTTCTACTCGTGCAACAGATCTACATATAGACACGGCTCTGATACCACTGTAGGGGTTCGTAGCATAGAAAACAAAAATTTTCTACCGCATACATACAAACAAGCCAAGATCTATCTACTAGATTGTAGCAACGAGTCGAGTAGAGTACTCACCCTCGAAGATTCCAAAGCGCTTAACGAGAGCAGATTCTCGTGGATGATGTAGTCGTACACTTGCCGATCTCAAGTCGCGTAGACGATCCTTCTGGCGCTGCGTTCCGGCAGCGCTTCCGCAGTCGATCACACATTCGATACTCGATGAGGACCTTCCTCTCCCTTGTTCCAGCAGGCAACAAAGCTTGTAGTTCTTCCCTCGCGATTCCGGCAGCACGGCGACGTGGTGTCGGAAGTAGAGGGAAGATCCCGCAGGGCTTCGCCTAAGCCGGTGCGAGTTATGGTGGATCTAGGGTTTTCCGGCGATCTAGGTTTAGAAGGCCGGAGAGGAGGAGGTGGTGTCGGCGGCGGCGAGGGCGACGGGTTGGCGACGGCAGCGTGCGGTGGCGGCGACGGCGTGCGGCGGTGGCACATGGGTGGGGAGGGCTTGGTGTTGTGTTCTTTGGGGCAGCCCTCCCGCTCTATTTATGAGAGGGGGGCAGCCTTGGGAGAGGGGAGTTTGAATCCATACCCAAACCCAAGTTGGATAGAAGGAAGGACTCTTTCCTTCTTCCACTAGGAAACTATTATTCCAGTTTGACTTTTCAAACCTCCCTTTTGACTTTCAATTTAGAGCTTTAATTCTCTCTCGCAAATGCCCAATCAAGTGACCTAGGACATGATCCAATCATTCCACTTACCCATGACACATTCATGGACCATTCCCCTTCCGGTCCGGTGAACCTTCTAGAACCTCTCCGATGAAAACATTGAAATCATTCCCGAACTCCGGAATCGGACTTTCTTTATATGAATCTTATTCTCCGGACCATTCGGAATCTCCTCGTGATATCCCGGATCCCATCCGAGACTCCGAACAACATTTGGTTTCCCTACTTACGTTCCATATCTACTAAACAACATCGAATCCTTAAGTGTGTCTCCCTACGGTTCGTTAATTATGCGGACATGACCGAGACACTTCTCCGATCAATAACCAATAGAGGAATCTGGAAATTCATATGGCTCCCACATATTTCTACATTACTTTGCGATCGAATAAACCACTTACATACGATACCAATTTCCCTTTGTCTCGCGATAGTTTACTTATCTGAGGTTTGATCGTTGGTATCTCTGCATACCTAGTTCAACCTCGTTACCGATAAGTACTCTTTTATCGTTCCCGTGATATGTGATCCCTTGTGAGCCAGTCACATGCTTGCAAGCTAATTGGATGACATTCCACCGAGAGGGCCCAGAGTATATCTATCCGTCATATGGATGGACAAATCCCACTCTTAATCCATGTGCCTCAACACATACTTTCCGAACACTCAATGCCACCTTCATAGCCACTAGTTACGGTGTGGTGTTTGATGTCATCAAAGCATCCTTCCGGTGATGGTGATTAGCATGATCTCATGGTCGAAGGAATTAGGTTACTATGTATCAGAAAGCTTATAGCAAACGAACTATTGAAATGACTTGATCTTTATGCTACGCTTATCTATAGGAGTATGTCCATCATACCATTCTCCTAATGATATGATCTTGTTGTTAATAACATCTCAATGTTCATGATCGATAAACCACGATCATCTATTATCCAACAAGCTAGTATTACGAAGAGGCTTTACTAGAGACTCTAATTTAGTTTACAAATCACACAAGTATTAATATTTACGGTTAATACTACTATAGCATGAATATAAACATTTATCATAAACACAAAGATATAATAATAACCATTTTTATTATTGCCTCTAGGGCATATCTCCAATAGTTGTGTGGATCGAGAGTAGGGTTTGGGGTCTGTCGCCTGTTGGCCTTCACACCACTCCCACCCGCATATCACTGTCCTGCCTTCCCATGTAGGTAAGTGGCACGCGTTCTCCCGCATTGGTAGTCTATTGTCTACCTAGGGCTGTGTTTCACTAAGCTCAAGCGCCCTCTGGTAGTCTATTGGCATGGATTTATTTGTTGAATTCCATTGTTGCAAACCTGTACCATGATATATAGGTTTTGTCTGCGCAGTTTAGAGAGTCTACTAGCGAGCTTGTCATTGTAGCCATGCTATTTTTAAATGATGCAACACTTTTTTTGAGAAACACAGTACAAACGCAGACGCTCACAATGCTTACATACACTCACCCTTATGAACACACGCACGTACACCCTACCCCTATGAGCACCATCGAGAGACTGAGCCGGCGGGTCTTGAGATTGACGAAGTCACCGTATGCGCCTTGCTATCGACAGGAACGTCGCCTCCCACTGAAAAAATATTCCTCCTGTATGACACCAAAACGTCAAACCTGGGATTTGAACTCTGATGGGCTTAGGGTATCACTGCCCTCCTAATGATGCAGCACTTATTATCCCCATTGTTGTTCACTTCCCATTTTGGAAATGGGTGTCAATATGTTGGAGCTGTGGTAAGCTAATCACCTATGGTCGGCTATTTGGGATGGTGGAGTTCCATATTTAGCAATGTGGCTTTGCTCCAGAATTTCTGTGATAACACCAATCTATACTGCCCTGAGTACGAGGGTCCATTACTGCCTCTGGACTAATTGGTGGTGACAATAGTGATATAGGCAGTCCCAGCAGCCAACGGTGAACCAAGTTCAGCCTTTGCCAAAATTTCAGCTTTTACTTCCTTTGCTTCATGTCTTTCGGGATGGTTGGGCTTAATTGAGTACTACCTTGTGTGTAATTTTATCAAGGATTTGTTCATACCATACTTTCCAGATTACATTATAAGTTTTAAAAGTGCTAATACGTCTTATAATTACGAGTACAGAGTGATTTTGTCTTAACGCCAACAAATGGGGAGATAAAAATTGTTAGGCCTACTTATTATAAGTATGTACATTTTTTTGGTTAAAATGTGTGCATACTTCCATCATGCTTCTCTTTGACGGTGCTTCTTCCCGCGACACAATTGACGGTATTTATATATTTTTTTTTCGTAGCAACGCATGGTCATTGTGCTAGTATTCCGTATAATGTGATTGAGAGCGATGGCCGGAGTCGTCTCTAGCTCGATCAACTAGTCGGCTCTGGACTGCCGCCGCTACTGAGCAACCTCGAACTCGAAGAGGCCTCCGGGTGAGAGATTGTTGTATTCATGGTGATCGCAACGTATAGCTAAGCTAGATCGAGTTCGGCGGACGGAAGTTATTATTGGTCGCGCTCTCGTTTTTCTTCTGTACGTGATCGATCTGCACTTGCTTGATTAAAATAACCGGCCAGGTTCTGATTTCCACGGGGGGATGTAGCTCAGATGGTAGAGCGCTCGCTTAGCATGCGAGAGGCACGGGGATCGATACCCCGCATCTCCATTTCTTTCATTTTTTTCCTACCCTTTCGACAGAGTACTGAAATTGCACAGGAGATTAGGAAAGTTTTTTTTTTGCAGGGTGCAGCTGGAGACCTACAACCAACGTGCAAAATATAGAACCATCATCAAAGGTAAGGAGGCCGACACAAGATTCTCAATTACAACAAAACAATTCTTATAGATTGGTAAGAATAGCTTAATTCTTTTACTGTATCTTTTTCCATGGAACAAAGTTTAAAAAAAGGTCCAAAAGACTTTAGATATACTATAAAGTTTAAACCTTCCACTAACCTACTCGGAAGATGTGAATTAATATACACCAATAAATTGCACATTTCATGTAAATTAAATTAACTCATAATGGTCTAGTTTGCAAATAGAGGGGACACCTAAAATTGAGTACAAATGGTCGTAACTCAAAGAAAAGCTAATACTTGAGAACCACAAAACAAACATCAAAGTTAATTTAAATAAAAAATAGTCCATCAACCACAGAAACCAGGGGTTTGTTGGGATCCACACAAAAATGTAGGGTTTGTGGGGTTCCTCGAGTTGTCTAATGGAGTTGACCAGTCACGAGACCTCCTAGTGTTCATTGGACGCACCAATCAATGAATCTATATCCAAACCATCGTTTCGCCACCTTTCACCTCACAAACACATCCACCTATTTGCCTCGCCCGCATCTCCTTGCTTGAGGTTCTTACATGCTATTTTGCTCGCTCCTTTTTATGTTTGTCATCACCCCCGGCTCTAATTTGGATACGATGATATATCGATTAGAGTGGCGGTAGTAGGACTAGGATTGGTTATTTTGATTAGCCGATCATAGCTGCAGTAGGAGTATGTACAACTAGGGACGGATTGATTCTTGTTTTTACTGTAGGATCTACATATTCTTATTAAGTGTGATTTCTAGAGATTGATTTTATCAATTACATTGGTCATGGATTCGAATTGCAGTGCATGTTACCCTGAGGGACCAGTAGGCAGCTTGACCACATGATCCATGCAAAATATTGAACTCCTGGTCCATCCGGAGACTCACCACGTCACCCTATTAATTCTGGCAACCAAACTTTGAAATTTCATATCTTTTGATCTATAGCTCTGAATCAATTAATTATTTTAGTATTGGATTTATATTTTTATTATCTATCTAGTAGCATCATAATATCCAATATTCTAAATTTCGAATCTCTTTGTATTCAAACTTGAGTGCATACCTTTTGATGATTGTCTAAATGAAAGATATTAGAATTCTATATCGAGGAGCACTCCTGTATAAATTATCTGAACTTATCAACTATAGGTGGATTTAAATTTTGTATCAGACCCTTCTATACCACATATTACAATCTACAAACCTTTTTGAATTATTATTTTCCTATGAATTTATTTTCCAGTAGTATCTTAGATGCACTATCTCATGCCTTTAAACTTAAGCCCATTTGATTTGAGAATTCAATCATCCTTAGCCATATCTGATAAACTATGACATTTATTCTTTTTGTATATTTTTTCCAGTGCTTTAGACCCTGGTGCTTCAGACCAGGATGTCATACAACAAGGGAACTATGTTTCTTATTCTAACACCGACATGAACAATAGTGGCACATCAGTGTTGCTATTGCTTGCTATGAGGAGAGAGGAGTGTTGCCGCTTGCTGTGAGGACTACGAGGGGAGCAGGAAGGAGTGTGAGGGGGAGAAGGAGGCCAGGATTTTATCCTGCAATATTTATTTTTAATTTTTATTTGAGATCAAATCACTGTGACTTTATTACTAGCAACTAACCAAATCGGACTCAAAAAGTTTACAAAGCAATCCGGAGGTCCCCAAGCGAGGTTTTACACAATTTATTGTCACATCTATCCTTTGCTAGCAGATGCGCTACTCCATTATGAGTACACCGCACATGTCGTCGAAGTTCCTAATAAGTATCTTCAACTCCTCAACCGGCAGGCCATGGATCGACTGATCCTCCGAATTGAAATTCAATTTAGAAACCGCTCCCATGCAACCCGTTTCCAGAATAAGCTTCCTTGCGCCCAATTCAGTAGCCAGATTCGCCGCTCGTCGACACACCAGCAGTGCCGCCTTCTTGGCTTCACCTATAGAGGTAAAAAATGGCGGGAAGTCGCCATGGTGATCGTGTAGGACCACACCAGCCCCACCATAAGTTCGATCGTCATTGATCCATCAAGATTTGCCTTAATCCACCCTGAATCTAGTGGAATCCAGGGCACTGGCCACCTCGACGGAGAGGTTGTGCCAGCAGAGCTTGAAGCAGACCATTCATCAACGCCAAACAAAGTCTTGAGAACCGTGACCTCCGGGTCTTCTATACCAGCTGACTCTGGCTTCATTTCTTGCATACCATAGCTGGTCTAGTAGAACCATCGCAATCGCATACCATAGTGGCCTTTCCAAGCAACACGTGTGTGCTCTGTTTGCACTTGTTTCGATTCATATGCTAATCTAATAGATATGTGTAATATGTCTTACATAATTACGATTTGATGTGTTGCTTTCATTAATTAAATCTATCAAAAAAATGCTTAATGCTGAAACATATGATAAGTTGTTAAGTAGTCGCGGCAGACATGAAGATTGTGATAACAATGACAATGTTTAAATGCCAATCATAGGAGAAATATAACATTGGCGATATATAGCAGGCGAAGATGTGACAAACGCAGATGACCACGCACTGTGTTCATATATAGGCAAACATAAACATTAATTCCTAGCATTTTGAATAAACAAAAGACATGACCAAATGTTTAGAATTCAAAGGCTACGGAAGGCATCTTTGGTCTTCTTTTGAAGAGCTAGCAGGTAGCAGCTACTCTAGCTCCCGTTCCTCATCACCCCAAGACTAAATAGAAAAGCGAACGTCGCGCACAGCAGGGAGAAGAACATAATCTGGGGGCGTAGGGGTGTGACAGAAAACTCTAATTTGATGTGTTTAGTCGTTTAACTAACTTCCTGGCAGGTGGGGGCCGCTATCAGTGCCGACGTAACACCAGCTCTACCCGATAGGTATATGTGGCTCATTAAATAACTAAAATATTTTTTTCTTTCTCTTTATTTATTTTGGTTGACGGGAGGTTGCACACACGGGAGCAAGAAGCTGGCCACCAAGGAGCGCGAGCTGCGGGGCGTGTGCGGCGGAGGGAGTGCGCTGGCGCGGGTAGCAGCTGCAAGGCCAGCTCCGGCGCGAGCGGCCGCCGGCGGCGCCGGCAAGACCAGTTCCAGCGCGATCTGCGAGGTGCATGTAGCGGCGGGAGTCGCATGCGCAGACAGGAGCGGCTCGGCCAGCTCCGGCGCGAGCTGCGGGGCGCGCGCGGCCGGCGGCGGCGCCGACAAGGCCAGTTCCAGCTCGATCTGCGGGGTGCATGCGGCGGAGGGAGTACGCATGCGCAGGCAGGAGCGGCTCGGCCAGCTCCGACGCGAGTTGCGGGGCACGCACAGCGGCAGAAGTGCGCTAGCGTGAGCAGTAGCAGCGCGGCCCGTCGACCGGCGGACGAGGCTCTCCCGCGCTCTCCCGCGCCCGATAACGTCCGTGACGGCGGTCGCCCTCGCCGCACCTGGCAGAGCTCGCCATACCTGGCAGAGCTCGCCGCACCTAGCCGGAGCTCGCCCATGCTTGGCAGATCCCCGCCGTCCCGCTCATGCAGCTGGCCACGCCTCAGTTGCGCTTGCACGACCGCCGGCTCTCCGCAGCAGCAAATCGTGTGCCCGCGCAGCTGACTGATGCGTTTCTGTTGCTAGCTAGTGCTTGGCTGCAACCTGGATTGGGAGGCCGTGCGTGCTAGCTCAGCTAGCTAGCTAGCTGTGCATGCCTGCGCTGCTTCTTAGGAAACATGTACTCCACGCCGGCGAACAACGGAAGCACACGGAGAAGGCTAGTAAGAACCCAAAGCGCTCACGGCCGCCTAGGCAACTTTGTAGATGCAGGCATTTTATCAAACAACTCTTGCCCGTCTGAGGCCCGTATACGTGGCCTCCGCCACACACGGCATTGCCCATGAACGCCAAGAAGGAGACCGTCGCCGAGCCACTTCTGCCCGCGCATCCACAGAGTACCTGACCCCCTCCCACAGGGGCAGCCCAGCTCCGACCACCGGCGGCGCGGGCGAGCTCCGGCAAGCACGAGAGAGGGCAAGGGTTAGCTCCAGAAGGCAGGCGTGTGGGCGAGCGTGTATTCATACGCGGGCACGGCAAGAGCTGGGTCAACAAAAAAATAAAGAGAAAGAATCTTTTTTTTGTTATTTTATGAGCCAATTAGACCTGTCAGGTAGACCCGGGCTGTCAGAAAACCAATTAAAACATTAACCTTGGGCCACGTCGGTACTGACAGTAGCCTTCACCTTCCAGAAATGTTGTTAAAGAACTAAACACGGCGAATTAGTGCTATCTGTCACACCCTTACCCCAAAAGTGGATTTTATGTGTCAAAAAACCCTAAGGTCGTAGTTTTTTAACAAAAGTGACGCAAATGTGGTAGTTCTGCGTCATTTTCTCGGAAAACGAAGACTGCCAGACCCAAGGAGATTATCATGATCCCTGTGACTACCAGCATCTTCACCTAATAAAAATAAAACAATGTGCACACGAGATAGATCAATCCAACAGTTAAACTGATAGCAGATTTATTACAAAAAATAATTTAATCCTTGCATTACCCATGTGAACATGATCTTAAAAAAGCGATGAATATGAAGCTAATACTATGTATATTTGAACAACTATCTGGTTTAAAAATAAATTTCCATAAAAGTTAAGTCTTCTGTTTTGGAGAAGCTAAAGATTTGGAGCATCGATATAGAGACATTCTTGGATGTTGGTCGGGTTCTTTGCCTTTCCGGTATCTTGGGGTACCCATCCATTATAGAAAATTGAGAAATTCTGAATGGAATCCGGTAGAGAATCGTTTTATGTCCAAGTTGGGCTATTGGCAAGGAAAATTTCTCTCTTATGGAGATCATTTAGTTCTTATTAATGTTGTCTTAACTAGCCTGCGAATGTTTATATTCTCATTTATGGATATACCTAAAGGGGTATGTAAACGGTTAGATTTCTTCTGGTCTAAGTTCTTTTGGGAAAGTACCGGATCCGGTAAGAAATATAGGCTCACAAGATGGAATATCATTTGCCGTCCTAAGGACCAAGGAGGGTTAGGTGTTGAGGTGTTGGAACTAAAAAATAAATGCCTTTTAAGCAAATGGATATTCAAGCTTTTAACTGAAGAAGGTTTGTGGCAGCGGTTGCTTAAAAACAAGTACCTACATAATAAAACACTCTCACAAGTTGAAGCAAAACCAAGTGATTCCCGCCGTCTGGAAGGGCCTCATGCGTGTTAAAAATGTTTTTTTCACCAAAGGCTCCTTCGAAATTGGTGATGGGGCTGCTGTTCGCTTCTGGGAAGATGTGTGGTTGGGAGAGTCTCGCTTGCTGAACAATATCCGTCATTATTTAACATTGCGCAAAGGAAAAATGTTTTAGTTGCGAACGTTTTATCCAATGTACCATTGAACATTGAGTTTCGACGGACATTAACCGACAATAAGTGGAACGCATGGTTACACCTTTGTCAGCGTCTAATGGCGGTTCAGTTATCTAGCACCCCGGATAAATTTGTTTGGAACCTTACATCCACGGGTGTTTTTACTGTCAAATCGATGTATCTAGACCTTATGAATAATCATACTCGATCTCTTCACAAGTATCTCTGGAGACTGAAAATTCCACTCAAGATAAAAGTTTTCATGTGGTTCCTTAAACATAAGGTCTTGCTAACTAAGGACAATCTCGCCAAGCGTAAATGGAAAGGATGTACTAAATGTTGCTTCTGTAACTCAATGGAGTCGGTGGAACACCTTTTCCTCTCATGTCCTTTTGCACGCATTATTTGGCGAATAGTTTTCATCACATATAATATACCATCACCAACTAATATTACTAATATGTTTGGTAATTGGTTGAACGGAATGGCTAAAAAGGACAATGCACATATGCGTATGGGAGTATCAGCCTTATGTTGGTCTATTTGGACTTGTAGATATAGTCTTGTGTTTGACAAGGAAAAGGGTACCAATTTTTTGCAGGTTATTCGTCTGGCTGCGCATTGGATACTACAATTTTGGATGCAACCGGCGGATCAGTAGGAGTCCATGGCTTTTGGATGCAACCGGCTTTTGACGGTCACTCAGGACTTCTATTTTCAGGCTACTGGATGACGGCATATTAATAGACTACAAAATGGATAGTTTCTTGTTACTTTTTATTTTCTGCTGGTTGATACATTCTCAACCTTATGTGATCTGTGATGTAAGACTCTGAATATTCACTTTACAATAAATATGGCTGTGTGCATCACTTGATGCAGAGGCCGGGGCTTTGTCCCCATTTCGAGAAAAAAATGTGTGGTTCGTGGAGGACATTGTGGCGCTGTCATGAGCTGATCTAGCTGATGATCTTCACGTTCCTGCTTGTTGTTGCAATGTCTGACAAGCAGGAGGGCCATGGCCGCGGAGTAGGAGGCGATGATGATGACGAGCGAGACGTGCTAATCGGGCCACTGAGAGTACACCATGAACGCGGTGCACACCAACATGAACGCAACGACGCCAAAGTACTCATGATATATGTGTAATAAAGAATTAACAAGCTGAGTTTCCATTTATTATTAAATTCCAACAAGAACAGGAGAGTAGCACTAGTGGAAACGAGACCATTGGTTGAGCCTGAAAATGGGCTTTAACACCGGTTCTTCTATGAACCGGTGTTAAAGGGGGGGGGGCGTACCAGCGTGGCCCGTGCAGCAAAAATGATCCCCCCTTTAACACCGGTTCGTGGCACGAACCGGTGTTAAAGGCCCGTGCACCTGTGGCCCACGCAGCCCCCCTTTAACATTGGTTCGTGGCTTGAACCGGTGTTAAGGGGGGGGGGGGGGTATATAACACACCGCAACCCACACCCCTCTCTTCCATTTTTTCACTCTCTCATTTTGGAGCCTAGCAATAGGGTGTGAGGTGTGCTAGTTTGTGTTTTTTTCCTATGCACAAGAGGTGTTCGGTGAAATGCCCGAGAGCTCAAAATAAGTTTTCTCGTTGCTCTTTCCTTCTCGGTCGAGGTCTGCAACTATCCTTTCATGTGTCATTGATGTACTATATATAAATGGCCATCTCCCTGTTAATTTTTGATATATACTATATATTAATGCAGATGAACCGGCAATGAATGTACGGTGACCGACGCACTTCCGAGTACATTACGGGCCTCCAAAATTTCATCGTTGTGGCTAATGCAAACCGTGGTCACAATGGTTTTATGTGTTGTCTGTGTTCCGTCGAACAAGAAAGACTACTCAAATACCAGAACCATTCACGCCCACCTGCTTCGATTCAGTTTCATGCCCAGCTATAATTGTTGGACCAAGCACGGAGAAAAAAGGGTTGTGATGGAAGACAACGAAGAAGAAGAGGATGATGACAACTATCATAATATGTATCCTAAATATGATGATACTGCAACGGGGTAGATAATGAAGATCAAGAGGCAGCAGATGGGCCCGCTGATGACGATCTTGGTCGGGCCATTACTGATGCAAAGGAAGAATGTGAAACTGAAAAGGAGAAGGAGAAGCTGGAGCAGATGTTAAAGGATCACAAAACATTGTTGTACCCAACTTGCGAAGATGGCTACAAAAAGCTAGGTACCACACTGGATTTGCTGCAATGGAAGGCAGAGAACGGTGTGACTGACAGCGCATTTTCAAAGTTGTTGGTAAAAATGAAGAATCTTCTTCCAAGAAATAATGAGTTGCCCGAAAATACATATCAAGCAAAGAAGGTTGTCTGCCCTCTAGGATTAGACGTGCAGAAGATACATGCCTGCATTAATGACTGCATCATCTACCGCGGTGAGAAGTACGAGAATTTGGATGCATGCCCGGTATGCACTACACTGCGGTATAAGATCAGACGAGACGATCCTGACGATGTTGAGGGCGAGGCCCCTATGAAGAAGGTTCCTGCCAAGGTTATGTGGTATGCTCCTATAATACCATGGTTAAAACGTCTCTTCAGAAATAAAGAGCATTCCAAGTTGTTGCGATGGCACATTGAAGACCGTAAGAAAGACGCGATATTGAGACACCCCGCTGATGGGTCATAGTGGAGAAAAGTCGAGCGAGAGTACCCGGACTTCGCACGTGATGCAAGGAACTTAAGGTTTGGTCTAAGTACAGATGGCGTGAATCCTTTTGGTGAGCAGAGCTGCAGTCACAGCACCTGGCCTATGATTCTATGTATCTATAACCTTCCTCCTTGGTTGTGCATGAAGAGGAAGTTCATTATGATGCCAGTGCTCATCCAAGGCCCGAGACAACCCGGCAACAACATTGATGTGTACCTAAGGCCATTAGTTGAAGAACTTTTACAGCTGTAGGCCAAACCAGGTGTACGTATGTGGTATGAGCACAAAAGGGAGCCATTTGACCTACGAGCATTGCTTTTCGTAACCATCAATGATTGGCCTGCTCTTAGTAACATTTCAGGGAAGACAAACAAGGGATACAATGCATGCACACATTGTTTAGATGAGACTGAAAGTGTATATTTGGATAAATGTAAGAAGGTTGTGTATCTAGGGTATCATCGATTTCTTCCGAACCTGCATCCAGTAAGAAAGAAAGGCAAGCATTTCAAACGTCTGGCAGAACCCCGGAGGAAGCCTGTCCTCCATACCGGTGAGGAGGTATTTGGTATGGTCAAGGACCTAGAAGTAATCTTTGGAAAGGTCTGGCGGTCTATCTGTTCGAATGAGCGATGCCGGACACGCGCCCATGTGGAAGAAGCAATCTATATTTTGGGACCTACCCTATTGGAAAGTCTTAGAGGTCCGCTCTTCAATCGACGTGATGCACGTGACGAAGAATGTTTGCGTGAACCTGCTAGACTTCCTAGGAGTGTATGGGAAGACAAAAGATACACCGGAAGCACGGCAGGACCAGCAACGTCTGAAAGACCCTGAAGAGCCTATGCATCCTGAGAACGAGAAGGGTAAACGATGCCACTTAACTCCTTCCAGCTACGCTCTTACCAAAGCAGAGAAGCAAATCTTTTTTGAATGCCTGAGCAATATCAAGGTCCCTTCTGGCTTCTCGTCGAATATAAAGGGAATAATAAATATGGTAGAGAAAAAATTCCAAAACCTGAAGTCTCATGACTGCCACGTGATTATGACACAATTGCTTCCGATTGCATTGAGGGGGCTTCTACCTGAAAATGTTCGAGTACCCATTGTGAAACTATGTGCATTCCTCAATGCAATATCTCAGAAGGTAATCGATCCAGAAAGCCTACCAGGGTTACAGACAGATGTGGCCCAATGTCTTGTCAGCTTTGAGTTGGTGTTCCCACCATTCTTCTTCAATATTATGACGCATCTCCTGGTTCACCTAGTAGAAGAGATTGCCATTCTCGGTCCTGTATTTCTACACAATATGTTCCCCTTTGAGAGGTACATGGGAGTCTTAAAGAAATATGTTCATAACCGTGCTAGGCCAGAAGGAAGCATCTCCAAGGGCTATGTAACAGAGGAGGTCATTGAGTTATGTGTTGATTTTATAAAGATCTATCTTGGTTGCCCCGTATATCAATGAACACAAGAATTTAATACGCCTCAAACACCCGGGGCAGTCTGATGAATGGATTATAAGTGAACACATGGCGAGTTTTGGCGGCTGACTGCAAAGACTTCTCACGAATAACACCATTGTTGAGGATCAGCTGTACTTGTTGGCCAGGACACCATCTTCGACTGTATGTACTTTCCAAGGATACGAGATAAATGGGAATACATTTTACATGATAGGCCAAGATAAAAAGAGCACCAACCAAAATAGTGGTGTCCGCTTCGATGCAGCAGAAGACAATGGGCAAAAGACCACGTATTATGGGTTCATAGAGGAGATATGGGAACTTGACTATGGACCTAATTTTAAGGTCCCCTTGTTTCGATGCAAATGGGTCAAGCTAACAGGAGGAGGGGTTGAGGTAGACAAGAAGTACGGAATGACAACAGTGGATCTCAACAATCTTATGAAGCTAGACAAGAACTTAGACGAACCATTCGTCTTAGCCAATGATGTGGCTCAGGTTTTCTATGTGAAGGACATGTCTACCAAACCGAAAAAAAGAAAAAAATAAGCAAACAGATACATCACACGATGAGCCAAAGCGTCACATAGTTCTTTCAGGGAAAAGAAACATCGTGGGAGTGGAGGACAAGACAGACATGTCAGAAGATTATAATAAGTTTGATGAAATTCTACCCTTCAGAGTGAAGACTGACCCAACCATCCTGTTAAACGGTGCTAATACTCCATGGTTACGGCCGACGCGATCATAAGATTGACTATATGTATTAATTAAGCCATTTTTGGCACACATATGTATCTCAACATGGAAATCAATGTCATATTTCTTCTGTTAATAGTATATGTTTTAAATAAGCCATTTTTCTTCCTGCCATTTCTTCCCGCCATTTTTCTTCCCGCCATTTTTTCCCGCCAGTTCTTCCCTCCAGCCATTTCTCACTATATATATGTAGAGGTTGGCCTCCATTGTCATTGCACATCTCTAGACTCATATTTGCAACCTCATCACTCTTTTCCATGGCTTCCACCGTAGCACTAACCCCCAGGGAGGCGGAGGCGCTTTGCGCCTCGAACTACCCCCCCCGAACTCTTGTGTCCCCGTCGGCTGGATCTTTGGCCAAGGCGTGCAGTTCCTCCTGTCCCTCTAGGTGTGGCGCGTCGGATGGCCACCACGAACCACTACTACTTCGAGCTCACGCCGGAGCAGCGGAGGAATCCCAGATGGTATCCCGACTATTTCCCTACTTGGGAAGCCTTCTTCGGGGATCGGCGTGAGAGGGCGCTCGCCAGGCACGAGGAGGACGTCCCACCTCCTCCGAACTTCAACGAGGCCGGCCGTCGGCTATGGTGGCGCGGTCGGACTCTCCAGAGCGTCATGGCCTATGACATTTCCACCGACTCTAACCCCCGTCTGCGCTACCCTCAAATCCAGGCCACGCGTACTTAGCCTTCAAGGTTCAATTACGGTGACCCCGACGATGACAGCGACGACGGCGGCGGCGAGTACGACGACTACAGTGGCGAGTATTACAGGTGTAGGCAGGAGCATGACTGAATCACTCCAACATTCTGAAACAAGTTCGGCCGATTATGACTTAATCTGGCCATGTATCTTAATTTTTAGTTCTTTTATGTATCTTAATTTTTAGTCGTTCTATATGTAACTTATTGTTAGTTGCATTCTGTACTTTAATTCCAGTTCTATCTCATTCACAAAATGACCTATCTCATTTGAGGTTTCTTGGCTTTCGGGTCAAATGACCAATGTTACGGCTAGAATCAAGGCATAGTTTGTGATAATGTGGCCATATTGTGCATACATGTGCATCATGGCATGGCAAACAATGTTGCAAGAGGAAGTTTTCCTTTTTGTCGCACCAAAAAGGCATTTTCCATTTTCCGAGCATAAAAAACGGACGGTTTTGTGAAGCAACCACCAAATGGCTAATTCAAAAAACCACCACCACATTTTACAAAAATACTAGACCACCTTATATGGACAATGTACCAACAGGGGGATCTGAAATCTTTCCGTCCACCTCTGGTGAAAAAGACAAATTCCTGCCGAATCGGTAGGAAGTGGGTCAGATATGAACTACAGGTACATGATACGATGCTCATGATTTTTTACAAAAATCATTTTTAGGTTCACAATATGCTATTTTATCAAAAATCCAATGCAAGTTGAGCGAGGTTTTGTCAGATTCCAAAGTATACAAAAGATGCGGCATTTAAATATCTAAACAATTCAAAAATGTTAATACAAAATAAAATATGATTTGCTCTAATAAAATAGGGTTAGATTCCTTTTTAGATGCTTAATATTTCTTATGTTCAAAGTTTTAGGGTTTGACTATTTTATTTTTGTTTGAGTTGAATAATCAAAATTTATATGTAGGTGTTTTAATCATTTTGAAAATTTTCATCTAAAGTAAATATAAAATGTTTTTACATGAATGGATAGATATTATTTTTCTGAAAATTATGATATATTATTCATATTTTTTTGAGTTGAAATGAAAAAGATATGAATTTTCTAAATTCATATCCTATTTTTTGAATTAAAAATGCCCCCACTTTAATGCACGAAATAAATGCCCCCCTTTAACACCGGTTCCAGCCATGAACCGGTATTAAAGAAACGATATTCGTTTATTGCACCCCTTTAACACAATTCCCTCCCCTTTAACACGGTTCGATACGAACCGGTGTTAAGAGATTATAATCTTGCCACTTCCTCCTTCCCCACCGGATCAAGCGCTTGAGAGGAAGAAAAGCGACGCGTAGCGCCGTCCGCCCGTCGGCCGTCGGGGCTGCCGCCGTCCCACCCCGTCTCGCCGCCTCCGTCGAGACCCACCCCGCCGTCTGCCTGCTGCGGCCGCCCCTCGCCCATCTCCCGGCGGCGTGTCGCCCACGCGCCCGCAGCGCCACCACCACCCACGCCGCCGCCGATTTTTGTTAGTATAGTGTTAGTGTTTTTTGGTTAGTGGTTAGTTAGTGTTAGTTAGTGTTAGTATAGTGTTATATGGATGTATATGTATATGTATGTCTATGTGTATGTGTATTTGTTAGTGATTGGTTAGTGTATGTGTATTTGTATATGTATGTATATGTATGTATATGTATGTATATTTTTTGTATGATATATATATATATGTATATGTATGTGTATATATGTATATATTTTTTGTATGTGTACATATGTATGTATGTGTATATATGCATCACTTGACCGATTACTTTTCCAATGCGGTGGACCCTGACCTCCTCTACCCTCGCCGAGTCGCCCATTTTAGGAGCCCACGTCGCGATGGTTCGAACGCACACCCCCACGCATCCCGGCCCCGCTATCGCCCTAGCGCCGCCAGCCTCCGCCCTAGTACACCTCTCGTTGTCAATATAGCATTAGGGTTTCTCCGAATCCGGGTTTTTTTCGAATGTATCCTCTCATATGAATCCGGGGTTTCTCCGAATTAGGGTTTGGAATGACCAAGCATGTATTAGGGTTACATTTCAATACTTTTAACCTGTCATATCATCATCCTCTGCCCTTGCTGAGTCGCCCATTTTAGGTAGCCCACGTCGTGCTGGTTCGAACACACACCCCCACGCATCCCGGCCCCGCTCTCGCCCTAGCGCCGCCAGCCGTCGCCCTAGTACACCTCTCGTTGTCAATATAGCATTAGGGTTTCTCCGAATCTGGGGGTTTTCCGAATGTATCCTCTCATATGAATCCGGGGTTTCTCCGAATTAGGGTTTGGAATGACCAAGCATGTACTAGGGTTAGATTTCAATACTTTTAACCTGTCATATTATCATCTTTGCTTGAGCATTTCAATAGATGTATTACTGATATTTGTGTGATCATATTATTGTTTTAGAAACTATGGATCCAGTCAGTAGAAACCTTGAAGATGAAGAAATAATGGAGAACATGATCCACGAGGACACCTCACAATATCTGAACCTGGAGGGACATGATGACAGCTCAAGTAGTCATGGAGAAGATGACGACTCCGCTGAACGCACTTTAGTGATTACAAAGTCTGTCGAGGTATATGCATGGATTAATCCTCTGCTGACTTGCACCGATTGATTTGTATATATGTAAATGTATTAATTAACGCTTCTTTCTTCTTTTAGCCCTTCTGGATCGACCAACCAGCAACAATCTTCTTCTACGAAAAAGAGCAAGCGAGGCGCGAGCCATCGGTTGAAAGATTGTGCAAAGTTCACGATCGAAGCATTCCGTGTTGATGGCAGGCCGATGGAGCCCAAGAAGTCCGCGGACAAATTTGTACGTCAGGCTGGAGTTCTTGTTAGGGACCAAATCCCAATCATAATTGAAAATTGGAATAAGCCAAAGAAGGGCGACGGTACCTTTGTCGATGAAAGATCCAAAGAAATGCTTTGAAATTCGCTGTTGGTAAATTTCACCCTTCCGCCAGAGGAGGATGAAAAAAAACCGGTTATAAAGGAAAAGGTCAAACAGTGGACTCTAAAGAAGATGGCTGACGCTTTCCGCAACTAGAAGACAAAATTGAACAAATTTGTCAAAGCTCGTGAGACTCCAGATTTCGAATACGCATATTATGCGAAGATAAGACCTCACTGTCCCGAATTTGTGGCATACAAGGAAGGTGCTATAGCTACAAAGAGGTCAGAAACCAATACGCTAAATGCCCAGAAGAAGGAATATCATCAGAGGACGAGGTCAGGTGGCTACATATCTCAGAGGCCTAAGTGGGAGGAAGCTGAGAAGGCCCTGCGCGCTAGAGGGATCACACCCCACACACATGGGTGGGACCTACGTGCAAAGACTTGGTTCTACGGAATCAGGGCAAGGTTGGACCCAGAAACAGGATTGTGTATCTTCCCAACCCTCCTTGCCAAACCCGTCACTGAACTCATCACGGCATATGAGGAAACAGCCGCCAGGACCTTCCATCCCGACAGAGAGAATGACCAGCTCACATGCGCCATCGGTAAAAAAGAACACCCTGGACATGCACGAGGCACAGGGGGTATGACGTGGAAGGATGGGTTTGCCGAGTGGGTCGAATCTTACAGATGGCACGGCAGAAAAGAAAAAGAGCGTACAGAGCGGATGACACAGATAGGACATGCACTTGTGGTGCTGCAGGCACAAGTGAATGCACAATAGAGCCAGCAAGCTACCATCCCATCTCAGCGGCAAAAAGAGCCTGCATTGGAAGCTCCCGGCGGCCTAGACTCTGCGCGGAAAAGCAGCGTGGCTTCCACGGAGAACGTGCAGCCCACGCTTGAAATGGCGGGTCCTCGATACCCCGTGGATGAGATCACGGAGAGCGAACACGCTGAGCTGCATGTGAGATTAATGGGCTTATCCATTAAGGTGGCTGTCGGCTATGCCTTACCTCCTGTAGCTGGTGGAACTTACCACTGCCGACCGATTCCAGATGGCTATGCTATTGTCGGGGTGGATGAGGTTGTGAAGGAATATGAGTAAGCACAGCTTGACCATGCTACAGGTGAAGGGGAACCTCAACTCAAATTTGTAGTGAAAACAACCATTCTTTGGAAGAAGGAACACAACGTGCTTCCAAATTGGAGGCCACTGGCACCCTCGCCGTCTCCGCAGCGTCAGCAGTTTGAGCCGCCTCAGCCGTCTCCAAGTCATTAGAATACTCCCCTAACTTCTCCGACGCTTCAGCCATCTCCGGTGCTTCAGCCATCTCCTGCATGGCAGCCATCTCCGGCGCGCCAGCCATCTCCTGCGCGGCAGCCATCTCCTCAGCGTAAGCGGAAGAGCACTGCCACGAAGAGCATCACTAGCACTGCCACGAAGAAATCCGCAGGAAACCGTATGCCAAAGATTTCAAGAAACTACGTCCCACAGCCTTCTGCCAAGCCATTGCCGGTTTTACCGTGGAATCGTAGCGACGACGAGACCAATAGGATCTCGGAAGAAGAGGTCAAGAAATTCTTTGCACCTAGACGGGCCGAGCCAAAGGAGAAAATAGATTCAGCGGTGGTGGAGAAGTTTTACAATAATCTTTTGAAACCTGAAACCCCACTTGTGTCGGACTACGAGCTCCAGATTTTGAAGGGGGATGCAAGGCGGAGGGAGATTGAAAGTAGCAGTCGTGCGGCACCCCAGAAAACAGTTCCCATGCTCGGAGAGCAGGAAAAGCAATCATGCGCCCGCTCCAAGTGTTCTACACACGGAACGTTCCTCCTGTAAATGATTACGAGGCAAAGCTACAAAGAAAGGCAAATGAGATGGGGATGACTTACATTTCATACTTGAACCTCATGGGAGACAACATTCCCACAGGCGATGTCAACCTCATACAGCCATAGAAGTATGGGAAGAATCTCGTCAAGAAAGAGGAGCTCAAGAATCTACCAACAAAGATGCGAAGAGTGCACAAGTGGTACCTTGATTTCTGCAAGACGAGAAAGGAAGAATGGACCACGACGCATATAAGAGATCAGATTTTCTTGTGCAGAGACGACGAGATCGACTTCAACATTCAAGACTTGCATTTTCTATTCAATCAGAAGGAACTCGACAAAGCTGCCGTCAGCCTTTGTTGTGTGTAAGTACTATTTCTGTAATTTCTATCTCATCGCATTCACTTCATTAATTGCATATATATATATGCTTACCATATATGTATATACTATTATGCAGGAAAAAGGTTATGGAATGCATGAAAGGAGGCCCTTTTGACATTGGGTTCGTTGACCCAAAAAGAGTTTATGAACAAGTGGTAAGAGACAAAACCGGGCAAACAGAAGATTTCTTGCTAAGGTCTTTACTGAGACAACAAACCAAAAGGGAAATACTATTGCCTTACAATTTCTCGTGAGTACTTGTAACACCCTCAGAATCGGCCCTATGCAAGTTTTAGCGAAACCCGCCAAACCCGCATAGAAATGATTCAAAGGTGCCCACCAGGCACTTTCGTGCGGGTGGAAAACGAAGTAATATCATTACACAATAGTCCACGATGGAACCCACAGAACAGATATATACAACAACGACTCAAAGAGTCAATAATACAGATATACAATATAAAGATCCAAATCACCTTTAAAACGATATAGCGTCCGAGTACGGACAAGATGCAAATTGAGCTAAGAGCCATGAAGAATAACCAATGGCGTCCATAACCTGCCGAGCCAAGCGGAAGGGTAACCACCTTAACGACGTCGATCTCAAAACCTGCTTAAACAAAAGGGTGCCGACAAAGGGCAAAGGAAAAAAGAGAGCGGTCGATCGAGGCGATTGCAGCGAGGCTAGAATTCGGCGGTCCTCGCCTACATAGGTATGGTGGACTGAAGCGGCAGCACAGCATGCACTAACAACCTATAGAGACTCGATATAACTGGCGGCTATCAGAGAGGGATAAGAAAGACCTATTCGGAACCAACCTGATACTACCACCAAACATACCCATCCTGGTATTTCCCCCTCGAGACCAAACGAGGAAGTCAACCGAGGAACTCACACAGTTGGCAGTTTTATTTATTCCATTATAGTGGCGGCAATTACTAGTCAAATATAGATAGCATGAGTCATCCTGATAAAATAAACAGTGGGCACTTTTAGTTAACCATTCCGTTGTAGTTGCAACACTTACTAGTCAGATACAATTAGCATGAGATAACCCAAACCTAGCAGTTGTTGGTACTTTTATTTAGCCATTCCGTGGTAGTGGAGCTGATTACTAGTCATATCGGATACAAGTAAAATTATAGCAGTAAACTTTAGTTATAGTTGTCTATGATCGAGACCTGTGCTCCAAGTCGTCCATAACCGCGGACACGGCTTCTCGAAAAGATTTAACCTAGGGTGCACCAAAGTTCCCACGCACCTACACCCTTATTGCCGGATCGTAGGTACAAGATCACAAAACATACACCCAACGGTATGTCGACGGGTTTCGGACACGGCGTTTCCAGACCAAAGCAAGCACGGGGCCACCCACTAAGCTACCAGCAACAAAGTCGGCCGGTCTCGAGACGGACTCGAGGTTGTGGAGGCGGTAGAACGATCGGGAACCCGAACTATCGGGCTTGTCGACAAATAAAACGTGGCACGATCCTAAGCGAAGGTGCTCCTCGCTGTCGTAAATAAAGCGATAAAGCATGGCATAAGTACGAATAGTAATAAAGCCCCAAACTAATTGTGGCCCCATGCAAGATTTGGAATCAGGTACTAAATCGATGGGGTGCCCATACACCCACGTGGTTAGCGCGCTCGATCTCGGAACAGGTGTCAAGAACTCGGGGTCCTACGGGACACAAGTGGACGGTTAACAACCAAATAACATCTATTGCCCACCTGTGCCTCTGCATTTACTTACTTCAATTTTAGTTATTAAACAGTAATTAAAGTAAACGATAATTAAAGCCATGATCATATCCAACATTAAACATGCGGCAACACTCCAACAACTGTGGTACTTGACGACACGCAACAACACTTGAGCAAGCGACTACGGCGCGCAAGTCCAACTATCTACCAAACAACAGGTAATAGGATGTGTCCAAGGCGATATAAGGCTGCAAGGGATATCTCGGGTACGAAAACTAGAGCATCGCAACACAGATAGCAATAGATCAACAGGAGGGAGTAAATACTATAAAAGTAATATAGGTAGAAAAGGGGGAGGTGCTCGCCTGAAAACATTGCCGAAGGTTCATCCGAAGATCGGGTCGACACTCGCATCAACTCATCGGCCTAGTCCGCGAAGAAGCAAAGCACTAGAAGAAACACCGGATGCACTATTTAATACTACGGCAAAAGATCGGGCATGATGCATGTATGGTGTATGACATGGCAAGCATGCGATGCAACTAGGCCATATTAAACGGAACCGAGGTCCCGGCAAATATTTAAGTGGTTCAAGTTGTTTAGATACCCTGCAATTTAAATGTTGGATTAGCAAGACCAAACATGGCTTCGGTTCGCTATGCCAATTTAAATGGAGTCCGGAATAAGACAAAGATATCCCGCATAAACACTCCATATTTAATTTAGGTGAATCGCCTAAATACCCCCAACAACCACATTATGCATGCGAGTATGACAATTAAATATGCAACAGTTGATATTACATTTATAAAATAGGGCTCGAGAAAGGGGTCACACATTAGGGTTCGGCGATCTTGGGGTTCGATGTGGTTTGGGGTTCGGTCTCAGGGTTCAGGGTTCGACGGGATCGGTCTTCGAAGGTCGGATACAAGATGAAGAGCTTGGCGTTCCGGGAAGAAGGACTTGGTGTGGCGTCGGGGGCGCATCGGACTCGCCCTGGTCGGTGTCGAACTTGTCGGGCCCGCGTATCAGATCGGTCTTGGCGTCCGGGATGAAGAACTTGGCGTTCTCGAGGAAGTACTTGGCGTATCCGGGTCGACGACCTGGGCTTCCGGGTTCTCGGGCATCAGATCCGGGAAGAAGTACTTGTCGCATCTACGGTCTTCGGGTTCTGGGAAGAAGGCCATGATGTCCGTGAAGGCAAACTTGGCGTGCCTAGGGTTCGGTCCTCGAGGGCCCAAGAAGGCGATCTTGGCGGTCCTTTCCCCACTTCTTTTCACAAGTGTCGCATCATCAACATCACCAAATCTTCAAACTCCAACTGCACAATCCCATTACAGCATACACGCGTTGTGATACACCAAGGCCCACATAAACAGGAGTTCAGCGAGGTAGGAAAAAAGGAGGAGATCACACGGCGGGGTACTAAGCGAGTGCGCCTGTGAGCTTGCAGAGGATACTGGTCAACGAGCTAGGCACCAACGGTGCTATAGAGGCCATGTTGGCCGGAGGAAGGAGAGAGGTGTTAGCGGCGGAGGCGGTTAGAGACGAAGAGGCTGCAACGGGGCGAGGGCGCAGGGGCGGTGGAGCAAAAGTAGGCGGAGGTGGCCATGGCGATGCAGGGGTGCTGACCGGGAGGAGAGGAGGAGGAGGTCGACGGGCTCCAGGCCTCGGGGGAAGCCGAACCGCTGGTGGGGAAGCGGATGGGCGCCCGGGTGGAGGCCGAAGAAGGGAGAATGAGCCGTCGGGTGTGGCATCCCGCAAAACCACTACTAGAAAATCGCGTTGAATTTGTGCATTGCATCGTCATCATCATGCGTTGTTTGTCTAAAACTATTTTTGCAAAGCCTGTTTTATTTTCTAAAACGCCCCGTCTTTAAATCAACACCAAAACCGGGACTCTGGGATATTTTGTTTTGATTAAATATGTTGTGCAAACCGGTCCGCTTAACACAAATAAAATATTAAGTTATTTTAGTGGGGCAGTCGAACGGGCCGTATCGACCCGAATGACCACCCCCATATTTTTCAGAACGGTCCACCTCCTAAATTCCTAAAGCTACCCACTATCCTACCCACACCCGCTGGCCACATCACCCCATCCAATGGTTAGACGCCACCTCACCCTCCCCAAACTCCCCACCAATCCTATGCTGCCACTTGTCCCAGCCACACCCTCTATCCTCTCCCCTCTCTCACACCAGACCCAATCAGTTCACACCACACACACCCTACACACACGCGCCTGCCCTCCCCAGATTCCACCTCCCCTGACCCGGTCCAACCTCTCCCTGGACCCGCGTCCCTGCCACCTAGACCCCACCCTGGCCCGCGACCCTGCTCCCACCTCCCTCCTCTCCTCCCCAGCGCACGCGCCCGACCCTGTTCTTCTTCCTCCCTCTCCTCTGCTCGCTTGCCACCGACCCCGCCTGCTCCGCCTCCCTCACGCCCGCGTGCCCGCCCCCTCCTCCTTCCTGGCTCCCTCCCCCACGCGAGCAGCCGCGCGTGCTCCTCCCTCTCTCGAGCCGCTCGCGCTCACCCCGCGCCGCCGCAGGCCCCTGCAGCCTCCTCCCGCCTCCCCTTCTCTCCCTCTGCCGCCTCGCCCAGAATTGGCCGCCGCTCACTGCCTCCAGTCCTGGCGCCTCCGCATCCTCCGCCGCCCGCCTCCCGGCCAACCTCCCGACCTCCGCCATGCCCGAAGCTCAGCCACGGCTGGCCGGTCCCTCACGCCCTCGCCCGGCCTGCCTCTCCCTCGAGCTTGCACGCCGCCCGAGCAGCCGCTTCGCGACGACCTGCGGTGGCCGTCCCATAAGCTCCTCCGCCCACGTCTCCCCCTCCTCCGGCCGCCCCGCGGGCCCGCGTCGCCGCCAAACTCGAGCCCCGCCCCGACGCCGTCTGCCCCGACCCTGCCCCGCGATCACGTCGCCAGCTGCCGTCGCCGGGCCTCCTCCTCCCATCGGTGAGCCGCCCGAGCCGCGGCCTCCTCGTGCTGCCGTCCTCGTCGGCCCCCACCGGACGCCCCTCCCCGACAAGCCGAGCCTCCTCCCGCGCCGCCGTTGCTGCGCCTCTGCATCCCCATGCTCCGCTGTGAACCTCCTTGGGCATAAGCCCCCGTCGCTCGTTTGCTCCTGTGACCAAAGGCCCAAGGATGTCCCCTGTGGTAATCCTGGAAGATGTCCACGTGTTCCAGTGGTGGCCGAGTGATGCGGGTTCCCTGTTTGGTTGCACACGGCCGGAGACCGATGTCACGCTCGGCCCCCGTACCAACAAGATCTACAGCCGTACGCCAAGGTCTTCAATCGGTCCGAGAACACCGAAACCCGACGCGACGAGTACTCCCCCCCGAATGCGATGCCCGAGACTCCAGCGCGACAAGAACTACTGCCTCGGACGCCAAGACCCGAACCGAAAGGAACGCCAAGGCCGACCCGATACGCGGGCCCGACAAGAGCGACACCGACCCGGAGGATCCGATGCGCCCCGACACCGAACCAAGTCCGGCTTCCCGGAACGCCAAGACCTACCCCGATGGTCGAGAATGTTACGCCAAGATCTACCCCAGAAACCCGAGAACGCTTCCGCCGAGACCGCTTCCGTCGAACCCCAAACCCCAGATCCGTCGAACCCTGGACCTGAAACCGACCCCGAACCCGGAACCCCAAGTTCGTCGAGGCCCTCTCATGTGTGACCCCTTTTCCGATGCTCTATTTTATAAATGCTAAACATAAAACCTGTTGCACATTAATTGCCATACTTGCATGCATAATCATGTGGCTTGGGGCCTTATGCCGATTCACCTAATAATTAAATATGGGGCCCATATGCGGGCAAATCTAGCCTTATATTGGCCTCATTTAAATTTGTGTAGCGAACCGGTGCTATCTTTTGCCATGCTAAAACAACATTTAAAATGCGGGGTTTCTAAATAACATGAACCATTTAACTAATTGTCGGAACCCCGGTTCCGCTTAATCTGACCTAATTGCACCGCACCTTTGCCATTTCACACATCATGCATGCATCATGCCGATCTTCTGCCGTTGTATTAAATATTGCATCCGGTGTTTCTTCTAGTGTTTTGCTTCTTTGCGGATAAGGCCGTCGAGTTGATGTGAGCTTCGCCCCGATCTTCGGTTGAACCTTCGACAATGTTTTCAGGCGAGCATCTCCCCCTTTCTACCTATCTTACTTTTATAGTATTTATTTCCCTCCTGTTGATCTATTGCTATCTGTGTTGCGATGCTCTAGATTCCGTACCCTTGATATACCGTGCAGCCCTATATTGCCTTGGACACATCCTATTACCTGTTGTTTGGTAGATAGATGGACTTGCGCGTCGTAGTTGCTTGCTCAAGTGCTGATGTGTGTCGCCATATGCCACAGTTGCTGATGTATTGCCGCATGTTGATGTTGGAGATGATGCTAGTTTTACTTATCGTCACTTTAATTTCTGTTTAACAACTAAAATTGAAATAAGCAGAGGCATCGGTGGGTGATAGAAAATATTTGGTTTCCGAACGCCCACTTGTGTCCCGTAAGACCCGAGTACTTGATACCTGTTCCTTGATTTATCGCGCTATCCACATCCGGGAGGTATATGGGACCCCCGAGCCGAGCTTGATTCAGTCTTATTTCTTGGGGCCACAAACTAGTTTGAGGTTTTATTTACGATCCTGTACTTATGCCATGCTACTTTCGTATTTAAATTGTGCGAGAGCACACCTGTCTTGTTAGGATAGTGGCACGATTCCGCGGTGTCGACAAGCCAGTTTTGGGTTCCCGATCGTTCACATGGCCCCCACAACCTTGAGTCCGTCTCGAGCTTGCTTACTTGCGGGTAGACTCCAAAGGGTGGCCCCTAAAATATTTCTGAATCGTGATTGTTCACCGTGAAAGCCTCGTTGGGTTTTGAGTTGGTTTTTCCGAGGTTGATCGAGCGTGTGTTGCTATTGGTGCACCCCGGCCGGGTAAAACTTTCTGAAAGCCGTGTCCGCGGATATGGACGACTTGGAGCACAGTATCTCGATCATAGACAAGCATAACTAAAGTTTACTGCTATAAATTTGACTTATAATGACTAGTAATCAGATTCACTATAATGGAATGGCTAATTAATACTGCCCACAATTGCTTGTTTGGTTGTCGCTTGCGACAATTGTATCTGACTAGTAAGTATTGCAACTATAACGGAATGGCTGAATAAAAGTACCAACAACTGCTGGGTTTCGGGTTTATCTCATGCTAATTGAATCTGATTAGTAAATGCTGCAACTCCAACGGAATGAATAACTAAAAGTGCCCACTGCTTACTTTATCAGGATGATTATCTAAACCTGACTAGTAAAGTGTCGCAACTACAACTGAATAAGTAGAACTGCCAACGGTGTGAGTTCCTCGGTTGACTTCCTCGTTTGGTCTCGAGGGGGAAACACCAGGACGGGTTTGTATGGTGTTAGCTTCAGGTTGGATCCGGATAGGTCATTCTCACCCCTCTCTGATAACCGCCAGTTGTATCGAGTCTCTATAGGTTATTTTGTACATGCTGCCGCTGCCGCTCAGTCCACCATACCTATGTAGGCGAGGACCGCCGAATTCTAGCCTCGCCGTGTACTGGCCTCAGTACTGACGCTCCTTCTTTTTCCTTTGCCCTTTGTCGGCACCCCTTTTGTTTAAGCAGGTTCGAGATCGACGTCGTTAGGTGGTTACCTTCCGCTTGGCTCAAGGTGGTTATGGACGCCATGGTTATTCTTCAGGGCTCTTAGCACCATTTGCATCTTGTCCGTAGTCGGACGCTCTATCATTTTCAAGGTGTTTTGGATCTTTGTATAATATATCTGTATTCTTGACTCTTTGAGCCGCTGTTATATATCTGTTCTGTGGGTCCCATCGAGGACTGTTGTGTAATGTTATTACTTCGTTTTCCACCCGCACGAAAGTGCCTGGTGGGCACCTTTGAATCGTTTCTATGCGGGTTTGGCGAATTTTGCTCAAACTTGCATAGGTCCGATTCTGAGGGTGTTACAGAGTGGTATCAGAGCTCAGCAGTTGCGATACCCCACAAGTCCAGCCTGTAGGATAACCTAGCTAACGGCCGAAGTAGAGTGTCAAAACTATTTTGCAAAATTGTTTGGATAGTTCTGGTTAGGTCTGATTTTACTCCTTACCCCGTTGCTATTCTCCTCTTATCTCGACGTGCTTTGAATCTGCTCTCTTATCTTTCTTCGAGTCCAGGAATTCTGTTGGTTGGGTTTCCGTCGTACCTTCAGGGTTTCGCTTCCTTCTTTGATAACGGTGTTCTACCATCCGGTGTTCAAGCTGCCTGATGAATCCGTCTGCTGTGGTACCATTCTTTGTTCTTTGTTTGTGCCTTCCGGTGTTTTCCGGCGCGACGACATCATCTACGCCAGATCCGATGAAGAGTCTGCATCATTCCTTTGTTCCTGAACCTCGCTTGTCGAGATCTTCAATCTGATTCCGAGAGTTGGTTGCATAATCCGCCTATTCGTGTGCAGGGTAATGGTTTGAGTGCGGGATGGAGTAGCTACCATACCACTACTCTTATCATTTGCTCTTGCACGTCGAATCAGTGGATCCAGCAGTTTTACTCCGTCCACGGAAGTTAGTGGTGGCTTTATTTGTTGATACCTCTACCTTCGTCCTTTGTTCTCCGGAGTGCTCTCTCGTCGATCAGGATCAACGACCCTTTGTTGGTGGTGTCGCCGATTTCCAGATGAAGAAGGAACCCTCGTTAGTGGTGTCGCGAGTATCTACACGAAGCGAGAAGACGCAGTTCGCCGACCTCCCTCCCGGTACCACGAGGCGGATCTCGAGGGCGAGATCCCTTGTTAGTGGTGTCGAATTGTGGCATCCCGCAAAACCACTACTAGAAAATCGCGTTGAATTTGTGCATTGCATCGTCATCATCATGTGTTGTTTGTCTAAAACTATTTTTGCAAAGCCCGTTTTATTTTCTAAAACGCCCCGTCTTTAAATCAACACCAAAACCGGGACTCCGGGATATTTTGTTTTGATTAAATATGTTGTGCAAACCGGTCCGCTTAACACAAATAAAATATTAAGTTATTTTAGTGGGTACGAGCGGGCAGACGACCAATGACCACCCCATATTTTTCGAGCGGTCCACCTCCTAAATTCCTAAAGCTACCCACTATCCTACCCACACCCGCTGGCCACATCACCCCATCCAATGGTTAGCCGCCACCTCACCCTCCCCAAACTCCCCACCAATCCTATGCTGCCACTTGTCCCAGCCACACCCTCTATCCTCTCCCCTCTCTCACACCAGACCCAATCAGTTCACACCACACACACCCTACACACACGCGCCTGCCCTCCCCAGATTCCACCTCCCCTGACCCGTCCAACCTCTCCCTGGACCCGTCCACGCCACCTAGACCCCACCCTGCCCCACCGCTCCCACCTCCTCCTCTCCTCCCAGCCAGACGCCCGACCTGTTCTTCTTCCTCCTCTCCTCGCTTGCCACCGACCCGCCTGCTCCGCCTCCCTCACGCCCAGTGCCCCCCTCCTCCTTCCTGGCTCCCTCCCCACGAGCAGCCACAGGTTCTCCCTCTCACACACACACCCTCGCAGCCTCCTCCCGCCTCCCTTTCTCTCCCCAGCGCACCGCCTCCGCCTCCCTCCTCCTCTCCGCCCAGCCTCCTCCTCCCGGCCAACTCCTCATGCCCTCGAAGCTCCGCCTCACATGTGCGCCCGTCACGCCCTCACCGCCTGCCACGGCCTCCGCCTCGAGCTCGCCTGACGCTGGCCCGAGCAGCCCGGCTCATGACGACTGCAGCGTGGCGTACCTAAGCTCCTCCGCCGCCCACGCCTCCGGCCTCCGTCAGCCTGCTCGCCGCCAAACTCGAGCCCCGCCCGCTGCCTGTCACCCTGCCCCGCGATCACGTCGCCAGCTGCCGTCGCCGGGCCTCCTCCTCCCATCGGTGAGCCGCCGGAGCCGCGGCCTCCTCGTGCTGCCGTCCTCGTCGGCCCCCACCGGACGCCCCTCCCCGACAAGCCGAGCCTCCTCCCGCGCCGCCGTTGCTGCGCCTCTGCATCCCCATGCTCCGCTGTGAACCTCCTTGGGCATAAGCCCCCGTCGCTCGTTTGCTCCTGTGACCAAAGGCCCAAGGATGTCCCCTGTGGTAATCCTGGAAGATGTCCACGTGTTCCAGTGGTGGCCGAGTGATGCGGGTTCCCTGTTTGGTTGCACACGGCTGGAGACCGATGTCACGCTCGGCCCCCGTACCAACAAGATCTACAGCCGTACGCCAAGGTCTTCAATCGGTCCGAGGACACCGAAACCCGACGCGACGAGTACTCCCCCCGAATGCGATGCCCGAGACTCCAGCGCGACAAGAACTTCTGCCTCGGACGCCAAGACCCGAACCGAAAGGAACGCCAAGGCCGACCCGATACGCGGGCCCGACAAGAGCGACACCGACCCGGAGGATCCGATGCGCCCCGCCACCGAACCAAGTCCGGCTTCCCGGAACGCCAAGACCCACCCGATGGTCGAGAATGTTACGCCAAGATCTACCCGAGAACGCTTCCGCCGAGACCGCTTCCGTCGAACCCCGAACCCCAGATCCGTCGAACCCTGGACCTGAGACCGACCCCGAACCCGGAACCCCAAGTTCGTCGAGGCCCTCTCATGTGTGACCCCTTTTCCGATGCTCTATTTTATAAATGCTAAACATAAAACCTGTTGCACATTAATTGCCATACTTGCATGCATAATCATGTGGCTTGGGGCCTTATGCCGATTCACCTAATAATTAAATACGGGGCCCATATGCGGGCAAATCTAGCCTTATATTGGCCTCATTTAAATTTGTGTAGCGAACCGGTGCTATCTTTTGCCATGCTAAAACAACATTTAAAATGCGGGGTTTCTAAATAACATGAACCATTTAACTAATTGTCGGAACCCCGGTTCCGCTTAATCAATTTAATTGCACCGCACCTTTGCCATTTCACACATCATGCATGCATCATGCCGATCTTCCGTTGTATTAAATATTGCATCCGTGTTTCTTCTAGTGTTTTGCTTCTTTGCGGATAAGGCCGTCGAGTTGATGTGAGCTTTACCGATCTTCGTTGAACCTTCGACAATGTTTTCAAAGAGCATCTCCCCTTTCTACCTATCTTACTTTTATAGTATTTATTTCCCTCCTGTTGATCTATTGCTATCTGTGTTGCGATGCTCTAGATTCCGTACCCTTGATATACCGTGCAGCCCTATATTGCCTTGGACACATCCTATTACCTGTTTTTTGGTAGATAGATGGACTTGCGCGTCATAGTTGCTTGCTCAAGTGCTGATGTGTGTCGCCATATGACACAGTTGCTGATGTATTGCCGCATGTTGATGTTGGAGATGATGCTAGTTTTACTTATCGTCACTTTAATTTCTGTTTAACAACTAAAATTGAAATAAGGAGGCATCGGTGGGTGATAGAAAATATTTGGTTTCGACGCCCACTTGTGTCCCGTAAGACCCAGTACTTGATACTGTTCCTTGATTTATCGCTATCCACATCCGGAGGTATATGGGACCCCCGAGCGAGCTTGATTCATCTTATTTCTTGGGGCCACAAACTAGTTTGAGGTTTTATTTACGATCCTGTACTTATGCCATGCTACTTTCTGTATTTAAATTGTGCGAGGAGCACACTGTCTCGCTTTAGGATAGTGGCACGATTCCGCTGTGTCGACAAGCCCAGTTTTGGGTTCCCGATGTTCACAATAGTCCCCACAACCTTGAGTCCGTCTCGAGCTTGCTTACTTGCGGGTAGACTCAAGGGTGGCCCCTGAAATATTTCTGAATCTGTGATTGTTCACGTGAAAGCCTCGTTGGGTTTTGAGTTGGTTTTTCCGAGGTTGATCGGCGTGTTGCTATTGGTGCACCCGCCGGGTAAAACTTTCAAAGCCATGTCCATGGATATGGGCGACTTGGAGCAGATATCTCGATCATAGACAAGCATAACTAAAGTTTACTGCTATAAATTTGACTTATAATGACTAGTAATCAGCTTCACTATAATGGAATGGCTAATTAATACTGCCCACAATTGCTTGTTTGGTTGTCGCCATGACAATTGTATCGACTAGTAAGTATTGCAACTATAACGGAATGGCTGAATAAAAGTACCAACAACTGCTGGGTTTCGGGTTTATCTCATGCTAATTGTATCTGATTAGCAATTGCTGCAACTGCAACGGAATGAATAACTAAAAGTGCCCACTGCTTACTTTATCAGGACGATTATCTAAACCTGACTAGTAAAGTGTCGCAACTTCTGGCGAATAAGTAGAAGCGCCAACGGTGTGAGTTCTCGGTTGACTTCCTCGTTTGGTCTCGAGGGGAAACACCAGACGGGTTTGTATGGTGTTAGCTTCAGTTGGATCCGGATAGGTCATTCTCACCCCTCTCGATAACCGCCATTGTATCGAGTCTCTATAGGTTGTTTAGTACATGTGCCGCTGCTCGATCCACCATACCTATGTAGGCGAGGACCGCGAATTCTAGCCTCGCTGTCTTGGCCTCAAGATCTTGGCGCTCCTTCTTTTTCTTTGCCCTTTGTCGGCACCCCTTTTGTTTAAGCAGGTTCGAGATCGACGTCGTTAGCAGGGTTACCCTTCCGGCTTGGCCTGGGCAGGGTTATGGACGCCAGTGGTTATTCTTCAGGGCTCTTAGCCCCATTTGCTTCTTGTCCGTAGTCGGACGCTCTATCATTTTCAAGGTGTTTTGGATCTTTGTATAATATATCGGTATTCTTGACTCTTTGAGTCGCTGTTATATATATTTGTTCTGTGGGTCCCATCGAGGACTGTTGTGTAATGTTATTACTTCGTTTTCCACCCGCACGAAAGTGCCTGGTGGGCACCTTTGAATCGTTTCTATGCGGGTTTGGCGAATTTTGCTCAAACTTGCATAGGTCCGATTCTGAGGGTGTTACATCGGGGCATGCTGGCCAAAGGGCGCGGTGACGAGACGGTGGTCGGCGGCGCTGCCGGGAAGGACGAGGCCTGACGGCGGGGTTCCGCGGTGGCGCTCTGGGCGGCTGAAGCAGAGGAGGCTCGCGAGGGAGGGCGGCCGACGGGGAGGTCGAGCAGCGGGGAGGTGGGGGCCCGCGATGACGCGGTGGAGGGGGGAGGCCGGAGGAGCTCCGGGCGCCAGGAGATGGAGCCCGGCGGCGCCGGCTGTGGCATCCCGCAAAACCACTACTAGAAAATCGCGTCAAATTTGTGCATTGCATCATCATCATCATGCATTGTTTGCCAAAACTATTTTCGAAAACCCCGTTTTGTTTTCCAAACGCCCCATCTCTATTCAAATGTCAAACACCGGGTCTCCGGAATAATTTTGTTTTGTTGCTATCGGGTTGCAAACGGCCCAATTAAACTAAATAAAAGTTTTGTTTAATTTGTTAGGGGCAGCCGAACGGGCCGATTTAGCCCGAACGACCGCCCCAGATTTAAATCGGTCCGCCCCAACCAACCCCATCTAAATCCTAAACACACCCACTAGTCTACCCCCACCCTTTGGCCACATCACTCCCCCCAATCAGGACTTGCCAACTCCCCCTCCCCCAAATCCCCACCATTCCCATGCTGCCACATCAGCCCCCCTTCTCTCTTCTCTCTCTCCCTCTTTTTCTCTCTCCCAGCAGCCAACCCCCCCGGCCCCACGCCTGCTCCCTCCCTCTCTTCTTTCCTCACCGAGCCAGCCTCACCCACTCTCCCTGACCCGTGGGCCCCTTCTTCCCTGGCCCGCCTTCCCACCAACCCCCACGCAGCCCCTGTTCCACCCCGGGCCCCACCTCCTCTCTCTCCTCCTCACCGCTCTTTCCTCACACCCACCCCTGTGATCCGCCTGACCGCCATCTCCCACCTCCTCTGCCTGTCTCCCTCGCCTCCGCCGCCTCCCCGCCTCGGCCTCGGCTCCTCTCGGCGCCTCTCGCCTCGCTTGCCGCCCTCCCGTCGGCCCGTCACGCCAAGACCCCGCACCTCCGCCTCATGTTCCGCTCCGCCCTCACGCCACCAAGCCCGCCGCCTCTGCTTCCCTTCCAGCGCGACGAGCATCTCCGCCTCCGCTCACTGCGGCCGTGCCCGCCGCCCGGCCGTGCGCTCCACCCCGCCCGAAGGCCGACGACCCGCGTCCGCCCGCCGAGCCCGTGCGTCGCCGCCGCCGCCCCTTCCCCGACCTCTCCGTCGGCCAGTCTGCGGCCCGTCCGCGACCGCCAGCCGCTGCCGTCCCGAGCGGCCCCGCCATCGCCCGTCGTGCTGCCCCAGCGGCGCCGACCTCTCGCTGGCGCTTCCACCCTCGCGCCATCCCGTCCCCCGTGGCCAGTGTTCACCGCTGCAGCGTCGCGTATGTGTGTGCTTTCGTGTATGCGTGAGCTCGTGTATGTGTGCTCGTGTATGCGTGAGCTTCGTATGTGTGTGCGTGTATGTCATGGTAACAGCGTATGAACCACAGAAAATCGAGCTCGGCTCAAGATCTGCTGAAGCGGCGTCAAGTTCGTCTACTCGGACCACAAGACCGTTCCGAGCGGAAACATCGAACCCGATGCGGATCCGTATAACCGCCAAGTTCGCAAGACCCGTTCATGGATTCCGTTTGTCAAGCCAACCGTGGAACCCGAACCCCCAAGATCTACGCAATGACCGACATGATCTTCTACTCGGACGCCAAGGTTCGCCGAGAGTCCGAACGCCAAGTACTCCCGGACGACAAGTTCTCCATCCGGGCAACAAGATCGACCCGTGGGGCCCGGAAGATCTGGCGGCGACAAGAACGACACCGACCGAAGCAACCGTTCGCCCCGACGCCAAACCAAGTCCTGCTTCCGGATGCCGAGGTCACCGACAGACAACAAGATCTACCCGTTATATCCGAGCACGCTCACCGAACCTGGACCCGAGACCGACCGAACCGGAAAACCAAGATCGTCGAGCCCCCCTTAATGTGTGACCCTTATCCTCGAACCCTATTTTCTAACATAATAACTTGTTGCACATCTAATTGCCATCTCGCATGCATATCATTGGTTTGGGGGCCTTACGCCGATTCACCTAATAAGTAAATATGGGACCAATATGCGGGCAAATGTAGCCTTATATTGGCCTCATTTAAATCTGAGTAGCGAACCGGTGCTATCTTTTACCATGCTAAAACAACATTTAATATGCGGGGGTTTAAATAACTTGAACCACCTAATTATTGTCGGGACCCCGGTTCCGCTTAATATGACCTAATCGCATCGCACCTTGCCATGCCATACATCATACATGCATCATGCCGATCTTCTGTCGTTTTATTAAATATTGCATCCGGTGTTTATTCTAGTGTTTTGCTTCTTCGCGGATAAGGCCGTTGAGTTGATGTGAGTCACCGATCTCCGGTTGAACCCTTCGACAATGTTTTCAGGCGAGCATCTCCCCCTTTCTACCTATCTTACTTTATAGTCTTTATTCCCTCCTGTTGATCTATTGCTATCTGTGTTGCGATGCTTTAGTTTCCGTACCCGTGATATGTTCCCTGCAGCCTCATATTGCCTTGGACACACCCTATTACCTGTTGTTTGGTAGATAGTTGGACTTGCGCGTCGCAGTTGCTTGCTCAAGTGCTGATGTGTGTCGCCATATGCCACAGTTGCTGATGTTTTGCCGCATGTTAATGTTGGAGGTGATTCTAGTTTTACTTATCGTCACTTTAATTTCTGTTTAACAACTAAAATTGAATAAGCAGAGGCATCGGTGGGTGATAGATAATATTTGGTTTCCGAACGCCCACTTGTGTCCCGTAAGACCCCGAGTACTTGATACCTGTTCCTTGATTTTGCGCGCTATCCACATCCGGGAGGTATATGGGACCCCCGAGCGAGCTTGATTCATCTTATTTCTTGGGGCCACAAACTAGTTTGAGGTTTTATTTACGATCCTGTACTTATGCCATGTTTATCGCTTTATTTACGATTGTGCGAGCATTAATCGCATCTTTTTGGAAGCGGAATGTTTACGGTGTCGATAAGCCCGCTTTGGGGTTCCCGTCGCTCCGACCATTGTCGCAGACCTTGAGGCCGTCTCGAGCTTGCCTACTCCGCTATGGATTCTACTTAAGGGTGGCCTCAAATATTTCTGAATCCTGTGATTGTTCAGTCGTGAAAGCCTCGTTGGGTTTTGATTTGGTTTTTCCGAGGTTGATCGAGCGTGTGTTGCTATTGGTGCACCCCGGCCGGGTAAAACTTTCTGAAAGCCGTGTCCGCGGATATGGACGACTTGGAGCACAGTATCTCGATCATAGACAAGCATAACTAAAGTTTACCGCTATAAATTTGACTTATAATGACTAGTAATCAGCTCCACTATAACGGAATGGCTAAATTATACTGCCCACAATTGCTTGTTTGGTTGTCGCTTGCGACAAATGTATATGACTAGTAAGTATTGCAACTACAACGAATTGGCTGGATAAAGTACCAACAACTGCCGGGTTTTGGGTTTATCTCATGCTACCTGTACCTGATTAGTAATTGTTGCAACTATAACGGAATGATTAACTAAAAGTGCCCACTGTTTACTTTATCAGGACGATTACCTAAATCTGACTAGTAAAGTGCCGCAACTATAACTAAATAAGTAAAACTGCCAACTGTGTGAGTTCCTCGGTTGACTTCCTCGTTTGGTCTCGAGGGGGGAAACACCAGGATGGGTTTGTTTGGTGTTAGCTTCAGGTTGGATCCGAATAGGTCTTTCTCACCCTCCGATAACCGCCATTGTATCGAGTCTCTATAGGTTGTTTAGTGCATGCTCACGCCGCTTGATCCACCATACCTAGGTAGGCGAGGACCGCCAATTCTAGCCTCGCTGTGTCTTGGCCTCGATCGACGCTCCTTCTTTCCTTTGCCTTTTGCACCCCTTTTGTTCAAGCAGGTTTGAGATCGGCGTCGTTAGCGTGGTTACCCTTCCGGCTTGGCAGGGTTATGGACGCCATTGGTTATTCTTCGTGGCTCTTAGCCCCATTTGCATCTTGTCCGTAGTGGACGCTATATCGCTTCAAGGTGATTTGGATCTTTGTATATTATATTCGTATTCTTGACTCTTTGAGTCATTGTTATATATCTGTTCCGTGGGTCCCATCGAGGACCGTGTAATGTTATTACTTGCTTTCCACCCGCACGAAAGTGCTGGGCACCTTTGAATCGCTTTATGCGGGTTTGGCGAATTGCTCAAACTTGCATAGGTCCGATTCGAGGGTGTTACAGTGGTATCGAGCCCAGCTATGATACCCACAAGTCCAAATTTCAGGATAACCTAGCTAACGGCCGAAGTAGAGTGTCAAAACTAATTTCGAAAATCGGTTGGATAGTTCTGATTAGGTCTGATTTTACTCCTTACCCCTCTGCTGTTCCCCTCTTACCCCTACGTGTTTCGAATCCGCTCTCTTCTCTCTCTTCGAGTCCAGGATTTCTCGTGGTTGGGTATCCGTCGTACCTTTAGGGTTTCACTTCTCCCTTTTGTAACGGAGGTGCTACGATCATCAATCTGCAACTCGTCTGTTGTGCCCTTCATCCGATCTTTTGTTCTTGAGCTCCTTATCTCTATGTGTGTTCCTTGCTGGATATCAGTGTCGTAGAAAAACATATGAGAAGGACGAGCCTTGGTGAAGTTGGAGTATACCTTGAGCATGTGTTGTTCATGCCAATGGAACCACCGCGAAACCTAATCAGTGTGTCTTTCATACGATTTCTGCTGGCAACACTCCCTTGTTTCCGAACCTCGCTTGTCGAGATCTTCAGTCTAATTCCGAGAGTTGGTTGCATAATCCGTCTATTCACGTGCAGAGTAATGGTTTGAGTGTGGGATGGAGTAGCTACCCTACCACTGCTCTTATCATTCGCTCTTGTACGTCGAATCAGTGGATCCAGCAGTTTTACTCCGTCCATGGAAGTGAGAGGTGACCTTACCTTCAACTTCGTCCTTTGTTTCCCCGGAGTATTCCCTCGACGATCCGAGACAACGACCCTTGTTGGTGGTGTCGCCGTTTTCAAGATGGAAGGAGGAACCATCGTTAGTGGTGTCGCGAAGATCTACACGAAGTGGGAAGATGCAGATCGCCGACCTTCCTTCCGGTACCATGAGGCGGATCTCGAGGGCGAGATCCATTGTTAGTGGTGTCGAATTGTGGCATCCCGCAAAACCACTACTAGAAAATCGCGTCAAATTTGTGCATTGCATCATCATCATCATGCATTGTTTGCCAAAACTATTTTCGAAAACCCCGTTTTGTTTTCCAAACGCCCCATCTCTATTCAAATGTCAAACACCGGGTCTCCGGAATAATTTTGTTTTGTTGCTATCGGGTTGCAAACGGCCCAATTAAACTAAATAAAAGTTTTGTTTAATTTGTTAGGGGCAGTCGAACGGGCCGATTTAGCCCGAACGACCGCCCCAGATTTAAATCGGTCCGCCCCAACCAACCCCATCTAAATCCTAAACACACCCACTAGTCTACCCCCCCCCCTCGGCCACACCCCTCCCCCCAATCAGGACTTGCCAACTCCCCCTCCCCCAAATCCCCATCATTCCCATGCTGCCACATCAGCCCCCCTTCTCTCTTCTCTCTCTCCCTCTTTTTCTCTCCCAAGCCCAACCCCCGGCCCACGCCTCCCTCTCTCTTCTTTCCTCACCGAGCCAGCCCACTCTCCCCACCCGTGGGCCCTTCTTCCTGCCCGCTTTGCCTTCCCACCAACCCCCACGAGCCCACTGTTCCACCCCTGGCCCCACCTCCTCTCCTCCTCACCGCTCTTTCCCTCACCCACCCCGATCCGCCAGGACCGCCATCTCCCACCTCTCTCTCGCTGCCGCCTCGCCTCCGCCACGCCTCGCTCCTCGGCCTCTCTCCGCCCGCCCTCCATGCGCCCGCTGGCCCTGGCTGCCTCACAAGACGCCGCACCTCCGCTCCGCCTCCCGCCGCTCACCGCCACCAAGCCCGGCCGCCTCTGCTTCCCATGCGACGCAGCGAGCATCTCCGCTCACTGCGGCCGCCGTGCCCGCCGGGCCGCCAGGCGCTCCACCCGCCGCCCGGCCGACGACCTCGTCCCGCCGCCGCCAGAGCTCGTCGCCGCCGCCGCCGCCTTCCCGACCCGTCTCCCCAGCTGCTGCTGGCGACCCGCCCGCCGCTGCCCCGAGCCGCCCCGCCATCGCCGGGCGTCGTGCCCCCCAGCCGCCGACCTCTCGCGGCTGGCGCCCTTCGCCATCCCGTCCCCGCCAGGCCCAGGTGGCTGCACGCTGCGTCGCGTGTATGTGTGTGCTCGTATGCGTGAGCTCGTGTATGTGTGCTCGTATGCGTGAGCTCGTGTATGTGTGCGTGTATGTGTCATGGTAACCGCGTATGAACCATGAAAATCCCGAGGCTCAAGATCTGCTGAAGCCGGCCAAGTTCGTCTACTCGGACCACAAGACCGTTCCGAGAAACATCGAACCGATGCCGGATCCGTATAACCGCCAAGTTCGCCAAGACCGTTCATGGATTCCGTTTGTCAAGCCGAACCTGTGGAACCCGAACCCCCAAGATCTACGCAATGACCGACATGATCTTCTACTCGGACGCCAAGGTTCGCCGAGAGTCCGAACGCCAAGTACTCCCCGGACGACAAGTTCTCCATCCGGGCAACAAGATCGACCCGTGGGGCCGGCAAGATCTGGCCGACGACAAGAACGACACCGACCCGAAGCAACTGCGCCCGACGCCAAACCAAGTCCTGCTTCCCGGATGCCGAGGTCACCGACACAGGACAACAAGATCTACCCCGTTATCTGAGCACGCTTCCGCCGAACCCTGGACCCCGAGACCGACCCCGAACCCCGGAAAACCAAGATCGTCGAGCCCCCCTTAATGTGTGACCCTTATCCTCGAACCCTATTTTCTAACATAATAACTTGTTGCACATCTAATTGCCATCTCGCATGCATATCATTGGTTTGGGGGCCTTACGCCGATTCACCTAATAAGTAAATATGGGACCAATATGCGGGCAAATGTAGCCTTATATTGGCCTCATTTAAATCTGAGTAGCGAACCGGTGCTATCTTTTACCATGCTAAAACAACATTTAATATGCGGGGGTTTAAATAACTTGAACCACCTAATTATTGTCGGGACCCCGGTTCCGCTTAATATGACCTAATCGCATCGCACCTTGCCATGCCATACATCATACATGCATCATGCCGATCTTCTGTCGTTTTATTAAATATTGCATCCGGTGTTTATTCTAGTGTTTTGCTTCTTCGCGGATAAGGCCGTTGAGTTGATGTGAGCTTCGCCCCGATCTCCGGTTGAACCCTTCGACAATGTTTTCAGGCGAGCATCTCCCCCTTTCTACCTATCTTACTTTATAGTCTTTATTCCCTCCTGTTGATCTATTGCTATCTGTGTTGCGATGCTTTAGTTTCCGTACCCGTGATATGTTCCCTGCAGCCTCATATTGCCTTGGACACACCCTATTACCTGTTGTTTGGTAGATAGTTGGACTTGCGCGTCATGCTTGCTTGCTCAAGTCGTTGATGTGTCGCCATATGCCACAGTTGCTGATGTTTTGCCGCATGTTAATGTTGGAGGTGATTCTAGTTTTACTTATCGTCACTTTAATTTCTGTTTAACAACTAAAATTGAATAAGGAGGCATCGGTGGGTGATAGATAATATTTGGTTTCAACGCCCACTTGTGTCCCGTGAAGACCCCGAGTACTTGATACTGTTCCTTGATTTTGCGCTATCCACATCCGGAGGTATATGGGACCCCCTGAGCGAGCTTGATTCATCTTATTTCTTGGGGCCACAAACTAGTTTGAGGTTTTATTTACGATCCTGCATTATGCCATGTTTTATCGCTTTATTTACGATTGCGAGGTAGCACTGCATCGCTTTGAAGCGGAATGTTTACGCGGTGTCGACAAGCCCCGTTTGGGGTTCCCAGTCGCTCACAGCCATTGTCGCAGACCTTGAGGCCGTCTCGGAGCTTGCCTACTCCGTTGCGGATTCTACTTAAGGGGTGGCCCCCTGAAATATTTCTGAATCTTGTGATTGTTCATGTGAAAGCCTCGTTGGGTTTTGATTTGGTTTTTCCGAGGTTGATCGAGCGTGTTGCTATTGGTGCACCCGCCGGTAAAACTTTCAAAGCCGTGTCCATGGATATGGACGACTTGGAGCACAGTATCTCGATCATAGACAAGCATAACTAAAGTTTACCGCTATAAATTTGACTTATAATGACTAGTAATCAGCTCCACTATAACGGAATGGCTAAATTATACTGCCCACAATTGCTTGTTTGGTTGTCGCTTGCGACAAATGTATATGACTAGTAAGTATTGCAACTACAACGAATTGGCTGGATAAAGTACCAACAACTGCCGGGTTTTGGGTTTATCTCATGCTACCTGTACCTGATTAGTAATTGTTGCAACTATAACGGAATGATTAACTAAAAGTGCCCACTGTTTACTTTATCAGGACGATTACCTAAATCTGACTAGTAAAGTGCCGCAACTATAACTAAATAAGTAAAACTGCCAACTGTGTGAGTTCCTCGGTTGACTTCCTCGTTTGGTCTCGAGGGGGAAACACCAGGATGGGTTTGTTTGGTGTTAGCTTCAGGTTGGATCCGAATAGGTCTTTCTCACCCCCTCTGATAACCGCCAGTTGTATCGAGTCTCTATAGGTTGTTTAGTGCATGCTGCCGCTGCCGCTTCAGTCCACCATACCTAGGTAGGCGAGGACCGCCGAATTCTAGCCTCGCCGTGCTTGGCCTCGATCGACGCCCTTCTTTTTCCTTTGCCCTTTGCGGCACCCCTTTGTTCAAGCAGGTTTGAGATCGACGTTAGCATGGTTACCCTTCCGGCTTGGCCTGGGCAGGGTTATGGACGCCATTGGTTATTCTTCAGGGCTCTTAGCCCCATTTGCATCTTGTCCGTAGCTGGACGCTATATCGTTTCAAGGTGATTTGGATCTTTGTATATTATATCTGTATTCTTGACTCTTTGAGTCGCTGTTATATATATCTGTTCCGTGGGTCCCATCGAGGACTGCTGTGTAATGTTATTACTTCGTTTTCCACCCGCACGAAAGTGCCTGGTGGGCACCTTTGAATCGTTTCTATGCGGGTTTGGCGAATTCTGTTCAAACTTGCATAGGTCCGATTCTGAGGGTGTTACACCGGCGCAGGCCGGAGAGGCGGCCGGCGGTTGGTGAGGCAGAGGAGGCCGATGGCGGCGATGGAGATGCGGCCGGGGCCGGGGAGAGGGCGGGGACGAGGGAGGAGAGACGGGGAGGGCGCGCCGACGACGGGGCATGCGGCATGCGGAGGTCGAGTGAGAGGCGGGGAGGACGCGCCTAGCGGGGAGGAGAGAGGAGCTGCCATGCTGCGTCTCATGGAGAGGGAGGCGGCTGGTCGGCGCTGGCTCGGGAGAGGGGGTACCGCGAGCGGCGGCGGGAACGAGCAGAGGGGAGAGGAGCGAGCGGGAAGAAGGGAGGAGAGGAGCGTGGAGGGGACGCGGGCGAGTGGGGCAGGAGGTGGGGCCAGGGTGCAGGCGGTTAGGCGGCTGCGCGCGTGGTGTGTGTGTGTGCTACTGTGGTGTTGGTGTGGGGGGACGTGGCGGGAGTGTGGGTGAGGTGGCGTGATGGGAGAGGAGGGAGTTGGGGAAGGGGTGAGGTGGCGGGCATCGATTGGGTGGGATGAGGTGGAGGCAGAGTGGGTAGATTAGGTTGGGTAGGAAAAGGGTTTAGGGTTTCTTTAGATGGGCCGGGTGGTAGGTAGTCTGGTCAGGTTGGGCCTCTGGCCTGACCGATCGGACTGCCTCCCCGGTCAAAACATTTTATTATTTATTTTATTTTGCAACGTTTTTGTAAATACTTTTTGGACAAATAAAAGATCTGAACAGACCGAGGTTTTAGTTTGAGATTAAAGGAGAGGGCTAATTAGAAAACAACTTAGGCTTTTACGAAAATAGTTTATATGCAAAAATATATGCATGATGATGAAGATGCTCAAATGCAATGTGGCGTGATGACATGAGCATGCGTTCATGATGATGCAATGCACAAAAACAACGCGATTTTCTAGTAGTGGTTTTTGCGGGGTGCTACAGTACTGTTACCCTCTCTTGTACACATTCTGTTTCGGCTTACTCGATGTTAAGTTTCGGCTTACACATTCTGTTTCTGGTTCCACTTTATTCTGCTAGTCATTCAACCTGACTCAGGAAAAGTCCTTGTCATGGACTCGTTACGAAAAGAAAAAGAGCTATGGGCAGACTTTAGAGAGATGCTCTAGATGTAATTTCAATCATATTATCGCACTAGATCGGCAACTTTCGTGACACCAAGTAATTAATTACTCCTTTATCCATTTTCTTTGCCGGACAGGGTTTGGAAAAGGTTCACAGGCAGGGCCGTGGGTGAATGGTCAGAAGAACTAAAATTTGTAGACCAAAATGTAAGTAATACTTGCTAGCTAGATCTGCGTATCTCTTTGATTCTGCTTCCAATTCCATTATATCATGCTTTATTGATTATTATTTTGATTGAACTCTCTATTCTCGTAAAGTGCGCGTATCAGGGACCCGGCAATAACTTATGTGGATACTATGTGTAGGGTTCGCAGCATAGAAAACAAAATTTTTCCTACGATGTGAACTATATACCAAGATCTATCTACTAGATACAAACAACGGGCGGATGTATATCCGTAGAGAACATACCCTTGAAGACCGACAAAGCTTAACGAGTTCAACTCGTGGTTGATGTAGACGATCTCTTGCCGATCTCAAGATCGAGAGGAAGTCCTAGCGCCGCAAATCAGCAGATCCGTGCACACACGCTCAAGGCACCGAGCAACCTCCGCCTCGCTCCAATGATGCATGGAAGCACAACTCTTTCTTGCCGAATAGCCACCGGGAACATGTATCTCTCTAGTCCGAGACCATGGGGAATAAATTCTAGAGGGGGAGAGAGATCCTTCACGAGGAGGTGTGAGAGACAAGTGAGGAGGGGGGCTCCTTTTATAGGAGGAGGGGGGCACCCAAGGGGTGGCCGCCGGCCATGGGGGCTGCCCCCTCCCCTCCTTCATTCATGTGGGTGGACACTCCACTCACAAAATGCCCTTTAAAATCCCTCCACTCAAAAGTCCACTCAAATTCCCATTAAATTTCCACCAAATTTAATGCAAACTCTCATTAAATAAAACTCTTTATTTTATTCAGAATTTTGTCAATTACTTTAATGACAAACATTCACAAATAACCCCTTGCTAGAATTCTATTTCACATGCATAACCACTTTATGCAATTTCACCCGAAAACCTGTTTCGGTATCTAGTGAAATAAATTCCTGCGCTTGTTCATTCTTTCGGCATGAAACATTTGCTCCAATTGGATGTCGGTGTCTCTTAAGTGTGTCACCCTACGGTTCGTGAATAATGCGGACATGCTCGAGACCCTCTCGGATCAATAATCGAGCGGGATCCGAGACCCATACCGACTCCCACATTCAACGATGACTTTCTTGTGATCGCTTAACCTTTTACGCTAGTATCTTAATCCCTTTGTTTCACGATATATTACATGTCCGAGATTCGATCATCGGTATCTCCATACCTGGTTTGATCTCGTTCGACATGCACTCTTTCTCGTTCTGTGATATAACATTCTAGTGATCAAATCACTTGCTTGCAAGCTAATCAATGTGATATCACCGAGAGGGCCCAGAGTATATCTATCCGTCATCGGGATGAACAAATTCCACTCTCGATCCATGAGCCTCAACATAACACTTTATTAGTTCTCAATCCATCTTTATAATCACCCTGTTACGGTGTGACGTTTGATGTTATCAAGAAACTCTTCCTGTTAGTGATTGACATGATCTCATGGTCTAAGGATTAGGATCACTTCGTAAGTTGTTATAGCAATATAAACTCAATGACTTTGATCGTAATGCTATACTGATGAATGTTCATCACAACATTACACTAATGTTGTGATCCCGTTATTAACAACATCCAATGTCCATGATCGAAACCTTGATCATCTTGTTAATCAACGAGCTAGTTTATGAGAGAGGCATAACTAGGAACTTTCTGCTTGTTTATTAAACACACATGTATTAACGCTTCCGTATTAATACAATTATAGCATGCAAAATAAACATCTATCATATACTTGGAATACACATAATAAACACTTTATTATTGCCTCTCGGGGCATATTCCTTCAGTCTCCCACTTGCACTAGAGACAATAATCTAGTTACATAGTGATAAATCTAACACCCATTGAGTTCGTGTTGATCATGTTTTGCTCTAGGAGAGTTTTAGTCAACGGATCTGCTACATTGAGATCCGTATGTACTTTAAATCTTTATATCTCCATCCTTGACATGCTCATGGATGGAGTGAAACCGCGCTTAATATGCTTGGAATGCTTGTGAGACCTTGGCTCTTTGGCATTGACAATGGCACCATTGTTGTCACAATAGATCACCATTGGGTCCAACGCGTTTGCCACCACTCCTAGTTCGGATATGAACTCCTTCATCCAAAGCGCTTCGAGCCGCCTAAAGCAAAGAACATATTCGCCTCCGTTGTTGATCCCGCTACCACAGGTTGTTTGGAGCTCCTCCAACTAACCGCCATTCATGAGTAATACGATCCGGATTGAGACTTAGAGTCATCCGGATCGGTGTCAAAGCTAGCGTCGACATAACACTTAGCGACGAGCTCTTCTTCACCTCAGATACAAGAAACATATCCTTAGTTCTTCGTAAGTACTTAAGGATATTCTTGACCGCTATCCAAAGGTTCAACCTGGATCCGATTGGTACCTACTAGTCAAACTAATAGCATGTGCCACATCCGGTCTTGTACATAGCATGGCGTACATTATAGAGCCTATGGTGAAGCATAGGGACTTTGTCCATTATCTCTCTTTCTTCCACCGAAGCGGACTTTGAGTCTTACTCAATGTCTTGCCTTGCAACATAGGTAAGAACCCTTCTTACTTCCGTCCATTTTAAACTTTTTAAAATCTTATCAAGGTATGTACTTTGATAGCCCTATTAGGCGCCTAGATCTATCTCTATAGATCTTTATGCCTAATATGTATGACCTTCACCTAGGTCCTTCATTGAAAATTTCTTTGTTTAGATAACTTTTAACACTGTTTAAAATATCTATATCATTTCCGATCAATAATATGTCATCCACATATAATATAAAAATGCCACATTGCTCACTCACTTTCTTGTAAATACAAGCTTCTCCATAAGTTTGGACAAATCCAAACTCTTTGATCACCTCATCAAAGCGGAGATTCCAACTTCGTGATGCTTGCTTCAATCCATAGATGGATCGCTGAAGCTCGCACACCTTGTTAGCATCCTTAGGATCGACAAAACCCTTTGGTTGTATCATATACAACTCTTCTTCAATATTACCATTGAGAAACGCGGTTTTGACATCCATCTGCCATATCTCATAATCGAAATATGCAGCAATTGCTAACATAATCCTAACTGACTTTAGCATCGCTACGGGAGAGAAAGTCTCATCGTAGTCAACTCCTTGAATTTGTCGAAACCCCTTTGCGACAATTCGAGCTTTATAGACGGTCACATTACCATCAGCATCAGTTTTCCTTTTGAAAATCCATTTGTTCTCCACGGCCTTTCGGTCGTGAGGTAATTCCACCAAGTTACAAACTTGATTTTCATACATGGATTCCATCTCGGATTTCATGGCTTCTAACCATTTGTTGGAATCCGGGCTCATCATCGCTTCTTCATACGTCGCAGGGTCATCATTTTCATCAACCATAAAATTCATGATAGGATTTCCATACAGCTCGGGAGCTACACGCGTCCTGTTTGACCTGCGAGGTTCGGTAGTACCCTCTTTCGGAGTTTCATGATCATTATCATTAGTTCCCTCTTCAACAGGTGGAGCCAACTCCGGAACAACTTCCGGCGCTGCGCTACTCGCCATACTTTGAAGAGAAGGTTCCACAACCTCTTCGAGTTCTACCTTCCGACTACTCACACCTTTCGCGAGAAACTCTTTCTCTAGAAAGGATCTATTCTTGGCAACAAAAACCTTGCCCTCGGATCTGTGATAGAAGGAATACCCAATAGTTTCTTTAGGGTATCCTATGAAGACGCATTTTTCCGCTTTGGGTTCGAGTTTATCCGGTTGAAGTTTCTTCACATAAACATCGCATCCCCAAACTTTAAGAAATGACACTTAGGTTTGTTTCAAACCACAATTCATACGGTGTCTTTTCAACGGATTTAGATGGTGCCCGATTTAAAGTGAATGCAGCAGTTTCTAGTGCATAACCCTAAAATGACAACGGCAAGTCCGTCAGAGACATCATAGATCGAACCATATCTAATAAAGTACGATTACAACGTTCCGACACACCATTTCGCTGTGGTGTTCCGGCAGGTGTGAGTTGTGAAACAATTCCACACTCTTTCATGTGAGTGCTAAACTCGTAACTTAGATACTCACCTCCACGGTCGGACCGTAAAAATTTGATCTTTCTATTACGATGATTTTCCACTTCATTCTGAAATTCCTTGAACTTTTCAAAGGTTTCAGACTTGTGTTTCATCAAGTAGATATAACCGTATCTACTCAAATCATCCGTGAAAGTAACAAAATAACGATATCTACCTCGCGCCGACACACTCATTGGACCACATACATCAGAATGTATGACTTCCAATAAATCTGTCGCCCGTTCCATTGAACCGGAAAACGGCGTTCTAGTCATCTTGCCCATAAGGCATGGCTCACATGTATCAAATGATTCATAATCAAGTGATTCGAAAAGTCCATCCGAATGAAGCTTCTTCATGCGTTTAATGCCAATATGACCTAGACGGCAGTGCCACATACATGCGGATATATCATCATTAAGTTTAATCCTTTTAGCATCAACATTATGAATATGTGTAACATTATCATCGAGATCTAATAGAAATAAACCATTCATCATCGGTGCATGACCATAAAAGATTTCATTCATATAAATGGAACAACCATTGTTCTCGGATTTAAATGAATAACCACTTCGCATCAAACACGATCCAGATACAATGTTCATGCTCAGTGCAGGCACCAGATAACATTTATTCAAGTTTATAACTAATCCCGACGGCAAGTGGAGAGGCAGCGTTCCAACGGCGATCACATCAACGCTTGATCCATTGCCGACACGCATCTTGACCTCATCCCTGTCCAGCTCGCCGTGATGTGGGTGGTGGCACCGGATTCACCATACCAGTTGGTGTCGACTCCATACGCGGCACCATGTGCACCTCTCGCCTCTTCTTCTTCGTCATCGGAGTAGCGGTGCCAGCATTTCCAGGCAGGATGTCTTGGCTTTCCACAGATCTGGCACACGATGCGGTCGTCCTTGCCCTTGGTGCCATTGTTGCTGCCGTCGCGCCGTCCGTTGCCTCCTCCTGATCCTTGTTGTGGTCGTCCTTGGCCACGGCCGTAGCTGCGGCCACCACCGTGTCCACGAGATATTCCGCGACCGCCTCGACCGTAGCCGCGGCCGCCGCCACGTCCTCTGGTAGCAGCATTAGCCGAGGAGTGGCCAACCTCTGTGCCGATGCCTAGCATTTCCATGTGATTGTCATAGGCAGTTACTTGTGCATACAGATCGCTCACCGTGAGTTTGTTGGTAGGGTTGGCGCCGATAGCAGCGAACAGAGGGTTGTACGGATCATCGAGCCCTGCAAGAAGATACTCGACAACCTCGTCTTCCTCAATCTTGCGACCTGCGGCTGCGAGTTCGTCGACGACCGCCTTCACCGCAGCAAAGTACTGCGGCGTTGTCTTCCCCTCCTTCTTCGTGTTCGCCAGCTTGACGCGGAGGGTGGCGACGCGTGTCCGGGACTGAGCGGCGAACATCGCCGTCACGGCTGCCCAGACTGTGGCCGAGGTCTTCATGTCGATGCAGGAGACCATGATCTCCTTGGACAGGGAGTTGAGCAGGTATGAGAGGACGCTCTGGTCCGTTTGCATCCACGCTTCATAGGCGGGGTTTGCCTGCTCGATGTCCTTGCCGCTGCTGTCCTTGGCGGCGATTGTTTTTGCCGGTGCAGCGGTGGTTCCGTCTAGGAACCCCATCAGGCCGCGTCCACGCATGGCCGGCAGCATCTGCGTTTCCCACAAGAGGTAGTTTTCTCTTGTTAGCTTCTCCGCCGTTCCTTGGCTTGGGAGGGGATTGGCCATGGCGACAGAGGAAGATGAGGATGAGAGACTCATGATTTTCTTGGCTAGATGTATTTTTGGAAGGTTGGCTCTGATACCATGTGAAATCTCGCTGGGTTTAACGATGCCTTGGCCTCGGCTCGTTTCCGTGTTAAATAGTCTCGACAGATTACAATAGGAGAGGTTTAACCGGTGGAGAGATAAAAGGAGATTGATCTAATCTTTATATTGAAGATTAGATTCATATCTAAACTAACTCTAACTCTATCTCCCTCCACCGGTATAACACACGCACGCACACATTTATATTGACACGACACGGCGTGATTACATGTATTTCTCTAACAGCTATCGCACCAGCCTAGCAGCCGCACAAGATTTCGATGCCTCAGTTGGCTTATGATCTTGACCTCGGCCTCGAACTCCTTCCTTCCTTGGCCGGACGACTCCGGTGATAGCACCTTGACCGCCACCAGGACATCTTGATCGGCGAGCTCACCCTTGTAGACGCTCCCGAACCCCCCTTGCCCGAGTTTGTTTCCCTCTGCAAAGTTGCCTGTTGCGGCAGCTAGCCGCCGGTAACCATATCTTTTGGGTCCCATCCCTCTCACAAATTCAGCTTTCTCCTCGTCTTCTTCCTCATCAGCCTCGCCAGCATCTTTGTCAACAACGCTGGGTCTCGTCCTTCTTCTCGCCGTCTTGATCGTCTGCCGCCAGCGCCATAGGACAAAACCCAGCAACAGACACAACACAAATACTGCAGGGGGTAGTATGGCTGCTGCAAGCAGTTTATGTGTTGGAGATGTCCGCCGCTTATGTGTTGTTGTGGCGAGAGTGGAGCTGAACGTCCAAGACAGTACTACCTTGTTTACCTCAACTGATGCCAGGCCGGTTGATGCGGAGAAACCTACCGCCACTTCCGCAGGCAAGCTGTACCTCATGTTAACTGTCTGGTTGACGTGGTAAGAGACGCCCCTGATTCCAAGGTCTGCCGCCAACACCCGCGTCATGTTGTCGTAGCTGATTCTGGCCGTCATCACATCAACTGCTTATATTGATGGACGCCACGGAGACGATGGAGTTGATGTCGATGCCCATGTGGTTGCTTCCCATCATGTCCGGGAAGTCCGTGTTCCCATGAGTGTCGAACTCGACCGCCACGATCCTGCTGTCGCCCAGCACATTCATGTTGTTGTTCAGATCCATGAGACCGAGGTTTCCACCCCAGCTGTTGGTCGGGATGCTAGACGGATAGTGCCCCAGGAAGAAGGCCACCCCGTCACCGAGCACGCGTGTGTCGTCATCCGCAGCATAGATACTCAAGGAGAAGCTAGTGGTGAAGCTGGCGACCTCGCCGGTCTCGGCGTCACACAGCGGCACAGCCTGGCTGTAGGACACCCGTCCGGTGCTGAAGGTCAGAGGCCTCATGTCCATCATGGGGTTGCGAAACGCGCCACCTTCGCACACGAGGCCTCTGGCGCAGGTGGTGAATTGAATGGCGGCGGCGGTAAGAGGCGCAAAGATGATGAAGAGCAATGCGTAGAGGATGAAGATCGACATGAGGAGTGGTTGGTTACAGGCAGCTCACTAGTGTGGAAGCCATTACATATTTACATGCACGGGAACTAGCTTATTGACAGTTGGGGGAGGAAAATTAAACCCTCTATGTACTACATTGCTGTCAATAACGGAGCCATCGAGTCAATGTTGTTCTTTCCCCTTGTCTTTACGTGCCTTGGGCCCTACTTTTTTTTAAAAAAAAAAGGCTAGTTGTCAAATCAAGGTGACCAGCAATGGTGCCATTTGGACTGCAATTTCACATGGATGCTGACGAGCATGATGAAGACATCTTCCGAGCAGGTTTGAATTAGTCAAGGATCACGATATCACATTTGATGCAACACATATATATATATATATAAAAACCCTATTCAGCACCCAGAAAAAATAGGCGACCGCACAAGCTGTGGGACGAGTGGGAATGGGACGACATGTGGCGAGGAACCTTCTCAGCAGCAGCGACGAGGAGGGCCTCAAGTCGTGGACGGCAGGCTGTGGCAGAAAATTTTAATCCTAAAACTTCAGTTCTGACAAATTTCGAGGTTTGGGAGAAAAGTCTAAAATGAACCGCTTACTAGTTATATGGGGTACACAGGCGTTGATTTGCAGAAATCACAAATGAACGTTTTTTTCTTGTCCAAAATCATAAAATAGTGTTTAATCTATGGATTTGGCCGATCTAGATTGCTCTTAGTTTGGTACATACGCTATTTGTAATGTAAACAATAATCAGACTAGAATATTAACATTCTCTAAATAATTACTTTTCTAATCTAAAGGTCGTTGATATCTACTACTCGATTAGATATAATAGACTTGACCTAGTTTATAATGGGAACTCGCTCAACCATACGAACTGTACACTGCCTGATTTATAAGAAAAACTCGGCCAAAACCCGCACAAGGGAGGAGCTCCATCGTCCACACAACGCTAGGCCGTCAAACGCAACAAAACACACCTCCAACACCAGGGCCACCACCCTGACTTACACCACTTGGCACCAAAGCCGCACACGACACATCTATCACACAGCCCTCACAACCTAGTCGCTGGCCCGCAAAAATCGACGTCGCGCCAAACCCGGGGCCGCTGCCCCAACTTAACAACCAAATCGACTTTCGCTTTGCCCGAAGACAATTCAGTCGGGTCGGCGATCTCGTTGTCCAGCAGCAACAAAAAGGCACCAATAACCATGCAAGGCCACAACAATATACCTCATAGTACTGCCGCAACATAGTGGTTAGAGGCCGCCGCCTCGACACACCACCATCGTCCAGGTCCGCCGTCCCTGCATCCACCTCGCCTGACAACAGAATAACTGCATGTTTCTGTGTCTATTTGCTTTGATGCCGATAGAAAGAAACAAGTAGGCTATGTTTTGGATCCGATATCCACCAAACAGCATATAAATGAGGATAAGGCGAAGAAGAAACATTACATACGCGTGAGATCGATTCAGTAATTCAAAACTAGATGTCATTAAATGGCCAAACATTTATATTGACACGGCACAGCGTGATTACATGTATTTCTCTAACAGCTATCGCACCAGCCTAGCAGACGCACAAGATTTCAATGCCTCAGTTGGCTTATGATCTTGACCTCAGCCTGGAACTCCTTCCTTCCTTGGCCGGACGACTCCGGTGATAGCACCTTGACCGCCACCAGGACATCTTGATCGGCGAGCTCACCCTTGTAGACGCTCCCGAACCCCCCTTGCCCGAGTTTGTTTCCCTCTGCAAAGTTGCCTGTTGCGGCAGCTAGTCGCCGGTAACCATATCTTTTGGGTCCCATCCCTCTCACAAATTCAGCTTTCTCCTCGTCTTCTTCCTCATCAGCCTCGCCAGCATCTTTGTGAACAACGCTGGGTCTCGTCCTTCTTCTCGCCGTCTTGATCGTCTGCCTCCAGCGCCATAGGACAAAACCCAGCAACAGACACAACACAAATACTGCAGGGGGTAGTATGGCTGCTGCAAGCAGTTTATGTGTTGGAGATGTCCGCCGCTTATGTGTTGTTGTGGCCAGAGTGGAACTGAACGTCCAAGACAGTACTACCTTGTTTACCTCAACTGCCAGGCCGGTTGATGCGGAGAAACCTACCGCCACTTCCGCAGGCAAGCTGTACCTCATGTTAACTGTCTGGTTGACGTGGTAAGAGACGCCCCTGATTCCAAGGTCTGCCGCCAACACCTGCGTCATGTTGTCGTAGCTGATTCTGGCCGTCATCACATCATCTGCTCCCAGATCGTTGCTTATATTGGTGGACGCCACGGAGACGATGGAGTTGATGTCGATGCCCATGTGGTTGCTTCCCATCATGTCCGGGAAGTCCGTGTTCCCATGAGTGTCGAACTCGACCGCCACGATCTCATTGCCGCCAAAGACATTCATGTTGTTGTTCAGATCCATGAGACCGAGGTTCCCACCTGTTGGTCGGGATGCTAGACGGATAGTGCCCCAGAAGAAGGCGACCCGTCACCGAGCACGCGTGTGTCGTCATCCGCAGCATAGATACTTTGGAGAAGCTGGTGGTGCTGGCGACCTCGCCGTCTCGGCATCCCACACGGCACAACCTGGGTGTAGGACACCCGTCCAGTGCTGAAGGTCAGAGGAGTCATGTCCATCATGGGGTTGCGAAACACGCCGCCTTCGCACACGAGGCCTCTGGCGCAGGTGGCGCTCGTCGGGTTTGTAAGGTCAAAACTGAATTGAATGGCGGCGGCGGTAAGAGGCGCAAAGATGATGAAGAGCAATGCGTAGAGGATGAAGATCGACATGAGGAGTGGTTGGTTACAGGTAGCTCACTACTGTGGAAGCCATTACATATTTACATGCACGGGAACTAGCTTATTGACAGTTGGGGGAGGAAAATTAAACCCTCTATGTACTACATTGCTGTCAATAACGGAGCCATCGAGTCAATGTTGTTCTTTCCCCTAGTCTTTACGTGCCTTGGGCCCTACTTTTATTTTAAAAAAAAGGCTAGTTGTCAAATCAAGGTGACCAGCAATGGTGCCATTTGGACTGCAATTTCACATGGATGCTGACGAGCATGATGAAGACATCTTCCGAGCAGGTTTGACACACACACACACCCACGCACGCACGCACGCACACACACACACGCGCGCACCTGCACCCACACCCGCACACACACACCCACGCACGCACGCACGCACGCACACACACACACACACACACACACACACACACACGCACACGCACCCGCACACGCACCCGCACCCGCACACGCCCACGCCCACGCGCACGCACGCACGCACCCGCACCCGCACCCGCACACCCGCACCCGCACACGCTCACGCACACGCACACGCACACGCACACCCGCACCCGCACCCGCACCCGCACCCGCACCCGCACACCCGCACCCGCACACGCCACGCCACGCATACACGCCACGCGCTGCGCACACACACGCACACCCGCATACCCGCACACGCACACGCGCATGCGCCGCACCGCATACGCCGCGCACGCCGCACGCCTTCACGCATACACACACACACACACACACACACACACACACACACATATATATATATATATATATATATATATATATATATATAAACCCTCTTCAGCACCCAGGAAAAATAGGCGACCGCACAAGCCGTGGGACGAGTGGGAATGGGACGACGTGTGGCGAGGAACCTTCTCAGCAGCAGCGACGAGGAGGGCCTCAAGTCGTGGACGGCAGGCTGTGGCAGAAAATTTTAATCCTAAAACTTCAGTTCTGACAAATTTCGAGGTTTGGGAGAAAAGTCTAAAATGAACCGCTTACTAGTTATATGGGGTACACAAGCGTTGATTTGCAGAAATCACAAATGAACTTTTTTTCTTGTCCAAAATCATAAAATAGTGTTTAATCTATGGATTTGGCCGATCTAGATTGCTCTTAGTTTGGTACAAAAATCTTGCTAGATGTGCATACGCTATTTGTAATGTGAACAATAATCAGACTAGAATATTAACATTCTCTAAATAATTACTTTTCTAATCTAAAGGTCGTTGATATCTACTACTCGATTAGATATAATAGACTTGACCTAGTTTATAATGGGAACTCGCTCAACCATACGAACTGTACACTGCCTGATTTATAAGAAAAACTCGGCCAAAACCCGCACAAGGGAGGAGCTCCATCGTCCACACAACGCTAGGCCGTCAAACGCAACAAAACACACCTTCAACACCAGGGCCACCACCCTGACTTACACCACTTGGCACCAAAGCCGCACACGACACATCTATCACACAGCCCTCACAACCTAGTCGCTGGCCCGCAAAAATCGAACGTCGCGCCAAACCCGGGGCCGCTGCCCCAACTTAACAACCAAATTGACTTTCGCTTTGCCCGAAGACAATTCAGTCGGGTCGGCGATCTCGTTGTCCAGCAGCAACAAAAAGGCACCAATAACCATGCAAGGCCACAACAATATACCTCATAGTACTGCCGCAACATAGTGGTTAGAGGCCGCCGCCTCGACACACCACCATCGTCCAGGTCCGCCGTCCCTGCATCCACCTCGCCTGACAACAGAATAACTGCATGTTTCTGTGTCTATTTGCTTTGATGTCGATAGAAAGAAACAAGTAGGCTATGTTTTGGATCCGATATCCACCAAACAGCATATAAACGAGGATAAGGCGAAGAAGAAACATTACATACGCGTGAGATCGATTCAGTAATTCAAAACTAGATGTCATTAAATGGCCAAACATTTATATTGACACGGCACGGCGTGATTACATGTATTTCTCTAACAGCTATCGCACCAGCCTAGCAGCCGCACAAGATTTCAATGCCTCAGTTGGCTTATGATCTTGACCTCGGCCTCGAACTCCTTCCTTCCTTGGCCGGACGACTCCGGTGATAGCACCTTGACCGCCACCAGGACATCTTGATCGGCGAGCTCACCCTTGTAGACGCTCCCGAACCCCCCTTGCCCGAGTTTGTTTCCCTCTGCAAAGTTGCCTGTTGCGGCAGCTAGCCGCCGGTAACCATATCTTTTGGGTCCCATCCCTCTCACAAATTCAGCTTTCTCCTCGTCTTCTTCCTCATCAGCCTCGCCAGCATCTTTGTCAACAACGCTGGGTCTCGTCCTTCTTCTCGCCGTCTTGATCGTCTGCCTCCAGCGCCATAGGACAAAACCCAGCAACAGACACAACACAAATACTGCAGGGGGTAGTATGGCTGCTGCAAGCAGTTTATGTGTTGGAGATGTTCGCCGCTTATGTGTTGTTGTGGCCAGAGTGGAACTGAACGTCCAAGACAGTACTACCTTGTTTACCTCAACTGCCAGGTCGGTTGATGCGGAGAAACCTACCGCCACTTCCGCAGGCAAGCTGTACCTCATGTTAACTGTCTGGTTGACGTGGTAAGAGACGCCCCTGATTCCAAGGTCTGCCGCCAACACCTGCGTCATGTTGTCGTAGCTGATTCTGGCCGTCATCACATCATCTGCTCCCAGATCGTTGCTTATATTGGTGGAAGCCACGGAGACGATGGAGTTGATGTCGATGCCCATGTGGTTGCTTCCCATCATGTCCGGGAAGTCCGTGTTCCCATGAGTGTCGAACTCGACCGCCACGATCCTGCTGCCGCCCAGCACATTCATGTTGTTGTTCAGATCCATGAGACCGAGGTTCCCACCCCAGCTGTTGGTCGGGATGCTAGACGGATAGTGCCCCAGGAAGAAGGCGACCCCGTCACCGAGCACGCGTGTGTCGTCATCCGCAGCATAGATATTGAAGGAGAAGCTGGTGGTGAAGCTGGCGACCTCGCCGGTCTCGGCATCCCACAGCGGCACAACCTGGGTGTAGGACACCCGTCCAGTGCTGAAGGTCAGAGGAGTCATGTCCATCATGGGGTTGCGAAACACGCCGCCTTCGCACACGAGGCCTCTGGCGCAGGTGGCGCTCGTCGGGTTTGTAAGGTCAAAACTGAATTGAATGGCGGCGGCGGTAAGAGGCGCAAAGATGATGAAGAGCAATGCGTAGAGGATGAAGATCGACATGAGGAGTGGTTGGTTACAGGTAGCTCACTACTGTGGAAGCCATTACATATTTACATGCACGGGAACTAGCTTATTGACAGTTGGGGGAGGAAAATTAAACCCTCTATGTACTACATTGCTGTCAATAACGGAGCCATCGAGTCAATGTTGTTCTTTCCCCTAGTCTTTACGTGCCTTGGGCCCTACTTTTTTTAAAAAAAAAGGCTAGTTGTAAAATCAAGGTGACCAGCAATGGCACGTGGTGCCATTTGGACTGCAATTTCACATGGATGCTGACGAGCATGATGAAGACATCTTCCGAGCAGGTTTGAATTAGTCAAGGATCACGATATCACATTTGATGCAACACATATATATATATATATAAAAACCCTATTCAGCACCCAGAAAAAATAGGCGACCGCACAAGCTGTGGGACGAGTGGGAATGGGACGACATGTGGCGAGGAACCTTCTCAGCAGCAGCGACGAGGAGGGCCTCAAGTCGTGGACGGCAGGCTGTGGCAGAAAATTTTAATCCTAAAACTTCAGTTCTGACAAATTTCGAGGTTTGGGAGAAAAGTCTAAAATGAACCGCTTACTAGTTATATGGGGTACACAGGCGTTGATTTGCAGAAATCACAAATGAACGTTTTTTTCTTGTCCAAAATCATAAAATAGTGTTTAATCTATGGATTTGGCCGATCTAGATTGCTCTTAGTTTGGTACAAAAATCTTGCTAGATGTGCATACGCTATTTGTAATGTAAACAATAATCAGACTAGAATATTAACATTCTCTAAATAATTACTTTTCTAATCTAAAGGTCGTTGATATCTACTACTCGATTAGATATAATAGACTTGACCTAGTTTATAATGGGAACTCACTCAACCATACGAACTGTACACTGCCTGATTTATAAGAAAAACTCGGCCAAAACCCGCACAAGGGAGGAGCTCCATCGTCCACACAACGCTAGGCCGTCAAACGCAACAAAACACACCTCCAACACCAGGGCCACCACCCTGACTTACACCACTTGGCACCAAAGCCGCACACGACACATCTATCACACAACCCTCACAACCTAGTCGCTGGCCCGCAAAAATCGAACGTCGCGCCAAACCCGGGGCCGCTGCCCCAACTTAACAACCAAATCGACTTTCCATTTGCCCGAAGACAATTCAGTCGGGTCGGCGATCTCGTTGTCCAGCAGCAACAAAAGGCCACCAATAACCATGCAAGGCCACAACAATATACCGCTCACAGTACTGCCGCAACATAGTGGTTAGAGGCCACCGCCTCGACACACCACCATCGTCCAGGTCCGCCGTCCCTGCATCCACGTCGCCTGACAACAGAATAACTGCATGTTTCTGTGTCTATTTGCTTTGATGTCGATAGAAAGAAACAAGTAGGCTATGTTTTGGATCCGATATCCACCAAACAGCATATAAATGAGGAGAAGGCAAAGAAAAAACATTCGTACGCGTGAGATCGATTCACTAATTCAAAACTAGATGTCATTAAATGGCCAAACATACAAGACTCGACCTGTTTTTGTTTTTTGGTTGAGAATTACAGGACTTGACATGTAAACAACTTCTTACAAGATTGACATAAACGATGACCCGGCAGGCCCAGCCTAGAACCATGCTAGGTGAGCACCGAAAGATGTGGACATATTCTTCTAAAAAAGGATGGGAGATGGAAATTTCTCTTTTTTCTTAATTGCATGCCGGCAAAGCAATCAGTGTGAAATCTCGGTTTGACTAGGAAAAGGGTGCCCTCTCTACGAGCGTGACCTGCGTTGTTTCTCCTACTGGCACTTGGCAAGTTCTGGTTGTCTTCCATGTTTGGAGAAATCATCGATAAAAAGTGTTCATATTTGGAGTTATCAGCCTCCGTGAGCAGACTACTTGAGGGTTGTAATGAAAAGCCTTGTGTGCCGGTTGGGTCCCATAGCACAAGCAGTGTATCCAGAAGCGGTACCCGCGGATGAATACATATCAGTCGATCTGTCATGGACTAATCTTGGTTATCGTTCATCCGGGTTGTTTCGTTAATGGAGAGTCGCGTTCATATTGGTCGTGTCTTTCTCGGCATCCTTAGCTGCTCTCGGATGTGAACCGGGAGGCACAAAGGGGATGCAACCTAGATTCAAAGCCCCCAGACCTATCCCCGGATGCGAACTAGGAAGAAGGACGGGGAGCAACTCGCTCGGAGCTCATCAACCTATTATTGGATGCGAACCGAGATGAGGGATGGTGAGCAACTCAGAATTGAAGCTTTTCAACACGTCCCCGAATGCGAACTAGGAGAAGCCCCTTTCCGAGCCGTGGCTCGGGCAAGGGCACTAGTCGAAAGCTTCTATCTCGGTCATCGGAAGATAAGTTCCTGATCAAGTTTTCATGGGCATCGGTTATTTTAACCTCAAATCTGCCCGAGAAGAAGCAGTGTTTCTTGGGCCCTTTCGAGGGAAGTCCTATCCAGGAAATGCCATCGGATAGCGACACGCACCTGTGAGGTCACCCTGTGAAATTAAAAAGAACAAGCAAAATAGAGCAAAATAAAAATAAAAGGAAAAGACAAATGTATTAACGAATCTTTTTCCCCTTGCATGAGGAAGGGAGATGTGCTACAAGCGGCGGCGCGAATCACCGTTCTAAGGGTTGGTGGCTCCCACGAACCGGAACTCCACGCGCCTTTGGAAGCCATCGAAGATGCAGTCCATGAACTCACAGTACCCATCGAAGGAGAATAAGACAAGATCCCCGAGCTCAAGGTGATGGGAGGATGCGAAACATCTCCAGCCTCGCCGAAAGCACAACCGCTCACCCGTGCAGCGAAAGACCTTCATTGATCTTCTTTTTCGGCAGCATCCCTCGGCCACCATCAAAGCTCTTCGAGGGAAGCTGCCTCCGAAGGCCTCGGACACCGCCTTGGGGCACTCCAAAAGTCCCTCGGGCTCGCAAACCAGCATCATGAAGAATCCGAGGCTTTATTTTACTCAATATTAAATGAAAAAAGGCAAAATAAATAAATTTATTTTATTTTTATTTGAATTCAAGATTATTATTACTTATTCATTGTTGTTTACTTGAATAATTGTTTGAAATTTTGAAAATAAAGGCATACGATACCATCGTCCAAGGATTAATAGGATTGATATGGTAACATTTTCAATCTAATTTACTTATTGGAAGCCCATCCGAAAGGAACATAAAAGTTAAGCATGCTGGGGCTAGAGTAATACAAGGATGGGTGACCGATTGGAAAGTTTAACCATAAGTACAATTTAGCCGAAATTTAATCATACTTAGAGTTAAAAAAATATTTGTGAGATTAACAATTTAAAACAAAAATAAAAAATTCAAAAAAAATCATTTTTTTTTGAAAAAAGATAGGCCAACGGTGTTGTCGTCAGCGTAGAGCTACAGCCAAACCCACTAGGCCGACGGCAATACCGTCGACGTAGCTGCCGCCAGGGCAAACGGCCATCAACCGCACGATGTGGGGCCCGCATCCTCTATGCCGACTCAAGGTGGCAACGGGGACGGGAATGACCGGGGATGATTCCACCGTACCCGCCCCGCCCCCCGCCAGTCCCCATACCCGCCATCCCCATGAAGCTTCGTGGGGACGAAATGGTCCCCATCCCCGACACTGGCAGGTACCCGCCCCCCGCCGGGGGATCCATGGGGATCTCGGCACAACTTCTCATCTTTGCCTCAATGCGACGATTCCTTGCCACCAGAGTTGCTCGTCGGCATTAGCTCGCATCCCTGGCCCTGGCCAGCGAGATTGAGGTCGAAGAATTCGCTGGTACTCCTTCCTTGCTGACGAGCTCTCTCGCCGGCCGTCGCCAACGTCGTGTTTGGTGCGCACGAACTCGTGGGAAGGAGGGGCTGCCGGATGGAGGTGCGCTGGCGGCTGCGTGCGGCTGAGAGATGGGATTTGGGAAAGTGAGAGCGGCGACTGGTTGAGGGAAACGAGGGGTGGAGTGGGGCTTATGTTTTTTTTGCCTAATATTGAATGTATGTTTGACTGACAAGTGGGGTCCCGGATATCCATGGAGTACCCATGGAGGGAATTTTTCCCCCATCCCCGCCCTGCCACCCTATCGGGTACCCGCCCCACTAGCCCCATGGATACAATTTATCCCCCATCCCCGGTTCTTAGCGGGTATATTCCCGCGGGTACCCGCCTCCATGGATAAAACTGCCATCTCGAATGCCGACGGCCAAACCGGCTACGCCTACGGGGTGGTACACCGACGGCAGCCGTTTGCGTAGGCTACGCCGACGGCAATCAGTGACTACGCCAACAGGGTCCTTGGCGTCGGCGCCTATCATGTTTCGTGTAGTGGGGATGTATGCCGCGCGTGCGTGGTGGTTCCTTCGCCAAATGACGTTGATTTTTCATCCGATCAGTGATCGATACTCGTTTAGTAGGTAGTACGTGCGTGGACTGGAACGTTATCTCGACTTCTCCGGATGCTTGGACTGGATCCTGAGTACTACATTGGCAGAGGACTTTGGCTTCGGTATCTCCTCTCCTCCAAAGTTATAAGACTAAAGACACAAAGACCAATATATGATTAGTCGATACACTATGAAAGGGCTGGTATCGTCGTTCTTGCGTTTTTTCTTTCATAAGTTTGGGGAGAGAGGGGACACATAAGCACACCTGGCAAAGAAGAAAATGAAGGCTATTGCAAAGGCCATCGGATTATTTACCATTCGAACGCACCATGGTCAAGCCACACTTTGCACTCTAACTTGCAAGCCTAGTGAATAAAAATAATAATCATCAATACAGTACGAAGAGTCTTAGAAGCAATAAAAATATAAATAGGTTTTGAACCGCCTAACGAGGACTACCAACACTAACGCGAGCCGAAAGCGTACTGCCATCCTCACCCCTCATCACAAAGATATACAAAGCTTCCATAATAGAGTTTGTTATATTAGACATACATCAAGTCATCGTGCTAAAGCCTAAAGGACTGGCGCAATAACAATCCCCGATAATGACAACCAAAAATCGAAAGAGAATGACATGAAACCACACCAATAAAAACAAAAACTCATCTAGATCCTAGGAGATCTGCTAGACACATGACTCCACATGCGTTTCGCTGGCCCTAGACGCACAAATGGAGAGAGGATAGGGTGGGAGTACCTTATTCTGACTTCAGAATGTATCGTTGCCTCACCATCATAAAGAAGACATTGAAAAACAACCTAAACAAACAATGGGAGACCACAAGGCAACCGGGGTGGAAATGGAGCACGACATCAACGAAAAGTGGGATGAAACCCTAGATGGGTTTTACTCTCTCTCTCTCTCTCTCTCTCTCTCTCTCTCTCTCTCTCTCTCTCTCTCCTAATACATATATAGCCTGATAAATTAGCCTAATAAAAAGCGTGAGAGGCAACAGAAAGTACGTCTGCGAATTACCGCAGCCTCTTCCCTGAATTAATACCTAAGTACCATAAGGTAACCTGCTGGAAACCACAAAACGGGCGCGATCCACATAAGTGCCGATTTTACTGTTTGAAGAAAGCTAGGTAAAGATTAGTACAGAAGAGAATTTCATGCATTTGCTGCTGCATTACATGTAGCCTGAGCCTGTGGATCAGACGACTTAATAGTTACTTCCAAATCCATGTTCTTTTACTTGCACGAATTATGATTTCCAAATCCATAATTGTTAGTTTATTATACTAGATCCGATGCTGTTTGTGGCGTTTCACCCTGTTTTGCCTCCGCATCGCCTCCACTAAACCCCCAAGGCGTGGAACATGCGGACGCCGGTCCCGACTCACGTCGCTGAGGGGCAGGTCGCGCAGCATCGGGTTGGTGGTAGGCACGCCGAAATTCTTGATATAGAAGGAACATCAAAGGAGGAGGGCCATCACGGCCACCGTAACGAGCATGCCGACCGGGAATGATGCGAGCAAGCCTGCGTACCTGTATATGCGTAGAGGAAAATTAATACGTACTCCTCCGTCTTAAAACGTATGTCTTGAATTTATTAATATTATTTAAGATATAGATTCATCTAAATTTTAAAAACCTAATACAGCTATTTTGAGACCAAGGGAGTAATAATTCTGGGTTAAGAATCGACTAATAGATATGCGTCGAGCGAGCCTATATATAGGGGCGTACGTACCTGTTCCCATCTGTCGAGGACGGCGGAGTCCCTATCGGGCTTGAACCCTTCCGCTGAGCTGCCGCCGGCACTGCTGATCGACTTGGAGTCCACCGTCGCCGCTTCCGCTGTATTCATGGTGGTCGACGTCGATCGCTGCTAGCTTCGATCTGGGTCTAAACTCTATACTAGTAGTAATCGACGCGGGACTGCATGCAGGAGGCAGAGTATTGTTGTATGGACCCCTAACGTTGATGGCTCTATTAATTTATAGGCTTTTGTAGTTTGTGTCGGATCCTGTTTTCCTGCTCTAGTACTAGTTGACTACGGATTGTTTTCCGGCAACAACACGCACGTCGATAGTAGCTAGATTAGATCGACTTTAATTCGGCCGGGAAGTTGTGCTGATGTACGTACGTGGACCCACACCACACCTTGGAAAGTACGTACGTGGGTTCGAGCACCACGCTTAATTTTTTTATTTCCGAACATTGTCTAGGAAGAGTTCCAAAAGTAACAAAAATATCATTAAAGCTAGCAATCAATATTATACAATAACTAAGTAAGCAAATTGGTTGTGCTTAGGAATGGCCTTGTTAAAGATATTATTTTGATAGCGTGGACTTTTTTCAGATGAAAACTTATATCTTCCGTGAGCAACGAGGGCCACCAACTTTTTCTTATGCATCCATTTTCTTTTTTATTTTTTGGCTGTGTGCATCCGCATGACTGCTAGGGGCAATTCGTTACGGGAAATCTAGGTTGAGACCGGTCGGTGGATGTCAAATTCTGGCGGACTCATCTTTACAGTTTGGGTAGCTTCGTACGTGGAGTGTGAACGCGCTAAATTACAAACAAAGCGAACATTCAAAATCTCTTGTAGATCAAACCGTTTACCCGATTTAGGATCCATTTTCACGGTTGGCCTTACCGCGACGAGATCTTCAAAACTAGATCCCATGTTGATATGTTTTGATGAAAAAAATTAGACCAAAAAGTTATCCACACCTAACACGTGAGTTATCCATGACATAATATATAAGTTATTCACCTGTAACACATAAGGTATCCAACATATAAAACGTGTCGGATATAGGGGTTCTGCATACGCGTTGAGCAAGCTTAATTGAAACACGATAGCCTAGGTGTTAGGGTACCGAGACTTCATCGATTGTCGATATGTAAGTCTCAGTACCCTAACACGCTTTAAGGCTTCGTCACTCGTACACCGCAGTAGCAATGGCTGGCGATGAAGTCGAGTCGCTAGACTACTAGTTGCACGTTACATTTATTCACTACGACTTAGGGTCATGGGTGGATGCGGTATAAGACACATTTATCATATCTTATGCAAAAGAAACTTATTTTTAATTTTTTTAAAAAAATTATGCTTGATTTTCATGCGGTAGCCTTTTGAGGTTGATTTGCCCGTACGTCATGATAGAGAAGACGGACGACAAAGCCAAGACGTTAAAATAACTTTAAATTATTGTAGTGATGGATAAATTACATGTTATTTGAATGGATAACTTACATGCTAAAGCCTGGATAACTCTAGTTTTACCGATGGATAACTTTTGGGTTTAAAAATGTCGTATTACCCACCCTTAACACGTGACTTATCAATGTCATAGTATGTAAGTTATCAACCCTAAAATATATAAGTTTAAATTTTATATTCTATCTACGGGTAAATTTTTATAGTGATTGACATCTTACATATTATAGGGTAGGTAACTTACATTCTGGAACCTGGATAACTCTAATATCACTGGTGAGTAACTTTTGTGGTAAAAAATATCGTATTATTTAGCCAGAACATGCTCGCGGGACACTCGTGCAGGCTATCAATGTTCACCAAGTTATGTAATCCTCAGAACAGTCACGGAATACTTTTCTTGCATCCAAGTAAAAGAGTCTTCATACAACATGTTTATAGAGTGAGTAACTTATATACTATGACCTTAATAACTCATAAGTTACGGGGTGGATAACTTTTAGGCCCGAAAAAAGTCGTCGAAACATATCAATATGGGATCGATTGATTTGCCCATACGTCATGATAGCGAAACCGGACAATCACTACTAGATATCCCGTTTTAGCTGAGGGCCTAATTACCGTCGGAAATTTTAAATCCCCGTCGGTTACTCGTATACCCGACAGTTAACCGTCGGATATCTCCCGTCGACTATGCTCGGTCGTCCATTACACCAATAGCCGACGGTGCAGTCGGGCAATGTATTTTTCCACGGGGATAAACTGACAGGGAGCTGTCGGCCATGTTTTTGTCCCAACAGCCTTGCATTATCTCGACAAGGCTTATAGACGACGGTTCCCTGTCAGTTATTTTATTTTCGACAGGTAGGGTATACCGTCGGATATCATGATTATCAAGGGTATATCTATTCCCGTCGGATTTAATTATAACCAATAGAAGAATTGATTACCGACCATGCATAGAAACCCTCTGGCTGTTCTTATAGTTGAGAGGCCAGGACTATCATCAAATTATTAATATACCAACATGAATAAGTGCACATCCACCTACGTATATATTCAGAAGCTTGCTGTAGTCAAGCATTAGTCACTCAAAGAAGTGTTCTTAGCGAGGGGTATTTTGCAGCATCAAAATGTGATTCACATGGCTAACATTCCAGAATATTAGCATTTAAATAATAAAAACATCAAATAACTATACACCAACACGTGACCAAAGAACATTTATTATGTTTAGCGTAAGCTCACGATGTATATGATTTATGTAGGAACTTTTGCAAACGAAAATGGAACTTAACTAAGATAAAATGGTCCTAACTTTTTGCATAAGCTAAATTGTCCAAAAACTTCAAAACTTTGACTTGTTGCATGAATTGAAAGTTATCATCATGCCCATCTCCATTTTCATCATAATGCTCATCGCTGTAGCCATAGGCATATCCGGCATCACCCTCTCCATACCAGTAGTCATCATCTTCTCTCTCCTTGTCATATGTCACCCGCATCAGAGTTAATATCATGATCATTCTCGGAAATAGGAGTTCCTCGTGTATTCTTCTTGTTCCCTAAGAAATGATAAAAGTTGTAAGAGAGATGAAAATAAAGTATTATGGCTGAAATTTGATTGCTCTACATGGACAAAACTTCCTTGTTCTGGAATCATGTAGACAAGTAATGTGACTTAAGGCTTGTTTATGTTATGCAACCAACTTTAGGAAAGTGTGTCATTAGAATAGCAGAAAATGCATCTTACTACATAGCTCAATTCAAACCAATATTAGTCCATCAGCTTGCGCTTACTGTTTCAGTATCTACATGTAAACAACTATAATACACTACATGTTATCTTCTTTCTTTAATTTAGCCGTATTAGAACCTTTTCCGGTTTCCAGTTCAGTACGTGAAGTAAGACTATACGCTGAAACTAACTATTAAGAATACAGATGAATCAGACCATGGTAATATGCAGTACATTACACAAGCCAAGTGGTTATCTATTCTACGCAACACCAAATTTAATATAAAAAAATGAAGACTTGGTTACCACGGACAGAATCTTCTTTCGGTCCAAGTCTGATTCCTGATTGTAGAACAAACAAAAGAAAGATGATTGTGACAGCGATAACAACTATCGTACTACATATCTTTATAAGTGTAAAGGCAAGAATCCAATCAAAATGCAAAGGATAACTTGAAGTAATAACTCGAAAAGCAGCGAATATTTTGGGAGGTGGTAATGTAAATCTAAATAACGATAGAATACATAATGCAAGCTGAAGCAACCAAAATGTAAATGCCATGGTGTACTTGTCTAATTAGAAAAAGGTGGTGTTCACCTACTTTATGGGCAATACTGCAGAAGCTAACTAAAATATAAAATACCTATGTTGATATTACAAAGCATGGCAAAACATTTAAGTTACTGTCATATAGCGGTCAGCATGGTACTGTAGCACTTAACGAATAACGACTAAGTGATGCATGCTATGGATGATATGTCTTAGTAACTTAATAGTTAGTCACGCAATTCGTTGAAACACTGAGATAGTATCAGTTGGCTCATATATGTATCACCTAATCGTTCAACACAGAAAAAGTGGCAAAGTATTCAAGATAAAAATGATGAGATAACAGAAGAAAGAAGGTATCCAAGATAACATTATATTTCGACTGTGATAGCATCATAGCAGTAACATTGAAGATATGAAATTAGCAAATTAATAACTTATAAAGTAACAGATGATACTGTAAAAAACAAAGGGGAAAATTCAGCCATATACTACGGACCGATTAGTTCTTTTCGAGCTGCATTTCCACGAAAATAATTGGCATTGCTGAAGGTCGGCCGGCCGTACATATTTTTTAACCGAACTGCAGCCTACATTAATATTTTTTTATCAAACGACTGCAGCCTGCACAGCACACGCAGATCTATCGATGCAGTTAACAATGGATGATCGATCCATATTCAAGATAATTTACTAATGTTGTGAAGAAGAATATGGAGGAGGCGGCCTAGGGAGATCGATTACTTGGGGAAGTGTCCGACATGTTATGACCTCCATCCTGACGACATCCACGAGGTAGCAGTAGACGGCGAGCTAGCCGAGGCCGGCGGCGGTGGCGTCAACCCCGCGCCTCCCGTTCGTGTTAAGGCTCGGCGATCTCTGCATCATTGGGTACGTACGAATTAACCGATCGAAGACTCTATCGAAGCGCCGCACGGAAGCAGGAAATCGATCGACGCAGAAAAAGTAACGAACAAAAGAGCCAACTTTTTTCAGATCTCACGCCGTGGAGAGATGGCTGCAGAGTAAGATAAGTACCCTTGAGGAGGCGGACGTTGCAGCGGGAGGTCCATGCTCTCTCTCTCTCTCTCTCTCTCTCTCTCTCTCTCTCTCTCTCTCTCTCTCTCTCTCTCTCTCTCTCTCTCGCTCCTCTGGCTGCCGCGGCGGCGACCGGTTTCTCCTCTCATCCATGGTTGAAGTGGTAGGGAGGGCAAGTGGAAAATAGAACGGAGGAGAGGTTGTGGAAGCGGGGAAGATAAAAAGGAGACTGCAGATGTTATGGAACTAACAAGGGGGCATGGGTGCAGCTGCGCGGGAGTATTTCCGTGACCGCGTCAAGAATTCTAATCGCAGAGAAGGAAAATCTCCCAACCTTTTTTTCCTTTTTTTTTTTGAGGGTACCCAACCTTTTTTTCCTGAAACCGCCCAACCAGGGATGTGGCAAGTTGTTCACCATCGCATAAACTAGGAAAGGCGAATAAACTAGCCTCGACGATATATCACAGATAACCGTGGGTTACACACATGTACTGACCACATGTAATTGATTATACTGTCGGTTATTAAATATAATACCCGAGAGTTCAACAATAACCGTCGGGTAGTCTTGGAACCGTCGGTTATTACTTGATTAGCCGACGGACCGTCGGATAATACTATTTACCGTCGGAGATAAGGGGATATCTAGTAGTGAATGAAGCTAAGACGCTAAAATAACTTTAAATTTTTATAGTGATAGATAAATTACATGTTATTTGAATGGATAACTTACATGCTAAAGCCTGGATAACTCTCGTGTTACCGATAGATAACTTTTGGGATTAAAAAGATGGTGTTACCCACCCTTAACACGTGACTTTCCCATGTCATAGTATATAAGTTATCAACCCTGAAACATATAAGTTACCCGGCATATAGATTTTATATTCTATCTACAGGTAATTTGTTGTAGTGGTTGATATCTTATAGGTAACTTACATGCTGAAGTCTAGATAACTCTAATATCACTGGTGGGTTACTTTTGTGACAAAAAATATCGTGTTATTTAGCCAGAACATGCACGTGGGACACTCAGTGTAGGCTAGCGGAACGTCCACCAAGTTATGTAATTCTCAGAATCGCCGGATACTTTTCTTGCATTCAAGTAAAAAAGTCTCCACACAACATGTTTATAGAGTGGGTAACTTATATACTATGACCTTGATAACTCATATGTTACGGGGTGGATAACTTTTTGGCCCGAAAAAAAGTCGTCGAAACATATTAACATAAAATCTAGTTTCGAAGATCTCGTCGCGACTAGCTCAACGGTGAAAATGAATCCTAAATCAGATAAACGGTTTGAGATATAAAGCTTTTTGAATTTTCGCATGTGAATTGAGATGGCTGATCAAAAATCTTGTTGTTTAGCGATTAGGCACTCAGGAATTGTTGGGCTCCCACGGTGAAGCGAGTTTGACCGCTTCGGTTGAAACGTCCGCTAGATTTATACTTTTTCAGACCGGTCTGAATGTAGCACAGTCCATTCGTTATTGCAGAGATCGATTATAATTGGTATCCTCTGATATTAATATATGCTCCTTTTGAAAAAGAAAATGGGGCATGTGATCTTCCGTGAGCAACGAGGGCCACCTACTTTTTGTATAAAGAAGATCACACAAGTTCATGAGCAATACAGAGAAAATTGGAAACTGCAAAACTACCGAATTCCACTTCCACATAGATGTAGTAGAATATAGATGAGAGATGTTGCACAGTTCTGGGATGTGATTTTCCACAAGTAATAATAGCTATTTCTCATTTTGCCTAGTAGAAAAATAAAAGAAAAACCATGCATGATTCTTAAACTAGATCCGACGCCGGCGCCGGCTCCGTTTGTTGCACTTGTCGCAGTTTACCCTTACAAAGCATGACGCAGAACAGGAGTAAGGCACCACTCATGCCGCCAAAGGCGACGTAGGCCAGCAGATTGGTAGACACGCCGAAATTCTTGATCCAGGACGACCAGCAAAAGAGAGCCAACGCCACCACCTCAATGGCCATGCAGACTGTGAAAGCGCCGACCAAGCGCTGTCATTTGCATAACAACAACAGTAAAATTAATAAGTAATTATAGGACAAGAAACAACTAGTAATTGATATGAACTTGCATATATATAGATCAGGCCTGTAGTGTATGTACGTACCCTGTCCCATCTGTCGAGGACGGGGGAGTCATGGTCGGGCTTCACCTCTTCGGCTGAACTTGGACCGCTGCCGATCGACGTCGAGAACGAAGACGATGCCGTCGGAGGAGAGATTGTGTTCATGGCGATGGTGTGGTGGATGTCAATCGCGGCTGGTTCTAGACTCTAGAGTATATATAGTGGATACCAGCCGGAGGTAGCTTGTTGTGCCCACCCTAGCTAGTAGAGCCTTGGCTCGATTTATTGTTCTGTCGAGTAGTCTGGGATTCCGCGACTCCTGTTCCAGCTGACTAGACCTTGAATCAACAACAGAAAACGAATCGGTGGCGAATTGCAACACCAATGTATGTACAGGAGTTGGACACGGATCTAGAAATTGCACTTGAAATTTGGTTTCCGTCAACAACACGCGCGTACAAGCAGCAATCAGATTGTTTGCTCTGTCTTCGACTTCAGGTTCGTGCGTGCTATTTTCCTCGCTCCTTTCATCTTTGTTATCGCCCCTGATCGACTCAAGTTTAGATTTGATGGTTTGTGGATTATTCAAGTTATACTAGGACTACGATTGTGGTGGACTGATTCTTTGTTTTCTGATGGATCAGACCCGTTTAGATTGGACTCGCGTTTGAATTGTAGGGATTCAAACCCGACATCAAGTAGGTTATTATCTCAGGAAGCAAAGCAACCAGGGAGGAATCGTGATGCCGAAGCAGCACCTTTACATAATATTGGACGACTGCGAGTTGGGATTCAGCATTCGCAAGGTTGATTTGGACCTCGACAACCAGCTGCTGATTCCAGGAGGATGCGAAGCGCGGGATGTCGCCGCCTCCCTGCCACCTGCATGCATCCGCTTTAGACAGGGACGATCCGAGATGCCCGTTTGCTTCTCCGACGCCCTTGGGTCCAAGATCCTAGCCATGCAACCCAAGAAAAAGCGTAACGTCCCTGACATGGGCGGTTTCTGCTTCGACGTCCAAGAGAGGAGCCTCAACTTCATCCCTCGCCACACTCGCCAGCTCAGGCCCGTCTACTTTCCCATCGGCGATAAGCTTTTCGTCCTCGGGTGCTTTTCCATGGAGCTACTTGACCTAGATCCGCTGGTGGTCAGCCCTAGCAGCGGCAGCCTGTTGTCGTGGCGCAAGCTCCCGGCCGGCCGCGCCGTTCGACTCCCTGAATGTCATCTCCCACGCCGTTCTCCCTAACAGGAAGACCATCTTGGTCAGCCTCGATACCAATCCCATGACTTACCTCTTCCACATCGAAGACTTCAAGTGGGAATGCATTGGTGATTGGATAATTCCACTAGAGGAAAAAGGGCCATCCGTTCACGACCCCTCGGAGCATTAGTCCCGGTTGCGCCACCAACCGGGACTAATGCTTTCGCCGTCGGTTGGAGCGGGCACGCAGGGGCATGGGTCCCGGTTGGTAGGCGTCGTCGGTTGGAGCAACCAACCGGGACTAAAGGTTTGGCCACAGCCACGTGGCTGTGCACCTTTAGTCCCGGTTCTTGGCTTCAACCGGGACTAAAGGCCTGCCCTCTATAAATGCATGACGCCTCTGCCTCCACTCTTTTTTCGAATGGTGTAAGGTGTGAGGGTGTGCTAGTTTTTTCATGCATGCATTGAAGATGTTTGTTGAAATGTTTGAGTGAAAAATCCCTGAATTTCTCATAGAACAAAAATATAGAAGGTGTCCGAGGCACTTGAGCTTTCTCCTCTTTATTTCCCACGATCGAGGTTAGCAATCTTATCTTTTCTAGGTCATTGATACAATTCATGTGTCGGTGTGAATTGGTTATTTCACTATTTATGATGTCCTGTTTTTTGATAAACTTACTTATATGATGCGGATGAACGGTCGGGAATGGATGTACGGTGACCGGCGGGTAGCCGGGTATATCAAAGGCGTGGATAAATTTATCGATGTGGCTACGGCAAACAAAGAGAATGGATTTATACGTTGTCCATGTGTTCAATGTCGGAACAACAAGGAGTACTCTTCCTCGAAAATCATTCGCGGCCACCTGATTATGAAAGGTTTCATGTCCAACTATAATTGCTGGACCAAGCACGGTGAAAGAGGGGTTATGATGGAAGATGGTGAAGAAGAAGATGATGATAACAACAATCATCATATGTTTCCTGAATACAGTGATACTGCAATGGAAGATAATGGAGAGGAAAAAGGTGAAGAACGGGCATCAGATGAGCCGGCTGATGAACTTGGTAGGGTCATTTCTGATGCAAAGCGAGACTGTGAAACAGAAAATGAGAAGTTGAAGTTAGAGGGCATGTTAGAAGATCACAAGAAATTGTTGTACCCAAATTGTGAAGATGGCAGCACAAAGCTCGATGCGACCTTTGGAATTGTTGCGATGGAAGGCGAGTGTGGTCTAACTGACTCCTCATTTGAAAAGATGCTGAAAATAATGAAGCCAAGTTTCCAAAACATAACGAACTTCCCGAGTACCTACGAAGCAAAGAAGACTCTCTGTCCTCGGGATTAGATGTGCAAAAGATACATGCATGCATTAATGATCGCATCCTCTACATGATAAGGAGTATGAGAATTTAGATAAATGCCCGGTATGCACAGCGTTGCGGTATAAGATCGACGAGATGACCCTGGTGATGTTGAGGAGAGCCCCTCGGAAGGGTTCTGCTAAGGTTATGTGGTATGCTCCTATAATACCAAGGTTGAAACGCATGTTCGTAAACAAAGAGCATGCCAGTTGTTGCGATGGCACAAAGAAGACCGTAAGAAAGGCGGGAGTTGAGACACCCTGATGGGTCACAGTGGAGAAAAATCGAGAGAGACTTCCCGGACTTTGCAAGTGACGCAAGGAACTTATGGTTTGGTCTAAATGCGGATGGCATGAATCCTTTTGGGGAGCAGAGCTGCAGTCCACGACACTGCCCGTGACTCTATGTATCTACAACCTGCCTCCTTGGTTGTGCATGAAGCGTAAGTTCATTATGATGCGGTGCTCATCCAAGGCCCAAGCAACCGGCAACGACATTGATGTGTACCTTAGGCCATTAGTTGAAGAACTCTTACAGTTGTGGGGCAAACCAGGTGTACGTGCGTGGGATGAGAACAAACAGGAGCCATTTAATCTACGAGGGTTGTTATTCGTAACCATCAATGATTGGCATGCTCTTAGTAACCTTTCAGGACAGACAAACAAAGGATATAAGGCATGCACCCACTGTTTAGATAAGACCGAAGGTATATATTTGCATAAATGCAAGAAGGTTGTGTACCTAGCGAATCGACGATTTCTTCCGACCAATCATCCCGTAAGAAAGAAAGGCAAGCATTTCAAAGGTGAGGCAGATCACTGGAAGAAGCCTGAACTCCCAGCTGGTGATGATGTATTTGGTATGGTCAAGGACATAGAAGTAATCTTTGGAAAGGGTCCCGGCGGTCAATCAGTTCTGAACGACGCCGCCATGGACACGCACCCATGTGGAAGAAGAAATCTATATTTTGGGAGCTGCCATATTGGAAAGTCCTGCGTGTCCGCTCTTCAATCGACGTGATGCACGTGACGAAGAATCTCTGCGTGAACCTGCTAGGATTCCTAGGCGTGTATGGGAAGACAAAAGATACACCAAGCACGGAGGACCAACAAATTATGAAAGACCCAAAGAACATGCATACGATTAACAAGACGGATAAAGGCGTCACTTAAGTCGTGCCTATGCTCTTACCAAAGCAGAGAAGGAAATCTTTTGAAGTCCTTTACAGATCAAGGTGCCGCCGGCTTCTCATCTAATATAAAGGGATAATAAATATGGCGAGAAAAAGTTCCAAAACCTGAAGTCTCATGATCATCACGTGATTATGACGCAGTTGCTTCGATTGCATTGAGGGGCTTCTACCGTAAAATGTTCGAGTACCCATTGTGAAGCTGTGCATTCCTCAATGCAATATCTCGAAGGTAATCAATCCAGATATTCTGCCAAGGTTACGAAGGATGTGGTACAATGTCTTGTTAGTTTTGAATTGGTGTTCCCACCATCCTTCTTCAATATTATGACGCATCTCTGGTTCATCTAGTGGAAGAGATTGCCATTCTCGGTCCGGTATTTCGCACAATATGTTCCCCTTTGAGAGGTTCATGGGAGTCTTAAAGAAATATGTTCATAACCGTGCTAGACTGTAAGGAAGCATCTCCAAGGGATATGGAGCAGAGGAGGTCATTGAGTTTTGTGTTGACTATATTCCTGACCTTAAGCCGATTGGTGTTTCTAGGGAAGACTAAGTGGAAAAGGCACGCTGGGAAAGAAAGCAATGATATGTAGGGACGGGGATTCTTTCACTAAAGCACACTACACAGTTCTACATAATTCCACCTTGGCAGCTCCGTATATGGAGGAACACAAGAATATTGTACGCTCCAAAAACCCGGGGAAGCCTGAATCATGGATTACAGATGAACACATGAAGTCTGTCGGTGGTTGGATGCGGACACATCTCTTGAATGACACCACTGTTGGAGATCAGCTATACTTGTTGGCCGCGTCACCATCTTCTATTGTATTGAATTTCCAAGGGTACGAAATAAATGGGAATACATTCTACACGATCGCCCAAGATAAAAAGAGCACCAACCAAAATAGTGGTGTCCGCTTTGATGCAATAGACGAGAATGGACAAAAGGACACATATTATGGTTACATAGAGGAGATATGGGAACTAGACTATGGAGTCTCTTTTAAGGTCCCTTTGTTTCACGCAAATGGGTCAACCTGAATGGGGAAGGGTAAAGATAGACCGGTATGCGGAATGACAAGTGGATCTCAACAATCTTGGTTATAGAGATGAACCATTCGTCCTAGCCAATGATGTGTCTCAGGTTTTCTATGTGAAGGACATGTCCTCGAGACCGAAAAAAGAAAAATATGCAACGAATACATCATATGATGAGCCAAAGCGTCACATAGTTCTTTCAGGAAAAGAAACATCGTGGGAATCGAGGACAAGATGACATGTCGTAAGATTATAATAAGTTTGATGAAATTCCGCCCTTCACGGTGAAAACCCGACCCAAGCATTCCGTTAAGTAAAGAAGATGCTCCATGGTTACGTCTCAAGCGGTCATAAGGAATGACATATGCCAAGAAGTTCATGCTCATATTATGTAACTCTAGTTCATGTCTTTCGCGGTTTGTGGCTTGACCGAAGGATATCTTTTCGCGGTTTGTGGCCTTTAGTCCCGGTTTTGTAGTCTCGCTTAATATTAATAAATGTCTTGAGTGTTAGTCCCATTTTGTGGCTGGACCGGAGTGCCTCTATGACGTTTCTGAGATGCCGGAGGACTGGGCTCGTCGGCATCTCCTCAAACTGGCCGTAGTGGTGTCCCCCTCTCGAAACCATCTTGCAGCTTGTAACTTCACTAACTAGATCAATACGCCTGAGCTAACTAATTTCACATATTAGGGTGCCTCTATGACCGATTTCTCGGAGATGCCGGAGGACTGGGCTCAGCATCTCCTCGAACTGCCGCAGCATGGTGTCCGCTCTCGAAAACCATCTTGCAGCTTGTAACTTCACTAACTAGATCAATACGCCTCGAGCTAACTAATTTCACATATTAGGAGTGCCTCTATGACCAGTTTCTGGAGATGCCGAGGATCGGGCTCCATCGGCATCTCCCTGAAACTGGCCGTAGTGGTGTCCCTGCTCTCTAAAACCATCTTGGAGATGCCTCAAACTGGCTGGAGGACTGGACTCACAAGGATGCATATTTATAGTTGTTATCACCGTATTTTGGCCAGAGACGGAGATGGGCCGTGATCAAGATGGGCTTAGAAGATACATATATTCAACGAGTTGTTGGATCGGCCTAGTGTGTGGATTTGGGCTAAATTGCCCGTGTATCTTGTATCATAGTAGGTTTCGTGTTTGTTTAGGTTCCGTTTATGTTAGGTAAAGATAGAGTTGTAGAGTTATTCCAAAAGTAGAGAGTCTCCGGACTATAAATATGTACCTAGGGTTATTGAAAGAGGAGGACAACCACGTTCACAACAAACACAATCTCGGCGCATCGCCACCCCTTGTTCTTAGGGTTTCTTTCGGGTAAGTGCCATGCTGCCTAGATCGCATCTTGCGATCTAGGCAGTATCTACTTATTTCGTTACCCGGTTTTACTCGTACTGAAGCGTTGTTGATGGCGAGTAATACCATTATCATAGATTGTTTGAGGCTAGCATCGGCACTGTTTCATTATTATCGTCGAAGTTATGCTACCTCTAGCTATCTCGCTACCCTTGCACCGTGTCCCAAAGTGCAAGGGTAGCACCTTGATCTTTATTTAGTCGATTCGATCTGTTATAGTTGTGCCTTGTTCGTCAAGGTTTAGTTTAATATCTACGTAATCAGGCCTTACAAACGGGTTGAACGATCCGGTAATGCATAAGGATGTGGCTTATTCGTTCTAGAGAGGATGTTCCGGTAATTGGCTTTATGTTGGTTATTAGGCCTCCTCTAGGGTTGATATTCTTCATCTTTTGTACGTACTAGGCTCAATTACGCGTAGGACGTTCGATTCGTGGTGAAAACGTTAAACTATCGTAGATCGATTTAACTTGTAGTGATCAAGCAAAACCCCATGTTATCATAAATCTAACGCAGAACCATGGGGCAATCGGCTTTAGGAGCCGATTTACAGGGAAACCTGGGAGCCGATTACGGCTCGAATTTTACGTATACTTGTTTATCATGCAGAAATCAATCGAGCAATCCTCACCTTCGACCAGGTATAGGTCAGGTGGCACGTCGAACCAAGCCGGGGCGTGTCGGAGCTTTTGCGGGCCGTCGCCCGAGGGACCGTGGCCCACCAGATCTGGGAGCCTCCGGCTCTCCGTGTTGTCGATCGCTGCTCGCCGATGGGTTTTGGAAGGCAACACATTACATCGCACGGTGGGACCTTCAACAACGTCTACATCAACACCCGACGCTGCGATGGAGAACCGATCACTTACGACGATCACTGGCGAGCACAAGGCCAAGCACGACGAGATCAAGGCCCTCTTCGAGGAAGACCTCATCGCCTCTTTTGAGAGGACCCGTCGCATGGCATCGTGGAAAGGGTTCTCCCAGCGCTCTTAATGAGGTGGATCTGCTGCATTCCTTCGGAGGAGCGCACTGTGGCTCTCGACAGAAGTCAACTACATGGTGGCTCATTCTTTGCACCGCCATTCGAGAGCCCCCAGTGAACGCTTTCGGCGGGTCGCGTCCGCGTAGTCCAGAGATCATGAAGCATCGGTACTCCCGTGGGACCTACTTTAGGGACTCACCAGGGGAAAGACCGCTCAGACGGGCAGATCCGTTCGCACTTGCCGCTCCAGAACCGCCGGGGGCAGCGGCTTACGTCGTCTACAAGGCTGGAGGCGACCCAGGCGATTGCCAATTCCTGTTCGAGCCACCTAAGGAGATCCCACACGGATATATATGCGCCTACGTGCCGGACTGCAATAACCTGACACGCACCAAACAGATTGCAACCGCGGGAGTTTCTGCGACAGGAACCCTTGGGCCAGGATCTTCCGGCGGCGTGTCCGGGAGCGATGGTTGGGATGACGACAAACAAAGCGTGGCTAGCCAAGTATGCCACTGGAGCAAGTCATGAGAATCTAGCCCCTACAGCTCAAACAGTGGAGCAAATCGGTACCATCCTGAGGGACCAGTTCGGCTTCGTGCCGAAGAGAAGGACAATCGGCTATTCAAAGCCATACCCCAACGAGTTTGATCTGATTCCGCTGCCACCCAAGTATAAGCTCCCTGAGTTCTCAAGATTCAGCGGGTCAGAAGGGTCAAGCTCGATCGAGCACATAAGCCGATACCTGGCACAACTAGGCATGATTTCGGCATCGGATCAGATGCGCGTAAGATTCTTTGCGCAATCTCTGACCGGCCTTTGGGTGGTACACCTCACCGCCGATTCAATTCATACCGGAAGCAACGGAAGAGCGGTTCCACATCCGATTACCATTCGAGGCTCTTGGGCTGGCATTGCGGACTGGCGCAGTCTGGCGAAGCGAGAGAAGCTGTAGCAGTACATCCAGCCGCTTCAGATCGCAAGAACCGATGTTACTCGCTCGTTTAATCGAGAAGGAAGCCGTCGAGCTGGCGGTGTTGGGTCTCTCGGCACCCATCAAGGACTTGGCATTCGGGTAGAATACAACTCATTGGCGCACATGGCCCGTAAACCGGATGTATGAGCAGCGCCACCACGAGTTGTACCAAGACAAATTCAACGTCCGATAAGCCCGGTCGATGCGTAAGAAGAAGATCCGACGCAGACTGTGAAGTGGCCGTGGTGAATGGGCTCGGGGCAGATCCTGTGGCCTGCAAATGGGTGAAACAGCAAGGGCCTGCGAAAGGGTTCGACTTTGATGTGAGCAAAGCTGAGCAGATATTCGATCTACTGCTGAAGGAGGAGCAGCTGAGATTACCCGAAGGCCATAAAATCCCTACGGCTCGAGAGATGAACGGAGACCATACGCAAGTGGCATCATTCGCTCACTCACGCCACCAACGAGTGCAAGGAGCTTCGCCAAATCCAAATGGCGATAGAACAAGGTCGTCTGATCCTTGGGCAGTTCGCCATGAAAGTGGACACAAACCCATTTCCCGGCGTCAACATGGTAGAACTCAGTCGCTCCGCGAGGCGTAAGCTGGATTTCTCGTTCGGCGTTAACATGGCGGTCTGGATACCACCATGACACGCATAAATAGAACGGTGGTCGCTCCGGGCAAGGAAAGAAAGGAGGCTAGTCCATGCGACCGCCCAACCACAATGACAAAGCGGTACTGAGAGGAACAAGTGAGGAGAGTGCGATATCGGAAGCCACATTCCACGCATCTCCTTAACAAGTATGAGTGCCAAGATGACCAACGTCGCCAAGACGACGAGACGACGGAAGATATGAGCACCTTGCTAGGGGACCGTCGAAGAGAAGGAAGGCGCACTAGGCATTGGGATTGTCCTTTCTTCAAGTATTGTTGGGGCACCAAAATGAGCCGATTGCCTACAATGACAACTGCCCGGAATGCAACCAGCGAAAGAGGACACGAGGCCGATGTCGATTCAACGCCTAGGGCCTCTTCCGTCCAGGCCGACACAAGGAGTCCTCGGCGGGGAGACCTCGAGGAGCCGAAGGATGACAAGGTCAAAGATGTATCACCGTCAAGGTGGTGCCCCGGACTCGGACATACCCGAGCGTAGAGTGCAGCGGCTGCGTAACCTAGAGGAAGCTGAGCGCAGATCTCCACGCTTTGAAGAAAGCACTACCGATCGGCCGTCAAAGTGAGACAGATGTGGAAAGCGGAAGACCGCCCGACCAGAAAGATTGGCGCCCAAACCGGTAAGAGCCGATGCAAAGACATCGGCTAGCACAAACATGGTGTTCGTGCTCCGCCGTAATTCTGCGCCAAGAACCGATGAGCTACTCGTGGCACAACTTGATCGCGGCCACGGCGGTTATCTTCGAGAAGCCACGTGAGAAGGGTTACAAACATCCGAAAGCCACACCTGCGAGGTTACATCAATGGGCAACCTGTCGCCAAGATGTTGGTGGACACCGAGCGGCGATCAATATCATGCCATACTCCATGCTACGACGTTTGGGACGCTCCACGCTGCAGATCAAATCAAAACCAACGCGTTGAGCGACTTCAACATCGGTCTTGGGAACACAAGGTGTCGAACGTGGACTTGACGGTGGGCAGGAAAACCGTACCCACGTCATTCTTCGTCGTGGACAGCAAGAGCACTTACAACACCGTCTTGCTAGGAAGGGATTGGATTCACGCCAATTGTGCATCCGTCCACAATGCATCGATGCTCGATCCAGGTGGGATGGACGAAGTGGAGGTCATCCACGCAGACGATTCCATCGAGATCTCCATAGCTGGCATGAACATCTGGGAGGCAGAAGACCAAGAGCCGATCTCTGGGATCAATCTAGACGACTGCGAGCGTATTGAAGCTACAAAAAACGGGGTGAGGCTGGTCTTATCCACTGGCCTTACAGAGTAGAAAAGCCCACGATCATCCGTGGTACGGCCGATCCCTGCGATCGGCCACAAAAAATAAAAAGCAGCGATCATACGACAAGCAGTTCATGTAGTCGTAGCAGAGAGATGCTCTGCCACTGTAAAATAATAAGGTGTAAACCGTCCTTGACAGATGCAAGCAAAAAGGGGGCCGATTCAGGCGATCGGCCCAAATTATTTTTGTTGTCCTCACCCACCGTTTGCCCTGTGTTTAGCGTCGATTTGACAGGTGACGGAAAGCTAGGGTACGGGTTTACATCCGCTGATGAGCTAGAAGAGATCGACATTGGTCCTGGGGATAAGCCACGACCAACATTTATCGCCAAAGTTAGAGCCAAGTCTGCGGGCCCGATGATAGCCCTGTTGTAACAATATCCAGATTGCTTCGGGACTACAGAGATGCTGGATTGGACAGAGCATCATCGAGCATCGCCTCCGCTCAAAAAGGATTTCGCCGTTTGAGCGAGCACGCCAAATGAAGGCCGAAATTCGAAGAAGTCAAGAAAGAGGTCGAAAAAATGTTGTGACCAATTTGATCGCACCATGCGGTATCGAGTGGATTTCTAGTATCGCACTGCCGAGAAGAAGGGTGGTTAATGGCGGGTTGCTATAGATTTTCGAGATCTCAATGAGCTACCCCAAAGGATGAGTATCCGATGCGGTGGCGTAAACATTAATCAATGCAAAGTTGGTCATAAAATTTTGAGCTTCATGGACGGCAATGCCGGGTACAACCAGATCTTTATGGCTCCGTAAGACATACACAAGACTGCATTCGAGTCCTGTGGTCCGTGGGGTTATTTGAATATGTAGTCATGACGTTTGACTGAAAAATGCGGCGCCACATACCAAAGGGCCATGAATTATATCTTCCATGATCTGATCGGCAAGCGGTGGAAATTTACATCGATGACATGGTGATCAAGTCGGCTTGACGCACGGACACTTGGACGATCTGCAGCGTCTGGACCGAACAAGAAAATTCGCCTACGGATGAATCCAAAGAAGTGCGCTTTGGGGTGACGGTCGGTTCTTGGGCTTTCGTCCATGAACGCGAATTGAGATCGGCCTGAAAAGTCGAGGAGGCGGCGAACGATGAAGCCACCCACCACAAAGAAAGAACTGCAGTCCCTTATCGGCAAGATCAACTTCGACGATTCATCTCCAATCTGTCGGAAGGATTGAGCCGTTCATGGGACTAGTTAAAATCAAATCGACGAGGAATTTCATTTGGGCAGAGCAACAACGCCTTTGACGAGATCAAAGAATATCGACAAAGCCGCCAGCAGTTAGTTCCACCTCGGCTGACAGCCATTCTACATTTACTTGTCGTTGGTGACACATCCATCGCCTCGGTAGTGGTGCAAGTTTATGATGGTGGAGCGGGTCGTCTTTTACATAGCGAGGAGGATCTTTGGGCCTTGAGACAAGGTACCACGATATCGATAAGTTGTGCCTGCCTGTTTTTCACCGCACCAAGTTGCGACACATTTTGCTATCGCGAGATCATCATCATATGCAAATCAGACGTCATAAAGCACATGCTGTCGGCTCCTATGTTAAAAGGCCGGCTGGGCAAATGGATGTTTGCATTGTCAGAGTTTGACATCCGGTATCAACCCGCGAAAGCAGTTAAGGGACAGGCGCTGGTTGATCTTATCGTTGAAAGGATCAACACTAACATAGCCGCACTGTCCATAAGAGCGTGGGCTATGTTTTTCGACGGATCAGTTTGTGACGATGGCTGCGGCATCGGCATTTTACTCGTGTCGCCCCGAGGGGCAACATTTTCCTTCTCCATCAGATTGTCTACCTCTCGCACTAACAATGTAGCCGAGTACGAGGCGATACGCAAGGGGATGGAGTTACTCCTCGGCCGAGCGGTGGAAATTTTGGAGACTCCAAGTTGGTGATTTCCCAGCTCACGGAGGACTACAAGTGCGAGGCGAGTCCCTCTTCCCATTATGGCTGCACCGCCGAGCTGATGACGCAATTCCGGTACATCAACTTCACTTGGATCCCACGAGAATACCGAGGCGAACGATCTTGCGCAGATGGCTTCAGGATACAAGGATGTGGAAGAAGGAGCCGACGTTGAGTGCAGTTCTGGAAGCGGACGGAGAGCCGATATCTTCAATTACTTGAAAGATTCGGCTCGGGCACCTAAACGGATAAGGTACAAAGCCATGAAGTACGTGCTTATTGGGGATGACATGTTTCTGAGGACTCTGGAAGGGCTATTGCTCAAGTGCTTGGGGGACAAGAGAGGCCAATCAGCTCCTACGAGGTACATGAAGGCGCTGTGGAACTCACCAATCGGCTCATAAGATGAAATGGTTGATCGGCGATCGTGGTTTTATTGGCCCACCATGCTTGAGGACTGTTTCAACTACTATAAAGGGTGTCAAGCATGTCGAAATTTGGAAAAATCCAGATGGTACCACCAGCGTAATGAACCCCATCATCAAGCCTTGGCCATTCGAGGTTGGGGCATGGACATGATCGGCAAGATCAATCCTCCATCAAGCAAAGGCCACATGTGGATTCTGGCTATCACTGACTACTTCACTAAATGGGTAGAGGCTGTCCCGATGAAGTCAGTAAACTCGAAGGATGTTATCAATTTTGTGAAGGAACATGTCATCCATCGATTCGGGATTCCCCAAACTATCACGACCGATGGAGGTTCGGTCTTTATTTCTCAGGAATTTAGAAAATTTTGTGAGGACATGGGGATTAAGCTGATTAGATCATCTCCATACTATGCTCAAGCAAATGGGCAAGTCAAGCGTCAATCGAGTCTCATCAAGTTGATCAAGAGAAAAGTCGATGAGCACCCAAGGTTGTACGAGGTTTTGTCGAGGCGTTATGGGCTTATCGTATGTCATGCCATGGAGCAATAAAAACCTCACCATATCATCTAGTATATGGACAAGAAGCCGTCTACCGGGAAATTACGGCTGGATCAAGACGTCACTTTTCGTGACGATCTAACGATCAAGAATATGCAGCCCCGATGAGTGACGGTGTAGAGGAGTTAACCGAGCTCAGGTTATGGTCCTTTGGAGAAAATCAAAAAACAAGGCCAAGGTAGCTCGTGCATACAACAAGAAAGTGAAGCCAAAGGAGTTCCACGTTGGTGATCTGGTATGGGAAGCTGTGTTGCCCTTGGGGACTAAGGATGCAACATATGGTAAATGGTCTCCAAATTGGCACGGTCAAATGCATGTCGACCAAGTTTTAAGAGGAAACGCATACATGCTCGAGCAGTTGGATGGAGTAAAGTTCCCAGTGGCAGTCAATGGACAACATCTCAAGAAATATTTCCCAAGCATGTGGGATGTTGGACAGTAAAACTGGAGGAGCCGTTACATGAAATCGGCTAGGTAAAGACACGAGAAGCGATGGACAGGTAAAATGGGGGCCGATGCTGAAAATCGGCCGAGTAAAAAAAAATATACATATATGTAGCCGATGCACGGTCATCGATGCTAGAGGTTCACACATGTTACAAAAAGGGCCACCTCGACGGTCTCAGCCTCGTCATCTTCATCTTTGCTTGTCACTAGTCGTCTGTGCGGGGCACGTTTTTCGGTGGGCAATTGGAGATTTGGGTCGTTTGTGTTTGAATCCACCGTGTTGAGGAAGGTCGCAGGTCGTCATTTGAAACCAAGAAATGGCCGTTGTGATGTGTCTATGGATGCGACTGAAGGTTGACCCTGTCAACGTTTTTCGGGAGAAGCCGATGGGTAGTCATCGGCTCTGTGCGATTTGACTTGTTTGACTGTATACGTGCAGCATGATGAAAGCCGATACGGTGTCATCGACTTCTGAAGCATCAACCTATTTCGGTTATCGGCAAAATTGAAGCAAAGAGAAACAATTTTTGGGAATCAGATTTTCATTCATTCAAAAGATCATTGCTTACAGGATGATCGATTACAAAAGGGGCCTACTACGCTATGGCCATTACTCGATTCCTAATCTAAGCCGAGGTAAATCGTCGCCGTCGTTGCCGCCGTCCTCTTATTTGTCTTGCTCGGCATCGTCCTCATTCTCTCTTGAAGAAACCAACGGGACCTCTTCGTCCTCGTCGTCATCTTCAGTATCTTCGCTGGACCCGTAGCGGAAGCGCTTCGTCGGCGGATACTCGTCGGAGGAGGTGTCCTCCTCCGATTCCTCCTCCTCGGCGGAAGAGGCGACGCCGTCCCACGACCAGTTATCGTCGCTACTCTTCGCCTCTAGTTCCCCGTCGACGAGGAACTGAGCTCTTCGCCGTCGATCGGGCGCATCGTCCTCGACCAGACGGCGAAATCGATCCTTCGTCCCACCATCGTGAAGTAATCTTATCATCGCCGTAGAAGATGCTCGCATTGGCTCTCGGTCGCTAATCGAGTTGGGCGTGGGAGGACACATCGGAGGAAGCGAGAGGAGGCCATGGCGAAAGAGGGTTTTCCGACGATGGGAGAGGGTTTTCTGGCAACGGAGGAAGATGGGGACTGACTGTTCAGCTGATTTAAATAAGGGAATAGTGGGAGACGGTTCAATGCCATGGCGGTTTCCCAGTTACCTTTGCCAAAATCGTCAAATCACGCTACCGCAGGAGTTGAGAAGACAGGCATCATGATGAAGGGGTAGCGTGGCGGTCTTTGCCACGCACGCGATACGTAAACCCGATAAAAAAAAGAGGAGAAGAAGAGAAAAAACGCACAGAGTGGTTTTGGAATTATCATTGCCAAAACCAGGGGGGCATGTGTTATCACCGTATTTTGGCCAGAGACGGAGATGGGCCGTGATCAAGATGGGCTTAGAAGATACATATATTCAACGAGTTGTTGGATCGGCCTAGTGTGTGGATTTGGGCTAAATTGCCCGTGTATCTTGTATCATAGTAGGTTTCGTGTTTGTTTAGGTTCCGTTTATGTTAGGTAAAGATAGAGTTGTAGAGTTATTCCAAAAGTAGAGAGTCTCCGGACTATAAATATGTACCTAGGGTTATTGAAAGAGGAGGACAACCACGTTCACAACAAACACAATCTCGGCGCATCGCCACCCCTTGTTCTTAGGGTTTCTTTCGGGTAAGTGCCATCTTGCCTAGATCGCATCTTGCGATCTAGGCGATCTACTTATTTCGTTACCGGTTTTACGTCTTGAAGCGTTGTTGATGGCGAGTAATACCATTATCATAGATTGTTTGAGGCTAGCATCGCCTTTGTTTCATTATTATCGTCGGGTTATGCTACCTCTAGCTATCTCGCTACCCTTGCACCGTGTCCCAAAGTGCAAGGGTAGCACCTTGCTTGATCTTTCTTTAGTCGATTCTATCTGTTATAGTTGTGCCTTGTTCGTCAAGGTTTATTTTAATATCTACGTAATCAGGCCTTACAAACGGGTTGAACGATCCGGTAATGCATAAGGATGTGGCTTATTCGTTCTAGAGAGGATGTTCGTAATTGGCTTTATGTTGGTTATTAGGCCTTCTCTAGGGTTGATATTCTTCATCTTTTATGCGTACTAGGCTCAATTACGCGTGGGGCGTTCGATTCGTGGTGAAAGCGTTAAACTATCGTAGATCGATTTAACGTGTAGTGATCAAGCAAAACCCCATGTTATCATAAATCTAACGCAGAACCATGGGGCAATCGGCTTTAGGAGCCGATTCTGAGAAACACAGAGCCGATTACGGCTCGAATTTTACGTATACTTGTTTATCATGCAGAAATCAATCGAGCAATCCTCACCTTCGACCAGGTATAGGTCGGTGCATCTCGAACCAAGCCAGGACGTGTGCCGGAGCTTTTGCGGGCCGTCGCCCGAGGGACCAGGGCCCACCAGCAGTCCTGGGAGCCTCCCGGCTCTCCGTGTTGTCAGTCGATGCTCGCCGGTGGGTTTTGGCAGGCAACAATAGTACAAGCAGCTCGGCATAATGTCGACACTCACGACATAATGTCGACACTCACCCCTATTATTAGTGCTGACTCATCTTTAGTCCCGGTTGGTGTCTCCAACCGGGACTAAAGGTTCATCTTTAGTCCCGGTTGGTGACACCATCCGGGACAAGGTACAAGCCGCACGACATAATGTCGACACTCATGCACACCGGTTCGACCATAGTTAGAAATTCAGATAATTCAAAACGGGCATAATAAATTCAAAAAAAATCCGAACAATGAAAATCCTTCGCGTGGTGTCATATTATGTTACATAGTTGAAAGGAAAAATACCAGACTTGGTATATTGATCATGTTTCGAAAAAACCTTCACAAAATGACCTATCATGTTCGAGGTTTCATGGCTTTCGGTCCAAATGACCGATGTTATGTGCTGAATCACGGCATAGTTTGTGATGTTGTGCCCATATTATGCATGTGTGTGGACATTGGTATGGAGAACAATGTTGCAGGAGGAAGTTTTCCTTTTTGCATGCGGAAAAGCCCTTTTCCATTTTCCGAGCGCAAAAAGCGGGTCGCTTTGTGAAGTAACCACCAAAATGCCGTTTCACAATGCTACCGTCCCATTTTCCTAAAATACTAGACCACATTACATGGACTATCTCCCAACCGTACATCTCAAACCTTTTCGTCCATCCGGGTAAAAGGACAAATGTCTGTAGAATCGTGAAGTGGGTCCGGTTTGTACTACAGTACATGATCGATCGCCGTGATTTTTGAAAAATCATTTTTAGACTCGCAATATGTGGTTTCTTCAGAGATCCAATGCAAGTTCTAACAATGCCCGTCCCCTATCTTCATGCACACCGGTTCGACCATAGTTAGAAATTCAGATAATTCAAAACGGGCATAATAAATTCAAAAAAAATCCGAACAATGAAAATCCTTCGCGTGGTGTCATATTATGTTACATAGTTGAAAGGAAAAATACCAGACTTGGTATATTGATCATGTTTCGAAAAAACCTTCACAAAATGACCTATCATGTTCGAGGTTTCATGGTCCAAATGACCGATGTTATGTGTTGAATCACGGCATAGTTTGTGATGTTGTGCCCATATTATGCATGTGTGTGGACATTGGTATGGAGAACAATGTTGCAGGAGGAAGTTTTCCTTTTTGTCGCACGGAAAAGCCCTTTTCCATTTTCCGAGCGCAAAAAACGGGTCGTTTTGTGAAGTAACCACCAAAATGCCGTTTCACAATGCTACCGTCCCATTTTCCTAAAATACTAGACCACCTTACATGGACTATCTCCCAACCGGTACATCTCAAACCTTTTCGTTCATCCCGGGTAAAAAGGACAAATGTCTGCCGAATCGGTAGGAAGGGTCCGGTTTGTACTACAGGTACATGATCTATCGCCCGTGATTTTTTGAAAAAATCATTTTTAGACTCGCAATATGTGGTTTCTTCAGAGATCCAATGCAAGTTCTAACGATGCCCGTCCCCTATCTTCATGCACACCGGTTCGACCATAGTTAGAAATTCAGATAATTCAAAACGGGCATAATAAATTCAAAAAAAATACGAACAATGAAAATCCTTGGCGTGGTGTCATATTATGTTACATAGTTGAAAGGAAAAATACCGGACTTGGTATATTGATCATGTTTGAAAAAACCTTCACAAAATGACCTATCATGTTCGAGGTTTCATGGCTTTCGGTCCAAATGACCGATGTTATGTCTTGAATCACGGCATAGTTTGTGATGTTGTGCCCATATTATGCATGTGTGTGGACATTGGTATGGAGAACAATGTTCCAGAGGAAGTTTTCCTTTTTATGCGGAAAACCCTTTTCCATTTTCCGGCGCAAAAAAGCAGTCGTTTTAGAAGTAACCACCAAAATGCCGTTTCACAATGCTACCGTCCCATTTTCCTAAAATACTAGACCACCTTACATGGACTATCTCCCCGGTACATCTCAAACTTTTTCGTCCATCCCGGGTAAAAGGACAAATGTCTGCCGAATCGGCGAAGTGGGTCCGGTTTGTACTACAGTACATGATCTATCGCCGTGATTTTTGAAAAATCATTTTAGACTCGCAATATGTGGTTTCTTCAGAGATCCAATGCAAGTTCTAACGATGCCGTCCCTATCTTCATGCACACCGGTTCGACCATAGTTAGAAATTCGAGATAATTCAAAGCGGGCATAATAAATTCAAAAAAATACGAACAATGAAAATCCTTGGCGTGGTGTCATATTATGTTACATAGTTGAAAGGAAAAATACCAGACTTGGTATATTGATCATGTTTGAAAAAACCTTCACAAAATGACCTATCATGTTCGAGGTTTCATGGCTTTCGGTCCAAATGACCGATGTTATGTCTTGAATCACGGCATAGTTTGTGATGTTGTGCCCATATTATGCATGTGTGTGGACATTGGTATGGAGAACAATGTTCAGAGGAAGTTTTCCTTTTTGTCATGCGGAAAAACCCTTTTCCATTTTCCGAAGCGCCAAAAAGCAGTCGTTTGTGAAGTAACCACCAAAATGCCGTTTCACAATGCTACGTCCCATTTTCCTAAAATACTAGACCACCTTACATGGACTATCTCCCAACGGTACATCTCAAACTTTTTCGTCCATCCGGGTAAAAGGACAAATGTCTGTAGAATCGGGAAGTGGGTCCGGTTTGTACTACAGTACATGATCTATCGCCTGATTTTTGAAAAATCATTTTAGACTCGCAATATGTGGTTTCTTCAGAGATCCAATGCAAGTTCTAACGATGCGTCCCTATCTTCATGCACCGGTTCGACCATAGTTAGAAATTCGATAATTCAAAGCGGGCATAATAAATTCAAAAAAATACTAACAATGAAAATCCTTCGTGGTGTCATATTATGTTACATAGTTGAAAGGAAAAATACAGACTTGGTATATTGATCATGTTTCAAAAACCTTCACAAAATGACCTATCATGTTCGAGGTTTCATGGCTTTCGGTCCAAATGACCGATGTTACGTCTTGAATCACGGCATAGTTTGTGATGTTGTGCCCATATTATGCATGTGTGTGGACATTGGTATGGAGAACAATGTTGCAGGAGGAAGTTTTCCTTTTGTCGCACGGAAAAGCCCTTTTCCATTTTCCGAGCGCAAAAGCGGGTCGCTTTGTGAAGTAACCACCAAAATGCCATTTCACAATGGTACCGTCCCATTTTCCTAAAATACTAGACCACCTTACATGGACTATCTCCCAACGGTACATCTCAAACCTTTTCGTCCATCCGGGTAAAAGGACAAATGTCTGCGAATCGGTAGGAAGTGGGTCCGGTTTGTACTACAGTACATGATCTATCGCCTGTGATTTTTGAAAAATCATTTTAGACTCGCAATATGTGGTTTCTTCAGAGATCCAATGCAAGTTCTAACGATGCGTCCCCTATCTTCATGCACACGGTTCGACCATAGTTAACAATTCGGATAATTCAAAGCGGGCATAATAAATTCAAAAAAAATCCGAACAATGAAAATCCTTCGTGGTGTCATATTATGTTACATAGTTGAAAGGAAAAATACCAGACTTGGTATATTGATCATGTTTGAAAAACCTTCACAAAATGACCTATCATGTTCGAGGTTTCATGGCTTTCGGTCCAAATGACCGATGTTATGTCTTGAATCACGGCATAGTTTGTGATGTTGTGCCCATATTATGCATGTGTGTGGATATTGGTATGGAGAACAATGTTGCAGGAGGAAGTTTTCCTTTTGTCATACGGAAAAGCCCTTTTCCATTTTCGAGCGCAAAAAAATCGTTTTGTGAAGTAACCACCAAAATACCGTTCACAATGCTACTCATCCCATTTTCCTAAAATACTAGACCACCTTACATGGACTATCTCCCAACGGTACATCTCAAACCTTTTCGTCCATCCGGGTAAAAGGACAAATGTCTGCTTCGGCAGGAAGTGGGTCCGGTTTGTACTACAGTACATGATCTATGGCCCGTGATTTTTGAAAAATCATTTTAGACTCGCAATATGTGGTTTCTTCAGCGATCCAATGCAAGTTCTAACGATGCGTCCCTATCTTCATGCACACCGGTTCGACCATAGTTAGAAATTCGATAATTCAAACGGGCATAATAAATTCAAAAAAAATCCGAACAATGAAAATCCTTCGTGGTGTCATATTATGTTACATAGTTGAAAGGAAAAATACCAGACTTGGTATATTGATCATGTTTCAAAAACCTTCACAAAATGACCTATCATGTTCGAGGTTTCATGGCTTTCGGTCCAAATGACCGATGTTATGTCTTGAATCACGGCATAGTTTGTGATGTTGTGCCCATATTATGCATGTGTGTGGACATTGGTATGGAGAACAATGTTGCGGAGGAAGTTTTCCTTTTGTCGCAGGAAAAGCCCTTTTCCATTTTCCGAGCGCAATAAGCAGGTCGTTTTGTGAAGTAACCACCAAAATGCCGTTTCCGCGCAATAGGCGAATTCGTTTTGTGAAGTAACCACCATAATTAATTGTAAATGGTTCATATTTTAAATGGATACATTAATTATTTTTTAAAACTGAAAATGTTTTTGAATTACTTATTTAAATCCAAACACTTTTTATGTTTAAATTTTTTCTAAATTCCAAATTAATATTCAAAAATAAGTTAATTCATTTTAAAAGGTTACATTAATTATTTTTTAAAAATAGAATATGTTTTCGAATTATTTATTCAAATCCATACACTTCTTATGTTTAAAGTTTTTCTAAATTCCAAATTGATATTAAAAAAATATAAGTTAATTCATTTTTAATTGTAAATGGTTCATATTTTAAATGGTTACATTAATTATTTTTTAAAATAGAAAATGTTTTTGAATTATTTATTTAAATCCAAACACTTTTTATGTTTAAATTTTTTCTAAATTCCAAATTAATATTCAAAATATAAGTTAATTCATTTTAAAAGGTTACATTAATTATTTTTTAAAAATAGAATATGTTTTTGAATTATTTATTCAAATCCATACACTTCTTATGTTTAAAGTTTTTCTAAATTCCAAATTGATATTAAAAAAATATAAGTTAATTCATTTTTAATTGTAAATGGTTCATATTTTAAATGGTTACATTAATTATTTTTAAAACAAAAATGTTTTTGAATTATTTATTCAAATCCAAACACTTCTTATGTTTAAAGTTTTCTAAATTCCAAATTAATTATCATTTAAAAAACAATACAAATTTAAACCCCAAAATAAAAAATAAGGAGAACAGAGAAAATACGAAAAAATTTGAAATCGGGGAATATGTCCGGTTGGAGCCACCAACCGGACTAAAGACCTCAAGGCCAACGCTGGGCTCTGAAAATATTGGAGTATAGGTCCCGGTTGGTGGCTCCAATCGACGTATGCCTTTAGTCCTGGTTGGAGCCACCAACCGACTAAAGGTCCCCTACTAGTTAAGCATGCCCTTCTCCTTCTTCCCGTTCCTCTTTACCACTCACCCAATGCAGAGATCGCCGCCATGAGGACAACCGCCGGACGCCGTCAGCCGCCAAATCACACGCCATTGCGGCCTCCACGCTGCCTCATTGTGCTTATCCTCCTCGCCGAAGGAATCGCCGCTTGGACCGAATCGACCGCGTCTTCCCCATCACCGAGCTCCGCCTTGCCATCACCGTTCGCCGATCTCCTCCGTCCCGCCAAGGCTACACACGCGTCGAGGTGAGCTTGTGACTCTCGGGACCCTTCTTTCCTCCCCTAGCTCTGTCCTTCTCTCGCGTGGTCCGCCATCCGCCGCCGCATGTCATCGCGTGCCCTATTCGGTGACCAAATCCGGCGGTGCCCTACTAGTTAGGTTCGCCGACGCCCTCTTCGAACAAACCCACGCCCTCTCCGAGCCCTCTAGCAACGTTGCCACCCACATGCTGCTCACCCGTGATGTTGTCTTGGGTGGGGCCTGCTTGCGTGGAGGCCGAGTTGGCACTAGGGCCCATCTGTCGATCTCACCGGCTAGGGGTCGCCCTGTAAAAACTATTTGCCTTTTTTTTTTAATTCCAGAAAATGATTTAATATTGTAAAATCAATAACTTATTGTTTATAAGTCAGAAAAATACAAATAATATATAAAATTGTTCATAAAAATGAAACCTATCTATTTAACATATAATCATGCATTGTTAAACAACTTAAATGACAAGTATAATTAGAAGAACAAATGCACCCTCTCATATGTTAGGAGTTTCTCCGAGTTAGGGTTTTCACCCCTAACCCGATTAAATCATCGAGCATGTCTTAGGGTTACATTCCAATGCAAATTAACTTGTCATATCATCATACTTGCTTGAGCATTGCATCGATGCCATGTGTTGATTGTTTCCCTTTCTTTTCGGTGTTTCGATTATTAGGTTTATTATTAGTTAGGTATTATTAGGTTTATTAATTACTTTGGTATTATTGGTCTTCGGCCCCACTGGTCAGTCACTGTGGGTAGCCCAGACCCGATTCACATTGTCAAGCTACTTAGGTGCATGTGGGTTCGACGATGTGCCTATCTACTACACGGTTTCCCTTTCTCTTCATTTTTATTATTGTGTATGTATATATTAGGGTTTCTCTGAATTAGGGTTTATATCTCTCAACACCGTACTTAACTTTCTCCTTTAGCCGCTTTGACTTATTCGTTTTTCCACCTATGCAGAAAATATGGACCCACACGTCAGAGACGAAGAAAAGGAAGAGTTGATCCAAGGTGTGATCCGTGGGAAGATAATTTAGACGTATCAACGTTTACGAACAACTCGGCGAGGGTGATCCTCTTTACCGGAGTAGACAACTTGTTTGAGGTTGAAGGTGTTGCCTTCCCGAGGAGAAGCGATGCCTTGTAATCGAGAAGACGCTCGGCAAGGTGCATGTAATATAAATCAATTCATTAATTAATCATCGCTATCTATATAGAAATAGTAACGCGATCTTTCTTCTTTTAGCCCTCCGGATCGAAGGAATCTCTGAAAAAGCGGACGAGGCCCAACCAAAAAGTTGGAAGACCATGAGAGGTTCAGGATCGAAGATGTCATTGTAGGCAATCGACAGCTCCCAAAGTTGTCGCAACCAAATTTGTGGCACAATGCGGAGTAATCGTTAGGGACTTAATCCCGATCACCATTAGAAATTGGAATAGGCCTGCTAATGCGGATGAAGAGGGAACATGTTTATTTGTCTCTAACCACGCCAAAGATTTCTTGTGGAAGAGGCTCATGGTTAATTTCAAACTACGAAGATAGAGCTGGATCCAAATGCGGAGGATCCGATTGAGGACGCCTTACAACATGGGAGAGCCATGGAGGCTAAGGTCGAGTGGGCTTTGAAGAAGATGGCCCGATGTTTCACCAACTGGAAGAAAAGATTGCACCTTGACTATGTCGTGGAAAAGAAGACTCCGATTTCAAGAATATTCGGTTTGAGAAGATAAAACCATTCGGGATGAGTTTGTGGAATACAAGAAATCAGAAAAAGCTAAGAAAATGTCGAAGCGAATAAAATGAATCTTGCTAACAAGAAGTATCACCATACTATGGGGCAAGGTGGCTGGTGGCATTCCTAAGTGGGAGAAACTTGAGCGAGGCTGCGTGATAAAAATATCACCCAGAGGCAGACGATTGGGTAGAACGTGCAAGGAATTGGTTTTACGGGCATGGGGGCACGTTGGACTCGGAAGGAGGTGTATATATACCATACGACATAAAGAAGACCCTTGCCAATCGAGAGGATGAGAAAAGCGGTAAAGGCTTAAAGATGGGGACTTCATTCCCGATAGAGAATGATGAGCTCACACTCGCCCTTGGAAATAAGGAACATGATGGACGAACACGAGGCACAATAGGCTCCCAATCATGGAGGACTGGGTTTCAAGAGAGGAAGAAATATCCGATAGAAGCCGTCGGAGGAGTAAGGACAGGCGGCGGTTGAAGCGAAAGTCGAGAAAGAGCGAATGCGTTTAATTGAAGAACGATTAAAGCAACAACAAGATGAAATTAACTCACTTAAAGAGCAAAGTACTACGGCGCCCATCTCAAGGCACTGCGCATTCGATGCTACCGGCCTATCGAATAATCGAAAAGCGATGTGGCTTCCACCGAGGTCCCGGTGATGACAATGGCGATGCCGATGATGCACCGACGATGGCTCTGTTGGCTACCCAGTGGATGATATCACGCAGAGATGACACATCATGAGCTACATGTCAAAGTTGTGAACATATCAATGAAGGTGGCGGTCGGCTATGCCTTACCAATTGGACCCACACCAACTTACCACAGTCGTCCGGTTCCAGAGGGCTACGCTGTTGTCGGCGTGGATGAAATCATGCCTACCTTTGAGGTTTTGGATCTTCACTACCCGGTTCCAGAGGGCTACGCTGTTTTGATACAGTTATTATCATGCTTGATTATTATTTTGATTGAACTCTGTTGTCGTAAAGTGCCTGACGCAGGGACCAGGTAACAATCTATGTGGATACTATGTATGCGAGTTCATCCGGCAGACGTGCGATGAGAAGGGCAGGAATTTAGAGCAACTCCACGTATGTAAACAATTTCTATAGTTTTTAATTACAATCAAATTGTGTTTAGTTTCATATTCATATAGGCTGACTCCTTTTTTAAATCAGATCGAACGTCTATGGGACGGTCTTACGCCAAAGGATCGCATACGAGCAATACAGAGGAATTGGCGGGATTCTTGGATGCGAAGTACTAAACACACAAGGGAATACTACTCGGCTGTGTATAGACAATAGGAATTGTAAAAATAGCAACTTTCAAGAAATTGGCCGGTAGCATCGAATAGCAACTTTTGTATGTAGTGCATGAACTCGATCTGTGTATTGAATGTAATGTTGTCATGATGATCTTGTGTAATATAAGGTTCCTTCATTGATAAGTGCAAAACACTAAATAAACAATAAAACAACCTAAATGAATTCTCTGCCGCGGCATAAAAAGTGGCGAAAATGCTGCCGCGGCAACAAAATGTGCTAAAATGAATTCTCTGCCGCGATAGAGAAATGGGCCAAATCTCTGCCGCGGCAGCAGGTTATTAGTCCCGGTTCGTGTTACGAACCGGGACTAATGCTCCACCCCCTCGCGCTCTTATGCCGCCACGTGTGCCCCCATTTGTCCCGATTGGTGGGGCAACCGGGACTAATGGTTGGAGCTTTAGTCCCGATGCCCGCGTCCCGGTTGGGCAACCGGGACTAATGGCCCTTACCAACCGGGACGCATGGGGCGTTTTCTACCAGTGTGCCTTTCGACGGCAGCGGTTGCTTCGTCTCGGAGCTTGACACCTGGGTTGGGATGCCCCTATACCGAGAGAAACATGGACGCATCTGCTCCTGCAGTCTTCTGCGGCGACCGCCGAGCGCCGCCCAGAAGTGAAGTACGGCTAGGAATATCTCTTCACCGAGGACCCGGCTGAGAAGCACCGAGGTTCCAAACTCATCTACACGGGCGGTGGAAACCACAATAGATTCTGCCTCGTGGAGTGCGTTGAGCTGATAGGCAACAAAGATGACAACACGGGACAAGATGAGAACGGAGACCACATGTTTCGGTTTACCAAGTTCTCTCTTAAGCTTGATGAGAACGGAGACCTAACGACTGGCGACAGCCGGCGGGTTCGGTATTACAAAGTTCCTAACAAGGAAATTAATGACTTACTTTTCTTGTGGCCACTTGCATTTTGGCTCTAAACAAACTACCACTAGTTTGCTAGACGGGTGTGCATTTTCGATATTAGTTCTCTTGGTGTATGTGCGTTTGTGTTGTTTCATCATTAACTTACAAGATCATCATCATGTGCCTCGTTATTGATCAGCCGACTTCTAAATACTACTACCTCGGTTATAAAATGAGTGTCTCAACTTTTTCTAAATTCATATATAACTACACACTAAAACGTGTGTATGGATACACATATATAGACAAAGTTGGAACACTTCTTCGAACCGAGATAGTAGTTACTTCTATGAAATGGGACCACCACATCTTTTTTGTACTCTACTTGCAGGAATCATATCAATATAATGACTTAATAATGATTATTGTACTGTCCTAAAATCAAATGTTAATTACATTGAATATCCCTCATATATATCCGATGCCGTTTGCTGTCTCTCCAGCGGTCTTACTAGCATATCCTTCCACTTCTCGTAGAAAATGAGGAACCCGCAACTGGCGCCACCCAAGGCAAGGTAGCCCAGAACGTCGACTGACACGCCGAATGCCTCGATCCATTCTGGCCAGGTAAGGAGGGTCATCGCCGCCACCGCAACGATCAGGCCGGCCGGCCGTCATGGCGCCCAACAAGCACTTTCCAACGATATGGAAATTATAATAATGCTAAATCAAGAAAATTTTAATCGATCTGAACTTGCATGCGTCTCTTCATGGCCTAATGCACCTGACGAAGGTGCGTACCCGTTTCCATCTGACGACGATGATGAAGTCGTCGTCGATCTTGATCTCAGAGGCTGAACAGCCGCCGCCGCAGCTGCATGGGAGGTCGTCTTCATGGTGGTCGACGTCGATCGCCGCCGGGTATTAGATTGGGCCACGCCGGTCTACGATTTTTTAAAGGACATTTTGGAATATTCATCGCGTGGGGATGTAGCTCAGATGGTAGAGCGCTCGCTTAGCATGCGAGAGGCACGGGGATCGATACCCCGCATCTCCATTTCATTATGCTATATTTTTAACTGCGATTTTGACAGACGTACTGAATCGCAATGGAGATCGTGAAATCGTCGTCAACCATGACAGCCGGTGACACAGAAGTGTTATTTTTCTCCTCTTTTTGTTGGGTGCAGCTGGAGACCTGCAAACAAAATACTGTACTAGTACTACCAAGATGTATGACTGATTTCTGTCCTCACAATTCACATCAAAAGGCTGTGGATATTAATTCAAACTGTATAATCGACACTCAAGTGAATTATTATATTTCCTGCTGTGGGTATATGCATTGGGTACTCACATGATAGCGTTTGCTCGGCGCTTTCGGGGTTTGCATGGTCGTTGTGACGGCGGCGAGGGCTCGTTTCCTGGTTGATCTGGATCAAGTACGTACTTCACCTTCTTGAGCCGGACTAATCTTTACCACACTAGCTATGTAACATTACATGTTTAAATCGGAGAAATGTAAACAGGCCATGCAAGGAAACATACAATGATAATAATGGCAATGTTAAATACCAACCACATGAGAGAAATGTAACATGAGCAAAAGTAGGTGAAATAGACACGGATGACTACACAACTGCATTCATATAGGCAAACAGAAATATTCCAGAGCATTTGGGATAAACACGACATACATCCAAATATTTAGGATTCAAATGCCACGCTAGATATCGTTGGGCTTCTATTCGATTGCAGATACTTTCGCTCCCGTTCCTCGTCATCCCACGACTAAACAAAAAGGCAAAAGCGGCGCACACCACGGAGAAGAACATAACCTGGGCCATGTCGCCGAACTTGGTGTGGAAAACGGAGACCGACAACGCCAAGGAGATTATCATGATCTCAGTGACCAATCTTGTTGTTCGTGGTGTTGTAGTGTTTGACAAGCAGGAGGGGCCATGACTGAGTAGTAGGAGCAGGCGATGACCATGGCGAGTGAGATGTGCCAATCGGGCGACTTAGAGTAGACCATGAGCACGGTGGACATCAACAAATACGTTATTGTCATGCAAAAGTTTACTCATAGACAAAATATTATGATGAGCATATTAGGGACACGAAGGACATGATTTAATTTTAGTGGTCTAGAGGATGGAGTAGACACTATAGCATGACCAATATTATGAATACGCATATCTACTCCATTCACCATGTGGACTTTCTTGGTGCCATGGTAGGGCTCCCTTGTGAGATTCTCTATCTTGTCGGTGGCGTGATGAGTGGCACCTAAGTACGCATACCACGCCGGTCTACGGCTGGGTGTTGTCCTCCATGAGCATCGTGAGAGATGGTGTTTGCCGCAATGACAATTTGCCGCTCCGTGTTACTCCCATCATTTCCAACTCAAAGGAAATCACGGATAAACCGCTCATAACACTTTGAAGACGTTGACACGGTACTACTGCAGAGTTGACACACTACATTGCCACGCCCATTGTTGGGCTTGTTTCCAGAAGCACCCGTAGATGGAGCTGATACGTCCGAAACGTATTTATAATTTTTGATGTTCCATGCTTGTTTAGTATCTACTTTGTTTTGTCTACACTTTGAGGTGTTTTTATATATTTTCTGGTACTAACCTATTAACAAGATGCCACATGAACGGTTATGCTTTTCTTATTTTTGTTCCGTAAAGCGTAAAATCCATATTCTCGGAATTGGACTGGACAAAAGCCAAAGTCAATATTTTACCGTGGGGAACACGGAGCCAGAGTACGAGACGGTCTAGGGTTAGCCGCGCCTGGGGGGCGTGACCACCCTGGCCGCCCCCTGCCTCGTCTCTTCGCCTATAAAGACCCCCTGATGCCAAAACCCTAAGTACCCGATCAATATTACACGAAACCGTCTGTAGCCGTCGCCACCATCGTCCCTAGATCGGGGGATCTGAAGCTCTTTCTGGCACCCTGCCGGAGGGGAGATCATCCCGGAGGCCTTCTTCTTCATCATGCCAGCCTCCGGTATAAAGCGTGAGTAGTTCCACCTAGGACTACGGGTCCATGTAGTAGCTAGATGGTTGTATCTCCTCCTTTGTGCTACCATGTTTAGATCTTGTGCGCTCTGTTCATGATCATATCTATTTGTAATCATACATGTTGTGTTTGCGGGGATCCAATGGATATTGAGATTACTATGTCAGATTGATTAATGGTTTTTTCTTATTGATTCTATCATATCTATGTTGTTTGTGATCTTGCATGCTCTCCGTTTCTAGTAGATATCTTGGCCAAGTAGATGCTAGTGACTCCAAGAGGGGGTATTGTAACACCCTCAGAATCGGACCTATGCAAGTTTTAGCGAAATCCGCCAAACCCGCATAGAAACGATTCAAAGGTGCCCACCAGGCACTTTCGTGCGGGTGGAAAACGAAGTAATAACATTACACAACAGTCCTCGATGGGACCCACAGAACAGATATATATACAGCAGCGACTCCATGAGTCAAGAATACAGATATAAAGTACAAAGATCCAAATTACCTTGAAAATGATAGAGCGTCCGACTACGGACAAGATGCAAATGGGGCTAAGAGCCCTGAAGAATAACCAATGGCGTCCATAACCCTGCCGTGCCAAGCGGAAGGGTAACCACCTAACGACGTCGATCTCAAAACCTGCTTAAACAAAAGGTGCCGACAAAGGGCAAAGGAAAAGGAGGAGCGTCGATCGAGGCGAAGACGGCGAGGCTAGAATTCGGCGGTCCTCGCCTACATAGGTATGGTGGACTGAAGCGGCGGCGGCAGCATGCACTAAACAACCTATAGAGACTCGATACAACTGGCGACTATCAGAGAGGGATAAGAAAGACCTATTCGGAACCAACCTGATGCCACCATCAAACAAACCCATCCCGGCGTTTCCCCCTCGAGACCAAACGAGGAAGTCAACCGAGGAACTCACACAGTTGGCAGTTTTACTTATTCAGTTATAGTTGCGGCACTTTATTAGTCAGGTTTAGATAATCATCCTGATAAAGTAAGAAGTGGGTACTTTTAGTTAACCATTCCATTATAGTTGCAACAATTACTAATCAGATTCAGATAGCATGATGTAAACCCAAAACCCAGCAGTTGTTGGTACTTTGATTTAGCCATTCCGTTGTAGTTCCAATACTTACTAGTCAGGTACAATGGTCGCAAGCGACAATCCAATCAAGCAATTGTGGGCAGTATTATTTAGCCATTCCATTATAGTGAAACTGATTACTAGTCATTATAGAGTCAAATTTATAGCAATAAACTTTAGTTATGCTTGTCTATGGTCGAGAATCATGCTCCAAGTCGTCCATATCCGAACACGGCTTTGAAAGTTTTACCGGTCGGGTGCACCAATAGCAACACACGCCGATCAACCTCGGAAAAACCAACTCAAAACCCAACGAGGCTTTCACGGTGAGCAATCACAGGATTCAGAATTATTTGGGGCCACCCTTGAAGTCTACCATAGCAGTAAGCTAGCTCGAGACGGACCAAAGGTTTGGGTGGACGGTCAGGAACGATCGGGAACCCAAAACTGAGCTTGTCGACACCGCGGAATCGTGTCCCGATCCTAAGCGACAAAGTGTGCTCCTCGCACAAACGTAAATACAGAAGTAGCATGGCATAAGTACATGATCGTAAATAAAACCTCAAACTAGTTTGTGGCCCCAAGAAATAAGACTGAATCAAGCTCTGGCTCAGGGGGGTCCCATATATCTCCGGATGTGGATAGCGCGATAAATCAAGGAACAGTATCAAGTACTCGGGGTCCTACGGGACACAAGTGGGCGTTCGGAAACCAAATATTATCTATCACCCACCGATGCCTCTACTTACTTCAATTTTAGTTGTTAAACAGGAATTAAAGTGAACGATAAGTAAAACTAGGATCATCTCCAACAGCAACATGCGGCAATACATCAACAATCGTGGCCTTTGGGCGACACGCAACAAAGATTGAGCAAGCGACTACGACGCGCAAGTCCAACTATCTACCAAACAACAGGTAATAGGATGTGTCCAAGGCAATATAAGATTGCACGGTATATCACAGGTACGGAAACTAAAGCATCGCAACACAGATAGCAATAGATCAACAGGAGGGAATAAAGACTATAAAAGTAAGATAGGTAGAAAGGGGGAGATGCTCGCCTGAAAACATTGTCGAAGGTTCAACCGACGATCGGGGCGAAGCTCACATCAACTCAACGGTCTTATCCGCGAAGAAGCAAAACACTAGAAGAAACACCGGATGCAATATTTAATACAACGGCAGAAGATCGGCATGATGCATGTATGATGAATGACATGGCAAGGTGCGATGCAATTAGGTCATATTAAGCGGAACCAGGGGTCCCGACAATTAATTAGGTGGTTCATGTTGTTTAGATACCCCGCAAATTAAATGTTGTTTTAACAAGGCAAGATAAGATACCGGTTCGCTACACAAATTTAAATGAGGCCAATATGAGACTAGATTTGCCCGCATATGGGCCCCATATTTAATTATTAGGTGAATCGGCATAAGGCCCCCAAACCACACAAATATGCATGCGAGATGAATGATTAATATGCGACAAGTTGTATTATAATATAAAATAGGGTTTTCGGGAAGGGGTTCACACATTGAGGGGTCTCGACGGTCTTGAAGTTCTGGGGTTCGGGGTAGGTCTCGGGGTTCAGGGTTCGACGGCTCGTTCTCGGACTCCGGGATTTAGGGTCTTTGGATCGGGGAAGATCTTGGCGTTCCGGGTTCTCGGCGAGCTCGGCGTCCGGAAAGGAGTACTTGGTTCGGTGTCGGGGGCGCATCGGATGCGCCCTGGTCGGTGTCGATCTTGTCGTCGATGGCGGACTTGAGTGGATCGGTGTACCGGGGTCTTCGGGCCCGGGAAGAAGACCTTGACGCCTGTGACGAAGAACTCGGGTTCAGAAGAAGGGCTTGGCGTTCCGATGGATCGGTCCCCGGGGTCGAAGAAATTGGCGTCCGAGAGACGATTCTATCGCATCTGCGGTCGTCGGGCCATGTCGTCGGTCTTGTCGTCTCGCGGCGGAGATCTTGGCGTTCCGTGTAGAAAATCTTGCTCGGTTCACTGTCGTTGGCGTGGTGGTACTTCTTGGCACCGACCCGGTAGTTGGATCCTCGGAAGAACTTGGAACGGCTTCGGCGTTCCATGTAGATGACCGACGGGTTCAGGGGTCTCGGCGTCTAGGTTCCGTGAAGATCGTGTATAAACTCGTCGATGGTCCTTCTTGTGCTACCCTTTTGTCGATCTTGTCGCATGTCCTCTTCACAGCTCTGAAGCATACTCCACATCGGCAGGGAACCAAACAACGCACCACTCCAAGACAGTACCACGTCGATAGCGTGAAGGCGCCCTTGGGAGTGGTACGGACTGGCGGCTCAGAAAGGAGGCGGCGATTGGAGGTTCGGTCGGGCGCGGTTTGGGCGATGGCGGGGCCCGCACGGAGGGCGCTGGAGGAGCCGCGACGGGCGAAGGCGGCGGACGGCGAGCGAGGTCGACAGGGACGCAGTGCGAGGCTCAGCGGCGGCGTCGGAGATGAGGACGGCGGGGTGGAGCTCGGGACGGCGAGGAGGTCGACAGCGCGGGGCGGGGGTCGCGGGCTCCGGCGAGGAGCTCGGCGGCGGGCGGCGGGCGGAGGAAGACAGGGAGGCGGTCGACGCGAGGGACGCAACGACGGCGGGCGGAGGTTGTCGCGGCTCCGGAAGCGGAGGGCGTGGCGGCCGGCGGAAGGTGGAGTCATGCGGTCGTCCGGACGAGAGGGTGGCATTGGGGTTGGCGAAGCAGAGGCGGTGGCAGCGCGGCGGGAGAGGAGGAGGAGGCGGTCGGCGAGGCGGGGAGGCGAGGCGGCAGAGAATGGGAGGAGGAGGAAGGAAGAAAGCAGGGAGTGCGGCGGGGAGAGAGGGGCACGGGCTGGGGGTGGGCTAGGCAGACGTGGGTGAGCTGGGTGGGCCAGCGCCAGGTGGGCTCGGGTTGTTGACATGAGGAGAGGGAGGAGTCTGGTCCAGTGGCGGGGTGGGGAGAGAGGCAAGTGGGCCAGGTGGCGGTTTGGGGTTGGTTGGGAGGGAGAGGCAGGGTGACGTGGCGGCCTGGGATAGGTGGGGGTGAGGTGGCCAGAGGGTTGGGTAGGTTAGGTTGGGTAGGAAAAGAAAACGGGGTGGACCGATCTGTTTGTACGGGGTGGTCGTTCGGGTCGTTTCGGCCCGTTCGACTGCCCCCACTAAAATAATATAATAATTTTATTTGATTAAAACAAAGCCTCTACAAACCGATAGCATACAAAACAAAATAATCCGGTGACCCGGGTTTGGCGTTTGAATAAAGACGGTGCGTTTAGAAAACAAATACGGGCTTGCGAAAATAGTTTTAGGCAAACAATGCATGATGATGACGATGCAATGCACAAATTCAACGCGATTTTCTAGTAGTGGTTTTGCGGGATGCCACAGGTATTTATGCTTGATAGTGGGTTCATGCCTCTATTTAATCTAAGGGAAGTGACAGAAATCTCTAAGGTTGTAGATGTGTTGTTGCCACTAGGGAGAAAACAACGGTCTCTTGTTCATGGAACAAGTTGATTGTTTATCTTACACACTTTGCTTAAAGCAGTTATCTGTAACTTACAACTTAATACCGGAGGGGGTTCGGATGATAACCTAAAGGTGGATTTGTAGTCATAGATGAAGTTGCATGGCGGTCTATGTATCTTGTTGTATTGCCCAATCGAATCTCATAGGATCATGAATGTCTAGTATTGCATTGTTATGCATTGCTTAGTCATGTCAATTGCACTTCTGTAATTTTTTTACCTAGCATGCCATGTTTGTTTATCTAAGGAGAACAGCTCTAGTGAACTATGGACCCGGTCTAATCTTTACCATTGATATATCTTCCACTGTTCTTGTTTACTTTCTGCAAACCACTATTACCTTCCATACCACATAGTTAATCCTTTATTACAGCAACCGGTGAGATTGACAACCTCACTATTTGTTGTGGAAAAGTCTTGAGTTTGTGTTGTGCAGGTTTCCAAGTTGCTAGCAACACCTTTGAGACGTTTCCTTCCTCCTACTAGTTCGATAACCTCGGTTTCCTACTGAGGGAAGACTTGTTGTTGTGCTCATCATACCTTTCTCTTGGGGTCTTCCAACGAAGCGCTGTCACGCGCTATCAACAAATTTCCTGGCGCCGTTGCCGGGGAGGCTAAGGACGTCTTCACAAGGGGAGTCCTTTACAACCTTTCTCTTTACTTTGTTTTTGTTTTGCTTAGTTTCTTTTGCTTGGTTTTGTTTGACTCTTTTTATCAAAAACTCCAAAAAAAATAGTTTAGTTTGGTTTGCTTTCTCTTATCAAAAATACAAAAAAAATAGTTCCTGCTCTAGCTGTTGTTGCTGTTGGCTTGCTCCACTTTTGCCAAAATGAACTCTGCTGAGAACACCAAGTTGTGTGACTTCACTAGCACAAACAACAATGATTTCTTAAGTACTCCTATTGCTCCATCTGCTCCTGATGCTACCTTTTATGAAATTAAGCCTGCTTTCTTGAATCTTGTGATGAGAGAGAAATTTTCTGGTGCTAGTTCTGATGATGCTGCTGCCCACCTCAATAACTTTGTTGAACTTTGTGAGATGCAAAAATATAAGGATGTAGATGGAGATATTATTAAGCTCAAGTTGTTTCCTTTCTCCTTGAGAGGAAAAGCTAAAGAATGGTTGCTATTCTTGCCTAGAAATAGTATTTATTTTTGGATTAAGTGCAAAGATGCTTTTATTGGAAAGTACTATCCTCCTGCTAAGATTATATATATGAGAAGTGATATTATCAAATTTAAACAACTTGATAATGAACATGTTCCTCAAGCTTGGGAAAGAATGAAATCTTTGGTTAAGAATTGTCCCACTCATGGACTTACTGCTTGGATGATTATCCAGACTTTTTATGCAGGTTTGAACTTATCTTCAAGAAACCTGTTGGATTCAGCTGCTAGAGGTACCTTTATGACCTTCACCTTGGGTGTTGCAACAAAACTCCTTGATAATATGATGGTTAATTATTCTGAATGGCACACTGAGAGAGCTCGATATGGTAAGAAGGTAAATTCTGTTGAAGAAACCTCCTCTTTGAGTGATAAGATTGATGTTATCATGGCTATGCTTGTTAATGGGAAAGCTCCTTTATATCCAAATAATGTTCCCTTAGCCTCTTTGGTTGCTCAAGAAGAGCAAGTTGATGTGAACTTCATTAGAAACAACAATTTCAACAACAATGCCTATAGGAATAATTTTGGTAGTAACAACAAGTATAGGCCTTATCCTCCTAATTAATGGCAATACCTATGGAAACTCTTACAACAATACTAGAAGTGCCCCCTCTGAACTTGAAGTCATGCTCAAGGACTTTATTCGTAAACAAACCACTTTCAACAAGACTGCGGAGGAAAAGCTTTTGAATGTTGAGAAAAATATTTCCTCTTTGTCTGAAGCATAGTCCTCTTAAATGACTGCTAAACCTGAAACTTTGGAAAGTACCTTTGCTGCTACTCATGTCATACAAGTTACTATTGATGAAAATGTAAGACTGTTAGCCCAACTACATGCTAAGTGGGAAAGAGAAGCTGAAATTGCTAGAAACAATAGTGTGTGCACTATCACCACCACCAATATGGATGCCACTAAACCACAAGAAGTCCTTATTCCTCCTACCACAATGCCTAAATCCAATGAGCCTACTACTAGTGATGCTAAGTTTGATTTTGATCTTGATGGTTGCAATATTTCTAAAGTGATTATGTTCCTGCAAAAGCTTGCTAGAAGTTCTGATGCTAGCGGTATGAATGTGGCTTTCACTAAACACATTACAGGTTCTCTTATTAAAATTAAGGAAGAGAAGTTGAAACACAAAGCCTCTATTCCTAGGAAAGTAGAAGATAGTTGGGAACCCATTATTAATATGCAAGTGAATGACTTTGATCTCAAAGATTTATGTGACCTTGGTTCTAGTGTCTCTATTATGCCTAGAAAGATTTATAAAATGCTTGATTTGCCACCTTTGGAAGATTGTTATTTGGATGTCCCACTTAATGATAATGCTAAGAAGAAACTCATAGGGGTGTTAATAATGTTCTTATTATGGTTAATGATTCTTATGTCCTGTTGATTTCTATGTTTTAGATGTTGAATACAATGCTTCTTGTCGTATTACTTTGGGAAGACCTTTTCTTAGAACTGTTGGTGCCATCATTGATATGAAAGAAGGCACCATTAATATCAATTTCCATTCAAGAAAGGTATTCAAGAAAGGTATTATCTGCACTGAAATCAGCATAAAGCGCGTCAATGACAGAGTCGGAGGGTGCCAAGACTTCCTCGATGACGGGCGGTGGAGGTGCAACGGGCTCGACGATGACTGGAGGTGGTGGTGCTGCTACGACGATGGCGGCGGGAGGCGGTGGTGGCGGCTGCTGAATCGGAGGTTCTCCGTCTCTGAGCGCAATCTCCATCTGGCCGCCGTCACCGCCAGTAGTTGTTGGACGGTGCTCACCATCTCTTCGAGGTAAGGCGTCTGCTGCTCGCCGCCTTAAAGAATGTCGAGAAGCGTTCGCGGTCGATCCTTCCACGGCGATACTGAGGCGTTATCATCGTGGTAGTGGGCTAGGTCGGCTCGTATCGTAGCCACCGCCGTAGTCGGGGTTTTCGCTCTCTCTGAACGCAGCGCGCCAGATCGAAGGTGGTAACCACGCTGATGAACTTGGATCTCTGTTGTCCAGACGCACGGATGAAGCCGGCGGATTTGCAGTGATCTTCCACCTTTATATCCTGCACAGGGGCGGTTTGGGTGGGCCTTGAATTTTTCCGATCTTTCTCGGCAAACTCCGAAGAGAGATCCGACATTGATCCTTCCGCGAACGTATCCTGCCCGTAGGCGGTCCGTGCGGGTCTTGATGCTCCTCCGACTCCCAGGAAACTAGTGCCCGAGTCGGTTTCGCCGATGAAGAGGTGGATGTCTCCGATAGGAACGATCGAACACCGCGTAGGGTTCTTCTTCGCCGAGATCCAGAACTCGTCGGGAGGGACGATCGGAACGTTGCCGGAGAAGAGAACGCGACCGATGGCTACGGTTTCGTCGATTCCCTTGAAGATCTTGGTCCTCGCCCGCTGGAGAGCCTGAAGCGCCTCTTGCCCCACGGTGGGCACCAACTGTCGTGGTATTGCCGACGAGTACGCCATGGAGGGGTCCTCACAGTGCGTGTTTAGAGGTGTGGGGTAAGGCGGACGGTTGTGATGCACGGTAACACAGCTTACCCAGGTTCAGATCCCACAACGGTGGCGGAATCCTACTCCTGCTATAAATCACTATAAGCGCAATACGCCGAGTTACAGAGATAGGTTCGTTGTGCGAGGTTGTCTGAATTGATGCCCTAAAGGCTCCCATATGCCCGACTTATATAGTCGCCAGTTTCTAGGGTTACAGGGAAAAGTCCTAGCCGGACAGGTCACAGAGTCCTACACCGTCTATTACTAGTCTTGTGTATCTTGCACTCCAAGGCTCCGGGTACGCTGGTGACTCCACCATAGCTTTCCTTTATCCGGCATGAGCCTCCCTTCTGGATCCACCTAACTGGGCCGCCTAGCAGGCCTTAGGCCATGCTACCGACTATGGGCCACCCGGGTTAGTCGGATAAGAGACATGCTATGGGGATACCCATATAGCATATCCCCAACACCACCGCCCATCTTCTGCTGGGCCCTGGCAACGGGACATTCACAACACCTCAAGAGACTCCCTCACGAGGCCACGCGCTTCAAGGGAGGTGGCCCTTGCCGAGACTCAAGGGATGCCCACGCCACACACTTCACAAAATAGTCTTGGGTATGAGTGTCTAGCCCAGCTTCAATCGACTAAGGACAAACTGGCTAGACCCGAGTGTTAGTACATGCTCTCACAAGTGCAATAGTTTCAATGACATGTGTAAATAGATCTAAGACGAATTAATGGTTTGCAGACACAAGGAAAAAGTGGCGCTCCAAGGCACCATTCCTAACACCCTCCTACCGTCGCATTGACTTTTGGATCGCCTTCCTGGAGTGCGATCACAAGGCGTGATAGCGGTCATCTTCCATGGGCTACTTACCGGTGGACAGCGAGCCCCAAATGACTAACATGGACGACGACAACTAGGATAGGAAGCCCTTTCCCGTGGTCAAGGAGAAGGTCCAGAAGGAGGAGGTGATGCCCCTACAATTGTCGGATCTCGACCGTGAGGAGGTGGTCTGATCGATATGGAGGTTTCTGCACTCAAGAAGGATACGCGCTGGAATGCGTTGGCCACGATGTTGCACAACTCGACGATGGCGGCACGACAACATCAACAACCATTGTCGCCGCTTCAATAGCCATATCCACTTCCGTAGTAGCATTAGCCCACACTGGCGTGGCTAGGCTAGCAACAGCAACCCGCACCGACTTGGCCTGGGCACCAGTAGCCGCTGATGACCCACACATATAGGTAATCGCAACGGTCTTCGAGGGAAGCAAAGCCTAATTTATTGATTCGACACAAGGGAGCCAAAGAATATTTATAAGCCTTAACAATTGAGTTGTCAATTCAGCTGCACCTGAAAACAGTGTTGCTCGCAATAGTTTTATAAGTAGCAATAGTTTTGTAGTAGCAATAGCAAAGTAACAACAATAGTAAAATAAAGACAGTGGTAACAATTGTAGTAAATAGCAGGATTTAAAGTACGGTAGACATAAGGATGGATGGATGGGCGTTGCATGGACAAGATAATTCATATAATAATCAAGACCAAGGGCATTTGTAGATAATAAAGATAAAGCATCCAAATACTAAGTAATCATATGTATATGTTCCATATATAGTCATACATGCTCGCAATGAGAACTTGCATAACATCTTTTGTCCTGCCAGCCCGTTGCAGCGAGGCCTCTAGGGAATCTACTAGAAATTAAGGTACTCCTTTTAATAGAGCACCGGAGCAAAGCATTAACACTCCGCGAACACACGTGATCCTCACATCACAGCCATCCCCTCCGGTTATCCCGATTCCTGTCACTTCGGGGCCTCGGGTTCCGGACAATGTTATGTGTATACAATTTGCAGGTAAGATCATAAACAATAATATTACCATGAATCAATAACATGTTCGTATCTGAGATCATGGCACTCGGGCCCTAGTGACAAGCATTAAGCATAACAAGTTGCAAAAATATAAAAAAACACTAACAATAGATACTAGGCACCTTGCCCTAACAATCTTATGCAATTACATGAACGATCTTATCCAATCCCTACCATCCTCGTAGCCTACTGCGAGGGATTACTCACTCATGGATGGGAGAATCATGGATGGTTGAGGCGTTGGCGATGATGATGACGATGATATCCTCCAATTCTCCATCCCGACAGGGTGCCAGAACGAAGTTTCTGGTTCCGAATCGCGGTTTTTGGTGGTGGCGGCGCAGCGGAACTCCTCTCTGGAAATTGTTGAACCCCTTAGTGTTTTTAGGTCAGAGGGTATTTGTAGGCGAAAGGATAGGTCGAGGCGGCCACACCATGCCCTGGCGCGGCCAGGCCTGGCCCGCGCCAGGGGGTGGCGTGGGCCCTTCGGCCTCTTCTCCCCTCTGTCTTCTGGCTCCGTGAGTCTTCTAGAAAAATAGATTTTCGGCATATTTTCTGGGATTTTTCCTGAAAGTTGATTTCCTGTATAAAAATGAGACACCAAAGCGGTCAGTCCGTGTTAATTATATCAAATTACATAAATTAGAGAAGAAACAATAGCAAAAATGTTCGGGAAAGTAAATACGTTTTGGATGTATCAGCCGCCCGCACCCCGTGACCTTCATGTCCTGGCCAGCAACGACACGAGTGGGGGCACAAGGTGTGGCATCCCCATCACATGCCGCCGCAGCAGCAGGAGCAACACCAACACATGTGGATGCACCGTCCCTGGTGCCTCTGCGACGACGGCAATGATGCCTCCGCATGCCCTAGCCGAAGCTAGAGTTTATAGTTTTTTAGAGTGTTTTTTTATTTTCATATGTAAATTATAAGTTTATTTGCAATGAAATATTATGAAAACAAGTCTTTGGGACTACCTCTAGTCTAAACAAAATTAACTATTTTCTATGCGCGGGCCGAACGGACCAAAACAGACAATTTTCATTGTCCCAAATCGGCCCATTGGAGATGCGTAAGTCGTGCCAACGCTCGCATAGTCGCATTTCCCAGCTGCTTGACACCGTAGAGTCCGAGACACCCCGCGACCCATTTTCCCCCTGACAATGGCTGGCTAGGATTAGGGTTTCACCGTCCTGGACTCTGCCGCCGTTCCCCGCCGCCATCGCCACCGTTTCTCGCCGCTGACGTCCAAGCACTACTCCCCCGCTCCGTTGCCGATCTCATCTAGCTCGCGCCGACCCCGAATCGACGGGGCGCACCACGGTTGCACCACGGGGCGCACCACGGGGCGCCGTCGCCTCGCCCTTTCTCGTCCGCCGCCGTTGCCCGTGACCTTGTACGACGTTTCGACCAACTGCTACTCCGGCCCCGCCCGCTATTCTTCACCGCCGACTACCTCCACCGATCTGCTGCAGCAAGCACATCCAGCGGCAAGGTGAGGCAGTTCCTCCCTCGTTCTTTCAGATTTTAGGATCTGTGAGTATTGCTGATGAGTTTATTGAAGCGCCTTTGAGGTTTGCATGATAGATCGATTGATACACATCTAGTATACACAGAAAAAATGTCAGTTGATGAGTTTATTGAACTGCTTGTGAGTTGACGAACATGGATCTGTGTGCATTTTGCATAGATAGATCGATACACATTTGTAGGCTGTTAATCAATATCTGGTTGGTGTTTGTAGACATGAAATCTGCAAGCTGGTGATTTGCCTTCATTATTGGTGATTGTTTTTGTGATATTTTGCATGGATAGATTAGTAGACATGAAATCCGCAAGGATATGTAGGCAGATTTGCCTACATTTTATTCAATGCACAATAGTCAAGTAAACCCCTCACCAAACACTTTGCTCTTGAATTGATAGGCGCAGGCTTGAGTAAATTGCGATGCCTTTTGGTTTTCTATCACTTCCCCTTTAATCTTTCCTTACTCGGTATCAGTTCCTAGTAGTAGTTTGAATTCATGCATGCGAGTACAAGTAAGTTTCCTGTAGTAGTTTGGATAAATTGACTCTGGCCTGCATCTGGATAATGTGTTATGTCCAGATTTGTTTCTCTCTGGTTGAGATCATGGTGCCCTTGTTATCTCCTTCTAAATCTATGCATCACAGTTGCTGCTACAGCAGTATGTAGTTTTATGTATGAATCAGTATGTATCTGGATCGGCAAACTGGGGAACCTCAGGATGTGATGTGCATGCATATCTCTCATTTCTGCACTTCTGTTCAGTTCTTAATTGTGCCTTAGCTTCTGTGTTGAGACTGATTGGTGACTAGTTCTCTGGACTCTGGTGAAGGGCTTTAAATGTATTTTGGGCAGTGACTAGTTCCATTATATTATAGCATTTCTCTTCCTGCCAATCTGAAGGTTGCTAAATAAGAGAAATGAAAGTTTGTAACGGCTATTGTGAGTGCTGGCATCAATCTGAGTGGTTTGGGTCATAATTGAATAACCCGTATCTGTTTTTTTTTTGTTTTTTTTGGTTAGCTGGTGAGCATGTTGTTCCCTGAGATTGATAGAAATGGATTTTGCTACTATCTGTTGATTCTTTGTTGTTAGCTACTTCATCCTTTGCGGCTTGATGAGGGGAAGTTTTATCCACATGCTAATACCTGGCTTTTGATCTCTAACCCTTGAAGCTTACCATCTCTCTATCAATTCTTATCTGCAGATGAAGATTGCCAAGACCTTGGTCAAGGCCTTGACCGGCAAGACAGTCACCGCAGGGAGGAACTCTTCAGGGCGAATCACTTCGTTTCACCGAGGAGGTGGGCATAAGCGATCACTTAGGGAAATTGACTTTAAAAGAGACACTTCGTCTGTTGGCATTGTGGAAAGGATTGAATATGACCCCAATCGTTCTTCTAGGATCGCTCTTGTCCGATGGATCGAAGGGGTAGGGCAGAAGGATGCATCATATAAGGTTGATCGTGCACCTGTCAATTATATATTAGCCAGTCATCAAATGGAAGTGGGCAGCATGGTGGTGAATAGCGATTCCTCCAAACCTTCTACAACCGGATCCCTTCGACCTGCCCAGAATGCTGATTCTTTCCTTCGGTTCCAAGAGCTTTTCCGCAAAGCCCATGAAAATGCAGAGGGCACGGATGAAGCAAATACTGCAATTACTGCTGCACCACTCCCGCCTGCCGATCTGTTGGACCTCAATTCCAAAGTAGGAAACTGCATGCCATTAGCTGATATTCGTATGGGAACATGGATACACAGCATTGAATGTCGGCCTGGTCAAGGGGCACAGCTGGTTCGAGCTGCTGGAACTTACGCTAAAGTGGTCAAGGAGTCAGCCTCCCAATGCCTTGTACGGCTACCATCTGGTGCTGAGAAACTCATAGATTCGCGATGCCGGGCTACCATTGGTATAGTTTCCAACCCCTCCCATGGTGCACAAGAGCTTCGGAAAGCAGGACACAGCCGGTGGTTAGGCTGGCGCCCGGTTGTTCGTGGTGTTGCAATGAATCCAGTGGATCATCCTCATGGTGGAGGTGAGGGCCGCACGAAAGGTGGTAGGCCATCAGTGTCACCTTGGGGTAAGCCCACCAAAGCAGGATATAAGACAGCAAGGAAAACACCAAAAGCATAGTTCATGCTGTGACGATCTACATGCAACGGTTCTTTTTTCGCCCCGGAAAGTAGCAGGGTTTTGATGTGGATCTCTGTTGGAAAGAACTATAACTCGTGGCAAAGTGTCCTCGTGATGTTTTTTGGTTTCCTGAAAACCTTTTGCTGCTACAGCAGTTTCGCTTTATATGTATGAAATAAGTGATCTTTAGACTTGTCTGTGCTCGGTTTGCTTATCTCCATTCCCTCATGGCATTTGATTAAATTGTGTAGCTGTGTTGCTCCTGACCATAGTTGGACTTACCTGTCCTTAATTCTCCTATTGGCGTTTTTATAATCTGTCATGATATGTTTCTTCTGATAATTTGCTGCTCTGTCTTGATAAGCATACCGGGGACCTCATTGACTATTGGTCTTTTACTCTTGAATCGTGGCCTAAGCTGCATATATTTATGTGAGCGGGGGTGTGTTTGGTGCAAATCGTCCCTGTATTTTTTTCTGGCATTAGCTTGCTTCTAGTGCTGGTCAATCAAAGCGGTGTATGCATCTTTATAATTTCGGTAGACTGGTTCTAATTCTGAATTCTGGTTTTCTGTATGTCTTTGGGCTGAATTACTTACTGTGAAGTTGTTTCAGTTTTCTGGTATATAAATGGATCTGTTCTGGAACATATAATTATACTGTATTTTTCTTCCGTGCCTGAATTATTCGGAATAAGAAAAGCATGGAGCATTTCTTATGGATTTCGCCAGTTTTAGTGCGATTGCTGAAGTTTGAGCATGTTTTTTTCTGGTGGACCATCTAGAGATTAACTAAAGAGTTCTTTCATGGTTTTAGTACTGAATGTCAAGAAGAGATTTACAGCCTCCCAAGGCATTTTCCTTTTGTCCTGTGTGTTTACGGAATGATCTTTGCTTTTCATCTGAAGCTTGCCTGAACTGATACTACAGTTGTTAATTGCTACTAGCACATCATCAGTTGTACTAGTAACATGTCAGCCTGTCATTGAGGAATGCATCTACAAGTTAACACCAGCTGTCTTTGCAGATCAGTAGGTAGGTGTCTAACTATCTACTTGAGTGAGCAGTGAAAAAGATGGGAATGATAGGTGTACATATATTTCCTAGGAGCTTCCACTCTTTCTCTACTCTCTTGTTGGTCCAGATCGAGTAGCATTAAGCACAGAGTCATTACCGCCATTCCATTGTAGGTTCCAGCGCGGAGACAGAGGCTAGATCATGTTTTTTTTTGCGGGCACGTGTTTGGATCATGTTAGCAACCGGACGACACCAACCGCGTTAAGGATGGTATTTGGTTAACCATTTATTTTCTAAACTCTAACCTATTTAACCATTTTGTGTAAATGGTAAAATAGGGTAACCATTGGTTGTTATGGTAAAAAGAAACCAGTCGATCGATCCGTATTCCCGCCATCAAGTCCTGGTAAGTTCCTTGTTCCAGCTGCGTAACTGCATTTAGGAATGATGAAGTCGTGCGTGCTGTTCCTTTGCACGCTTGAGATCGATAGATATGCATATCCATTTGGTGCTCTAAGCATGTTACCGCGAGGTGTTTCTTCTTCCCCAAATCCGACGGCGACAGCGACTTCCCTGGTGTCTCCGGCGGCATCCCAGTGCAGGTAGTGCTCCTTTTCTTCGCCCCAATTGCCATGACATTTTCGAGGCTAAATCAAATAATTGCACAAGTGGACCTACTTGTCACGATTGTACACTGATTGATAAAATGTACGGCACCAATTCTTTTTTCTATTTTTTAGTGGTTGAGACCTAATCATGGATTGTTTTAATGCGTAGTCTACTCTGTTTAGTTTTCTTAACCGCATGTCTTACTTGTCACGATTATACGCTGTTGATAAACTGGATGTACTACAGGACGCGCGTGCTATGCCGAGGGCAAAAAGCCGTCGGCGTAGACCAAAATACCCTCGGCGTATGGTACGCCGACGGCGGCCCTCAGCGTATATATGTTATTCTTAAATGAATTCAAGTGGAGTATATATGTTATTCACCCCGACCCTCCCAACTGCTATGGAATCCAATCTTTAGGTGCAATCTAAGTAGTTCAATGATGAAATATCTAATAATTAAGTTAGAAAATATATTTGAACTGGGGCGAATCTGGACATCCACTTTTTGCAACATACTAGCCATTGGACCCCTCTGCGCACTGAGACAGGCGAGCAAGTGGCCCGTTCTGCTCTTCTAGCGCATGATGTAATATATGTATAGTTTGGCAAAACTGTGTTTGAAAATCTCCATAACTAATTATGGTTTTACAAAATATTTTCGTAGATCACGGTCACCTAAAATTGCAAATTACTGAGCTTAATATTCTAGTCTGGAACTTAGAAATATGTTACTGCAATTTGTACTTTTGTATGCATTGAAATAATGTTGTTTCAGTGACGAGTTGGTATCCACTGATTGACTCCATTTGTTTCTTTTTTCTTTCATGCATTAACAATAACTACAGCAGCCAGTCCCACCTTCAAGAACGCAGGTACAGATTATTGTTCGATCTTTCCTTGATCCTCTAACTTTGAGGGTTGTTTCTAAAATGTTGATCAGAGTTTTATGCGATCAGATCATATCCATGGAGAAAACTCGTGAGGCGATCATGTTTTCCCTAGATGCAAATCGGACAGAGCCATTGTGAGTTTCCTAGCATAATCTGGGTATTAGAATGTTTAGACCTCTTGGCTCAATTGAGTGCAATAATAATAATTGAATGTGATAATAATTCATTAAACTTCTTCTCATCACATAGGATTATAACAGGCCATCCATCAGGATACATTCATATGTGGAATTATGATACGCAGGTATGCTACTCCTTATGTTAACACATGAACATACATTTTATTATATATATATATATATATATATATATATATATATATATATATATATATATATGAAGCGGATATGGTACGTCCATCCTCCCATCTCCTACCACACATGTGCTTTGAAATTGGTACCAAATAGACTTCCTCTTTTCTTTTCCTATTTCCACCACCTATTTTTGAAATTACTTTCTCTCACCTACCACGTGACATCCCAATCAAATGAGGAAACTTGCCCCAGTTTTGCGGTCCTAGTTTTGCATTGTTTGCAGCTTTTTTTTAGATATCAGTTTGAAAACTATGCAAAAAAGGGCAATACAGTACTGCTACATGCAGTGGGCTGACTGTCACTCCGTCAGCCAACAGACTGTCTAAGCATGTTGTCTAAGAAACCAGGCCCACCGTTTGAATTTCAAACAGTCGATACCAGTCCACTACCGCGTGGGCCGACATGTGTGGCAGGGTACCTAACGCGTCACATGAGCTGGAGCATCCAGTTCGGTTTCCTTCCCCTGAAATGGTACCTAATCACAGGCCGTGATGAACTGCTGTCTCCGAGCAAACAGGAATGACAGTCTAAAATTCAAAACAATAGCTATTTTAAGCAGAATCGAATGCTACTCAAACCTGGCTATCTGGCATGCACAGTAATCTTATCATAATTTTACAATCCATACTTGCACAGTCTACCAAACTACCAGACTCTAATTACATAGACACCAAAATAATGTGCATAGAGCCCACGGATGACAGGGATTACGCCATAGAGCCTGTTGCTGGAGAGGTCAATTGTCTTGAGATTTTGACCAAAATTCGAATCTCATCCGCAATTGGCCCAGTTATAATGTTGTTCTGCAGAAGAGTGCGTCCCAGGAACGATTGCAAGAGCTCCAAATCAGAAATGAAAATGGGAAACTCTGAATGAACAATTAAGACTGCGCCCAAGGAAATGAAAATGGGAACTCTGAACAAACCAGCTCTATCAGGATTGCAAAGTTTCTGTCAAAATCATATGTCTGAAATTTCAAAAGAAAAAGAAATGCATCTGGCACCATAACAGAACAGGATTCATCATCTATCTAGTCGCGTCGTCGATGAAGTAGGCGATGGGGCGTGTGGTCGTACATCTGATGGAGATCCAGAATTGGGAATCAGCCCGTCGGCTCCCGGGGGACGGTGAGGGGCTCCCGGGGGTGTAGGAGGCCGGGGGACGTTGAGGGCGGCGCTTGGGCGGGCCGACGGTGCATGGAGCCGAGGCAACACGGTGGGTTATCTGCTGGCGCAGGGAGCCATGGCGTCGGTGTGGAAACCGGCGGTGGAGGCTAGAGATGACGGGGGCGGGATGGGGAAGAATGGGGTGTGGCGGCCAGAGAGGATGGGATGATGGGGGGCGATACGAGATCTGGGTGTGGCAACCGAGAGGTTGAGGTGTAGGACAGGGTGGGAGACGTGGTGGTGTGGGACCAGAGCGGATTTATTGAGCGGTGTGAGATGCTTCCTCCTCAGAGGATGGACACACAAGGAGTTTTGTCTATATATATATGTAGTATACTAAAAAGAAGAGAAGTGCACAATACAAACCACCTGAGCTATTGGCCAAGTTTAATGTACAACCCTGAATTTCAAAACCGGTTAGAACACACCCGATAAACATCGAACCATTGACTTTACCTTCTATAAAAATCATGGTGGTTCTGCTCTTACGCCACGCTCTGGACCACCCCTCTAAGCTCCCAACTATTTCATCTCTGTCATCGTGTGGCACATTCTAGTCCCCCCCCCTTTTTATTCTGTATAATGGTGTGTGGTCGAGGGTCCTTGATGTCGTTTTAGGTTGTAGCTTGAATGGGTTCTTCGCCGGGAATTCGGCGTCGTTGATGACGTGCACTCGTATGCTCGGTGTTGGTGGTGGTCATTTTCTTCCAGTTCTGTTGCTCCCCTAACCTTCCAAATGTGTGTGCAAGTGGTGTATTTTCTTATAGCATTGGGTTGGTCTTGGTTGTGCTTGCTCGATCGGCTATGTGGTGCTTGAGCAGTACTGGTCGTGACCACAGTCACAACCACAGTAATAGCGACCATTGTGGTTGGGTGTTATTTAATCATTTTATGAATCAGAGGGAGTATTTGTTCTCATTATTTTATATATTCGGCTTTAATCATTATACGAAATCCCAAATTGTAAAACATTACTTTGAATGAACAGAGATATTAGCTAGTACCACCTTAAAGAAAATATCTTGTAGACCGTCAAGTACCATGGTTTCATCATGGAGTGGCATTCTGGGACCGCCCATGGCACCTTAAAAAAAGTTGCACTCGTTATCTCCACACATATCTCCTTTGTCAAAAAAACAACTCATGGAAATGGTATGCAGTGACTAATATCTTCATGGTACAATAATGCATGTTTCTCGTCTCCTGCAGATAATCCCTTACTCGAAAGATGATATGCTTGGAATTGAGCCACTCGAGCTACATTTTAATTTTGAGCATAGCATGAAGATATCATCCTCATTTCAGCTAACCAATGAGACCGATGCTTGCATTGCCTTCAATGTCCAAATAATGAGCATCCTGCCATACTGCACAGTGCCAAACAAAGGCATTGTGCCGCCACAATCCAAATGTAGTGTTGAGATAACGTTGCAACCACAGGAGAAGGTACCACAACATCATGATGACAAGTTCATTGTCAGAAGCACCAAAGTGACTACTGGCCTTGTAGCTGAGAACATAACTTCAGATATGTTCAAGAAAAAAAATGGGTAACTTGGTTGACGAGGTAAATTTAGATGTTGTTTTCGATGTACAACTACAAAGCGGACTTGTTGATATCCACCCCCTTGAGCTGTGCTTCTCTGTGGAAACCAACAAGTTGATCCCCTGCTCACTGCATGTAACCAACAACAAAGATAAACAAGTGGTGTTCAGGCTTATGGAGATGGAGAAGAGATATAAACAGGAGTACTTACAGCTGCCACTATACAACATTGTGCCCCCAGGGTCCAATTACACGCTCGTCATGACACTGCGAGCAGGGGAATCAGATAACTTACCAAAAGGAGAAGTTGACTTAATCCTGCAGACCGTTGTAAGTGATGAATATACCATGCCTTTTAAGCACGGAGATGATTGCGACCAATATTTTGAGAAAGCCAAGAGGGAAAATTCGTTGCATATGGCATCACTAAAAGCTATTTTTGCCCCACCAAGGAAGACGTCTTGTGAGATGAGTTTATTCAAGTACATAGAACATGTTTGGTCCCTTGTGAGGTGAGTTTGTACAAGTAAATAGAACAACTTTGCTCTATGGGGATATGTAGGTTAAGCATATATGATTGTCTGTTCCTGTCAGTTTTTAGCAATATCAGGTCACATTTCTAAGTCAACGGAGCAACAGCCAACCATGCATCCTTGTCCTAATTTCACTCCATACACCCATTGCCTCTTAATTCTTAAATGAATTCAAGTGGAGTATATATGTTATTCACCCCGACCCTCCCAACTGCTATGGAATCCAATCTTTAGGTGCAATCTAAGTAGTTCAATGATGAAATATCTAATAATTAAGTTAGAAAATATATGAAGTTTTGATACTATTGGCATATGAGGCATCTCCAATTCCACAATATTTGAACTGGGGCGAATCTGGACATCCACTTTTTGCAACATACTAGCCATTGGACCCCTCTGCGCACTGAGACAGGCGAGCAAGTGGCCCGTTCTGCTCTTCTAGCGCATGATGTAATATATGTATAGTTTGGCAAAACTGTGTTTGAAAATCTCCATAACTAATTATGGTTTTACAAAATATTTTCGTAGATCACGTCACGGTCACCTAAAATTGCAAATTACTGAGCTTAATATTCTAGTCTGGAACTTAGAAATATGTTACTGCAATTTGTACTTTTGTAGGCATTGAAATAATGTTGTTTCAGTGACGAGTTGGTATCCACTGATTGACTCCATTTGTTTCTTTTTTCTTTCATGCATTAACAATAACTGCAGCAGCCAGTCCCACCTTCAAGAACACAGGTACAGATTATTGTTCGATCTTTCCTTGATCCTCTAACTTTGAGGGTTGTTTCTAAAATGTTGATCAGAGTTTTATTCGATCAGATCATATCCATGGAGAAAACTCGTGAGGCGATCATGTTTTCCCTAGATGCAAATCGGACAGAGCCATGGTGAGTTTCCTAGCATAATCTGGGTATTAGAATGTTTAGACCTCTTGGCTCAATTGAGTGCAATAATAATAATTGAATGTGATAATCATTCATTAAACTTCTTCTCATCACACAGGATTATAACAGGCCATCCATCAGGATACATTCATATGTGGAATTATGATACGCAGGTATGCTACTCCTTATGTTAACACATGAACGCACATTTTATCTGGTCTTATATATATATATCTAAAAAGGAGAGAAGTGCACAATACAACCCTGAGCTATTGGCCGAGTTTAATGTACAACCCTGAATTTCAAAACCGGTTAGAACACACCCGTAAACATCGAACCATTGACTTTACCTTCTATAAAAATCATGGTGGTTCTGCTCTTACGCCACGCTCTGGACCACCCCTCTAAGCTCCCAACTATTTCATCTCTGTCATCGTGTGGCACATTCTAGTTCCCCCCTTTTTATTCTGTATAATGGTGTGTGGTCGAGGGTCCTTGATGCCGTTTTAGGTTGTAGCTTGAATGGGTTCTTCGCCGGGAATTCGGCGTCGTTGATGACGTGCACTCGTATGCTCGGTGTTGGTGGTGGTCATTTTCTTCCAGTTCTGTTGCTCCCCTAACCTTCCAAATGTGTGTGCAAGTGGTGTATTTTCTTATAGCATTGGGTTGGTCTTGGTTGTGCTTGCTCGATCGGCTATGTGGTGCTTGAGCAGTACTGGTCGTGACCACAGTCACAACCACAGTAATAGCGACCATTGTGGTTGGGTGTTACGCACACGTGTAGTGTATTTGCTCCGTTCGGAAATAAATGACTTTGATTTGTCTAATTCACATGTATCTAAACGTGTTTATATATATATATAAGTAACTTATTTCCGAACGGAGGAAGTATGTGCTATAAGAAAAACTGTTGTTTTTTCGGGAGAAAAAACCCTGCCTTCCACCATGTCCTCGAGTGAGCGACCCTCTGAAATAGTCGATTCAGGTAATTAAGGAGAGCATGGCAATCGAGGGAAGGGAACACCATCGTTTTGCTCTAAGATTATACATATTCTTACTTTACCCCCCCTCCCACCCCCACACACACACACACACAGAGCTGCAGTCAAATTTTGTATATATCTCTTGTCTCATGAAAATGTAAAGGACCATTATATTTGATATCATTTTGAAATTACTTTATTGCCCTTTGAAATACAAAGCCTACCTTGTATTGGAAAATGTACAGTATCATTGGACAAAACAATGACTCATTTGTATTTACTGGCAGAAATTTATTTGCTCGGTTCAAACAGGGGATGGTGTGACAGGCATGCTCTCTAACTTTCTTTCTTTCCGGAGTACTATATATACTGATATACACAGATATGCATATAACATGATCTTCTCGCTGTAGTTTCTGTCGTTAAATTTATCGGAAGCGGTGGTTTATTGCTGGGACAGTAAATGGCTTCATCTATGTATATACCTATGAAGCAGAAGTTCAAAAAATCACGAGCTTCGATGGTGCGGGGAATGGTGAGGGTATCAACGCACTAGCAGTTCATCCAACCAAGCCGTATGTCTTGTCATCATCTGGTGAGTACATACGGCTTTGGGACTGGGACGAGAACTGGACGTGCATACAATTATTTGAGAATCAGTCTCAACCCACATTTAACCCAAACGACACGAACATTTTTGCTAGTGCTTCGAATGATAACACAGTAAAGGTTTGGGTTCTCCTCCCTTTCTTTTTCTTTTAACGTAAATTTTGACGTACATTATGAAGATACTTCTAATTTTTCTATCAGACTATGATTTGAACTCCCCATGTTTGATGTTCAGCTTTGGAGTCTTGATTCCCTCGAACCTAACTCTACCCTTTCTGGGCATTCGCGCCATGTGACCTGCCTCGATTTCTTCATTTGTGATGGTCGGCAGTATTTGATTACTGTCTCATATGATAAGACGGCCAAGGTCTGCTACTTTATTCAGAAATACACTAATGTGTTGTGCACTATCTTTGCTGATAATGCATCTTTTTCAAACCAGATATGGGACATGGAGACAAAAGTGTGTATCCGTACACTTGAAGGTTTCATGTCTTCAGTTATGTCTGTGGTTTCGCATCCCACTATTCCACTTCTAATTACAGGTACAGTAGAGGGTGCGATTCATTTGTGGAGTGCAAGAAATTTCAGGTAATTACATTATGATGCCCCTATGAAACATGTTCACAACCCTTCAGAGTTGCCATTGTTAACATCTCCGTGTACTAATAACTTTATAATAGATGTCTGGTTTCCACCAGTTTATTAGGATTACCTTAACATTATTGTGGGTAAACTAGTAAGTGTCTGCTTCATATTTCCCAGGCTTATAAGAATCATCGACATTAGCGGTTATGGATCTGCTCATGCTCTCGCATGTTTGATGGGTTCAAAAAGGTGATCAGTATTTAAGTTGTTCATGTTGCAGTTTTATTCATAACAGCATCCATTCGCTGCATGCCATGCATATACATTTTTTTTTCATTTGATCAACTTTGAGCATGCATATATAAAGAGAGCTGGGTTTAAAGTGCAATTTTATGGTTATTCTCGTTTCCTATGATGTCAAGCATGTAAATCAAATATATTTTTTATGTATTAGGATTGTGATTGGAACATATTGGGCACTATCTATAATGGAGATCCATGAGGAAGAACCAGATGCTAGCTTGGTCAGCAACGGAAATTCCATATGACCGCACATTAGAAAATCCAAAGCGCTTGGGCTTCATGCCAAAGAAGCCAATCATGAAGTTATTTTAATCTCGTTCGGTGGAAGAAACATTTGTGCATTTGACTGTAGTTTGTGCTATATCGGTACTTCTATCTGTATATACTGTAGATTGTGATTGGACCTGGGTTGGGCCGCTCCCGTTTGTCGCGACGAAATTGAAATAACATCACGGACGGCCGCGGCGTTTTCAGATGTAAAAAACACCACGGATTAGATTATCACGTGAGGTTCACGACCTTTTTTCGCCGCAAAATTCGTTGCGGATGGTGATCTACGACGTTTTTTCTCTGATCCACGACGATATCAGATCGTCATGTACCATCCAGATTCTTGTAGTGCCACTATGAAGGTGATAGCATAGGATAGTAACATATGCATGACATTACCACATATCACTCCCCACTATGACTAGCCGAATACCTTTCAAAATAGACTGGTTCTTAACATGTTATCATAGGTAGTACTGCATTTTTAGAGACAACCTTCACGATGGATTATCTCTTAAGGTTGTATCTACTTTTAATGATTTTGAATACATGCATGTATTTGCCTATGGTTCCGTGCAAGATACAATGCCACACTCTCTCCTAGTTAACTATAGTGTCATATAAGCATTTTGCTTATGATACCGTGCTAAGAGACGTCCACTGTAAGAGGACTAATTATCTTTAATGGGAATATCATAGATGATATCATGCATGCAAAATACTTATATGTCACTTCAATTAACGATGAAATAGATGCCATTGGTATCATAGATAGATACGCTATCATGCTAGTCCTAGTGGAAGTATCATATATTGGTATAATGCATATGATACTATTCACAAATCATAGTATTATATAGTATTATCATAGTTGCATAGTATTTAATTGTTTGTAGAATCTACAAATATGTGTATATTATCTATTTGGTTTTAAAATACCTAGTTTTATGTGCTATGATACCGTATACCACCACCATCTCTTTCTTTATTAATTGACATGCCATGTTATATTTTTGCTAACATGTCACTAGAGTTAGCTTGATAGCAAGTAGGACTAGAAAAATTAATGTCATAAAAATCTTGTACATAATTTTACGTTGAGATTCTATAAAACAATAAATACGCTAAAATTATAATATTAGCACATGATACTATGCATTGTGAAGATGGTACTCCCTCTGTTTAGGATTATAGTTTCTACGCGTATACCTAGGTCGCTAATTTGACTAATAAAATATAATTTATATAGCATAAAAATTATACCATTAAAAAATACAACATCCAAAGTTTCTAATAATATAATTTTTATGTTATTTTACTTATATTTTGTTGATCAAATGTACAATCTAGTTAACCGTGTATGACCTATAATATGTTAAAGGAAGAGAGTATCGTGATATATTATATAAATGTGACTAGTCTAAGAAACGGCTGTAGATATTTTTCTTTTAGGTGTGGAACGGCTGTAGATGGTGAGGCGGTGGGTGCAGACGTGGGTTCTCCGAGGTAATTTCGGAAATTTCGCGGCCTTTTTGACCGGTTTTAATGGCCAGCGATTTAAGTGGGCTGCTAGATGCTCTTAGTTGGGCCGATTTCACTTGTCTAGCCCTCGTCTGTTCCCCTCCCCCAAATCCGACCAACGCCGGCGACGACGGACCTGCGACTGCGGCCGGAGGCAATGCCACACCTCGACCTACGTGCGCCGCGGCTGTGCTGCTGGCCCCACGTTCCTGGAGCGCATGCGGGTGCGCCGCTGGGTGCGTGCGCGGCCGGGCATCACCGCGAGTTTCCCCGGCGGCAGCGACTGCTCTTGTTCTTCGCCACCCCGTTGCCTCGACCTGTTCTAGAACCGCAGTCTCGTGTACCACGCTGCTCTGGTATGAACTGAAGCAGGTCCTATGTCACCCAATTAAGAATGATATTACCAACCCCACGCTGCTCTTCATACACTAGTGTTCATATTTTACTGTTTCCGGATGCGCCTTGTCACCCGTTACAGTCATCCTTCTTATCTCGAGTCGTTAAAAATGTCCAAGTCTACTAGTACTCAGTCTGGTCTTCTTATTGCATCTGCTAGTGCTAGGTGGATTCAGTCAGATCTTCTTGCGCCTCTCTTCGCCATCGGCCATTTAATTTCGGGCTTAGCAGATTTGTAGAAGCTCCGCCCGCTTCTTCCCTCCGGCGCTGTCACCCAAGGTGCGTCTCTTCATCCTCCTTTGCCTTCATCTCTCCGCGTGGTGCGCCCGATCTGGATAAAGGGAGCACTGGGAGACCGAGTTCGCCATGGCCCGATCGATTTGGCGGGGTGTGGGTCTGCGTGTGTGTATATCTGTGTCATTTTTTTTTTTTGAAGGAAACCTCCAAATTGCTCCGAGAACAAACTTGTATTTTTTAGGAAACTTTTTTTTACATTAGGAAACTGATTACATTACACACACATTTTTGTTTTTCCTATCTACTTTGTTATAGCTTTTTGCGTTTTCGCGAGAAACATGGTAGCGATCCAACTAAAGATTTTACCAGTAGGACAGGAAAGTCTTCAGTAGTTACACATATGCTCTTGTTTGAATGCTTGCTCGCATTGATCATGAGAATTGTTCTTGGAAATTAAATAGGAAAGTTTAAGTAAAACAACGATTTATTTCAAGAACAACAAAAATCCATGGTGGTATATACTTACAATAGAGTTCCCATAAATACCGGTTGGTATAAATACTAGCCAATGTTGTTATGCAATTGTCTCGTTGCGGTTCTGGAAGAAGAAAACTAGTTTAGCTACCGTAGCAGACTAGCAGTCCTCCCTGACAACTCTGCTCTTCTGGGAGCAAATTATTTTTGGCTATACTGCTGTAAGTGTTTAATGTAATGAATTGGACAACAGATAGATGGAAACTGATATCCTGGAGGATATACTTGATGGAAGAAAGAAACCGACGAATCTACCATTTGCACTTTTGAAGAATATCACGGAACATTTCTCTGAAGAACGAGAAATTGGCCATGGTGGATTCGCAACGGTTTATAAGGTAAATTTTACGGTTTGAATAAAATTAGGCATATCAAACTTCAAATCTGAAGGGTGGCAAGGCAGCACTAAAGAGGTGGCGCGTACTTCTGATGCCATGTCCATTTGCTTCCTGGTGAAGCATATTTCCAGATTTTGGGAGACAGTGTCAACATATTCACAGATTTATATTATGGGGGTGAACTGGGAATCTACAAATTCTGACCTATAAAAACATTCACATTTTCGCGAAAACGCAAAGCTTGTGTTTCGATTCATTGATAGAAAAGAGATTTCTGTACAAATTTACACGCTCGGAAACAAGCGAACACCCTGCACAACACAACCCACTCGACACGGTAGATCTAGACAACGGGTAACAGGGCACGCAGTCCCTTTGCCCCGGCATCAGCCCAGGTGCGAGCCTTGGATCGGATTGTACTGTCTAAATTCACATTTGATGTAAATAAACAAGCAAGTACTGTCTAAATTCAACAATTTTAGTGTATACAACTTGTTATTTTGTACAAAATAAAATGTACTTTCTTGCCTACAGTTTATATGTTTAGACATCTAAGAATTTTGTACGACCTTTGAAAACTTGGCAATATATTTCCAAACCTGGGTGTGCAACTTCATTTTAGCCAAACCATGTGTACACTTGAGTTGCTAAGCAGCAAATATCATAGTTGATACATACGTCTCCAAAATATTATGGATAAGCTTTGTACTAAAACCGTACTAAATCACCGACACTTATTATGGATCGGAGGGAGTACTTAGTTTTTATGGTATATATTGTCAAATCTTATTCCTTGGGCTGGTATGTAAACAAATTTGGTTCCTAGAATTGACAGTATGCTGTGTTTAGAGTAGAAGCACCGGCTGACATTGCAAAAAATCTTCCCAAGCGCGCTGGCCGTGCTTGGGCTGAATGTGATTTGAACCAACAGTTGGCCCGACCAGAATATAGGGTGCCGACCTTGTTATTTCTGTTGCCATAGTGCCCCTAAACCCGGAAAAATATGGTGACATCTATTAAGTCAGTGAAGTAGGCTTGCCTCGCAGCTGCATGTTGGAACTCTAATTTGTATCTTCTTGGGGTACTAGACACCCAATTTGTATTAAACTGACTTTTACATTTTCTCGTAACATGGCTAAACTTACTCTAAGTGCTCACAACCTAAACAGGGTGACCTCCCAAATGGAAATGTTGCTGTGAAAAGGATTAAGAGCAGACATTCAATTGATGAGAAGAAATTTCATCGTGAAGTTAACAGCCTGTTGACGGTTAACCATCAAAATGTTGTACGGTTTCTTGGCTTCTGTGCTAGTACAGAGCAGACAGCTATAAAAGTTGAAGGATCAAACGAATATATGTACGCGGAGATACGAGAAAGATTGTTCTGTTTTGAGTATATCAGCAACGGAAACCTACAAAAATATATTACTGGTACGTCAATATGGCATGTGATGCAGATATTATCTTTGACTGCTTATTTTCTTCTCTTTCACTTTTGCTTTTTATTTCATAAAAACTTGTTATATATATCATTTTGTGTGCAACTTATCTTTATCTGCGCATGGGAAAGCATGTTTACAAAGATGTTGTTATATATATCATCAGTGTGTAATTTAGAATCATATGCACGTGGAAAATCATGTTTATATATATCACTCCGCGTGCAATTTAGCATCATTCTGCACAATTTAAGTTGTTGAAGATTTCATTCTTCTCTTCTGTTCTTTTTTCTTTCTGCAGATGAATTAAGGGGACTTGACTGGAATACACGTTATCGTATTATTATGGGAATTTGCGAAGGTTTGCATCATCTGCATGTGGAAAAGCATATATATCATATGGATCTGAAACCTGCGAATATTCTAATAGACAATCATATGGTACCAAAAATTACGGATTTTGGTCTTTCAAGACTCGATGAAAAATCACATACCATGAGTAAAGACCGTCATGGAACACGGTAAGCTGTACATAAAAAGAAACGACTATTTTTTATCGGCATTTACTCTATAACATTATCTTATGACTTAATGCATCAAACTGATTCCCTATGCAGAGGATATTGTGCTCCTGAATACCTACTTAGTGGCAAGATGTCATTCAAATCAGACATGTATAGTTTGGGCGTTCTAATCATTGAACTGGTGACTGGAGAAAAGGGTATCCCCGATAATAAGAAAAATAATGTAAGAGTGCTTTTATCAGATGGTAGATGGCCCTGTTATATGAATAACTGAAAATTGTATTTCCAGTTTTTTTATTTCTCTTGGTACTACTTAATTAGCGTGCTATCTTATTGGATAATCTAGCTTCAAAATGTGTTTGAAATAAAAATTAAATTAGACCATGTGATCTGCACTCAAATTTTACAGTACACGGGGAAGTAAACACTTTGTCAGGATGTAGGAGACTTATATATCCTGCATATACGTTGGATGGATGGGTGACGAAATTTTATAGAGATACACTGCAATCATCAGGCCAGTTCAGTGTAGAAGTATTTCAAAAATGTGAACGTCGCTACCATAGTTTCAGAAACTGAATGGTACAATACTACATAGCATATTCGATTGAAGCACTATTTTACAATGCAATGTGGAGGAATGTAGCTAGAAAAGACTAAAAATGGGATTACAATTGTGGTGTATTTGGGAAAACTATGGAAAATAAAGAAGAACTGAAAGTCTGTAACACTAAAAATTTAAAGAAAAATATTTGTTGTTCTGCTGGTCCTTTTATCCTTTTTAATCTTAAGGTCCAAATGTAAAAGACAGCGCAACAAACTACTATATTTATTGGTAATCTCGATGGATCAGTTGAGGAAATTTCTTCATAGTGTATTTTTCCACAATAAAAAAATGTTTTATTCCTTTTCTCCTAGAGTACACCAAGAGTGGACACACCGTGATTGTTTTTGGATATTTGATCATTTCCTTCTAAGTTGATGTCCCTTTGGTATTAGAAAGTTAGGGAAGATTTGGGGCTCTATATTTTACGAGAGTTTTTGCAAATAGAAGTACTCTTGTGAGAATTGAGACGATGTGGTTTGTGTACTTGATCAGACACATTAAGTGAATTCCTACATATAACACAGCTGCATCAACCATGAGAAATCAGTTATATGGGGGGGGGGGGGGGGTATTCTGATGCATGGGCTGTGGCAGAACCTCTTTTGGTAGTTTGAATCTCGACCAGTTCTAAAAGAAGATTCCACCAAACCTTGTGTTCCCAGAGTGTAAATCATGCGCCTGCCACACCTGCAGCTTGCAAGCAACACCACTGCCATGTCTAATTACTTGTGATCAGAGGCACCCACATGGGTTTCATAATAAAACAAACAGCGAGCGGTGCACTGTTTAGATTTTGGGCAAATATTTGAGAATTCTAAATCACCTTAGAAAATTTGCAGGTCCTCAGAAGATGGAGGCACAGGTGGAAAAAATCAGGGGAGGAGACAACATTAGGCTACCAACAAGTAACTAAATGCATTGAACTCGGGCAACTCTGCCAGATAAGTGACCCCTGCAAACGGCCTTTTATATGGGATATAATACATGATATAAAAATGGAAGGTACCAATGGAAGTATCAGCAATGCAATTGAATCTACGGTTGACCAGGTAATCTCGTATGCTTCCTAGATCCTCTAGAACCTTGTTAACTTACACCAGTACTTCCCATCTTGTCATTTAACTGCCGTTATTTTGTCCTCAAGGTTTCCTATATGTTACATTAACCATTCATCTTATATGACTCTGTAAACATACAAAATCAAATATCATGAAAGAACATTTATTATGTTGATGACCAAATTTTAGACTTAAAAATCAGAGATGATAAGTAGAAGGGTGCCTCCTTGAAAAAAATAGCTAGAGGTGAGACCGCCCAGTTGCATTTTTCTAAGAGAAACTAATGGTAGAACTAAATTAATAAACACACTCTTCCGCAACAACATAAAATGGGACCATGCATATTACTTGGGTCTAACTGAATTTATTTTGTTCCTTGTTATTTTGCCTCAGGTGATGTAGTTCAGTAACAAATAAAAAACACCAGAGCTGGCAATAAATATCTCGCTGGGGCTGTTCCAACTTGAAGAACAGTGGCCTTGATTGTGTAGGTTTCTTTCATGAGCTTACCGTTACAAAGCATCTAATCACCAATCTCAGCCTCACACATCCTTAGGAACAACAGAGAGATTGACTTGCCTAGAGATTGACTTGCCTTGATATATAGGGGCAGACGACCTGGGTTTAGTTTGGGCTTTCCATGTTATTGGACAGCAAGTATTGCCAGTAATCTTTGTTGTCTGGAAGAAACGTGTACTGCAGCCTGCGGGTAGTTATATTGTTTTACAAGGTGTGTGTGCAAACAGAACACTAGCATATCTTATTTCCTTATTTATTTCCATCAAAGTTATACACATTTATGCGTGAGCAACCTATGCACACTGTCATGTCTCATCTTCACAAAACACTTGATGGAAAGAAGCTGTATTCATTATCTTTCCTCAACTCCACGTATAAGCTGTGACTTCTTGCCTTGTTCAAAATACAGATTACAAGATGGTAGCTAGAGAGTATGTATCTTCATGGTCCATAATACATATATGTATGTATCTTGCTCTTTTATTGCAGATAAGCCCCTACTCAGAGGATGATATGCTTGGGGTTGAGCCACTCGAGCTACATTTTCCTTTTAAGCTTAAGAAGCAAATGTCATGCTCACTACGGCTAACCAATGAGACAGATTCTCACATTGCCTTCAACATACAGAAGATGAGGCCCTTGCCATACTGCATACAGCCAGAAAAGGGCATTGTGCTGTCACGATCCGAGTGCAGTGTTGACATAACACTGCAACCGCAGGATAAGACACCGGGGGATATGCAGCGCGCCGAAGAGTTCATTGTGTGGAGCACCAAGGTGAATGCTGACTTTGCAGTTGAGAATATAACTAAAGACATGTTCATTAAAGAGACAGGCGGCGTGGTTGATGCCGTGAATTTGGGTGTGGTTTTTGAAGAGCAGCTACAAAGTGACCTTCTTGATGTGCTTAGTTCAGTACACCAGGTATGGCAAACATTGTATATGATGTGCTAACTTAAAGCTTTTACAGGAACAACCAGTCTCATGTTTATTTTCATTACACTACACTAGCCATGCTCTCTTCCTGTAGTGCCTCCTCGTTCTTTATCTGTGTTGGCGTTTTGTAATAACCTGGAGTGTGCATTACAGTGGCTTAACTTTGTTGTTTTTGTTCCACTTGTTTGATCATCGCAGGAGGCCCCCATTCCGATTTCCTCAAGCGAAACCGAAACAGGGTCGTTCAAAACTGACACGATCAAGCACAGGAGCGTATTAGACCATGACCGTGTCCCCAGTATGTGCAATACAGTGGCAGACGGCATCTATAAATTGTATGCTGGAGACATCTCGAACGTGCCAATGGTTGAATTGTACAGGTTAGTTGCCTCTTTTCCCAGTCTGCCCCAAGCCTTTTGTGGTCAGTTGACAGATTGTAAATTTCTGGTGAATCGACAGGTCTTCTTTTAACCTTGTCCTGCATAAGGGTACCCAAGAGCTGCATTCCGTAGTGAAGGATGCCATGGTCTTGGAGGTGGAAGTTCTCGGCAGAAGTCTGGACGGCATCCAAGACGGCACGATGTTTCTGCACGAACTCCTGGGGACGTGGCACCTGCACAGTACAGCTGTCGCTCACATCCGCGACTTGTTGTCGTACATTTATGGGTCATTTTTTCCGGTGAGGCATAAGATGGCTGTCCACAACCTGGGAGTCCGCCTGTGGCGCGACAATGTGGTCCTCTCGGACAAGGTCCGTCCAAGGATGATCGAGGCGGTTAGGCGGGAACAGGAAGGAGGCGAGGGCGTCACGGCGGCGGCGACTGACGAACTGCTAGCTGGTGTGGCCGAGATGTTGAGGGAGATTGGGTGAAGTGTACGGTCTATCCTGCTGTATGCTGCGTTACCACATGCCATATTTCTCACATCCGTGTAAATGTCGCAGCTCATCAGGCGTTGTAAAATGACTAGCAGTACCTGTGTGTACTTACGTGGTGTGTTGGCTGATGGTTAGTAATTGGAACTAGGGTTTAGGTAATGGTTGGTTTGCGTTGGTCGGGTGTGATTTGTCCGCAAGTAACGCTGTCATCGCCGTTAGATTGGAGCGCCATTGTTCTCTCCTCCACTTGAGCCTCTCTAGCAGTTTAAATTGAACACTAAAAAGACTTATATTTTGGAACAGAGGTATTATTACTATGCCCGTCCATGTTTAGACTCGTCCATGCAATGCCCGTCCATCCATCCATCCCTATGTCTATCGCGCTCATATCCTACTATTTCCTACTACTGTTACTATTGCTCTGGTTTTACTGCTGCTATTAATTTGCTATTGCTACTACAAAACTGTTGCTACTCATAAACTTCTATGAGCAAGAACTATTTCCAGGTGCAGCTGAATTGCCAGTTGTTAAGGCTTGCAAGTATTATTTGGCTCCCTTGTGTCGGATCAATAAATTGGGTAATACTCCCCTCGAAGACTGTTGCGATCCCCTATACTTGTGGGTCATCAAGAATATTTTCTGGCACCGATGCCAGGGAGCATAGCTTTATTTGTAAGTTCACTTGGATCTATTATTGTTCACTGCTACTCCTTTCATCATGGGGAAGTCTCGTGATGGAAAGTTTTCTATTTTACCATCCATTACAAGAAGAGGTACAGTCCTAAACACCTCTGATGCTCTTGATTCACCGTCTGTTATAAGTAAGCTTGTTACACCACCACCACATACTCATGCTACACACACTGCTACTACTGCTGAATCTGAAACTGCTTCTGATACTCATGATGTTACTTCTACTGTGCTTGATGCGAGTGGTTCATTAGGTCCTTTCCTGGATGCTACTATGGCTAGTCTAGGAAATACTAAAACTCCTAGTGAAGACATTGTGACACCTGTCAGCTCACCTAAGTCTAGAGAGAGATATGATATTAATGATGGTTACACTGAGTTTACTGATGAATTTATTGAAGAGTGCCAAAACACACATGGTGCTAGTGCTATTAAGAGTCTCCTTGAGAGATGTACCATTATTCCTAAACTGTCATCTGACCCTAAGTTTGCCACCTCTCCCATAGATATTAAAGATAAAGACTATGATTTCTCTCTTGATTAATCCTATTTAGACATTGTTGAGAAAGAACCTTTTTGTGGGACTGAAAATGAGAGTGTTGTGGCTCATATGAATGATCTTTCCACTATGAGTGTTCTATACTCTGATGATTTTAAGATGCAAAAGTACTTTGTTACAAAGATCTTCACTTTTTCACTAAAAGGAGAAGCCAAAGCTTGGTTTAATAGATTACCTCCTGGTTCCATTGATAGCCCTGATTGCTTGATTGCTTCTTTCTTTCAGAAATATTTTCCTCCTAGTGCTAGACATGCTGCTTTGCAGAAACTTTTTGATTTTAAACAACGAGAGGAAGAGAAATTGCCTGAGTCATGGACAAGGTTCTGTGCCTTGATTCATGCACATCCTGGATGTCCATTACCTAAAAAATGAGCTTCTTGATATTTATTATGATGGACTAACTGATGATTCTAGGACATACCTAGATAGCTTTGCTGATTGTGTTTTTAGGAAAAGAACTCTCTGAGATCTTTGAAGAATTAATGGCTAAAATAAGCAAGAATTATGATGATTGGACTTCAACTGAGCTAAATACATCTGAGCCTATTACTCCTGAACCAGTTGTGCCTGAACCAGATCCAACACCAACACCAAAGAAGAGGGGAATGATTGCATTAAATGATGAAGTGATGGAAGAAGCTAAGAAATGTCTTAAGGAGAAAGGTATTAGAGCTGAAAATGTGAAGAGTCTACCTCCTATTAAAAAATTATGTAAGCCAATTCCCCACTTATCTACTATTGAGATACACTCTCTCCACTTTGATGAAGGTGATATTCCTTATGGTAAGCCTCTTGATCAATGCTTAGAGGAAGTTGACACATTTATTGTTAAACAAGTTAATTTAATAAACAAGTTCAGAATCATTTATTAGAAAACTCTAGAGCTATTAATGAGTTAAAATATATTGTGGAAATAACTGCTAATGATATTAAAATGCTTTTTAAACACTTCAAAATGGTTCAAACCCAAATTGATCAACTTGCTAAGGTACAAAAGGATATGCTAGTTAATGCCTCAGGAGATAAACATGCTTATGGAATTAGAACTAGGAGTGGTATAGCTACGCAAGATCCTTTATATCCTGAAGGACACCCTAAAAGAATTGAGCATGATTCTTAATAAGGTAAAACTAGTGGTAGTCCTCGTAAGAGAAAGAAAAAGAAACATAAAGTAGTTGAGGAACCACTTGAACCTGCTGTAGATCCTAATAGTATATTTTTCTCTGATGCTGAAACTAAGAGTGGTAATGATAAAAATGATGCTCCTCATAAGGAGGAAGTTGAGAAAGAACCTGATAAGCACACTAAGAACACTAGGTACACTACAGAAGATTTTATTGCTAAATAACATGGTAGTGAGAGAGAACCTTGGGTGCAGAAACCTATGCCTTTTCCAAATAAGAAATACAAGTCAAAGGAGGAAGAACACTACAACAAGTTTTTTGAGTGGATAAAACCTTTATTTTTTGCAAATTTCTTTGACTGATGCTATTAAGTTGCCTCCTTATTCAAAGTATGTGAAGGATATTGTCTCTAATAAAAGGAAGATTCCTAATGAGGAAATTTCTACTTTGCTTGCTAACTATTCCTTTAATGTTGAGGTTCCAAAGAAACTTGGTGATCTAGGTATACCAACTATTCCTTGCTCTGTTAATAATAATTATGTTAGAACTGCTTTATGTGATTTGGGAGCTGGAGTTAGTGTTATGCCTTTTTCTCTCTACAAGAGACTCCAGCTAGAAAAGTTGATACCGACTAATATATCTTTGAAAATGGCTGATAATTTAACTACTATTCATGTTGGTATATGTGAGGATGTTCCTGTTCAAGTAGCTCATAATTGATTGGTCTTAACTGATTTTGTTGTGCTTGAAATGCCTGAAGATAATAATATGTCTATTATTCTTGGGAGACCTTTTCTTAATACTGCGGGTGTTGTCATCAATTGTAATTAAGGAAAAGTAAATTTTAATATTAATGACCAAGAGCATACTCTTTATTTTCCCAACTTTCTCAAGCTCGAGATCTTGCTGTTCTTGCTCCTGATTTTCGATCTCCTTGCTCAGCCCATCTTTGCTGCTGATTTTTGGAGGGATTGCTCCTTGGTATGTGCCTCCTCCATTTGTCCAATTAGATTTGTGATTGGTAGATTGTATCTTGAGTATTTTTGCTGCTATAGGTGTCAGGTTGTGTGAGCTTGCATTCTTGTTCTATTCTTAGAGATTTCATGTGTAGCCCTCTAGCAAGTTCATATAGTAGTTTCTCATCATTTATCAACTTGGAAATCACTTGGTTTGATGTTTGTCTAAAAATTTCAGAAAAGGGGTCATGGACAACCACACCTATGGTGAAATATTTGAGAGTGATGCACCTAGAAGGACAAGACCTTCAAGATCATCCTCCCGAGCTAGGCCCTCATACAATGAGGATCTCATTACACCACGATTTGGCGATGAGGGAGATGAGGGGGATGCACACCCTTCTACCTTTCCTTGTCCAACCTTTTTGCGGGCTACTGGAATTCTCAATGATTTTCTAACCTTGGTTCAGAGGGTTGGACTAATGAGTTATATGCAGGATGAGAGTGTGTAATATGCTACGCTCACTAAAACCTTTGTGGAAAGTTTCTCTTTTTCTAACAGCCTATTTAAACCAGATGTGTCTTTCAAAAATCTATAACAGGCCTTACTCCATGACATTGAAGAAATTTTGTGAGATCCTAGGCATTGGTACGGCTGGGACGGTGAAGAAGATTTCAGCTCAACCCACTAATTTGTTGGAGATCTACCGCGGGATAACTAATGATGATGACCGCAGAGCCCAACAGGGAAAGATAAAAAATATTCAACTCCCAGCTATCATGTATTTTTCTTATTATCTTGCTACTAGTGTTCTTGGTAGGGAGAACACTAGCAATATTTCCAACTATTATTTGGCCTTCCTAGCTACAGCACTCAACAATGAAACTAGGTATAATCTTGGTTCCCTCATTGCTCGTCGCTTAGCTTCTAAGGGGCCCATTTATGGGGGTATTATTGTTGCACGTGTTGTTGCTGCCTTAGACCTTGTTGTTTATCCAAATGATACAGTTTTGGCTCTTCGGAGGCTTGATCTTGCTGCCATGAAAACGCATTACTTTTTCACTGCTGGCTCTACCCTTGAGAGCCTAGTTTATAGAATGTTGTTTACTAACGAGGAAGAGAGAGATTCCTCTGGCCCAAACCACTTTGTTCTGTATTTTGCAGGGACCTTGGTCACGCTCCAAGGAGGAGATGGACGAGCAACTATGCATTCGTGGTTTCCACGGACAGTATCAGGGGGACGCGCCGTGATACGACCCCTATGTGCACTACACAGGGGAGTCCTCGAGCTCGTACTAGGACGAAGGGGCCTCCTCGTCGTATTAAGGAGGTGCACCTTCTTGGTCACCATGGAGTTGAGCCCCACTTAGGCCAAAAGCCTAAGCTTGGAGGGAGGTATACCGACATCACACTCATCTATATATCATGTTTCGTCGGTTCTTTGTATATCCATTGTTTCTCTTTCCTTTTGGTTTTTGTTTCTGCTTTCTCAAAACACAAAAAGACCAAAAAATATTTTTGTTGTTTCTCTTGGTTTGTTTCTTTGCTTTTTAGCTTTGGTTTGCCTTAAAGAAATATCCAAAAAGACTTTGCTTTGTTTATTTTTGCTTTGTTTGCTTTAAAAAAATCGAAAACACCAAAAATATTTGTTCTTCTTCTTTGATTTTGTGAGTTCTTTGCAGGGTTCAGCCGTCCTTAGTGGATTTTGGTTTCATGTTATTATTCAAGTCAAACAGGTAAAGGGCAATAATGAAGATTAAGACAACTTGAAGTGTGGTAAGAGGCTGGTAACGAACTCTATTTGTTTTCATTTTTGTACATATACTCATCATTGTGAGCATGCTTAGTCTATTCATATAAGGTGTATGTTATTTATGGATGCTTAGTAGTTCTTGCTTTCTTGTGATTAGCTCCAGCTTGCTAATAGTTTGTAGCATGTAATATGAATGTTTGCTTGCATTGTTCTATTTATAACTTGGTATGATATTGTGGTATCCTTCTCTGAATGTTTCATGTGAATCGACTTGGCACGTGCTCGCGCATGCATATGACTAAACTGAAGGGTTTCGCGGCATAGTAAATCAAAATTTTCTACGGATGCGAACAGAGGGAAAGCCAAGATCTAATCTAGGAGATGCAATCAACGAGAGAGATTGGATTAGATCTTCATACCCTTGAAGATTCGCACAGCGGAACGCTCGTCGGAACGTGGGTGATGTAGTCGTACTCGCTTCTCCTCCTCGCGATCCGATCCGATCTAGCACCACAAGTGGCGGTGCCTCCGTGAGATGCACACGTGCAGCACCTCGACGTCTCCTCCTTCCTCGGACCAACGAGTATGGTGGAGAGATAGATTGGATCTACAACACGACGGCGTGGTGTATATGGTGGAGAATTTACACTGCGAGGCTTCGCCTACAAGCGATCGGGAGAGAGGAAGGTAGCAAGGCTAGGGCTTGGAGGAAGGTGTGTGGGGGGCGCACCCCTCTATATATAGAGGGGGCGACCTTGCCCCTCCTCCAAGCCTATCTCTAGTTTAAACAATTTAAACTCTCCTTATCTAGAAATCCTATCTCTAGTTTAAACGATTTAAACTCTCCTTATCTAGAAATTCTATCCCGAGATTTAAGCAGTCAAATCTCTCTAGAATCGGTGGGCCCTATGGGGCCTTGTGCCCCTGCCCAATGCGACCAGGACACTCCCTCATAGGCCCATGCCCCCTCCGGAAGGTGGGGCCACGTTGGTCCCCTTCCGGAAGGTTCTAGAAGCTTCGGTACAATACCGATTAACTTGGAACAATTCGAACTCCAAAAACGCCTTGCCTTATATGAATCTTATTCTCGGACCATTCCGGAACCTCTCGTGATATCCGGATCCCATCCAAACTCCGAAAAAAAATTCATAAACCAATTATCCAATCTATCCTAGCGTCGAGATACGTTAAGTGTGTGACCTGCGGTTCGAGAATATGCGCACATGATCTTCTATCAATAATCAACAGTGGTGCAGGCACCCATATTGACTCCCACACATTCATCGATGATCATATCGGATGAACCACGATGCCAGGATTCAATCAATCCCATATATATATTCTCTTCGTCTCGCGATATTTTACTTGCCCGAGATTCGATCGTCGGTACCGTCATACCTAGTTCAATCTCGTTCACATATATCCGAATCCCATATATATATTACTAGGGACACGGTGTTGTTTACAAACCACACAAGTATTAAAGTTTCCGCTTAATACAATATAAACTTTATCATGAACAAGAATTATAATAATAACATCTTTATTATTGCCTCTAGGGCATAATTCCAACAGTCTCCCACTTGCACTAGAGTCAATAATCTAGTTTACATCTGGCAACAATCTCACACCCATGGCACTGTGGTGTTGATCATGTTTTACACGTGGAAGAGGTTTAGTCAATGGATCTGCGACATTCAGATCTGTATGTACTTTGCTAATCTTCAGATCTGCATCTGCTATATAATCTCGGATTATATGAAACTTGCGGTTGATATGCTTGGTCTTTGGATGATATCTTGGTTCCTTAGCGAGTGCTATGGCGCGGTGTTGTCACAATATCTCCATGGGTCCAATGCACTTGGAACCACGCCAAGCTCGATGATGAAGTTTCGATCCAAACTCCTTCACTTGGCCTTCTGCGGCAGCCATGTATTCCGCTTCTCATAGATCCGCGATCACGCTTTGCTTGCGGCTTCTCCACTCACAGCTCCTCCATTCAAAATATAAACGTATCACGTGCGAGATTTGGAATCATCCTTGTCGGTGTCAAAACTAGCATCGACGTAACCTTTACGACAAAGCTGTTCATCACCCCATAGACTAAGAACATTTCTTTAGTTCTATTTAGGTACTTTAGGATGTTCTTCACGGCTGTCCAGATGTTCCACTCGGATCACTTTGATATCTTTCGTCAAACTAAGAGCATTGGACACATCCGGTCTAGTACACAAGATGGCATACATGATGGAACCTATGGCCGAGGCATAAGGCACTTTGCTCATAGCTTTCCTATCATTTACCGTCATTTGGACACCGAGCCTTGCTCAATATCTTACACGACAACATAGGCCTTTGAACCTTTCTTTGCCTTATCCATTCGAACCTTTTCGAACTTTGTCTAGGTATGTACTCGCTTAAATCTATCAGCGTCTTTGTCTATCTCTATAGATTTTGATGCCCAATATATAAGCAGTTTCACCTAGGTCTTTCATTGAAAAACACTTGTTCAAATAACTCTTCACATCGTTAAGCATGTTGATGTCATTTCCAATAATCAATATGTCATCCACATATAGTACCGTAAAGCGTCACGAGATCCACACTCACTTTCTTGTAGATACAAGCTTCGTAGCAATTTGGAACAAATCCAAAGCTCTTGATCACTTGATCAAAACGAAGGTTCCAACTCCGAGATGCTTGCTTCATCCATAAATGGAGCAACAAGTTTGCATACTTTACTAGCATCCTTAGGATCGACAAAACCTTCGGGTTGCATCATATACAACTCTTCATCAATGTTCCCATTGAGGAAAGCAGTCTTGACATCCATCTGCCATATTTCATAATCATGAAACGCAGCAATTGCTAATAAAATCCAAATAGACTTAAACATCGCTACGGGAGAGAAAGTCTCATCGTATTCAACACCTTGAACTTGTCGAAAACCTTTTGCGACAAGCCGTGCTTTATAGAAGGTAACATTACCATCCGCGTCCATTTTCTTCTTGAATATCCATTTGTACTCAACGGCCTTTCGGTCGCTAGGAGGATCCACCAAAGTCCATACTTGGTTTTCGCTCATGGATCCCAATTCGGATTTCATGGCTTCCAGCCATTTCTCAGAGTCTGGGCTCATCATCGCTCCCTCATAGTTCGTAGGTTCACTGTCTTCTACCAACAAGACATTCAAGACAGGGTTGCCGTACCACTCAGGAGGGGCACGCGACCTTGTCGACCTGCGACGTTCGATGGCGACATCGTCCAAGCTTCATGATCCTTGTCATTAGCTTCCTCTATTGTTGGTGCGGCACTTTGGAACAATTTCAGGTCTTTGCGCTACTCTCCAATTCAAGAGAAGGTTCAATAACCTCGTCTAGCTCTACTTTCCTCCCACTCACTTCTTTCGAGAGAAACTCCTTCTCAATAAAGGAACCGTTCTTTCGACAAACACTTTGCCTTCGGTTACGTGATAGAAGGTATACCCAATAGTTTCCTTAGGGTATCCTATGAAGACGCATTTCTCGCTTTGGGTTCGAGCTTGTCCGCATCAACTTCTTGGCGTAAGCTTCAGATCCCCAAACTTTAAGAAACGACAACTTAGGTTTAGCACCAAACCACAGTTCATACGGTGTTGTCTCAATGGATTTAGATGGAGCCCTATTTAAAGTGAATGCGGGTTTCTAATGCATAACCCCAAAATGATAACGGCAAATCAAGAAGATACATCATTGATCGGACCATATCTAATAGGGTTCGATTCCTGCTCAGACACACCATTCTTGCTGTGGTGTTCCGGGTGGCGTGAGTTGTGAAACGATTCCACTTGCTTTAAGATGCGTGAGAAAATCATAACTCAAATATTCGCCCCCACGATCGGATCGTAGAAACTTAATCTTTCTGTTATGATGGTTCTCCACTTCATTCTGAAATTCTTTGAACTTTTCAAAGCGTTTTGATTTATGTTTCATTAAATAGATATACCCATATCTACTTAAGTCATCGGTAAAAGTGAGAAAATAGCGATATCCACCGCGCGTCGAAACACTCATCGGTCCGCATACATCGGTATGTATGATTTCCAACAAGTCCGTTGCTCGCTCCATCATACCGGAGAACGGGTTTTGATCATCTTGCCCATGAGGCATGGTTCGCATGTGTCAAATGATTCAAAATCAAGAGACTCAAAAGTCCATCGAATGGAGTTTCTTCATGCGCTTTACACCAATATGACCTAGACGCGATTACACAAATAAGTAGTATTATCACTATCTACTTTGCATCTCTTAGCCTCAATGTTATGGATGTGTGTTTCATCCCTTTCGAGATTTAGAAGAAATAAACCATTCACAAGAGGTGCATGACCATAAAAGATGTTACTCATATAAATAGAACAACCATTATTCTCCGATTTAAATGAAAAACCGTCTTGCAATAAACATGATCCGGAAATAATGTTCGTGCTCAACGCAGGCACATAATAACATTTATTAAGGTTTAAAACTAATCCCGAAGGTAAAACTAAGGAGAGTGTGCCGACGGCCATCACATCAACTCTTGATCCGTTGCCAACGCGCATCGTCACCTCATCCCTCGCAAGACGTCTATTCCGTAGCTCCTGTTTAGAGTTACAAATATTAGCAACCGGTATCAAATACCCAGGCACTACAACGAGGGCTAGTAAGGAAAACATCAATAACATGTATATCAAATATACCTTTGATGGTTCCAGCCTTCTTGTCCGCTAAGTACTTCGGACAGTTGCGCTTCCAGTGACCCATGTCCTTGCAATAGAAGCACTCAGTGTCCGGCTTAGGACCAGACCTGAGCTTCTTCTCAGCAGGGGCATTGTGCTTGCCGCCGCCCTTCTTGAAGGGCTTCTTTGATCCCTTACCTTTCTTAAAGGAGGGCTTGTTGACCATCAATACATGATTATCCTTCTTGATGTCCACTTCCGCAGCCTTCAGCTTTGCGAAGAGCTCGGTGATCGTATCAGTGGAACCAATCTGATTATGAGTCACTACAAAACTTTTGTAGCTGGGAGGGAGTGATTGCGAACCTGTCAATCTTGAGCTCCTGGAATCGTTCATTCCAGCTTGCTCGAGGCGTTGAGTGTAGCCCGACATCTTTATGGCGTGCTCACTAACGGAACTCCCTTCCTCCATCTTGCGGTTAAAGAACTTCTCGAGATCTCATATCTCTCGAGCGGGCTTGAGTCGAAACATGGTTTTCAGCTCCTCGAGAATCTCAAAGGGCGGGATAGGTTTCAAAAGCGATTTTGAAGCTCGGTTCCATAGCAAACAACATGGTGCTCTTAATCACACCATAATCATCTTTCTTGATCGATAGACAGCTTTCTCATCGGCGCCGATTGAGGGTCACCTAACGCTTTACCAAGGACATAGTCCTTTTGTCCGCAGACGAATGATTCTTAGATTGCGGAACCAATTGGTGAAGTTAGACCCATTGTTTCTAAGCTTTTCCTTCTCAAAGAAAAGCGTTGAAGTTGAAGTTGGACTTGGCCATGTGATCTACAGTATTGGCAAGTACAATTTAGACTATGTTCATGATAAATAGTTCAACTTAATCAAATTACTAAATGAACTCCCACTAAATTCAACATCCCTCAAGTTGTTTAGTGAACACGATCCAAATTCACCACGCCTAATCCGATCATCACGAGAAGAGATGTGGTTTCAATGGTGGACAACAAAGTGTCGATCATATCATTCATATGACTCATGCTTAACCTTTCGGTTCTTGTGTTCCGAGGCCATGTCTGTACATGCTAGGCTCGTCAAGCTAGACCCAAGTATTTCCGCGTGTGCAAAAACTGGCTTGCACCCGTTGTATGTGAGCGTAGAGTCTATAGCACCCGATCATCACGTGATGCTTGGAAACGACGAACTTTCGCAACGGTGCATACTTGGGGAGAACACAGTTTTTATCTTGATCTTTAAGTGAGGAATCATCTTGTAATGCTACCATCGCGATCTAAGCATAATAAGATACATAAAGGGATAAACATCACATGCATATAACTTTATGTGACATGGTATAGCCAATCCTCGCGCAATGATCTCCATCTTGTGTGTTCCGGCATGATCTCCATCACTCCACCATGATTGCCTCCACCACGAATAGCAACTACAACTATTGCTAACTACTTAGCGATAAAGTAAAGCTATTACATGGCGTATAAGAAGTTGACTCAGCAGTCATACACAATTATAAAGACAACCATATGGCTCTGCGGTTGTGTACTCATCGACATGCAAGTCGTGAAACATTACAAAACATGATCATCGCATACAATATACACATCACATCTTGGGCCATACCATATCACGAAAACACTCCTGCAAAAACAAGTTAGACGCCTCTACTTTGTTGTTGCATGTTTCACGTAACTTATGGGAGTAGATGCTAAGAACGATTCTTACCTACGGAAAGCCACAACGATGATATTATGGTTGCCAAACTCGGTGTTAATCCCATGACAACTATAGTGAGAGAACGACATCCACCAGCCACATGTGTGGAACAAGCCACGTCAAGTGCGGAGCCGGTCTCGCGACGGCGTAAGGTTGGCCTGGACCGCTTCAATCTCACTATCCGTCATAAGAAGAACACAAACAAGAGGCTTTCAGCAGAAAACATTAACGCCCGCAACAACCATGTTGCGTTCTACTCGTGAAACACATCTACGCATAGATCTAGCTCGATACCCTTTGAAGGGTTTCGCGGCATAGTAAATCAAAATTTTCTACGGATGCGAGCGGAGGAAAGCCAAGATCTAATCTAGGAGATGCAATCAACGAGAGATTGGATTAGATCTTCATACCCTTGAAGATTCGACAATGGAACGTTACGTCGGGCGTGGGTGATGTAGTCGTACTCGCTTCTCCTCGCGATCCGATCCGATCTAGCACCACAAGTGGCGGTGCCTCCGTGAGATGCACACGTGCAAAGACCTCGGCGTCTCCTCCTTCCTCGGACCAGCGAGTATGGTGGAGAGATAGATTGGATCTACAACACGGCGTGGTGTATATGGTGGAGAATTTCTCTGCAGGCTTCGCCTACAACAATCGGGAGGAGAGAGGAAGGTAGCAAGGCTCGGGCTTGGAGGAAGGTGTGTGTGGGGGAGGCACCCCCTCTATATATAGAGGGGGCCAGCCCTGCCCTCCTCCAAGCCTATCTCTAGTTTAAACAATTTAAACTCTCCCTTATCTAGAAATCCTATCTCTAGTTTAAACGATTTAAACTCTCCTTATCTAGAAATTCTATCCGAGATTTAAAGCAGTCAAATCTCTCTAGAATCGGCTGGGCCCTATGGGGCCTTGTGCCCTGGCCCAATGCTAGGACACTCCCTCATAGGCCCATGCCCCTCCCGGAAGGTGGGGCCACGTTGGTCCCCTTCCGAAGGTTCTAGAAGCTTCCGTACAATACCGATTAACTTGGAACAATTCAACTCCAAAACTGCCTTATATGAATCTTATTCTCCGGACCATTCGAACCTCGTGATATCCGGATCCCATCCGAGACTCGAAAAAAATTCATAAACCAATTATCCAATCTATCCTAGCGTCGAGATACGTTAAGTGTGTGACCTGCGGGTTCGAGAATATGCAGACATGATCTTCTATCAATAATCAACAGCGGGGTCTGGGCACCCATATTGACTCCCACACATTCATCGATGATCATATCGGATGAACCACGATGCCAGGATTCAATCAATCCCATATATATATTCCCTTCATCTCGCGATATTTTACTTGCCCGAGATTTGATCGTCGGTACCGTCATACCTAGTTCAATCTCGTTCACAGCAAGTACTTTACTCGTTCCGTAATCCGATATCACTTTGTGATTAACTCCTTAACCACATGCTTGCAAGCGGTGTTGATATCGATTACCGAGTGGGCCCGAAGTATATCTCGAACTATTGTGACTGTCCATGAAAGTTATATGCTTGCAAATTATAGACCGGGGGTTAGCAGAACCATGCAGTCACGGGGAACGCTTTCAACACTTATGGATACATATCCAGTTGATATCATGCTATTTTGTTTGCGGGGGAGCTTGTGAGTTCATGAAGTTATATATATATATATATATGTGTGTGTTAGAAAAATGCCTGAGCCGCTAGCCTAAGCCATGTGTAATCATGGTGGAAACTTGCAGCATAACCATAATGAGCAATCTGTGAAGCATCCTCAATAAAAACCTATGCAAATAGCAAATAGAAAGATCGCTGAGATGCTCATTATCTGCTTGCCTTGTCATTTTGATTATGGGATAGCTCCTGTATCATGTGCAAGGGGTACCCCGTTGGCGGTTCTTTATGATATGCATGTCTTTACGATGACAAGAACTTAAAGGTAACTAAAGTTGAGTAGCATGAGGAGCGACCCTCGTACTCAAGGGGCATGATATTTCCAGTTTATGGTCTGTCAAGCATATAACTCATATTGGATCTCACTATCACCTTAACCATATAAAGATGTCTATGATACGGGCAATGAGAGCTCAAAGCTAATAAGTACCTTACTTTCAGTATTTGGAAGCCTTTCAAACCTTTCAAAACCTTTGCACTTCCTTGTTGAGTCACCACTTATTCTATGAGCACCTTCTTGAGAGCATAGTTGTCATTCTTGTGCTTGTTTCAAAACTTGGTTAATTATGTCATGACTTTGATGCTTGTATCTCTGATATCTTTACTTCTAGTCTTCACTTGAACTTTAGATGTGCCTTGGCATTTATATTGTGCTCTACAAACAAAGGCAAGCGAGATACCACTCTATCATACCTTACTATGAGCATTACAATATTGCTTATGTTTATGTTTCACGCTACTTATAATTATTGAGTTGGTTTCTCTTCATAGTTTACAATAACTATTGAGTAGACTTAGTTGTATACTTCTTATTATGAATGGTTTAAGTATCTACTTCTATGCTGAGAATATATACATCATATGAAGAAAATATGTTCATAAAAGTTCTTTTTATCGCACTTAGTTTTCAACTGAATTGCTTAAGGACAAACAATAAGCTAAGCTTGGGGGTTGATACGTCCAAAATATATCTACTTTCTCGAATACTTTGCTATTATTTCTCCTCTAAACTTGTGTGATTTGGATACAAATAACACGGACTGACGCTGTTTTCAGCAGAATTATCTTAGTGTCTTGTTTTTTGGCCAAATTCGACACTATTCGGTGTCCTAAAAACGCGGCTGGGCAAAAATTTGCCGTGAATAAAAAAAATGGGTCTGGAAACGCTGGAAGTGCTCTTACTCCAGCCAGCATTTTTTTATATGTCCTCTTGGGCTTGTAATATCATTATCTTCTTCCGTCATTTTTGTTGGGCTGATTTGATCCACGAAGCCCATAATCTCACCTTGCCCAGCCCATTTCCATGCCCTGTTGTCTTCTGTTCACGTGAGGTGTGCCGCTTCTTGTTCCCCAATCTGAGAGACGGCGACCACGGTGGGGGAGAAAGGGAAAATTGGTTATTTACCCAAAAATTAAACGTCCTTGGATTATGTACCCAGAGTTGAATGACCATTGGTAAAATACCCATCAGGGACTTGAAAACAAATAAAAGTTTACATTCAACCCTTCCAAAGATAATTGAACATGAAAGGAGAAAACTGCGCTTGATTAGTAAAACTGAATTGGGCACACACGGACGTGTCCGTCCGTGCAAATGATTATGAGTCTGGGATAGCATCTCTAGGAACGTAGAAATCCATGAGTCTGGCATAGCTACGTCGTCAGCAAAATTGACTATGTACTTAAAAACCACTTGGCGTAGGGGTAAAGATGCTTAAACTTGAAATGTTTCTCTGTTCAAGATGGTTAGAATTTATCATCAAATCTAGGATAGAAGAATTGTCCCTAGAGATTTTGTATGCGAAAAGAAGACACAATGAAGGATTATGAGTTGCTGAGTCACAACTTGTCGCTGGGGGTACCGACTCACAGGCTAGTCGTGACTAGTCTCGACTAGTGATAGACTTGTCGACATGTAGTCGAGCTGTAACTACCAAAAAAATACTAAGTAAACATGCTACTAATAGTAGGTATCTGGTGGTGACTGTTGAGAAATCTCTGGTGGTGTGGTATGCTGCAGCAAACAAGACAGGGGAAAAGGAAACTGCTGCAGAGTAGAATACATGAGATCAAGAGCAAGAGTAAGAGTATGGGAGAACAATTATTAAAGGAAACTGCTGCAGAAGACAGTATAGGAGGACAGTTCAGGAAACTGCTGCAGGGAAGTATTTTATTATTTCCCAGCCTAGAACTAGTCGCTCGACTCAAAAACATAGACAAGTCGTGATTTTTCATCGACAAGTCAACTTGTCGATCGACAAGTTCAACTTGTCGTGTCGCTCCAGGTTATCGTCAACGATTTTGCGACAGGCCGACAAGTCGCGTGACAAGCCGCGACTTGTCGAGCGACTCATAATCCTTAGACACAATATAACTTCCCATGTTCAATTTTATTCAACAAGGCAGCTGCAGGAACGCTTCAATCTCTTTGCCTCTCAAATTGCACTTCTCATCCGTCGTTAACTTGTTGAGCTTGTCCCTCAGGCCTCAGCTCAGCCCATGCCCGCGTAGCTGAGGTCGGAGCCCCGCGTCTCCGGCGGCATATCCCGTGCAGGTAATGCTCCTCTTGAGTACAAGTGTGCGAAGAAGAGGAGTACAAGTGTAGTACTATTTTGCTCTTGTATGAACTAACTAATTCATCCGAATCCCAACACCAGTTCACATCGACAGACGGAAGGCATGGTTTGTTAATTAGCCTTGCTATTAAGATACTCACTACAATCCATATTAGTTGACTCAATTTGTCTAAATTTGGATGAATCTAAATACTATTTAGTATATATGTTCATCCAAACTTTAACAAATCCAATTTAATTAATATGGATCGGAGGGAGTATCGTAGCGCTGGACCAGTCGGCATCACATGTGTTGTCCTGATCTGAATTTGTTCTCAATTAATTGTGAAATATTGTCTTGTCGTCTTAATTACTCCATCTGCATCTGTACTTAGTCTCTCTTCTGGCCCCTCTTGCCAATCCTTTTTTTGGGAAACTCTTTTTTTATTTGTATATGCTCTCTGTGTAGCTGGCGGCATCCACACACAGATCTTCCACTTCCGGGTTAGTGCTTCAGCTCACTGTCCATTACTCCTGGTTTTTTTTTGGGGACAGATATTTCTATGCAGATGAACTCTATCTTGAATGGCATTCAGATTTACATACACTTTTTACGAAATAGAACATTGCTATTTTGCATTGAATTTTTTTTAAACATAAATAGTGTTGTCACTACCCCAAACGCTGAAATTCCTGACGGCTGTACAGTCCTGACTGCCTCCGGCTGTCCATTAGAAATGTTTGGGTTTCCTGACGTGGAATGTTTTGACGCGAAAGGCTGAAACTGTCGCGACGGTTGGTCCAAAAACCATCAGGAGATTAAGATCCATCAGGGCTGTACATACACTTTTTACGAAATAGAACATGCTATTTTGCATTGATTGTTTTTTAACATAAATAGTGTTGTGTTGAACAGGATTGTGTTCGTGAATTCATCCTCCTTGTGTCTCTTAGCTTTTCCATTTGAATTTGCTTTTGTGCCTATCTCTGTTGAATGCTTCTTCTTCCCACCCACGACCAGACAGGGGAGCATTGTGACCCCGCCATACGTGTGTCTCATGGCTAAGTGCGCTGCTGATGTCGGAGCCTCGCAGCCTTGCATGCGTTGGGTTCATGTGGCTGTCTTGCCGTGGCCATGACCATGAGCTTCTCCGACGGCATCCAGCGCAAAAAATGATGCCGCGCCATACATGTAGACTTCATCTAGCATCTACGTGGCTCCACCGACGGTACCTACTCACCGGATAAGCTATGGCGGCGGCGCGCGCTTACTCCTCGGCGTTGTTGGCGTCATTGTCGTAGTCATTGTTGGTGAAGTACGTGTCGGGTAAATCGGCTTCGAGGGCCTTGAGCCACGCCGGGTGCTTGCGTAGGGAGAGGCGACTAGCACGGCGAAGATCGCGCTTCTCCGCCCTGCGCGCGTCGCGGCGACGCTTCCGGCGCTGCATGATGTCCATGAGCGCGGTGCACGGGGAGTTGAACTTGGCCTCCGTGACCAAGAGCTCCTCCTGCTCGTCGTCGGCAGCGGGCTCGCGGACGACCAGCGGGAACGCGCAGGTTTCGGCCATCAAGAGCTCATTGGTGTCATCCGTGGCAGGGTTGGCCGGCAGCGGCGGCGGCGCGCGAGTGCGCCCAAGGGCTCCGCGTCCGTGTCCCTGCTCGGTGAGGCGCTCGCGTCCCTCCTCCTCCGATGGTAGCGCCAGATAAGATCGTAGGCCGAAGCAAGGCCGCGTGCGCCCAAATCGGCCCTCGATTGGCCGGCCATGGAAAGATGGTGAGTGGACACGGAGGTTGGCGGCGGCCATGTGTTTTTGGTGGCGGATATAGCCGTAATCTGAGATGTGGGCGGGCGGCGGCGAGGGTTTTTTCAAGGGGGGAGGGAGGGGGAAATTGATGTGGTTTCCTGCATCCAGAGTCTCCCGCACCAATATATGCGGGGCGGATGGTCCTCAATGTGGGAAATCGCAAAAAAAATTGCAGTATCTGCCGGTTTGGGGTATCTGAAATGACTATTTTTAGACCTCGGTACCGTATATCAGCCCAAAAATTTGCGGGCCAACCGATATGCAATATCCGGTAGAGATGCTCCAAGTCAAATCCTGACATATGTGGAGCTCTCTATATCATTGTTTTGACACCGATTTTTTTTCTTAACTTGCAACTAACCAAAGATTGTACTCCCTCCTATTCATATTTTAATATGCTTTAATACAAAATTTGTACTATTTATTTTGGATCTGAGGTAGTACCAATTGTTTTTTTCCTACTCAAATCCTCACCTATATATCCTGTCTGGACCTTTCAGCCATCGCATTGGCCCCCCCTAAATAGAGGTTGTTAATAGTGTAGTCTATTTTGTTTTAATTTTGGGAGACAAAGTCTCTCTCTCCACTCCTACTCACGCATACTCCCTTTAAATGTCTCTCATTGCTCATCTCTTCATTTGTATGCAACCCAGCAGGGTAGGTGAACATACAGCCTGATCTTCTTGCGCCTCTCTTCTACTTGGATGTTCTTTGAGCTGCTAGCTGCATCCACACAGAGTCCATACAGGTTAGCTCTTCAGCTCCTAGTTGACTTCTGAAGTTCTCATGGAGCTTTCGGTTGTACAATTTGTATACTTTCTTTTGGGTGAGTTGTGCTTTGACACTTTCAGATCTAAAGATTAGATCACCAGACTTAGCTTCTTGTGTTGTGTATTGTTGGATTTTTTTTAATCTATAGCAGAACTGGCTTGGAGGTCGGCACCGGTGCTAGGCGTTTGATTGAAACCTTGGGCTACTTTCTAATAGCTTGGCTCCAGATTGTAGACTTCCGTTTTTTTCTCACAACGCTCATGAACATACACACAGTATATGCCATCGATCTTCTTTTGTTCAGAGACGCTGCATAGTTTAGTATATGCCTACTCGCATATGTATATAGTACATGATTTTGTATGATGTGCTCCAGGCTCCTCCAACCCTTATTCATGTGTCTTCATCCTCGCCACATCTTAGTCTACTTCGCATCATTATCTGTTATTATTCTCTGAAGTCGCTGGTTCCCGTCCAACTTTACCACTCTAAGCTACCATTGAGAGTGGCGTTACCCAGGATTGGGACAAGGCTTTTGGAATTGAACATTTTAGACTAAAAACCGCATATCTGTTCCATGTTTTCTTTGGGCTATATTGGGTTGTTGGACAGGGGCTAATTAATCCCTCCCGACCATGCTGAACACCCCAACTTCATGGTTGATCTGGCGAGAATAATACCAACACTTGAGTACAAGTGTAGCCAAACAGATTAAGATCATCTCCGATCCTCATTGCTATTTGTCGTCTCAAGTTACGTTGTGTGTCTGCCTTCACATAGGATACAATTATCTGACTCCAAACCATTTTGTACCCTAACTACACAAATTACAACACCAAATCCACGTAAGCTACGATTGTACAATAATTTGGCACAAATTCCACAAAAGCTCTGTTTCCGTGTCGTGACAAGTTAGAGGTCCACTCAATAGGGTGTTAGGTTCCAAGAGCGACCTTGTCCCTTTCTTGCCATCGCTACCTTGTCCCTTTCTTGCCAAGTCCAAGGCTCCAAACGATGTGACAATTCTCTTTCGACTGCAGACAAGTAGCACCGGACGTGTCTTCACATGTCAAGCAACTCTGTCATGTTGGTACTTTTCAATCATTTAGAACTTAAGACTAATATCTTCCAATCAGACAAACAGCTAAGAGGCCAAGTGTGAGGTATTGAAGCCTTGTATTATTCCGACGAACGGCTGGTAAGTAGTACTATACATGAACAGTTGACCTGGAAATAAATTAATGTTATGCCCCGTCACATGGACTTATCGTTTGTAGATTGGTAAATTAATCTAATTTATCTCGGCCTGCTACTTGCATTATTATAATTGAACGGTTTTAATTAGAGGCAAAAAATTAAGCTATCATACTTTAATATATAGAATTTAATCACGCGCTCTTGTTTGGATGCCTGCTCCCATGGCTAGTGGCATAGTTGGGTTTAAACTACTAGAGGAAACAAGCCATTTGATTAAACAAAATAAGAGTCTTGCATCTTCAATTCCTGGACCCATGCAACTAATAGTGTGCAATACTTCGTAGCTATAAGTTATCCAGAATTTGTCATATCCTCCAAAGCTAAGAACAAACAATGAAGTGATTGCCTTCCGTTAGCCGTGTGCTCCATTTCTAACAGTTGTGTTCATGAGTAGATTTGTATTATCTGATTAAATTCACTTTGGTCCTAGTTTTATTACCGTTATATTTGCTATTGGAATCCCTTGTGGATCTAGAAATCTTGATTGTGCTTGTGAATTTATTCGTTTTTGTCCTCAAGACTTCTGTTTAAATTTGATTCTTAGTCCTAAGTCTGTTGAAATTATATGCTTCAATCTTACAAACGTTTCTTTGCATCTCTTTAGAGCAGGGTTTGATCACTGAGCTCTTCCATCAGCATCTGCCGGTACTGTGCCTGTTCTCCCCCTCCCCCTCCTCTAACTTGACATTATCTAGATTTGTATTTGTAATGTAATTGCTCTCGTCTGAATTAAATCGCATCCCAACCTATGCAGTGGTTCCTATTTCGCGATTTTACACTGATTAATAACATGAGGGTTTACTGACATGAACCTAAAAAATCATATTTTTAGTGTTCTCCATATTTTAGTGCTGCCCTACCATGGTTGCCCTGACTGGATCTGTCATCTTAATGTGACTTTTTAATGTGAGGTTTTGTCTGTTTGATATTCTTAATTACATCCTAATTTTACTTAATCAACTGATCTTGCACGTACTTGATGTCCCTTCTTACCCCTCTCTTTATTCTATGGAATCACAATCCTATAACTAGACCCAGCGTCCCAGCCTGATCTTGCTCTCTGTTGAATACTTCTGGAACAACGAACCTGCTTTCAGGTCTAAACTTTGTATTCGTTCTTGTGACTGAGCTGCATTTTGACACTTTCAGGTCCAAAACTAGATAAACATGAGTTTTTTTGTTGACCAAAACTAATGCACACAGCACACGGGTAGTTTGTTTTGAACCGTATGATGGAATAATTATGGAACAGCTACAGCTTTACTGTGCCAGTTTGTCTGATATTCCGGGCGTACTCTATTTGTACCTGCGCAGACCTATATTCCGGTTCCAACTATTTTTTAAACATTTGTTCAACATATTTATGTGAATTGTCCGCAGTTCAGCTATTTATAGTTTTATTATGTGTGTGTTTAGCCTTCAGAGAGGAAGATTTTATTGTCTCTATGAAAAGCATGGCCTGAATTTCTTTCGCCATTCCTTTCCAGTTTGTGGTCTCGATTTGAATTTTTCCACCATCATGGACTCTGGTCACATTTTTGGAGATCTGTACCGTGATTTGTTAGATCGAGGTATTCTCAGAGCGTACAGCTCTTTTAATAACTACTACCTTTCTTCCACAATGTAAGCCTTTTTAGCAAACAAACAGCTTGCTGAAAAGGCTTACATTTTGTGGAACGGAGGGAGTACGTACCAAAGTTCAGCTGGAGTCTGTGAGAAGGTGGGTATGACGTAGTTTGTATTGTATGTCCAATTCTTATTACCCCCACTTACACATATGAGAAAGAGGTATTTGACTTAAAACGCAGGGAGTTCTTCAGAGGGTGTAAAAAGCTCTAGAGACCACCTTCCCGTGACCATGGGTTCCCACAGGCTTAGATTATTGTAGACATGTTTTGTTTTATTTCTTATTTGGTTGCTGGCCTAGGCCACCATGGATGGTTTGTACAGTTAGCGCTTTCTCTGCACTCGTTTTCCAATCGACAAAGACTGATATATATAATTTACATGTCTGTTCAGGTGTAGTAATACATACTCCCTCAGTTCACTAATGTAATACCTTCTAGATATTTCAAAATAGACTAGATTCGGACAAAAATGGATGAAACTAAACAATAAAACATATCTAGATATATACATTTCTAAAAATTGTAGAGGGTCTTATATTAGTGAACGAAGAGAGTAACTGATATGTAGGCACCTTTTAAAGCTATGCTCAATAGTGGTCCATCCACCCACATGCGAACACATTGATTATTAAATTTTGTGAATACCACATATACAAAGGGGACACCCACATGTACACCCTTTTACATATGTAGTATATGTGTTTGCTTTTTTTTTCTCATATAGGTTCTGTATAATCAGGTATGGAAAATACACATAGTGAATTGGAGAAGAAGCTACACGATTCAAATGCAACACCAATGCCCCTTCCACTACAATTTTTGAAAGACATCACATCAGGTTTTTCCACGGGGTCAGTACTGGGGGAAGGTGGGTATGGGGTAGTTTACAAGGTATGACCAGTTTTTCTTACTCCATATTTCAGGTCTTAACAACACTATTTAATCAAAGGTATCCATATGTACGTACCATGAAAAGATATGTAACTTGTAACACAGGGAGTTCTTCAGAGTGGGAAAATTATTGCTGTGAAGAAGCTTTTTGAATTACGTTTAAAAGAGGAGACTTTTCAGAATGAGGTCAGTTATCTTATGGGTATCAAGCACCAAAACGTAGTACAGTTTGTGGGTTATTGTGCCGAATCGAGATGGGAAGCAATAGAGATACCAAGTGGGAGTGGGAAGCATATTTTTGCTGAAATTCCAAAAAGGCTGCTCTGCTTCGAGTATGTTTCCAACAAAAGCCTCGACAGACATATTTCTGGTATGGTTACGGAACACACTATACATTTTTTCTCCATTTCTCATTATGAACTTGATTTCATTTGAAATGGCTTAAAACAAAATTTCCCAACTATGCTTTCAAAAAAAACTATTGGGTTTAATTTGCTATTGGCCTAAGGATGAGAAGTCCATATCTTGGCATAATAGAAATTATTTATCGGGTGATCTCATGCACAAAAGTTGTTGCTATGATGTAAGCGAATACCTTGAATAAACTATGCTTCCTTTCTTTATGGGAACTATATAGACACCATTTTTATATGAAGTAACAACTCAAATTATCAATTAAAGAGTAACCAATCTTAGGTGGTGCTGGTGTACACACACATGCCTACTGTAAACGCAAGCGCAGTCAGTTCCTTGTGTTCTTACCGTACCGCAACTCCACGAATGTACATGTTGAATTGGTTTTGAGTTCTTTTCTTTACTGGTTTTTACAGATGAAACTTTGGGCCTTGAGTGGAATATGAGATACGAGATAATCAAGGGAATTTGCAACGGATTGCATTTCCTTCACGAGGAATGCCATATTGTTCATCTGGACCTAAAGCCTGAGAATATATTGATGGACTCTACCATGACGCCAAAAATCGGGGATTTTGGTTTATCAAGGATCTTTGGCGAGCAGCAGTCACGAATTGTCACTAATAATCGTGCGGGAACATGGTTAGATACACGCCTCACACATCTTGAGTTTTTGTTTTCTTCAGCTACTTTTCATCTATTAGTTTATGCTTATAGTTCTTCTTACTTGTATATTATTTTTCAGTGGATATATGGCACCCGAATACTTAACCCGAGGTGTTGTCTCAAACAAGGCAGATATCTTCAGTCTGGGTGTCATAGTCATAGAGATAATTACGGGTCATAGGGACTATCCGTATTCGTATCAAGATAGTGCCGACAGTACTGCCACACCTTTCCAACAATTTATAGAGAAAGTAAGATGAGTTAATCTAACATTTGCATATACCCAATCCTTCTATCTCAATGTTATAAATTTCTGTAGGTGCTTGCAAGCCGGAGGAACAAATTTTTATCGACCCCAAACTATAAATCAATGGAAAGGTCTACCCAACAGCTAAGGCAATGCATTGCTATAGCCCTAGGGTGTGTGGACCCTGCCATGGAGAAAAGACCTTCCGCAAAGGATATAATCGAAATGCTTAATGGACTAGACAAGGTATGGTCACTTATCTGGTGCATACGTACTATCACAAGTCACCTGCTTATAAATATCTATTGAAGGAATATAATATGCCTAGCTAATAGTACCTTCGTCCCAAGGCTTAAAGCCTATTTTTTTAATAAAGTCAAACTACATCAAGTTTGATCAAGTTTTTAGAGAAAAATATTAATATTTATAATACGTAATCTATATCTTTTCATATATCATAAAACATATTTTCACATGGTATCTATATAATATAATAGTTCTTGATAGTTTTTTCTAAAAGTTTGGTCAAACTTTCCGTGGCCGGACTCTTCAAAAAAAAAGCCTTAAGCCTTGGGATGAAGGGAGTATTATATAACTCCATACTATATGGAAATCCATTTTGACTCATAGGTGTCGATAGACTCATTGTCCAAAAAACATATTTCAAATGGTCTAAAAATTTCAAAAAATATATCTGGCTGTACAACCGGACATTCTATCAGGTGCTCCAAAATAGTTTTTCATGAGACATTTTTTTCTTTTTAACAGGCCACAAAAGGTGTGTTTTGTTTTCCTAAAAATTTGTATGGACATAGAATGTCCAGATGTAGACATGTAGACCCGATAATTGTTTCCAGAACCTTTTTGACATTTTAAAATGCATTTAAAATATATTTTTCATAATGGCTACTATCCTGCTACTGTAGCATCATATAAAATAATTTACAATACACTGGTCCTATTAATTATATGTAAATCAAACTAGCTTATACTTCTTATCTTGTTCATTTATATGTAAACAAAGTCTAAGATTAATGAAATGTCAAGTGAACAAGGATAAATTAATTTTGAGATTCTAAATCTTATTAGCTTAACCAGCTATGTACTTTGTTGTGTGTGTGAGTGTGTGTGTGTGTGTGTGTGTGTGTGTGTGTGTACACACACCATGGTTCCATGGCACCACATGTGTATTCGCTTTGAAATCGTACATACTTGGGGGTATATATGTAGACAAATCACGCATACTCTAGGTATAAATGCTTAGGACATATGTAGACATCGGGTACATAGACCTTATATATTTGTATGTGACATAGATGGAGGCGAACAACGAGCTGCAGTCAGACGCACAGTGCAAAGACCAGTTGCTCGTCATGAACCCTACTGTAAGTGAAGATGTCACACACTAGAATCAGAGTGTCACTAGCGGCATAGTATTAAACAAAGAAACTAATACTAGTAAAGTGCTGGGTATTGTGAAATTTCAGGATGTTTTGTTCCCTGCGCCTTTGTCGGAATCCAGCAGAGCAACTGGGATAGAAATTTTGGCAGCGAAGGCATCTTGTAACCCACAAGCAGCAAGTGACATAACCAATGAGGTCAGCTCAATAACTATGAAATATAACTTGCAAGGCTACGTCTACTTTTTTTAGAGGTTGCACAAAATGAACTTTTTGTGTATTTAAGAACGGGTGAATTTAAAAATTTATTTGTTTTCTAAATGCGTGCTATTTACACGTGGATAGAAATCATGTGACAACTGCCTGAAGTGATGCCGATGGATGATTTTGGGACGATCGACTTCTAATCAACCAAAATAATACTTTTTTTTTGTTTCAGCCCACTTTAATTTTGTTCCGGACCCACACTATTTTTTCCGTCTCTTTTCATCGGAATTGTTCCGCCATTTTTTTCACCGTTAGATCGAATCCTGTGGACGGCTATTAAAAATGCCAATCACTCTAAATCTTGTATTCTTTATATACTATATCTCCAAATCGCTAGATTGTGTATGTTGCATCTAAAGCAGGGACTCATAGTAGTTGCGAAGGTTGAGATGAGCAAGAGAGATATCCCAATCGATTTTATTTAAGAGGCCATGGCGAAATGACACTGAATTTAATATTTTTCAATGAGCTATTGATAACCACTAATTTATTCTCGTTGCTTCTCTCCTTTTCATGCATTTACAGTCGGTTCAGCAAGCGACCCCCCCTTCCATTCAGGTATGGACTTATGTTCTCTCTCCCTTAGATCTTCTAAATTTTAGGTGGTTTCTAAAATGTTCACCAGATTTTTTTTCCCCGATCAGATCATACCCAAGGAGCATTGTGGGGAGCCCATGGGTTCGCTCGACATAAGTCAGATAAAGCCATGGTGAGTTCCTAGCATATATTAATACTCGCATTGCAATTGTAGAATTTGCATTCGTCCATTTTTTAGTTGCCTTGGAAAAAATCTCTTTGTAAATAGACAAAATTGCAAATTATGAAACTTTGAGTGCATAGCATATAAAATACTCTCTAGAACTCAAGTGGCACATAATTTCTAAAATATGTAAGTACCTAGTTTCTATCAATTAGATAAAGACTCAACTGTTGCGATTGTCAACTTCGTAAAAGTGGATCTCTCACATGACTTAGAATTAGATGTTCCCTATGGTATTTCAACATCTTTAATTGTTCAAGTCGATCCACCAAATGCATGTGATTATCTAGCATTGAATTTATTTCTCGTCACACAGGATTATAACGGGCCATGATGGTGGATACATTAATATATTCGATTATGAAACACAGGTAACTTATTGTATTGTTGCATTTCTTTGTAATATTTTTGGTTGTGTGCATCTCAGACGCGGAATCCACAGAACAGTTCTCTTCCATTATCTAAAAGTTTTTCAAATGGCTGATATATTATTTAAAGTTAAATATTACACCCGGCTTCTGCATAACCATTACGCACACAACCGACAAAAGTATAAAGAAAACAAGAAACAACTGCATGCGAATTGGATGGATCTCTAAACGAAAAAACAAGACACCCAAAACAGGACTAAGGCGGACCAATATATACATAGATCACGCTGCCACCCATGTCGGGAAACATATCCCGCGGCGTATCCTCTAAGCGTGTACAGTTCTCCGTACCCAGTTTAGAGGCGACCACAACCGAAGCATAGACATGCACCGGTAGATAACCTGCACAAGAGAAGACATTTTATCATTAAAAACATTGTCATTTTTACACAGCCATAGTGATCGGAGCGACCCGTCATACGCCATTGATCCCTCTATGTGAAATCGATGGTTCCTGTAGCACGACGCATGGTGGTAGGCCATCGAGGCCTATCTCGAGGCCTGGACAATGACGATGGGGAGTATGAGGAGACCTCGAAGCCAGATGAGGAGGAGTGGGTCGGGTACACCTTCCCCCTCCCGAGCTAGGCATGTTGGACTTGTCCTAGTACCATGGTGCAGCAACCCTATAGGTCACGTCTGTTTCCCTAAAGCCTGAGCTGGTCGCCATGAAGGGCGAGCCGATGACGAAGAATGAGGAACTCTAGACCGTCGTCGAAGCATCCCAACTGGAGGAGCTCCTGAAGTGGAACGGGCTCGGCGAGGCTCTCCATGAGTCCACTTGGTTGGCGGCAGCTCAAGCGCTTGCTCATGCTCCACCACCGACCACTCTTGCTTCGTCGGCCGCCAACGCCTGGACACCAGCACCGATCTTCATCAAGATCAAGTATGACGACTAGGCCATCCTCCCCCACCAGCACTGACACTACCGCAACCTGGGCCACCCTACTAGTGTAGGTCGTTATTATTATTGCGTTTTATTTTATCAGTTGAACTATGTTGAGTTTAATGCATATGTATAATTAATTTTATTTTCTATTCCTATATTGTTCAAAAAAAATTAAGGAGGTGCCGTTGAGTGCACTATCCACTACAAACAGACAGACCGAGCACATGTGTGATGTGACACCGGGTATTTCCAGGTCTTCACAGATTTGTTGGTTTTAGGGGGATTCGATGGATATGGTGAACAACACGAAGAACACAGCAAAGGACACACACACACATGGAGATAAATAGCGAAGCAAAAACGTAAAATCGATCCGAACAACAAACCCCTAACGGGTCAACCTTCAAAACTCGAAACACAAGACAAGAGTCGCTCTAACTGAGACCGATTCCATCTTACCTACTGGTACACCGATCCAATAGAACCTTACCTGCTGGTACACCGATCCAATAGAACCCTAACAAGAAAAATTAGCAACCAGAACACTATGGAAGATTGGTACTACCATAACCATGATAGTGAACATTGGTGCATGCATACTAGAATTCACAAGGAGAAGGAGTAGCTATGTGAAGAACCAGAATCATCGTCATAGGAGTTCCACACACATGGGGGGAGAAGCATAACTTTATCTAATTCATCATCTCAGTCTAGGGTTTCTAGGATGAGGTGGGGGATATATATTGGCCAGCCACTAAAACTAGGATAGTTTAGGCATAAAAAATAGTTTAGGGCGTTACATAGGCTAAGAGCCAACAGGTTTCAGGCACGCGATGCAGTGAAGTCCGGATACTCCGGTCTAGAGTTGTTGGGCCGAAGACTCTGGTCTAGTCTCCAGCCCTAGTTCTAAGGGAAAAAATACTCGGGGGTTTTCGAGTCGAAGTAGTCCTCTTCTTTCCCCTATTCCATACTTCATGCTTGGTTGTCTTGCCTCCTTGGGCTTACTTTGCATCTCCTCTTGGCATCGTGATCATGGGTGTAGACCTAACAACATCATCGGTACTTGTCTCAAGTAGCATTCCATTCACATGGGGACTAAGGGGGGACAAGATATGGAAAGGACTCACCTTGGGTGCATTTGTTAGAGAAGCATGAGTTGGAGCGCATGGTTCAATGGGTGGCATAGTGATGACCATATGGCGGACTGCATCAATGGGCCTTCGGCCTATCAACACCCCCTTCCTCCCTGACACTTTATGTGTTTGAAAAATTGGGTTGCCGTTGGAGATGGCTTAATGTGCTATTATTGCAGACAATAGGTGAGTGAATGTGGCACTGCACCGGCGCTATTTTCCATGTGGTTGATGAGTGAAACTCCAAAGCGGTGACATATTTCTATCCATCTGTCCATTTTTACCCGCTCGGACAAAGACCAACACCCAACGCGGGTACTTGGACTATCCGTTTCGAGAAATTTTTCCCATTTTTCATCTCAATTTGGGTCGAATCGGACATGTTGGCTTGTTCGTCCCACCCATCCATGTCCGCCTCCAACCCCACATGCCAGCCTCTCTCCCACCTACCGCACTATTCTCTTATCGCCGGGAGCCATGCACTACAGGAGAAGCCGAATACGCCGACGGCCGGGTCCCGTCGGCGTAGTCCCTAAATCCCGTCGGCGTAGGCTGGCCCGACGGCTGCCGTCGGCGTATGACCGTCGGCATACATGCCCGTAGGCGTCGCCCCATTTCCCGTCGGCGTAGACCGTATAGGTCCCACCTAGATGACTAACGGCCGTTTGGCTACGCCGACGGCTTTGCTGTCGGCCTAGATTTTTCCAAAAAAAAATCAAATTTTTTTCTATTTTTTTTTTCAATTTTGAATTGTAACTTGTTAATCTCGTATGGACATTTTTAATCTAAATACACTTAGTCTCAAGTCAAATTACACAATTAGTCAAACTTTCTAATCGGTCATCCATCCTAATAATACTTCAGCCCCAGCACGCTTAACTTCTCCATAAGCTTCCGACAAAGAAATTAGAACTTGTTGTGAATATTATCATATCAATCCTATTAACCATTAGACTATAATGTTCGACGTATATATATTTTTATATTTCATACAATTATTTGAGTAAACAACAATGAATAAGTAATAATCTTGAATTAAAATAAAAATAAAATAAATTTTATTTATTTTTCCTTTTTTTCATTTAAAATTGAATAATTCATATCTACAAATCCGCAAATCATAATTCGACAAATAATATATCCAAATTGATCAGAAAAATAAGAGGAATCCAAATATGACATCCCTATCATCTATTTAATTATATGTCATAACTTTTTAATATTAGACCAACCGAAACTATGTCAGGATTCATGAAACACCCTTTTTTGGCACTCGGAAAATAGAAAATGGCTTTTTGTTGCGACAAAAAGGAAACCTTGCATTAGATATCTGATGAAATGACATATTGTGAATCTAAAAATGATTTTTTGCAAACCTCGATTGAGATAGGTCATTTTGTGAAGGTTTTTTGAGACACGATCAATATATCAAGTTTGGTATTTTTTTCATGCAACTATATCACATAATATGACACCACGCGAAGATTTTACATTTTTTGATCGTTTTTGAATTTTTTATGCCCGTTTCAAACTATTATCAAACTTTCTAAATCGAGGGGCATGAAGATTCTTAGCTCGGGGCTGATCTTCACTAAACTTGCATTAGATCTCTAATAAAATAGCATATTGTGAATCTAAAAATGATTTTTGCAAAAAATCATGGGCATCATATCATGTACCTGTAGTTCAAATCTAACTCATTTCCTACCGATTCGGTAGGAATTTGTCTTTTTTATGAGGGATGGACAAAAAGGTTTGAGATACCCAGGTTGGGAAATTGTTCATTCAATATGGTCTAGTATTTTTTTTAAATGTGGTATTATCATTTTGAAACTTCTATTTGGTGGTTGCTTCACAAAACACTCCGTTTTTTGCACTCAGAAAATAAAAAATGGCTTTTGATGCGACGAAAAGGAAAACTTCCTCTTGCAATATTGTTCGCCATCCTATGATACACATGCGTGCACAATATGGGCACATTATCGCAAACTAATGCACGATTCTAGCAATAACATTGGTCATTTGACGTGAAATCTAGAAAACCTCGATTGAGATAGGTCATTTTGTGAAGGTATTTTTGAGACACAATCACTATACCAAGTTTGGTATTTTTCCATGAAACTATGTCACATAATATGACACCGTGCGAAGGTTTTGCATTGTTTCGATCGTTTTTGAATTTTTTATGCCCGTTTCAAACTATCGTGAAACTTTCTAAATCGAAGGGCATGAAGATTCTTAGCTCAGGGCTGAGCCTCACTAAAATTGCATTAGATCTCTGATGAAATAGCATATTGTGAATCTAAAAATGATTTTTGCAAAAAATCATGGACATCATATCATGTACCTATAGTTCAAATTTCCTGCCGATTCGGCGGGATTTTGTCTTTTTTACGAGGGATGGACGAAAAGGTTTGAGAAATCCAGGTTGGGAAATTGTTCATTCAAGATGGTCTACTATTTTTGAAAAATGGGGTAGTATCATTTTGAAACTTTTATTTGGTGGTTGCTTTACAAAACACCCCTTTTTTGCACTCGGAAAATAAAAAATATGTTATAAGACAGTATTTGTATTATATATATATATATTTTTGAAAACAAATATTTAATATTTGAGTTTATATAGATAGATCTTATTTTTCTGCAAATTTTATATATTATATGTATTTTTCTGAATTTAAATGATTTAGTTATGATTTTTTTAAAATTAATGTGGCAAAAAAGAAAAATGGCTACGCCGACGGCTTTGCCGTCGGCATAGTTGTAAAACCTACGCCGACGGCTTATAACTTGACGCCATCGCTCTGCCGTTAGCATAATATCATATGCCGACGGTTCCGTTTACGCCGACGGCCGTCGTCGGCCTATTTATTCTACGCCGACGGCCTATCAAGCAACGCCGACGGCCCCGACATTTTGCCGTCGGCATATCTTGTTATTCCCGTAGTGATGCGTGGGTCGCCAGGAAGAGGTTGCTGGCACCGGCGCCTTGAAGGTCGGGTTGCACGCCCTCGCACTGCTGCTCATGCACTTGGACAATATCGCATCGAATCACTGACATCTTCCCTCGGTGTGGCGGCGTCAAGCGCGGACGCTGCCGAACTGCAGAGCAAAGGCGGGGCAGAAGCCAACCAAGCCCTCCCATGTTCCCTCCCTGCCAGATGACCACTTAGGCACGATCGAGCGGCAGCTGCAGCATCTCGTACGTGTTCCTCTCTGCCAGCTGCAGCTACAAATGACATGGACATATTCTACAGACAGCTAGTGTCTAGACTACCGTACATGAGGCTCTTCTCTCGTTTGATATCACGTGCGTATGGCGTCCCCAAGACGTTAACATTGTTAGAGTTTGACGGCCCAAACAAGCCGATTGGAAGCCAAAGCATCCCGTTTTGAATTAATTACCATGGGAAAAAGAAATGTAAAGATCCATTACATGAAGATCCGTTTGTATTGGCAAATATATGGTGCTTCTGTTTGCATTAAACTAATGCATGGTTTATTTGTATTTACCTGCAGAAATCGATTGGTTCAGATGCTCGTGATGGCAATGCAGGCATGCTGTCCAACTTTTTTGTAAACAGCATAAGTTTCTTTCATCATTATAAGTTTCTTTCATATTCTAATGAGATGATAAATCTCACTGCAGTTAGTATTGTTAGATGTATATATATGTATATTGTATTTCCCCCACATGTTAGGGGGCTTCCTGCATATTTGCCCTGTACCTGTACTATATATTGTGGCCTTTGGCCCCAGAGGAATATAAGTTGCATATTCCTAACATAGTATCAGAGCAAGGTTTAGGGTTTCCGTGACCATCGTCGCCGTCAGCTCGCCCCGGCCACTGCCGGTTCCCGTTCTGGCCGCGTACGTGAAATTCGCGTTCTATTTCTCAGATTGGATCTCGGATCGGATCTGTCTCCTCGTCTGGATCGAGTTCTTCATCCGTCTGGTACGGATCCCGTCGCCTGCATCGCCTCACGCTGATACGGATCCTGTCGCTGATACGTCGCCGCATCGCCCGTTGAATCCCACGCATCGCTCCCGTTGGACCCCGCCGGATCGCTCCGTTGGACCTCACTGGTATGCTTCCTGTCGCCTGCGTGGAGTACCGTTGGACCCCGCCGGTACTGCTCCCGTTGGACCCGCTGGTATCTGCCTGTCCGCGTGGAGTACCCGTCGCTGCACGGACCCGCTGCATCGCTCCGTCGCCGCCCGCGTTGGAATCCCCGCCCGCGTGGAGTACTAGCTGCCTGAGCAGCTCCAACACGGGAGCCCCCACGCGCAGCTCCCGCTCGTGCGGCCCCCACCGCTCTCTGACGTGCGGCTCCCCTTCTGCCTGCTGGCCCGCCGCCGGCTGATCTGTCCTGCCGCCGCGGTATCCGATCTGTAAAAAAAAAAAAAAAAAAAAAAAAAATGTCTCCCGCATCGGGCTACGTTGCGATTCCTCGCTGCCCGGTGATTTTCGATGGCGCGAATTATCCTGATTTTGCTGCCTTTATGCGCGTTCACATGCGCGGTCTCCGTCTTTGGGGTGTGCTCTCTGGCGAGGTCTCCGTCCGCCGTGCCTCGCTCCTGTGGCTCCTCGCCTCGACGCCGATTGTGCTTGCTGATGCTTCTCAGAGGCCAAGGACGCTGCTCGAGCGTGATGATATTGCTTTGCTGCCTATGACCAAGTTCAAGCAATATTCTGCGATCTCGAGTCCTATCGCCACGCCTGACCGCCTACACTCGGGTCGATGAGGATGCTCGTCTTCGCTGTTCTCACCTCTAGTGTTCTCGCCTCAAGATGTCTTGAGTTCATGAGTCTCCCCTCTGTTTCGCTGGGCTCATCTTCGCCGCCATCACCGTCTGGGATGCTCTTTACTGTCTGTGGTTCGCCAGAGCATGCTCTTCAGCAGGTGATTCCACTATTGATGAGTTTTATACTCAGTGCTGCTATCTGCGCCGCCTTGATTCTCTCCGTCATTGTTTGTGGCACATGCTCGTCTTTGCCAGATTGTGCGCGGACTTGGAGTTTCACCGCATCTATGAGTTTCGTCTCGGCTTCGCCAGAGTTTGAGCCCGGCGTGCTCAGGTGAATGCCCGTGGTCGTGTTCCGCTCTCGAGGTGTTGTCTCGAGCTTGGCTGAGGAGACCCGTCTCCTGGTGCTGGTCTTCTTGCGGTCCCATCTGCGCTTGCCACTGTGGTGCTCCTTTGCCGCTTCCTCGACTCAGCGGTCTCCTGTGCCGCCACGATACTACCCACCCTCCAGTCGTGGTCGTGGTCTTCAAGACCAGAGCCTCGTGGTCCGAGTCGGCACCAGCTCGTGGTCGTGGTCGTCGTGGTTCTCTTCACATCGCTTTCTTGCAAGGGATGGCCACACCGCCAATTGTTATACCCGGACCCAGCCCACGCCAGCAGACCAGGCTCGTGGACAGCGGCTCCTTCCGGGTCTTCGCAGCTTGCTCTCTCCGATCAGACATTATCGAGTCTTCGCAGTCGCTTGCTGCCAGGCTCTTCTTCGACGGGCACTGGTTCTGCGGATCGATTCTTCCGGCAACGACCACCACCTTCTACACAGTCAGGTACGTCTCCGTGGTATCTGGATTCTGGAGCTTCTTTTCATATGACCCCTGAGTCTTCTTTTCTGTCCACTCTTCGTTCTCTCCCTTCTCATGTCCGTGTTTTTACGGCTGATGGTACCTCTCTCCCTGTTTCTAGTCGGGGCACCCTTTCTACTTCTTCTTTTTTTGTTCCTGATATTTCTCATGTCCCTCTTCTTAAGATGAATCTATTCTCTGCTAGCCAGCTTACTGACTCTGGTTGTCGCGTCATTCTTGATGCTGATTCTTGTGTTGTTCAGGACCGTCGCACCCAGGCTCTAGTTGGAGCTGGCCCTCGCAGCCGTGACTCTTCAGGTCTTTGGGAGTTAGACTGGCTTCGTGTTCCTTCCGTTGCCACTTCATCTGCCAGTTCTTCTTCGGTTGTCGCCTCTACTACCAGCTCTTTTCAGCAGTGGCATCATCGTCTTGGTCACCTCTGTGATTCTCGCCTATCATCTTTAGTTCATCGTGGTTTTCTGGGGTCTGTCTCAGGAGATGGGTCTTTGCATTGTCAGGGCTGTAGGTTGGGTAAACAGATTCAGCTTCCCTATCCTACTAGCGCGTCTGTATCTCAGCGACCTTTCGATTTAGTTCATTCCGATGTTTGGGGTCCGGCTCCCTTCGCTTCGAAAGGGGGTCATCGCTACTATATTTTATTCATCGATGATTTTTCTCGGTACACTTGGTTGTATTTTATGCGCTCCCGTAGTGAGGTGCTCTCCATATATCAGCGTTTTGCGGCCATGGTTCGTACTCAATATTCTACCCCCATCCGTGTGTTTCGTGCTGATTCTGCTGGTGAGTATATCTCCCAGATGTTGCGAGGTGTTCTTGCTGAGCAGGGCACTCTTGCTCGATTCTCCGTCTCTGGTGCACATGCCTGAATGGCGTTCTTGGCGTAAGCATCGCCATCTTCTTGAGACCACTCGCGCTATGATGATTGCTTCTTCTCTCCGCCGCATTTCTGGGCCGAGGCTGTCGCCACGCTTACCTTATCAATATTCAGCCCTTCACGCCTTGCGTGGTGGTATCCCTCTTGAGCGCCTCTCCGGACTTCCAGATTACTCCATGCTTCGCTTGTTTGGTTGTGTTGCTATGTTCTCCTTGCTCGCGAACGCTCCAAACGACCGCTCACCGTTGAGTGTGTCTTCCTGCCATGATGATGAGCATAAGGGTTATCGCTGTTGGGACCCTGTTGGTCGTCGGATGCGTATCTCGTGATGTTACTTTTGATGAGACGCGTCTGTTCTATCCTCGCCCCACCGCTGGTAATTACCGGTGGAAGATATCTCTTTTCTTCTCTTTCCGACACACCTCCTTCTACCCCTATTGTGTCTTCTTCGTGATCTTCTCCCCTCGTCTCTTCTTCGACACCGTCCTCTCGCCCGTCTAGTTCTCCTAGTTCTCCTCGTTCTCCGAGTCTTCCTCTACTATTCCCTCTTCTTCATCGCCTCTCGCTGCGTCTTCCTCTCGATGATCTTCCCTCTACTCGCCCCTGCTCACGTCGTGCCCCCAACCGTTACTCTCCTAGTCAATATGGTCTTTCTGTTGCCTCTGAGCCGACTTCTTATCGGGATGCTGAGCATCGTCCTGAATGGCAGCCGCCATGGGAGGAGATTGCTGCGCTTGAGCGCTGCACTGGGATCTTGTTTCTCCTCCGGTGTTCGTCCTATTACGTGTAAGTGGGTCTATAAGATTAAGACCGCCCGATGGATCTCTTGAGCGCTATAAAGCGCGTCTTGTGGCTCGTGGTTTTCAGGAGCATGGTCGTGACTACGATGAGACCTTTGCTCCTGTGGCTCATATGACCACCGCGTACTCTTCTTCTTGCTGTTGCTCGTCACCGTCTCGTGTCTCGCTTGATGTTCGTAACGCCTTTCTTAATGGTGAATTGAGTGAGGAGGTTTATATGCAGCCTCCGGGTATTCTGCTCCCGAGGATGGTTTGTCGCCTTCGACGGTCTTTTATATGGCCTCAAACAGGCTCGTGCCTGGTTTGAGCGCTTTGCTTCAGAGTGACTGCTGGTTTCTCCCTAGTGCTCATGATCCAGCGCTGTTTGTTCACACTTCTCCTCGTGGACGACTCTTCTTCTTCTCTATGTTGATGACATGATCATTACCGGTGATGATCCGAGTATATCGCCTTTGTTAAGGCTCGTGATCGATTTCTTATGACTGATCTTGGTCCTCTTCGATATTTTCTTGGGATTGAGGTTTCCTCCACTTCGATGGCTTTACATCTCTCGGGAAAAGTATATTCAGGATCTTCTTGCTCGTCGCTCTTGGGGATGAGCGCCTGTTGAGACCCTATGGAGCTTAATGTTAAGCTTCAACCCACGATGGTGATCCCTTCGATCCGACGTTATCGCCATCTTGTTGGGAGTCTAGTTTATCTTGTCACTCCCCGACATCTCTTATCCTGTTCATATTCTCGAGTCGGTTTGTCTCGCTCCCACCACTGCTCACTATAGTCATCTTCTCCGTGTTCTTCGTTATCTTCGTGGTACGATCACTGTCGCCTTTTCTTTCCCGCTCCAGCTCTCTCCAGCTCGGTGCTATTCGGACGCTTACGTGCGAGTGATCCTTCGGATCGTCGTTCACTTTCGCCATCGTGTGTTTCTTGGTGGTTCGCTCATTGCTTGGAAGACGAAGAAATGCATGTGGTTTCCTCGAGTGTTGAGGCTGAGTTGCGTGCTATGGCCTTGTTGATCACGAGGTGACCTGGTTACGGTGGTTACTATGGATTTTGGGGTCTCTATTACCACACCCACTGATTACATTCGACAGACAGTGCTATTAGTGTTGCACGTGATCCAGATCAATGAGCTTACCAAGCATATTGGTGTTGATGCTTTCTATACGTGCTCAGGTGCGAGTCAGTTGTTGCGCTTCAGTATGTGCCTTCAGACTTACAGTTGGCGGATTTCTTTACGAAGGCACAGACCAGAGCGCAGCATGATTTCTTACTCTCCAAACTCAGTGTTGTGGATCCATCATGAGTTTGAGGGGGGGTGTTAGATGTATATATATGTATATTGTATTCCCCCACATGTTAGGGGGCTTCCTGCATATTTGCCCTGTACCTGTACTATATATTGTGGCCTTTGGCCCCAGAGGAATATAAGTTGCATATTCCTAACAAGTATCATTAAATTTATCGAACGAAAGCAGTGGTTCATTGTTGGGTCGTTCAGTGGTTACATCAATGTGTATACCTACCAGCAAACGAAGGTGCAGAAAATCACGAGTTTTCGTGCTAAAGGAAGGCTCTTACCTGTTATCCACTCACTGGCTGTTCATCCAACCCTGCCGTATGTGTTGTCAGCATGTAATGGGCACATACAACTTTGGGACTGGGACAAGAATTGGCAGTGCATAAGAATTTTTGAGAGATCATCGTTTGTTGCAAACCAATATGAACTTGCTTTTAACCCAAACGACACCAACGAATTTGCTAGTGCTGACACTCAAGAAATAAAGGTGTGGTTTCTCTCTTGTTAATTCCTTCTACCTTAAATTTGGATGTTTATGAAGATACATTTTTATCACACTGGATCTTGATTCAAATCCCTATAATTTGTGTTCAGATTTGGAGTCTTGGTTCAGTCAAACGTAACTATACTCTGCGTGGCCATTCGGAACTTATTAACTCCCTGAATTTCTTCACTACACATGATGATAACCAACTGTATTTGATTTCAGGCTCTCGTGACAACACTGCCAAGGTCTGCTATTTCATTCACAAAATACACTAATATGTATGCATTTATATTACTTGCTAACAATGAATTAATTGTTTTTTCAAATCAGATATGGGACTTGAAGAAAAGGGCATGTGTCCACACTCTCGAAGATTTCATGTCTCCGGTTATTTTTTCCGGTTCCTTTCCTAGTCTTCCGGTTCTAATTACATGCACAAAAGATGGGGTGATTAACCTATGGAGTTCCACAGACTTTAGGTAAGCACTTCTCGAGGTGGTGGGGGTACACAACGAATGGGGGAGGGGCATGCCTGCTCACGGCAGGCAGTAGAGCTGTAATAAACGAGAGGTGGACGGCAACAAGGACATATCCAATTATGAAAAATATGAGTGCATTGTCATAATATAAATCTATTATGCTATAAATTTCTATTACCGGGCCTGCATGAGCAGGAGGCGGCATGCCGGGGAGTTGAGGGTAGTAGTTCGAGAGAACATGACATACTCCCTCCATACCGTTTTATTAGGTGAACACAGAGTTCCAGAAATTTGATCAATAAAATATAAATCACATGTCACATAAATTGTATCATTGAAAAAATATTTTAAATATGAATCTAATGGTATAATTTTTGCGACATATAATTCATATTTTATTGACCAATTTTATGGTCAAGCTTTTTTCTTAAACTCTGTAGCCCAATAAATCGGTATGGAGGTACTAGAAGTGATTGGCTTTATTAGCATTTGAGGTGATGGGATATTAGGTGGTGCTCCGTTAACAAAGAAAGTAACAGGGCTCCAAAAGTAAATTGTGAGCCCGTCAATTAGAAGTACTCCATCTGTCCTAAAATAGATGTCACAAATTTGTCTACGCACACTAAAAGGTGATACATGCATATTTAGATATGTGCCATCTTTTTGGGACAGAGGGAGTAGATTGTTGGCTAAGATTGGTTGGATCCCACTAGTTGATATTCAATTCTTTTTACAATATAGGGTGCATTTTGATTATTTGAGTTAAGGGTTTGATAATAGTTATTGTGCTATAATATGAAGTTTATGTAAAATAAAATGTTGCCATTAGATACGTATTAAAAGTATTTTCTTATGATTATAATTTAGTATCACGTAAACCACGAACTAATCATTGCCAAATGTTTGTGTTAATAAGAAATAAACATATGTCGTTTATTTTAGCAGGATGGAGTACTTCTTGTAGTGATAGGGATTTTTTCAGTTTTAAAAAAATACTCTCTCCGATCCATAATAAGTGTCGGGCGGTTAGTTAATTTTAGTCTAAATTTGAACTAAAACAACCTCGACACTTATTATGGATCAGATGGAGTAATAATTTTAAAAAATCAGTAAGTAATTGCTTCATGTTACGCAGGCTTATGAAAACTCTTAGCGTTGGCGGTCCAGGAGGTGCTTATGGTCTCGCATGTTTGACCGGATCAGGAAGGTAATCAATAGTTATCCTGTTAATGATGGACTTTGACTGCATAAGAGCATTAGTTCTGTGCTTTCTCTGGCTGCACATATCAATTTTGGCATATATGATGTTTGTTCTCTCAGAACTATCTCCATCCATTTCTTTTCGCCATTCAATTTTATTATTCTCATTTCGTATTATATTATATCAGACTTGTAAATGATATATATTCTTCGTCTACCAGGCTTGTGATGGGAAATGAGTCGACACTATTCATGGTAGATATCCGTGATGAAGAACCATTTGCTAGCTAGGGCAGCAACTGAAATTTCATATGGCGCAGACCAGGAGATACAAAACATTTATCCAGCAGTGGGGCTTGCTAGAAAAAGATGAGCGGGCCAGTAGGCTGAAAGAGATTAAAATGGGTTGTTTGTGAGCTGAATTCACATTTATAGAGGCAGAAAATCTTCTAGGATGGGCGGGCCATAGCCTAGTTTTGCCCCAAGAAAGCTCCGCCACTGCACTTATTCAATAAGGTGTGCTTCAGTATCCCCATCTCTACCCTAAACTTATGAAACTAAAAACTCAAGGATGATCAATATTGGCCAATATTCCTTCACTTCATGCATTCTAAGCCGAAGGGGTATCGGTCAATTCTGATCGTCCTTGTGTCTCTAGTTTCGTAAGTTTGGACAAGAGGGAGACACAAAAGGAAAGGTCTTATCGAATTGATGCCAAAGAAGCCAATGAGTAGTTTTCTTAACTTTGTACAGATGGTACACACCCTGCACTATTGACGGTGATCGTTGCTATGTTTGCAGCTTGCTTTTGTATATATACCTTCAACTTGTTTAGCAAATGTGCCCTTATTGCAGCTTGGCACATACTGGAAAGTTAACATAATGTAAAACTCCGCATAGCTATTTTTTTTGTAGGTGGGGGAGGGGGTGAGGGGGGAGGGGGGATTGAATTTTAGAGCAAACTATTTGCCACACATTCACGGCGAGAGAGATGTTGGATAATAGACAATCCATCGACCGATGGCGCTTTCCAATATTATCTGAACCCAAAGCATTTATAACTGACAAACCAAGGGAACAAAACCAAAAACTGTGGGAAGTGATCAACGGTTAGCTTAGAACCATTCCATTCTTTCTTTTTTTGCGAAGATAGCTTGTATTACTCAAATAACATCTAGATTACCATCAGTACACTTTTGCTTCGGTCCCCCACCCCCTCCCCCTCCCCCTCTTTCAAATTTTGACAAATAAAAACTCGATTCCGGTTGTTTAGAGGACCGTACATACCCACCCGAACTCCATATGTCCTCTTAGACGTATACTCACCATATACGTATACTCATGTGACTGTGGAAGACGAAAATCAGAAGTTATATAACAACAACAAAAAAATTAAAATTATGACATACAAAGACGTAGATCGCGATAATAGGAGGTGGGATCAGCCAATCGGAACGTGAATTATACCCAATTCGACCGAGTACACATATACAGATATAGACGTGATCTCGATATGGGTTTCGACCAGTCAAAAAAATAACAAGGCTCATGTAGCTTAAGTTTAGGGGTGGGGGACCGAAGCACACCTCCCATCAGTATGGTAGATCTCTAGGAGATCATCAGGTCCCGAGTTTAGCCATACAGCAGTACGGAAACTCGTTTTAGCATAGTTCGCCATGCAATCACTACATTTATTTTGAACACGAGTAATACAAGCCTGACGGACTTTCAGTAGTGATTTGATCTCCTCAACCATGGAAGCATTGACTGAACGATCTATCTCATCGTTTTGTAGCAACTTTATGATACATTTGCAGACCGTTTCAATAATCAAAGGTAGATTACTCCAATGCAAGACTAGTTGCAGTCCCTCGAAACAAGCATGCAACTCGGCAGCTAAGGCATCTCTACAAGAAAATAATTGCCCGCAAGCTGAAAAGATGATAGCGCCATTCTCATCTCGAGCAATCATGCCACTTCCTTCCCTTCCATCTACTGAATAAGAGCCATCTATGTTAAGCTTACACCAGCCTATAGGAGGTTTTGACCACCGAGGTTCTATATTGCATGTACTTCTCCTGGAACTATGGAATTTACTCTCCTCTTCTCCCATGACAAACTTTCCTTTTATGATATCGTCACATGGATGATGTTTAATTTGGATTAGAGAATCCAAGTAACTCTGAAGGAACCTCCGCGAAGCCTCCATATGTGGCGGTGGTTTACCATGCACTATCTCGTTCCTTACATGAAAGATCCTCCACAACGTCATCAGTGTCATGGAGATGCTTGTAGCACTCAGATCCTTTAGGGAAATCAGTAACCACTCGCGGTACCAGAGTTCTGAATTTGGTCAAAGATGGTAGCAGCTTCCAAACCTCAGCCATGAACAGCCAGAATTCTTTAGCTATAGGGCATCTCAAGAACAGATGAAAATTACCCTCCGCCTCTACCCCACATAATGGGCACTGGTCAGTCACCTCTAGGGTACGTGTACACTTATTTTGCCATGTAGGGAGAGAATCCGTAGCTAGTCTCCATGCAAAATGTTGCACTTTAGGTGGGACTTCATATTTCCAAATTAAGCCCCACATCTTCCTAGCACCATCAGAAGCGTTGCTGAAAGCTTCGGCAGTAGGGCGCCACTCTTCCTCCATAACTAGATTATATGCACTCCTTATATGTGGCGCCCCGCAAAAACCACTACTAGAAAATCGCGTTGATTTTGTGCATTGCATCATCGTGACATCATCATGCAGTTCATTGACTAAAACTATTTTGTTCAAACCTACTTTTGCTTTCTACAAAGATCCCTCTCTATTTCAAAATAATCCCCGGACCCTTCCGGATATTTTATTTGTCTAAAAATAAATTGCACAAGTCTTTTAAACAACACAAAAATTTATATTATTTTTAGGGGGCAGCCGAACCGGGCCGATCCGACCCAGTTGGCTACCCCCAGTACAAAATCAGCCTACTCAAAATCTTTTTCTACCTAGTCCTAACCTACCCAGCCCCCTCCACCTCACTCCCACCACTCACGGGTTGCCACCTCATCCTCTCCACTTTACCCTGCCAATCCGGGCTCGCCACCTCACCCTGCCAGCGCCACCTCCCCACCTGGGCCACCTACCGGACCCCACCACTTCCCCTGTCCCGCACCCACGCTCCACCCACACAGCAACACACCCGACCCACTCCCCCTGGCCGCTCCCTGCCAGGCCAACCCCACCTGCCGACCCTGGTCCCACCGCCCCCGTCGCCCACGCTCCAATCCCCTCCCCGTCTCCTTCCTCTCTCCCCGCTCCTCTCTCTCCCTCGCGGCCCCCTCGTCCCGCGCCTGCCCCATCCTCCTTCCGCCGCCGCCAGTTCCTCCCCGTGGAGCCCCGCCTCCCAGAGGCCGTCCGCCGGCCTCCTCCTCCCGCCGCTCGGGCGTCGACCTCCTCCCGCACGCGACCACCGCCCGGCCTCCTCCCTCCGGCCTCCACCTGCCTCTGCCCCGCAAGCTCGCCGCCAGCACCTTCCGCGACCCCGCTCCTCCCTCTTCCCTCTCAACCAACCGCCCTCTGCTCCCCCGGTCGCCGTCGACCTCGGCCGTGAGACCCTTGGCCACGGCCTCCCGCTCGCCTTCCGCCTCGGCCCTCTCCTCCCTCGGCTCCCCAACCTCCGGCCGGCCTCCTCCCGCATCCCCGCCGTCGCAGGCCCGTGCCACCTCGCCTTCCTGCATCGTCGGCATCCTCCGCCAAGATGGCCTCCTCTCCTCGAGCCGCGATCACGCCTGCCTCCTCCAATCTCGCCGGGCGCTCCTCCGCCTCGTCGCCCTGCACCACCACCCCTCCCCGCCGAGGCCCGTGCTCGCCACCTCTTCCGTCGGCCGCCAGGACCACCGCCACGGCCTCCAGCACCCTGCCTCCGTTCGAGCTCCCCGTGCCCCGTCTCTAGCCTCTGGCCCGCGTCGACGCTAAGGCCGCCCCGTCTCCTGTGTCGCCTCTGCGAGCTGATCCATCTCGACACGGTCCTGGTGCCTCCGTTTCAAGCCAAGGCTGCACGTGTTGTGCACGGTGGGGCTCATGGATCACACAAGCACTTCGCCTTGCAAACAACACCGTCAGCAGGTCCTTGTTCCTGTTCCCGGCGATAGTTTATCTGTGTGGTGCTGTTGTATGCCCCTACTCAAGGTCAACGACAACATGTGCATCGCCGGGTTCCTCACCTATGATGTCGTCCGCGTGACCGATGTTTATACCAATGCCAAGATCTTCGAAGGTTCTATCGTTAACCAAGTTCACCAACGACCGTGATACCGACGTCACCTTCACGGATGCGACAAGATCTTCTTCATGGACCCGAACACGTGGAACCCCGGGTGCGCCGACCCGGATTCAAAGATCGATCCCGCGGAGCCGAACCCCTCCGAGCCTCCAAGATCTTCGATCCGAGATATCCGCGATCATCCCGCCAAGCCCAACACCGACAACGGAACCACAATACCCAAGGTCTCCTTCCCGGACGCCAAGTTCGTCGAGAACCCGAAGGCCAAGGTCACCGACGCGGAATGACAAGACCTTCTTCCCGCACCGATGCCGACGACGTCGCACGCCAAGTTCTTCACCCCGGACGTCAAGACCGACCTGATACGCGGGCCCGACAAGATCGACACCGACCAGGGCGAGTCCGATGCGCCCCCGACGCCACACCAAGTCCTTCTTCCCGGAACGCCAAGCTCTTCATCTTGTATCCGACCTTCGAAGACCGATCCCGTCGAACCCTGAACCCTGAGACCGAACCCCGAACCCAAGATCGCCAAACCATAATGTGATTCCCTATCCGAGACCCCTCATATTTTTATAATATATGATATTGATCTTGTGCATATTAAATTGTTCATGCATGCATGCTTGTCTGTGGTTTGGGGGCACTATGCCGATTCACGTCATAATTAAATATGGGGCCATATGCAGGCAAATCTAGTCTTATATTGGCCTCATTTATTTGGTTTCGGGGGCGCAAGATCGCCAAACCCTAATGTGATTCCCTATCCGAGACCCCTCATATTTTTATAATATATGATATTGATCTTGTGCATATTAAATTGTTCATGCATGCATGCTTGTCTGTGGTTTGGGGGCACTATGCCAATTCACGTCATAATTAAATATTGGGCCATATGCGGGCAAATCTAGTCTTATATTGGCCTCATTTAAATTTGTGTAGCGAACCGGTAACTTATCTTGCCCTGTTATTACAACATTTAAATTGTGGGGTAGCTAAACAACTTGAACCTATTAATTAATTGTCGGGACCCCGGTTCCGCTTAATATTGCCTAATTGCATCGCAGCTTTGCCATGTCATACATCATACATGCATCATGCTCGATCTTTTGCCGTAGTATTAAATAGTGCATCCGGTGTTTCTTCTAGTGTTTTGCTTCTTCGCGGATAAGGCCGATGAGTTGATGTGAGCTTCGCCCCGATCTTCGGATAAACCTTCGTCAATGTTTTCAGGCGAGCATCTCCCCCTTTCTACCTATCTTACTTTTATAGTCTTTATTTCCTCCTGTTGATCTATTGCTATCTGTGTTGCGATGCTCTAGTTTTCCGTACCCGTGATATCCTTGCAGCCATATATTGCCTTGGACACATCCTATTACTTGTTGTTTGGTAGATAGATGGACTTGCGCGTCGTAGTCGCTCGCTCAAGTGCTGTTGCGTGTCGTCTAGTACCACAGTTATTGGAGTTTTGCCACATGTTTAATGTTGGAGATGATCATGGCTTTAATTATCGTTTACTCTAATTACTGTTTAATAACTAAAATTGAAGTAGGTAAATGCAGAGGCACCGGTGGGTGATAGATAATATTTGGTTTCCGACCGCTCACTGGTGTCCCGTAGGACCCCGAGTTCTTGACACATGTTCCGAGATCGAGCGCGCTAACCACATGTGGGATGTATGGGCACCCCATCGATTTAGTACCTGATTTCAAAGTACTGTACTGGGGGCCACAACTAGTTTGAGGTTTTATTTACTATCCTGTACCTATGCCATGCTTTACTGCTTTATTTACGATTGTGCGAGGAGCACTGTCTGTTTAGGATCGGGACACGTTTTTTGTATCGACAAGCCCGATCATCTTTTCGGGTTCCCGATCGTTTCTGTCCATCCAAACCCCGAGTCCGTCTCGGACCGGCCGACTTCGTTGGGTAGACTTGGTGGGGTGGCCCCATGTACTTACTTTGGGTCTAGGAAGCGTCATGACTTAGGCCCGACATACCGATGGGTGTATGTTAATTGATCGGCAAAAAGGGTCAAGTGCGTGTGGATACTTTGGTGCACCCTGCAGGTTAAATATTTTCGAAGCCGTGTCCGGTTATGGACGATTTGGAGCACGTTGCTTGATCATAGACAACTATAACTAAAGTTCTTGTTATAATTTGACTTGTATCCGATATGACTAGTAATCAGCTTCACTACAACGGAATGGCTAAATAAAAGTACCAACAACTTTGGGTTTTGGGATATCTCATGCTAATCGTATATTTGACTAGTAAGTCTTTGCAACTACAACGAAATGGTTAACTAAAACTGCCTTGCTTATTATATCGGGATGACTCATGCTATCTATATTTGACTAGTAATTGCCGCCACTATAACGGAATGAGTAAAATTGCCAACCTGTGAGTTCTCGGTTGACTTCCTCGTTTGGTCTCGAGGGGAAATACCGGATGGGTATGTTTGGTGGTAATGTGAGTTGGTTCGAATAGGTCTTTCTTACCCTCTCGATAGTCGCCTGTATCGAGTCTCTATAGGATGTTTAGTGCATCTTGCTTCGCTGCTGATCCACCATACCTATGTAGGCGAGGACCGCCGAATTCTAGCCTCGCCGTGTACTGGCCTCAGTACTGACGCTCCTCTTTTTTCCTTTGCCCTTTGTCGGCACCCCTTTTGTTTTAGCAGGTTTCGACGTCGTTAGCAGGGTTACCCTTCCGGCTTGGCCTGGGCAGGGTTATGGACGCTATTGGTTATTCTCCAGGGCTCTTAGCCCCATTTGTATCTTGTCCGTACTCGGACGCTATATCGTTTTAAAGGTGATTTGGATCTTTGTATTGTATATTTGTATTCTTGACTCATTGAGTCACTGTTGTATATATATCTGTTCTGTGGGTCCCATCGAGGACTGTTGTGTAATGTTATTACTTCGTTTTCCATCCGCACGAAAGTGCCTGGTGGACACCTTTGAATCGTTTCTATGCGGGTTTGGCGGGTATCGCTAAAACTTGCATATGGCCAATTCTGAGGGTGTTACATTATACTCCCTCTGTTTAGAAATATAAGATGTTTTAGATTTATGAAGAAGATGTATCTAGACACATTTTAGTGTATAGGTTCAAATGAATCTAGACACTAAAATATGTCTAGATACATTTTCTTCACAAACCTAAAACATCTTATATTTTCAAACGGAGGGAGTAGAAAACATACCTCGTCAAAAGTGGAGAAGAAGGAAGAGGACTCTGGCTTCTAGGTTTTTACTCCTACCTCGTCGGGTCGCCCGGCTCAGGTACCACGAACTAGAAAATTTTGGTGTCATTCTCGCAACCCCACACCAACGAGGCCCAGCCATCATCCACCTTCTAAGCCTAGACAAACGTCACACAAAAATTAACAAGATCCAACAGGTTAGAAATGGCCAGGCAATCAAAAGGTACCACAATGGTTCCATCGGATGGCTAAAAGGAGTGCGCACGCCAGGAGCCTCGGAGGAGGCGGGTAGGCCACGACCCTTTATAGGAGTAATCCGTAAACATGTGAATTGTAAAACTGGTTTATAGTCCATAGAAAACGTGTTTTACCGTTTAAAAGCGGCTCGCGTAGATTGAAAACGCATAAACAAACTCGTAAAAATACATCTTTTTATGGGGCCCTAAATATTTTTTTCCACTACTTTCTTTTTCTCTCTTCTTCCTCCTCCTAATAACGAGTCCTTCCTGTGCTGCCCTAGTTTTGCCCTGCGTCACCACCAGCCGCCCGCCCATATCTCCTACTTTGACACTGACCGCGTCTTGTTGCGCCGCCTTGCGCCCAGCCATGGTGCCGCCCCTACTGCTCGCCATGCTAGGGTCGTGCGCTATAGCGCCGCCCATCTCTTACGAGCACTGACGGCCGATTTGTACCCGCCGCGTCTTGAAATTTCCCTCCCACCAACTCAAACGTTGGTATACAGGCCACACTCGGTTCGGCTGTGAATCCTCCTTAAAAATTTGAGGGCCGCGTGCCTTTACAGGTTCGCTAGATCACCGATATTTTTCCACCAAAACCTAAAACTAGCAGTTATTTTACAGTTTTTGCCTATTTACAGATACCATTAGAGATGCTCTTAGTGCGGCGGTGCCCACCGGCGCCACACACCCATGCGCCTCGAAACCTACATTGGGCCATGGGCCATTACGGTACTATCACCTTTTGCTTTTATCGTTTTCCGTTCATCCTTTTCCTTTTTTTATATATTTTTTCTTTATTTTTCATTTTTCTTTTGTTTTCATTTCTAATTTATTATTATTACAAAAATGAATTTTTTATTTATGAATAGTTTAAAGGAATCATGAACCAAAATTTTAAAATCATTAACAATTTTTCAATGACGTGAACAATTTTTCAAAATTATGAAACAGTTCTTAAAAATCATGAAAATTTCAAAATGCCATGAACAAAATTTGAAGTCATGAAGCAATTTTAAAACACCCGCGCGCGCTATCCAATGCTTTCCCCACACCATGGCCTGGAGCATCCTCTGCTCCCTCCGGTATTCTGGGCCGAGTCGGCTAAGCTGGCCCACCAGTAGCCCATCAACCGGACCTACTCCACCGCTCTGCCCGCGGCCCGCAAATACGTGTCTGCGGCTGCCATGGGTCGGCCGTGATTCCCCGCCTCCTCCCGGCGACCCTCCGGCAACGGGTGCGGGCTGACGACGACGGCCATGTTCGGTCGGCGCGCCACTGGCGGAAGCAGCGTCGGCGTCCGGATCTGCTACCGATGGGGGCGGGGAGTTCTCTGGCCAATCGGCGACCAGTGCACAGGTACCCTCTTCGATCTCTTTTCCCTCTAAGGTAATTCCTGATGATACTTGCTGAGAGCAACGAACTAAACATTGTTGTAGCATCTCATGGAGTAGGCATAGAAACCAACTCTTAACATCCTTTGAAAGGAATAGCAGATGGAGTAGTAGATTTAAGGCTTTTTAATAAAGTGGTAATGACTCCAACGATTTCTTTTATGCTAGTGCTCCGCAACAACAGGCCCGTTGCCAATTTGCCATCATCACATCAATCACAGCTCATACCGAAGGTAATTAGTTAAGCAGAAATCCAATTACCAGTAGAAGAATGTAGGTACGTAGTACATTTGGACAAATTCGTAACCAATAAGAACAGACACCACATCAGGCTTGTTGCCATGTTGATAACCATAAGAAACAAGCAATGTGCAGAAGAAAAGATACACAAACAAATGAAGAATAGCAAAGGCTGGATCCAGCTAGTGTTAGATGAAAACAGGGGAAATAAACGGAGAAAATGTCCACCCTTCAGGTCGAATGTGGTAGTTCCTCTAGCACTACAGCAGGTGGTGTACTTGGATGGTTGGCAAGCAGATCATTCTCAAGGGCTGTCCTGATTTCATCATCGGCACCCTTCAACAGGACTTGCTTGAGTTCAGATAGGTAATTCAGGCCAATCAGCCGATACGACGCACTGGAGCAGTCAACCTTGAGCAGCTCAAGATTCTTCATCGATTTTGATCCAAACACTACTTGGAATACCTTGCTGGCGCTGCAAGCAACCTCAAGGATTTTCACTTTTTTGAAGGTTGGCAGCTGCTCTCCACACATCTCGGCATACAAATGGAGCTTATCATCCTCAAGCTGGTTGACTCCAAGGCGTAGAATACATAGTTCCGGTAGGTGGGCAAGGAACTCTATGACATTTCTATTTAAAGTGTTCATCCCCAGATCCAACTTCCTAAGCTTGTTAACATGGCTCGTTGATAGTGGCAACTTGTCTTGAAGACCATACAGTTTAAGACCCTGCAGGTTCTTCCAGGGCAGGGAGATGTTATCCAAACAGCCTTCATTATCCTTGTCGAGCCTCACTAACACGGATTCCAAATGCACATGACCTGAGGTTGCATCGAAGAATTCCTTGCTATTATTCCTGCTGATGCCAGACACTCCAAACTTGCGCACTTGGGTCAGCTTCTTGAGCCCTTTCACAATAACCTCCCCCCCTGATGCACTGATGTTGACAATACCGAGTGTGTGCAATGCCGTAAGTTTACCAATCTCTCGAGGCACCTGAACACCAACTAGGCGACGACGTCCGCCAAACTGTGGCAACCTGCTGGATGAGGCAGGCGGCGTTGATGCAAGGACGGTGGCACCGGCACGAATATACTGCAATTTCTTTAACTTACCAATATTCACTGGAAGAGTGTCTATGGACGTGTTTCTGATATCAAGACTCTGGAGCTGCCTGAGATCACCCAAAGAACTTGGCAGATTGTGGATCTCATTGCATCCTCGTAAAGAGAGAAACTTAAGGCGGCCCAGCCGCTTCACTATCTTCTCGACATCCTCGTCCTTTATGCCTAATGCATTCTCCAAGTCAAGCACCCGAATCAGCCTCATACTCTTAGAGATGAAGAATGATTCCCACTTTCCAAACACTGTCATTGACCGGAGCCGTGAAAAGTCAATGTTCTCGAACACAATTTCGTCTCTGTCCCAGTCCTTCAATATGATAAGGTGGCGTCCTGTTCGCTGGGTCGTTAGGACACAATTTGGCCCAAGTTCAAACACCAAGTTCTCTTCCATTCTCCGCGAGACAATATACTCGCGGATGAAGCCATTGACCTGGCAACTTACCATCCTTGTCTCATTGAATGCACTGGTGCCTAACTGGTGAATCTTCTGGATTATGCTCAGGTCAAGGAGCTTGGAAAAAAACTCCTCACCTTTCTCCTCAGCTGATTTTTCATCACTGTCTCTGGAGTAACCCTCTGCAATCCACCTCCTTACTAGTCGCCTTCGCCGAATGTTGCAGTCTCGGGGAAAAATTGATAGGTAAAAGATACATGGCTTGAGTGAATCCGGGCAATCGCGAAAGTAGGCATGCATCCAACTAAATAGGCCCTGCAGACTATTATACTCTGGGTTGGTCTCAAGATGGTGCATAAATCTTCGATTCAGAGAACGCACATTATCCATCAGTGTTACTGTCTGGGTGGCCAATAAAGCAGCCAAAGTAACTATCACTTTGGGAAGACCTCCACACTTCAAAATAAGTTCATCCAGCTCCGAATCTACGTGATCTATTAAAATGGATAATGGCTGCTTCCTCCGTACCTATCGTTCAAACAATGTGAGAGTAATTGAAGTCACTTAATGAGCAAGGTAAATATCAATGTTACAATGGAGGTATGTTTTGGTTGCAGAATAGAGTGATTTAATCTACTTATATTTTCATTCATGCATCACTTCAAGTTGCAAAAGTAAATGAAATTGTTTGCCCATACAGCATAACTTTCACAATAATTGTGAAGAAATTCGCCTCACATTTCTGTATTTACTGTGGCATCCATCGCTAATTAAATGAACTCTAGACAATAGACATTACTCCAAATAAAGTGACCGGCTTAATAAGATTCACATATGACATTTCTCATTCTCAGAGCATCTCCAAAAGCCTTCCTATAATGGATTGCTAAAAACTGGGTATACCAAGTAGAGAGAGAAGGTATAGCAATTCACAACCCACTTTGCTTTGGCAGCATTCCTAAAACTGGATTGCTATATTTCCCAGCACTTACAATGACACGTGGGGACAAGACACATACATGGCCACACATACACACCGGACCCACATGTCAATGGGATAGAAAAATGAAGGGGACCACTGAATCTGGATTGCTATAATTTTAGGAAGTGGGTTAGTGACTTTGCAAATATACCAAGTGGGGTGACAAATATACTCAGCTTGCTATATTTTTTTGGTAGGGGACCACTTTTAGCAATGCTGTTGGAGCAATGTTTTTTAGCTGGATTGCTAAAATAGCAATTGAAAGCAAATATAGGAAGGCTCTTGGAGATGCTCTCAATGAGTTTAGTTAAGGAAAACAGAGGAAATTCAAGGACTCTTCGGTTCGCAGGGTTATGAAAACATATAAATAGAAAAAAACATAGGGCTGAGAAGCCATTCTAGACAATGTGGATTACTCCCAATACCTTGACCAGCTTAATAAGATTAACATATGCCATTTCTCGTTCCCATGAGCTGGGTTAAAGGAAACAAAGGAAACTCAAGGACTCTTTGGTTCACAGGATTTTGAAACATAACAATAGGAAAAACATAGGACTGAGACTGAGAGATGTCATGACATATTGAATCCTACAGAAAGTTGTTTGGTTGCAGTACATAAACTTCATTTAAGTACTAGGTACATGGAAATAGTTTTCAACTTTTCATAGAAGTAAACGAAAAAAAATCATGAGGATGTACTCAACAGAAATTTTTCTTTGGAATTGTAGGAAAAGTACATCATAAGAAAAATTATTACTGTTTCTAATCTGACACAAGCTCTATAGAAAAAAATCTTAAGGAATGGATTCCTCCAAAATTCATATGAAATTATTTTGAACGAAAGAGACCCTCAAGAACAAGGATGCTGAGTTTGTGCGAACTTGAATGTAGGAAACTATTTATAAGAAAACACACCTCTTTCCTGAAGAGAACCATGGCTGCAGCAGCTTCTAGACCTTTGACATTAAATACTTGCTCTTCATTATTTGTGCAATATGTGGCGATGCTGGCTTCAGTTGTGATGACAATGATAATACTTGCAGAAGGACTAGATACCAAGGCAGCCTGTATTGAGTCCCATTCTTCTTTAGACTGGAGATCGTCAATAATAACGAGACACTGATTTTTACTCAGAAGCTCACGACACTCTTTAATAGGGTCTTTTTCTGATTGATGATCTGAAAGTAAGCTCCGACAAAAATCCCGTAAATTGAACGGATGGGACACATCCACCCAACGGTACTCATTAAACTGTTTGCTATGGAGCACTCTGTCATGGAACAAATTTTTAACAAGAGCTGATTTTCCAACGCCAGCTATCCCCCAAACAGATATCACTTGTGAATTGCTGAAACGTGCCTTGGCTGTATAAGTGCGAAGTTCATTCATTTCTGTCTCACGTCCAACAAGGGGGTAGTTCTCCATCCAATATGTGGCCGCCGCTTCCCTATTAGAGGAGGGAGTATTTCCATTGGAGGAATTTTGTCCCACCTTAGACAAAGCAAGTTTCTCCTCTTTATCTCCATAGTCTTGAGAACCCTGCCCATAGGGAGAGATGTCAACACACAAGGGCCAAACAAGATACACAAGTAATTTTTTGGTTCTTTAGCTAAGGGAACATTGGAATCCTCCTGTTTCCTTTTTGCAGGATTTGTTTGACTTCTTACAGTCACAGATCCACCATTTTAACAATGATTCTCACTTATATAATGCCTAAAATTACTAAAATGATCTATGGCATAAAAGAATACAATGCTGTATTATTCTTACGAGTCCAATCTGTATACTTTTACATATGTTAGTGGTCAAAGATTTAAATGTTAACTGCACACATAATAACTTGCATTGTATTTTGGGGCTGAGTGAGTACTACTAGTTTATGGAAAAGATAACTGGGTTTGGTATTTGTGGGCTGCCTCATTCTTGAGAGCTGCCACCTCCTCCATCAGACGGTAATTAATTTCTTGGCTCAAATCTTCATTACTTGAGGGGGCTCAAATGCTACTAATAGTTGAGGGGCCCAGGATAGTTCACAGTTTGCTTGAGTGATGTGCTTAATATTCAATAACACAACTAGCTAAGCCAATATGGCGCCAAAAGTGGTAGATGTTGACCAAACCAATGAATTACTAAATGCAGATCATCTAATGTTTTAGCTACTGCTGTACTAACATATATACTGGACTCTTTATAGAAAATGATAGACCAACTTTCCTGGCCTATATTTTTCCAAAGTCCAACGCAAAGTTTCAAAATAAAAGCGTTGATAAAATCAACAAGCGTGTAGACTTTATCCCATAAAAATTCTATCTGTTGTGTGTTGTCTTAAAAATTATCTGCCTATAAACATAATTTTCATTAAACCTATAGCAATGATCAAAGGTATGTATGTTAGGTTAATACATAATTGGTGTTAAAATGAGATTTCCTAAAAATACGAAATTGATGTTTTCAGTTTCTTGCTTTACCTCCTTGAAGAAGGCACAAACCGAGTGGTCAGACGGGAACTGCTTCAGCTCCATTGTTTGGTAAGGGTGTCCAATGCACAAACTTGCAATATCAAATTGCTGCGTGGAGACGATGATCCAGCTGCCTTTTTTCATGTCAGGTAGGAGTGTCCTTACAGTATTCCAATCTACCATGTCGGTCAGGTTCTCCAGGACAATAAGGTAAGGCTTTTCGTTGACTTGTTCCACAAACTCCTTGAGCAGATCCTCTTGCTTGGCTTTCATCTTCGTCAGGACATGTACACCAATGTCCGCTCCTTGTTCTTTGCAGGCGTCTGCATACACCTGGGCCATGAAGTGCCGAACAAACTCACATGAATCGAAAGGATGCATGAGCTTGACCCAGACGCGACAGGCGAAGATTTTGCAGATTTCTGGATCATTGTAGGCCTTCATAATCACGGAGGTTGTCCCGAGATCGCTGCTTGTTCCCCACACCGAGATCACCCGAAGATGAGGATCCTTGTTGTTGTCTTTGTTGGTGATCAACTGGGTGAGATCCCTTAAGCCTTGTTCCCTCCTCGCGCCGTCCCTTGCCTCAGCGAACATGTTGGCTGATGACATTGGGGCGGTGGGCCAGCTAGAGGCCTGTTGTTGTTGTTGCTGCAGCATGACGGGCATGGAGGCAGGGTCTGAGATACGGCTGTAGCGTGAGTAACACTCGCTCAGCTCCTTGGCCCTGCCCTTGAGGTCCTCTATCTCCGTCACTGCCTGGTCCAGTGGCAGCGGGCCTACCATGCACGACGGGAGCATCCGGCGCCAGAAGATCCGCTTGCTGTCCAAGTGGACGACGAACTCGACGCAGTCTTCAAGGTCGTAGGCCAGCTCGCGGACATGCCGCACCCAGGTAATCACCAGATTGTTGGTGGCCCTGTCCCCATTGGCGACGCTGAGGAAGGAGTTCATCATCTCGAACTCCAGGGTAATGGTCACCAGGTCACGCTGCGCCTTCTGCCGGAGCTTGGTGTCCTCGTCGATCGCCGACTGGACCTTGGTCAGTGCCTCCGCCACCACCGTCTTGGATAGCCCGACTGCCAGGTCCGTCATGGCTACTCACTGCTCTTTCCCCCCTCTCCTTGGAAGGAAAATACTCAAGCTTGTTTTGTTTCTTCTTGTTTGTGGTAGGTGTAGCTCGCAGAAAGCTGGAGTCGTGTATAAACTCAGCACCCACTTTCTTAAAGGTCTGATCCATCGATCAGTGAGCTGCCGTCCAAACAGCTCACCAGTTGGACAATTTCAAACAAGGCATGCCTACTGGCCAGATCCGGAAGATGCGCGGGCCAGTCTTCGTTCGGAGGGACGTGGGAAATGATATACTAGTAATGGGAAACAATGATTACAGGCCATTGTTTATCTTGTCTCCCAGAGCATCTTGTCGATCTAGTGGCTTTTCTTAATCTGTTTTTCAGGTTTATTAATATTGGTATCTGTAGGCCAGCCTGGTTAAAGGACTAACTAAACTAAGAAGACCCGTAGCAGGTCAACTGGTCAAGTCCATGGTGTTCACATCTGGGGAGGATACATCATCATTGAAGCCTGTCTCTCTTTGTCATGCTAAACAGTGCGTCCATGACTATTGACTAGTCTTGGTTACTACTGAAAGAGGAAGAAAACCCAAAGCCAGCTTTTCTTTTCTTTTGAAGAATCCAAAGCTAGGAAGCTGTCTGTGTAATCGCGATCAAGCTCCAAATATATGCCTCTATCAAAATAACATTGTGATTAATTTAAAAGTCCAATTAAGTGTATATAGTGATTGTGGTTGCCAAAATAATGAAGTTTTAAATATCAAAAGATTATACTTTCCCCTCCTCCTAATGAAGTAATGATTTTGTGTCTGTTACCAATTTGCATGTTTTCTGGGATAGATTGAGCCGCGATGAAGAAATGACACTTGGTTGGTTTTAGAGGTCCCAAAATTGTTTTGGGGGCCCTCCAAATATTTTTTGGGAGTTAAACCCCTATTAAGGATCTGTTACTCTAGCAGGTTATTTTTGGAGTACATCTCCAGAAAAAAAAAGAGCTCCTCGGGGGATGGAGGCCAGGAGGATCACGGCGGACAGCCTGACTGGTGGCCCTCCGGAAACGGCGGGTGATCAAGACCGCGCTGTAACGACGCGCGGTGCAGTCGACGTGCCGGCGGCTGCTTCGACGTCGGACCTGCTGGGGCGGCAGGAGCTGGCGGTTCTTCTACCTGTCTTCGGCTAAGCGGCCATCAGTGGCAAGTACCTCTTATCCTCTCTTTCTCCCTCTCAATGTCTGATAGATGCAGTAGACTTAAACACTTTCTGCAGCATTTGAGGTTATAATGTGAGATCGCTAACAACTACTGCACTATTTCTGTTCAACTAGTACCCCTTAATTAATTTTCTGAAAGTTAAACTAGACATATTGCAGGCTTCCCTATTTGAATCAAACAAAAACACAAGCCATGTACAGAACAAGTATACAGACAAATGATGGATTGCAAAGGCTGGATCCAGCTAGTAATGACTGAAAACAAAAAGGAAATAAACAGACGAAATGCTGGCCCTTCAGGACGAGCGTGGTAAATCAGCCAGCTTCACGGTAGGTTTCTTTGGATGGCTGAGAAGCTGCCTCTCGAATGCTGTCTTGATTGTTGCATCATTGGTACCCTTAAGCAAAACTTCCTTCAGTTCAGATAGATCATCCAGACCGCTGATCTGATAGTACGCACTGGAGCAGTCAATCTTGAGCACCTCAAGTTTCTTCATGGATTTTGATCCAAAGATTACATGTAACCTGCTGGATCTGGAACTGACCTCGAGGATCTTCACCTTTTTGAAGGTGTCCAACTCCTCTCCATACATCTGGGCATGAAAATGGAGCTTGCCATCCTCAGGCTGAAGCTGCTTGACTCGAAGGTGTAGGATACATAGCCCTGGTAGATTGGCCAGGAACTCCATACCATTTCTCTGTAAAGTGTCCATCTCCAGATCCAACTTACTGAGCTTGCTAAGAGGGTTTCTTAGTGGCAACATGTCTCGGAGCCCATAGAGTGTAAGACTCTGTAGGTTATCCCAAGACACGGATATGCCATCCAAGCAACCTTGACTGTCCTTGTCGAGCTGCACTAACAAGGATTCCAAATGCACAAGACCTGAGGTTGCAAAGAAGAACTCCTTGCTGTTATGCTTGTTGATGCCAGACACTCCGAGCTTGCGCAATTGGGTCAGCGTCTTGAGCTCTTCCACAATGGCCTTCCCCCCTGAAGCACCAACATTAACAACACCGAGGGTGTGCAGCGCTGTCAGTTTCCCAATCCCTCTTGGCACCTTGACACCAACTAGGCTATTGCGTCTGCGGAACTCTGGCAACCTCCTTGATGAAGCCGGTGGCGTTGATGTTGGAACTTTGGCGCCGGCACGGATATACTGCAGCTTCTGCAACTTAGTGATGCTTGCTGGCAGTGTGACAATGGAGGTGTGTCTCACATCCAAAGTCTGGAGTTGCCTGAGATCACCTAGTGAATTTGGCAGATGGAAGATCTCATTGCATCCTCTTAAAGAGAGAAACTTGAGGCGAAACAGACGTTGCACCATTGCCTTGAGATCTTCATCCTTTACACCAAATGCATCCTCCAGATCAAGCACTCGAAGTAGCCTCATGCTTTTAGAGATGAAGAATGATTCCCACTTTCCAAACACTGTCAGCGACCGTAGCCGTGAGAAGTCAATGCTCTCAAACACAATTCTGTCTCTATCCCAGGTGTTCAATATGATAAGGTGACGCCCGGTGCGTTGAGTGGTTAGGACACAATTTGGCCCAAGTTCAAACACAAGGTTCTCTTCCATTCTCCGTGAGACGATGTACTCGCGGATGAAGCCATTGACCTGGCATGCGACCATCCTTGTTTCACTGAATGCAGTGGTGCCTAACTGTGGTGTCTGCTGGATTATGCTGAGATCAAGGAGCTTGGAGAAGAAATTCTCCCCTTTATCGACCGCCGATTCGTATTCACTGTCTCTGGAGTAACCTTCTGCAATCCACCTCCTTTCTAGTCTCCTTCGCCGAATGTTGTGACCTCGAGGAAAAATTGATAGGTAGAAGATACATGGCTTGAGGGAATCTGGGCAAGTACGGAAGTAGTTATACATCCAGTTAAATAGGCTCCGCAGACTATCATACTCCGGATTGGTCTCTAGATGGTGCATAAATTTTTTATTCAACGAACGTACAGTATCCATCAATGTTACTGTCTGTGTGGCCAATAAGGCAGCTATTGAAACTATCACTTTGGGAAGACCTCCACACTTCAAAATAAGTTCTTCTACCTCTGTACCATTATGACCAATTAAAGCTGATAATCGATTCTTCCTGTGGACCTATTGTTCAAAAAAAAGATTAATTAAATATGGTAAGCGTTAATTGCATTCTTATGGTTCAGTTGCAGATAGTGTGAGCAACTGAGGAACACATATAGTACAGTAAATCCCAATTAATTTGTAAACTTAAGAGGAATTAGTTATCCCGTGCTTCGATGTTATCCTATAATTGTGTTGTCTTCTATTTCTCTATGGAGATACAACCATTACATATTGATACACAAAAGAAGCGTAGTAGATGATATAGCTCGTAAGAAAACAAACCTCTTTCATGAAGAGCTCCTTGGCTGCATCAGCTTCTAGACCTTTGACATTAAAGACTTGCTCTTCATTATTCGTGCAATATGTAGCGATGCTGGCGTCAGTTGTAATGACAATGATAATACTTGCAGAAGATCTAGATACCAATGCAGCCTGTATTAAGTCCCATTCTTCTTTGGACTGGAGATCATCAATGACCACGAGACACTGGTTTTTGCTTAGAAGATCGTGGCACTCTTTAATAGGGTCTTTTTCTGAATGATGATCTGCAATCATGCTTCGTGAAAAATCCCTTAAATTGAATGGATGTGATATGTCCACCCAACAGTACTTGTTGAACTGTTTGCTGTTAAGCATTCTATCGTAGTACAGGTTTCTAACAAGAGCAGATTTCCCAATGCCAGCTATCCCCCAAACGGATATAACTGGGGAATTGTTGAAACGAGCCCCAGCTGTATACCTGCGAAGTTCATTCATTTGTGGCTCACGTCCAACAAAGGGATAACTGGTCATCCACTCAACAACTTCTTTCATATTGGAAGAGGGAATTTTTTCCAAGGACAAATTTGGGCTCACTTCACACACCATTGGTTTTTCTTCTTTGTATCCATTGTATTGAGAACCCTGCATGTTGGAGAGGTGTTAATTGACACACAAGGACCGAGGAAAGAGATAATAAGAACATAGAAGGTACTCCCTCTGGCCTTGTAAAAGCTTGGGCATCGACTCGGTCTTTAAGGTTCAACTTTGACAATACATTTTGTTATGACATATATTTATGAAATCTTTTTTTTTGTACATTATGAATGTACCTTTTCTGATATTCGCACCTCCATGGCTATTTTTTTTCACAAGTGTATATAAAACAGGTTCAGTACAACACAACGCACAACAGTAAACTGAGCTTTGTTGATCTGAATAACTGAGTGTTGCGGATCTTCTAAAGTTGTAGCTACTGTTATACTAGTACATGAGTATATTTGGGAAAAAAAGTTCTACCTACTGTTACATAACTAGAATGGTCAGTTGGTCACATGAAAAAATATCAGTAGAGTAATCTGGCTTCAACTTTATTTTCTTATAAACCTACTTTTGATGAAGACATATATAAAGGTATGCAATGAAGACTAATTATGTTTCATGTCCAAAACTAACCGAATAGAATAACAACTTCATATTTTTAAAGATTTCTTGAAAGTAATTGATGCTGTTCCTTTTGTTTTGCAGGGTAATTGATGATGGTTAGTGGTTAATTAATTACCTCCTTGAAGAATGCACAAACCGAGTGCTCAGGTGAGAACTGCTTCAGCTCCAACGGTTGGTAAGAGTGTCCAATACACAAGCTTGCAATCTCGAATTGCTGCGTGGACACGATAATCCAGCTTCCATTCTTCATGTCAGGAAGGAACGTCCTCACAGCATCCCAATCTACCATGTCAGTCAGGTTCTCCAAGACGACGAGGTAAGTCTTTTTGTTGACTTCTTCCACAAACTCCTTCAGGATGTGCTCTTGCTTGGCCTTCATCTTCGTCAGGACATATACACCCAGATCTGCCCCTTGTTTGTCGCGAGTGTCTGCGGCATAGACCTGAGACATGAAGCGCCGCACGAATTCATGGGGGTTGAAAGGATGCATGAGCTTCACCCAGGCGCGGCACGCGAAGTTCTTGCATATTTCTGGATCGTTGTACGCCTTCCTGATAGTGGAGGTGGTCCCGAGATCACCGCCAGTCCCCCACACCGAGATCACCTGAAGCTGAAGGTCATTGTTCCTTTCTTTGTTGGTGATCAGGTGGGTGAGATCGCCCAAGCCTTGCTGCCTCCTGGCAGCGTCCCTCGCCTCGGTAAGCATGTTGAATGCCGTTGACCCAAGGGCTGTACCACTAGGCGTGGTCGCCTGATGCTGCGTGACAGGCTTGGAGCCAGAGTCGCTGATGAGGCTGTAGCGCGCGTTCCGGGTGCTAACGTCCTCCACCCTGGCCTTGAGCTGCTGGATCTCGGCGACCGCCTCGTCCAATGCCATCACTGTGGGTGGCGGCGTGATGCACCATGACGGGATCACGCGCCACCACCAGCTACTCTTGGTGTCGAGGTGGACGACAAACTCGATGCAGTCCTCGACGTCATAGGCAAGCTCACGGACCTGCCGCACCCATGTCATCACCACCTTGTTCTCCACGCGCTCCTTGGTGGCGACGTTGAGGAAGGAGTGCATCATTTCGAACTCGCCGGTGATGAAGACGAGGTCTTGCTGCGCGCTCAGCTGGAGCTTGGACTCCTCCTCGATTGCCGACTGGGCCTTGGTCAGAGCGCCCTCCACCACCGACTTGGCCAACCCAACAACCAGGTCCGCCATGGCTTAGCTCTCTTGATCTGGTGGTTAATTTTTGTGTGTGATGCTATGAGTGCTGGATTGGGTTGTGCTTGAACTGAGCACGGGGAGATAGCGCTCATAAAGGGGAAACTGATTGACCAGCCATCTACTTGTCTTCAAAACTAATTAATTGCAAGACCCATCCTACTGGCCAGGTCTGACATGTGCAAGCTTTGGCTCATCCACATAAATTAAATTATTAAATGTTTATCCATATAACTCCCTTTTTCTTATCTTTCTTAACATCTCCATAGAACTCGTATGCAATTAACCATATCACAGACTCATGTGCCTGTCTTGGCCCATTGAAATTAAGTTAATCACCCGGCCAGTTAACACCTGTATGAGATGAGCTAGATATTTCAAATAAGATTGGCCAGATAGAATCAAAGCATCTTGCTACAGGAAGCAAAGCCTCTTATGTAAAGGGAGAAAAGTAAAGAAAAGCATCTTGTCCATCACTTCTTTTCATCCTGTGCTTTGTTCGATGTAGTGCCTTCTCTTTTCTCATTTCTTATGTAAAGCAGAACATTGGGGACATCCTTATTGGGAGAGTATTTAAGTAAAACAAATGAACAACTAATGGCTTAGATCAATGGGATTTCCCTGTTGTAATATGAAGAATAGTATGCTTTGTTAACCACCATCGATTAATGGAGATTGGCCTCCTTCTCGATTGCTGAATGGCCCTTGGGCAAGCCAATCACATGGTTCCCCATTTGTTATTGTCCGATATGCTGTTTGGAAGTGGTGATGCTAATTTTTGTCAATTATGCATTAGTTGAAAATTAGTTCTTAGAGATGCCAGAGAGCAAACGCTGACTAGATTATATGGAATGAGTTTGGAACAAATTTATTTATACCAAGTTAATCCCAGGTGGCATTCTTAAGGGGCGACAGCTATCCATAACCTACCAGTATGCGAAACATCAAATTAATTTACAAGACGTGTTGGCCACTGTTTTGCGATATGAGCGTTGAGCAAGTCTTGGCCGATTCACGTTGTAAATTGAATTAAGGTAACAGCCAATGGTTTGATTTGTAACTAAATTTTCTGTGTTCTTTTCGTGACAACTATTTTATGTATCCTTACAAGTTTTTGTTTTATTATCTTGCTTGGCATTTAGTAGAACAATGGTTTAGTTTTTCTATAATCTGACGTACTGACTTTTCAATTATTTCGCCTTTTCTGCTGTAAAAAAGCCCAGTAATCATGCATGTATCATTAACATGGACACCAGGGACAACCTTATTGAGAGAGTATTTAACCGATCGATCGTGGAACAGACAAACTACTAATGGCTTAGATCAATGCATCTGCCAAGCTGTACTATGGATATTTTGAGCATGATTGACCAGATCTGTCATGATGGGCTGCATATTCCAAACAATCGCTGCCCAGATCTGTGAAATGGGAATTTGTCTAATTGAGAAGAGTTTTATTGAGATTATACGTATAATCTTCTATAACTGATCATTTACCTAGGTTATAGATTTTTTTGAAAATAAAACTAGTAAATATTTGTCTAAGGCATTCCTACTGACTTGTATCTGAAAGTGAGAGGACATATTAAATGGATGTGCACAATCCTGTAACTCTTCCTCGTGGCATGTTCATAGGAGGTAGCTAGAAGGTCCACATCCACAATAAGTACAGAAGGTCCACATCCACAATAGGTCCAGAAGGTCCACATCAACAATATGTCTGTACTGGTTTCCTGGTGGTATCTTGCAGTAGATGTATATGAAATACATCCCCCTTTCCTAATTCTTCTCTCTACCTCAGCTATTATCATACTTGGCAAGCTATATTCTTACTAGAGTAAAGAATCCTCTGATTTTGTTAACAATCCATAGAATTACAACTATACGTGAAAGATCAAAGCAAGGGAAATGACTTTTAGCTGTCTAAACAAAGCAAAAGTTAGCACCCCCCCAATAAAAGAACACTACTTGTCCACTTAACGAGACTTGAACAGTATACTAATAATACTCGTAGCTAAAGTCTTTGATGTTAACACCCGCCAGTCTCCTCGTCATGCTAATATAACATTTTGTCCATAACTAATGACAGACAGTATTCGTTTTTTTATGCTTGGATGTAGCATCTTACCCACTTGTTGTGATGCTAGCTAGCACTTGGAATTATGCATTGGCCTTGGGTTTGGAGATGAGGGAGGGAGCAAATGCTAAACAGATCTGGCAAATGAGTTTGCAACAACTTGATTTGAATACTACTCGATAATTCTTGGTTCCGAGGTCATGAAATAAAATATGGAAGAGCATCTTATGACGAATTAGTTCATATGGTTGTAGGTCGGCTGAAGAGAATAATACAGTAAACGAACTGTAGTTATACGTGCTTTTTTTTCCTTCATGTATACAGTAAAAGGAAATAGCATGTAAATTGTCGGTACTAATTACTGTTCTCATCTACTTGTGTTGGCTAGGATCTTTTTTTATTCTGTAAATTACAAGTTCTGTTAATTTCCTTGTCGATGATAACCCACTCCAATTATATTCTCTGTCTACATTTCTTGCTAACAGACTGATCCAATTAACATTCAATTTTTTTTTCAGGCATCACTTGGTACTCAATGAGGTCTTAATGTTGAGGTACGGTGCCCAGGATGAATGTGGGGATACCGTGCCTGAGGTGCCTCCATTTGTGATCTTAGTATGCAGGCTTTTTTTTTCCCTTCACAAAGACCAACCAAACAGAGGAATCCTATGTGTATGGTATCCTGATGGGAGTTTACTTAGTGGATCCGTTTCGATTTATGCTGACTTTTTTCTCTACCTCAGCTATTATCATACTTGGCAAACTATATTCTTACTAGAGTAAAGAATCCTCTGATTTCGTTACAGAATTACAACTATTCGTGAAAGATCAAAACAAGGGAAATGGCTTTTAGCTATCTAAACAAAGCAAAAGTTAGCACCCCCAATAAAAGAACACTCATAGGAAGCAAAGTCTATCATGGCATTATTGGCACTTGTCCACTTAATGAGACTTGAAAACTATACTAATAATACTCATAGCTAAAGTCTTTGATGTTAACACCAGCCAGTCTCCTCGTCATGCTAATATAACATTTTGTCCATAACTAATGACAGACAGTATTTGTTTTTTATGCTTGGATGTAGCATCTTACCCACTTGTTGTTGTGATGCTAGCTAGCACTTGGAATAATGCATTGGCCTCGGGTTTGGAGATGAGAAAGCAAATGCTGAATAGATCTGGCAAATGAGTTTGGAACAACTTGATTTGAATACTAGTCGATGATCCGTGGTTCCGAGGTCATGAATTAAAATTATGGAAGAGCATATTATGACGAATTAGTTCACATGGTAGTAGGTGGGCTGAAGAGAATAATACAGTAAACAAACTGTAGTTATCTGTGTTTTTCCCCTTCATGTATACAGTAAAAGTAAATAGCATGTAAATCGTCGGTGCTATTACTGTTCTCATCTACTTGTGTTGGCTAGGATTTTTTTTTATTCTGTAAATTACAAGTTCTGTTAATTTCCTTGTCGATGATAACCCACTCCAATTATATTCTCTGTCTACATTTCATGTTAAAAAACTGATCCGATTAACATTCAATTTTTTTTTCAGGCATCACTTGGTACTCAATGAGGTCTTAATGTTGAGGTACGGTGTCAAGGATGAATGCAGGGATACCGTGCCAGAGGTGCCTCCATTTGTGATCTTAGTATGCAGGCTTTTTTTTCCCTTCACAAAGACCAACCAAACAGAGGAATCCTATGTGTATGGTATCCTGATGGGAGTTTACTTAGTGAATCCGTTTTGATTTATGCTGACTTTACTATTGGAGAACGTAGCAAGGTTCCTTTGAAACAAGTATATATGTCAGCAAAAACTTCTTTGTAATTATCCGTTGATTCAGAAGTGAATGGTTTCACAAGTTTTAGTCCCCGATGTGGACTAGAGAGGAGGTCAGACGGTGCTCCGCTCCACTTCTTTCTTTGGAATCTGTCGGGTTTTCAACCAAGGAGAACCACTGCATTCGCTTGTGCCGTTACGACCCCGAGATGACAACCCTAGCCCTCCCAAGCTGGAATCTAGGAGCACGCCCAGGTAGTCGGAGATGCCATACGTTGCTAGCCCAATCTCGGGCAAGATGACACCTCCCTCGGACATCACATCTTTCGGACGCTGCCTTTCCTCTGCCTAGCAAGGGCTTATTATCACCTCGACATCACGGCCATGGGGTCATAGCCGTGTACATCCAGGTGATAATAAACCCTCGCCCTCCTTTTGGCAGTTTATGAGGTCCCAAACAGGGAAGGTGGTCATTGTTTGCAACATTTTTGGCAATGGTAGAGTAATTTTCATTCATAAGTTATCTGGAATCATCTAATCTAATCAGCCACCAACAGTAGCATTGGTGCATGATAATAGCAAAAAGACATAATTTCTGAAAAGAAATAGTAGTAACATTTAGATGTTTCCACACTGGCATGTCATCTGCGAGTCTTGTTTCCAGCATACGTAAGGTCTTGTAGCAAATACTAGAGCACTATTTCTTCTTGTGACCAAATAAGGCTGCAAGCTTCGCGCTAGTTGTTGAGGCACGGGATACCTGAAATTTCATACAGGATGTTGGAGCCATCAGAAATGTCTAGCAGAAACTATATGATCATGGAGATTTTTTATTTGTTTTTAGACACGAAAACCAAGGAAGTATGTCTAGCAGAAACTATATGATCATGGAGATTTTTTATTTGTTTTTAGACACGAAAACCAAGGAAGTAAACCGAGTTTTTAGTTGGCAACAGTAGAATAGGCATTACCTCGAAAACACTTTGCATGAACAAAAAGCAGTATTATAGTAAGATGATGCAGATGACGATGTTAATGAAAGCATGTTTTTTCCGGATATTCACTTCGGCTCGCGGGTGCAAATGCACCATTGCACCCATTGTGACAAAACATATTTCAAAATATAAAAAAAAAATCCATATATACATTAGAACATTTTATGTTGGTTCGCAATTTTTCGGGATGAATGAATATTTTATGTGTCTTGTATAAAAAAAGACAAAAGGTGTCACAGGAATACGTTATTCACATGACATTTTTTGTCTTTTTATACACAACACATAAAATGTTTTTTCATCCTGAAAACTTCTGAACCAACATAAAATGTTCGAATTTAGATTTAGATTTTTTTTCAAAGTTTTTGACATTTCAAAATATGTTATGTTTTTTCACATTGAGTGCATTTGCACCTATGAGCCGAATTGCCGCCTCCTATTTTTTCCAGATATGTCTATCATTGTCCATGGTCATCCAACCTAGTTACGAAGATAGTACTTTTGGCTTCTCATAGTTGCAAACTTTCTACAAAAGGACTCTTCAAGTATCCCTTTAATCTCACTAGCTAGGTGACTTTTTATGTAGAATATGCGCTTCTTACTTGAATAGTCTGCACGCAGAAATGCACATGGTATCTATTTTTGTAGTACTCTTTCAGTTTGTAGAAATTCAGATGAAATTATTATGACGCGCTCGGAAATTTCTACATATGGGACATATCTAAAATATTTTGACCAGATATTTGAGGTTATTGATCCTACACCCGAAGTGAAAATATGGAAACTGCCTTTCTTAATGAATGTCAAGTGTATGTATGTGCTAGTTTGTATTCAGAGTAGCAACAAAACATATATGAAGTTATTATATTTGATGCCAGAAATTTTAAATATATCAATGTGTATTCATGAATATGCTTCTAATTTCGACAATTAAGACGTGTGTGCATACGCACCATCATGGGTATAGAAGGGAAGCAGTGACCCTCCATTAGTTACCAAAAGAAAAAGAAGAAGTATCAGCCATTGCAGAGGGAAACTAAAATTAAGCTATTTCAATATATTTTCTTTATGAAATCCAATCATCTCAGTAGAGAACCTCTTAATTTCTCCTCTATCTATCTTACCTCGTTTGCCGTTTTGTTTGCCATTTTGCTTGCGCGTAGTCCGTTGAGAGCGTCAACAATTTCTTCTATGGGAGGTCTGCATTTCCGATCAACCTCAACACACTGTAATCCAATTTCGATGCATTTTTTAACTTGCTGGAGGCCTTCTGAGTCTAGCAACGTATACTTGGATGCTATGTGCTCCACTGTCCATTCTTTACGTACCTACAGTAACGATGTTTGGTGAGTATATATATATATATATAGACTAATTAAATGTAGCAGAAAACTCCAATTAATTCCGGTCTTCCTAATTCAAACAACTAATTAATGCTTCATCTCACTTTATCAATGAAATTCCTTGCGGACGGTTGGTCTTTCTCAGGGATGTTTTTCTGTCTTGTGGTGATCTCGATTATCATCAGGCCCAAACTATATATGTCCGACTGCGCTGATATTTCACCTCGGTACAGGTACTCCGGAGCCATGTATCCGCTGCGTGTGGCATAAACATGGAAAGTTAAACGGGACTTAATTACAAATAAGGAGCAGAGACTAGTAATGTTATGAAACAGCAGTGGCGAGCTTACTACGATCCGACGACTGTTTGCGTGCACAGTCTGGTTTGCTCCTGGCCAAAGACTCTGGAGAGCGCGAAATCGGCAATCTTTGGGACCATGTTTGCGTCGAGCAGTATATTTTCAGGCTTTAGGTCCATGTGGATGATGGGGATGTCCAGCTTGTGCAGGTAATGCAGGCCCTTGCAGATGCCCTTGATTATTTTGAAGCGCGTGTCCCAGTCGATGCCGGGCTCGGCCGAAGAGTTGTTCTGTTCGGCCGCTTTGTCCCCTGCTTATATACATACATCAGTGTAAGTAAGGATCTGGAATATCAAGAACTGCAAACATACATTAGGAGAAAGAAACTAGTAGAAGGATCATGGAGCTCTGCACAATGTAGAAGCGCGAGGGAATCACGCGTACCAAAGAGGTTATCCTGAAGGCTTCCGACAGGCAAATACTCGTAGCAGAGTAAGCTCTCGGTTATGTCCGCCTGGATGTATCTCCCGTCGAGCTGCACCAGTTTCTTGTTGGTCTCGCTGCAGAAGCCGACCAGCTGCACAATGTTCTCGTGCTTGAGCACCATGACGTTTTGCACCTCCTTCTTGAAGGTCTTGTCGGCCGGCATCGGCGCGTTCTCCTGGAGCTTCTTCACGGCGATCACCCTGTCCCCGTCCGGCACAACCCCCTGTTCAGTTCTCGCGGATATCAGCATACTCTTCATCGATTTGAGTCGCAGTTAAAGAACAGATCGAGAAATTTCATGGGGGAAATGGAAGCAGACCATGTAGAGCGTTCCGAACGGGCTCCCGCTGATTTTCCGGTCTTCGGCGAAGTCGTTGGTGATCTTCTTCAGGAAGTCGTACGGTAGCTCTGCCGGCAGCTCCGGGCTCTGGGTTTTGCTTCCGGCGGCGGCGGCGGCGGCCATTATTTCTGGTGATTTGAGGAGCACGGGGAGCCACATGCAAGATGCTCAGTCGGATGCGAAATTTTGTTAACGGCTAGTAAGAAATTGATATGGCAAGCTGCTCAGAATCACTGACCGTTGGAGAGGATCGCTGGAGGCCTTGAGGGATCCTGGGTGCTGGATCTAAGTAGTAGGAGTAAACCGAGGAGGAGGAAGAAGATGGGGAAAGTTGACTTGACTGTAGAGGCTAGTTGATTCTTCGGAATGGTGGGAGACAACGACATATATATTGGCCAGTGGGTGGGTCCATGTGCCTTGATTCCTACTAGTACTAGTAGCTGATAATACACGTACGAAAACGCGTGTCGCCTACCTGCCATAGATCGCATCGCCGCCGCGTTATCGAACTCGTCGTATCCGAACGAACGCGTCGGTTTGATTTACTTGTACATCAAATCTAAACAACGGTTGCATTGGTTAGGACGCGTGCGGACAGATAACGTATCCTTAAACCTGGCCAACGGGCCGCCTTTTGGCGGGCCAGCCCACGAGCCCGCAAAAATAGCCCGGCGCAAGCCCGGCCTGGCCCGTGGCATGCCGGCCCTTGAAACATCGGGCCGTGCCCGTGCCGCGAACCGGCCCGGCAAGCCTAGCAACGGTCAAAAATTAACATATACATGCAAAATAAGAGCCTTTGAGGTTCAAAGTCAGGACCTATGGCTCCGCTAGAGAGCACCTAACCAACGTACCAAGCAAATGTTAGTGCTTTATTTCGTATTCGGCCCTTCTTATAGGTTAAATTGGACGGGCCATCAGAAAATGTCTAGCAGCCCGCGTGCTTCATGGGCTAAACGTGCCACGGGCCGGCCCGCTAGACGCCGGCATGCGTGCGGGCGCGAGGCCGCCGTCTTGCCGAGACGACACGTGAGCTGGGCAGGCCGTAAGCCAACTGTTTAAGACGTGTCGTGCTTGGGCCGTGTCGGGCCGGCCCGTTGGCCAGATTTGCGTATACTATCTATTGGTGCCGTTGGCCCACCTGTCAGCCATCGCGGTGTTGATTTAGACAAGTGCAATGGCACCGATTCAGACGCTGCGGCAGCGATTCAGAAATTATGGCAAAAGACTGACCGGTGATAGCCTGCGCCATCAATGGCGACGAGACGACACACTGGCTAACTGGACACTTTAGTTTCATCTCTTTGGCCTTCGCGCCGGTATCCGATATCAGTCTTTTTAACTGGTCATTCGCGGCCATCTTCTCCCACACCACATCGACTCTCCTTCTTCCCCTTTTCGTTCTTCACTACCGGTAGCTAGTCATGGTCGGAGGCATTGGGTCGAGGGGAGGGCGTGCAGGACGACCGGGCCCCAATCGTGGACATCGAGAGATGCGCGGAGGACACAGCCAACGCAGCGCGCCACCACACTTTCCCTCAGCGATGTCCTTGCCCGACGAGGTCGACCCAGGCATCCAGTTCGCCGTGGCCATCCACTTCGGCATGGCGCGTGACAGGCTACTCCTGTCCCTGCAGATTCGCGACCCTAGTCGGTGACGAACCGCCCCCGCTTGTCATTCTGCGGGCGAACGGTTTCAGGATCACTAGGTACCCAGTCGACGTGCAGTTCGACCACCTCGACCAGATATACCTCGCCAACGGTTGGGAGTGCTTCGTCCGCGCGCACCAGAGCAAACCGGGCAACATCATCGTCTTCAAGTACGACGCCGAAGGAAGGTTCGTTGTCAGCGTCTTTGATGACACTATGTGTCGTCGCTACTACTGCTTTGACTCTGACTCCGACGAGTAGGATAGGCAGCCATGTACGATGTATCAATGTAGGCACTGGCCATTTGCAATGAAAGTCTTTATTCAAGTCCTAGAGCAATTGTTACAAGCACAACACACAACTATGCGCCGACGACGCTGGGGGTGGCGGCAGCGACGGGTTTATAAACACCATTTGTCATTGAGAGACCGGATGATCGCCTCCTGCATTTGCGTCTCCTATTCAGCTCGATCGAGGCAGGCACGCAGGAAAGCGTCATCGAGATTGGCCCGCACTGCTTCCCGGAGGTCGACACGTACCAATGCGAGCGTGTCCTATCGCTGGTGCTCCGGCAGAAAGACATGTTTCGTCACCTCCATCGTGAAAGGCTCACTGGTGGTCATGTGACGGTTAATAAATGTAGAAAGGGCAACGCTGCCTGGGACGCATCGTGTAAATCCGCGGGCGTCCTGGAATTGGAGGCGGCAACACGTCAAGTGCCAACGGCGGGTTCGGCCACCATGACGGCAGCGGCCGCTCGGGCACCTCTTCTCTACTGGCGCCGGGGTTGCCACGGAGCTCGTCAGGCCACCGACGACGGCTAGGCATGGTGTTTTGTGCTGGGAGTGGTGCGGGTCTGGTTGAAGATATCTTGGCGATCTCCTCTTTTTATGAAACGCCTAAAACTGATGGAAAACGGCAAGAAAGAAAGAGTAGCGATGGCCAAGCTCAAACAGATAGTCGCACTATTGGGTGCGGTCGGCCGTACAGACCGGACCTTAACCCCGTGGCGAATCTAAAATTTCACCAAACCCTAGGCCAAGATCATATTATATGCTGAAATTAGGCTAAATTCTAAAAAAATTAGTGTATTTCTACTAATATATAGCTGAAACTTTTGGCTACACCCGAAGCCATGGCCAGGTTGATTGGGTGTAGATCCGCCACTCCCTCGACCCAAAAACGACAGCGGACTAATCAAACGAATAAAAACAGATTATTTAAATCGACGGTTGGGTCTGGCTCGGTAGAGATACACTTTTTTTTGCAGGCCGCGTAGATCGAGAAACTGTATAACTTTAGTTTTACTAGTTTAATTAAAGTCTCCGTAGCGCGTGAGACTTGTTGGTGGTGGTTGCGACCCGTTGGGACAGTTGCAAGTTTGCAACGGATATATCTACACAAGTTCCGATGATTTGAATGGTGCACACGAAGGCTTTTCTCCTCGGTCATGCACATGGCGTGTCCAGTATATACTCCTCGGTCCATGCACATGGCGTGTCCAGTATATACATTTTCGGCTTATTAAAACGAGGGCTCTTCCTATTTTTAAGCCGAGAGGTTTTAAGTTTTTTTTAACAAGGAAAACGCCCCAAAGGGCGTAGAAGCTTCATTGAATCAAACTGGCAGGTACAAATTTTCATCTAGACCCCTGTAAACATCCACAGCTCTGAAAGACCTAATATTCGAAGAAGGGGGTTCGAACTTAAAAAAGAACCCTAGGGCTAAAATAGAAAAAGCAATCATGCCCTAGAGCATCTTCTCTGTCGATCGCCGGTGACCTCAAGACCGCGCCGAGGTCCAGGACTGCGCTTGTGGGGGTCTCCTTCTTGGCGAGGAACGCGTGCCGCCGGTCACCAAGACGCTCCCGGGAACGAACCACTTGGGAGCGTAGCAGCACCGGGCTCCAGGGGTAGGTTCCAATAAAGGCCTCCACCATGATGGTAGAAAATAGTGGCCACTTCGGCTGACGATAGCTTCGGCTCACTTACCGTCGCTTGGAAGCAGCATCAACTCCTAGGGCTCCTTCGCATCCACCGACTGCGGCGCCGCTTTCGCCCGCCACCACGCCACCATGGCCACCAGGAGCAAGAAGAAGCATCCCAGACCTGCAGATCCAGAGAGAACCGAAGACGTGACCCTTACTAAAGGAGCCGTGATCCTTCCTCGCCATCGCCACCATCGTCTCTCCCCATGAGAGCACTGTTGTGATGCAAGAAGAAGCCACCTAGAGCTGGACGCAGCCCAACACGCCCAAATCGAAGCTTCGGTGTCCATCCTTATTAGGAGGGATGCAAGGCTCGACTCACTCCACATGCACCATCACTTGCCACTAACGAGATGCATTTGAGCAAATTAAGACCATGGCATGGAAGATCTGGAGGCCTCCGATCTCCACGCTACCCTCAATCGCCACATAGGAAAACACACGAAACCTACTCCTACCACTACTATGTACAGAGGAGGCCTACCACATATTCCATCTCCTCGTCGTTCGGCATGGCCACTAGAGAAAAGGGGGGAGAGGGTGGCAGCGGCGGACAGGATTCAACTCTCAAGGATGAGGTTGGGAGGAGGCGTGAGTGGGTTGTGTTCACGCTCTCACGCCCATGGCGTGGTCCTTCAGGTGTCATTGGACTCCAAAAAGTTTCAAGTTAAGTTCGTCTGCATGGGCGCGATCTAAACGGACCTAAGTCGTTCATTTTGATCCGCTAAGGAGGAAAGACAAAACATAACGACATCATCCAAAATGATCGGTACTGACCCATATTTGGCTGGGAATGTGTCGAGTTGGACGTGTCGTGTCCTCCCGCCTCTATCCCGGGCCAGCCTAGTAGTGATAACCGCATGTTAGCCTTGTGCCCTGGCCATCGATGTCGGTCGTTTGAACCTGCGCGGGCATGAATACAAGCTACAGGACTCCTAAGCCGCCATCAATGCTATGGCCGCTACCGACATTGATGGCCAGGGTTTCTTAAGAAGTGTCGTGGGCACCCATCTTCCCCCACCACCTACACCATTATCACTTTGAAGCAAGATTGCTCCCCCATAACCCGCAACCATGGCGTCATGGTGGAAAAACTCGGTGAAGAATGACAACAAGGCCAGCTCGTCCTCACGACACTCCTTCGTCCCACGCTAACACCGCCGCTACACCCACGCGCACCACTATGCTCGCCAATCCTGCCTCCACGTGCGGGAGTGTCGTTGCATCCTCCGCCAATTCGCGCTTTTGCGTCGCCTCCACGTGTACGTCCTAGTGGATGAGCGCATTGGCCATGGGAAAACGGTGTGCCTTGATCCCAATGGGACATCAACCTCCTGTGAAGCTGGCACCACAACAGGATGAGGCTGCCCATGCCACAGGAGGGTGTTGGGGTTCGAGGGCAGAAAACGAAAAATTTCTATAAACAAAACCCTAATGCCAGGATCTATGTACTAGTAATGCAGTAACAGGAGGGGATACAGTGTACACACCTTTCAAGACCGAGCACGGTTAACGTACCGTGAGGAACATGGATGAAGAAGATGCCCTGATGCTGACCTCGAGGTCATGATGTCCTGCAGCTCCCTGACAACTCCTAGCACCAAAAGCACGGTGCTTCTAGAGGGAATCACACAAATACGATGCTTGACGACGACTCTCGCTTCTCCCTGATCCATCCAAGATTGTGGAAGTAGATCTCCCGGCTCCAAATCCCGCAGCGAGACGGTGCTCCGCGGTGAAGTACTCCTCGCTCGCACAGCCCTGACAAGGGGGCCACGGACGAGACAGAGAGAGAGAGAGGGAAGGAAAACAAGCCTTTTATTTATTTTTAGGTGGAAATTGGTGTGTTTTAATCGTCCTATGGGCATCCATTTATATAGGCAGAGGAAGGGGTTCCTACACCTTAGGGTTCCCATGTCGGACTAAACAAATAAAGGAAAAAGGGGGCAAACATCTGTTGCTCGGGTGGGCCGCCTACCCACCCGCGTGTGGCTAGGAAACGGCGGTGGAGGAGTAGGGCCTCGGCTGGGCCAGCTGGCCCACGAGGCGGCAACCGTTGTGGCGGTGCCCAGCGCCAGGCCCGGGTGGGCCGGCCTATGGCTCACGACTGCGTGCGTGCTCGCCCACGCGGCAGTCAGCGGCGACGGCTCCCGAGTGGGCCTGCCAGCTGTGGTCCGCCAGCGATAGCAGATGCAGAGCACAGCACATAGTGGCGGCCGCCCCCGTGCGATGCATACTATATGACGCCCACGTGGGCTGTTTCAAAAACAACCACCCCTTTGCCTTTTCCATCTGTTTCTTTTTAGGTGAAATCTTTCTGGGATTTTGCCTAACTTATAAGACACCTTTTTAAATATTTATTCAAATATTCATTTAAAAATATATTAATGTATAATTAATATATAATAAACATATTGAAATAACCATTTATCTAAAAATCCTTTTCTAGTATTTTTCCATATCCTTTCCCCAAACACCTTCGGATCTCCCCAGAACTTTTCTGGTTTCTCTCCTCTCGCTTCTTCAGTGATTCAAACTAGCCATTAACGATTTCCAACCTTCGTCAAGACCTTAAGCATGCTATCCAACAGTTCAAGAATACTAAAAACATGGACAAGACTCCTCTCTGACCAATGATCAATAGCCGGACTTGGATGCCCAACATAATGATCACATGTGTACTCAACGAAATTGGTCGTTGAACCGTACACACTGTGTCTTATTTTGTTTGTCTCTGCGATACTGTATTGTTTGAGGCTTTGATAAAGTGACATCTCCATGTCAGTGTTCAACCTAGTTACCGACAATACCTTCTTTACTCGATCCAATAAGTGATATTCTCGTGACCTAGTCATACGTTGCGCATTTAATGGATACAACTTATCCGAGTGGGCCCAGAGTATCTTCCGTCATGCGTATGGATTAATCCTGCTCTTGACGCAATCTCCTCAACATGTTCCTCCGGATAACGAATGACACCTTTATGATCACCATTTCACTGAGTGATGTTATGTGTCATCAAAGTAACCTCGGGTTACATTAATTTGATATGGTCACACGGTCTAAGAAAAGAGTCACTATGTTTCCTAATCATCGTAACCTGAACTCTATGACATGATCCTGATATGATGCTATAGATAGGGTATATTCACCATCTCATTCTCCAATGAAATGACCTCATTGTAAATTAGGGGCCAAGGCACCAACATTGTTAGGAAACCTTTGATCATCCGTTGACCAATGAACCACTGACTAGAGTTTCACCGGGAACCACTGGTTGTTTGTATATCACACGTGTATCGACGTTTCCTAATCAATACAGTTATAGCATGATATAAAACTTAATCATAAACTTTATGAAATATGTCATCTAATATTTGACTCTAGGGCATATTACCTTCAGTCTCCCACTTAGCACTAGAGTACAAATAAACTATTTGCATTTATTATCCAATCATCAATACCATACTCCTTGGTGCTTTTGATTATGCTTGCACATGGAAGAGTTCTAAGTTTAAAAAATGAACATGTCATTCCTTGTGTATCCTTTTTCAACTTATTTATATCATCTTACATGACACTGATACCTTTTATCATCTCCATGAAAAAATCTTGCACATATACAATGTTTTAGCAACAGAATGGGGTTGTTCAAGTTCCAGATACAGGCAGTGACTTTAGATAGGTCTCGGGGACTTTCTTATGGGCACTAAGTATTGGAATACACTGTGAGAAAATATGCTTCTCAAAGCTTCAACATTTATACAGCACATGGTAGTGTTCATATATGATGTCTACGCACTTCTATTCTTGTAGACAGTTGTTGGGCCTCCAAGTGCAGAGGTTTGTAGAACAACATCAAGTTTCCCTTAAGTGGATCACCCAAGGTTTATCGAACTCAGGGAGGAAGTGGTCAAAGGTATTCCCTCTCAAGCAACCCTGCAATCAAGATACAAGAAGTCTCTTGTGTCCCCAACACACCCAATACACTTGTCAGGTGTATAGGTGCACTAGTTTGGCAAAGATATAGTGAAATACAAGTGGTAACGGTGCCAGAAAAAAGCTTCTGACTTGTTGTTGACGTGGGGTAACGGTGCCAGAAAAGAGCTTATGGCGTGGAGGAAAGGTAAAGGCCCAAAACCTCCCCGGCAAACGGAACAAAGATGGAAGCAAGCAAACATGTAACATATCTAGTAGCAAACGGTGTTTCAATGCTTAGAAACAAGGCCTAGGGATCATACTTTCAATAGTGAACACTCTCTCATATAAATATCCTCTCTCCATGATACTACTCTTAACTACTCTCCGGTTGGACACTCTAATCCATGGTAGGGCTATAATAGCACACCTCAAAGTCTGCCTTCCCCAATCTAGATAACCCCACACTGTCACCTTGAGCTCTAGATGGTTCCAACAAACACCACAATTTCATAAAGACAGCCAACTCCAAATATAACTCACAACAAATATTCAATATAGCCAAAGTGCCACACACGGTAAGCCCGCTGTCACTTTCACACACGTGGGGAAAAGCATAGATCTATTAAAGCACAAAGAGTATTTATGTAGACTCAAGCCTGAGTGCCACCATGGCGTGCACACTGTCACTTTCACACACATGGGGAGAGCAGAGATCTATTGAAGCACTTGAGTAGCAAGGTAGATCTACTTGATTACAAAGCTCATGACCACAATAAGATCATGCATAGAGAGAGAGATGAACACATAGCTATCGGTAGAGCCCTTAGCCTCGAAGAACTACTCCCTCCTCATCATGGGAATCAGCAACGGTGATGGAGATGGTGGTGGAGATCGATGGAGATGGATCCGGGGGCACTTACCCGTCCCGGTAGGGTGCCAGAACAGAGACTTTATGTCCCTCGAATCTCCCTTTCGGTGGCGGCGGTGCTATAGAGGTTTTCATGGATTTCTTCTAGTTGCTCTAGGGCTTTTGGGTCGGAGGCTTCTTATAGGCGCAGGAGTCAAGGTCGGTGGGGGTCCAGGGGGCCCACACCCCCTGTGGGTGCCTCCAGGGCTTGCCCGCGCCTAGGGGGTGCGGACACCCTGTGGCCCCCCTCCGGCTCCGCTTCGTGGTTTCGTGTTGCTCTGGGAAAAATAATGACTTTGGATTTTGTCCCGTCTGATTCCGAGAATATTGATTTTCTGCCTTTCTGGAACCAAAAACAGAAGAAAACAGGCAACTGGCACTGTGGCAACTTGTTAATAGGTTAGTTCCAGAAAAGATATAAAAACACCTCAAAGTGTAGACAAAGCAAAGCAAAGTAGATACAAAACAAGCATGGAGCATCAAAAATTATAGGTACGTTTCTGACGTATCAAGCATCCCTATGCTTAACTCCTGCTCGTCCTCGAGTAGGTAAGTGATAAAAAGAATAATTTTTGAGGTGACATGCACCTTCACAATGAAGATCAAACCATTTGCAAGCATTGAAAGCTGGGATCAAAGAACTCTAAACATGTGCATGAAAGATGGAGTTCTGACAATAGGACATAGTAACTATGCATGCAACATGAAAGGCTACAAACAAAGATCATGAATAACATGCATTGAAAAACATTTATTTGTTTCACATACAAAAACATAGCATAGTGGCATTCAGCTTGTCCCTCATAGAGTAGCAATATAGATGCATATGACACCTTCAAAGTTCACAAGGGTGACTAGAAACAAATAGCACAAGAACAAGTAATATCACAATATGCATCAATTAATAAGCTTTGGAACACTGCACACGGAATCACAACTATGCTCTCTTAATGGTGCCTAAAGGTAGAAGGTGGAGACTCAACATAAAGGTGGAAGAAAGGCCTTTTGTAAGGGAAGCAGCGATTTCAAGTTTCAAAAAGAGCTTCCAAAAATTTTGGTACTTGTTAGCTTTCAACCCTCATTGCCCCTATCATAAGCATCTTGAAGTGGTTAAGGTTAAAGTGAACAAAGTATGGAGTATATGCTTGACGAAGTATAAGTTGGCAATCTCAAGTCCCTTGAATACGAGGGCCACACCTCATGCTACTCAACTTCAGTCACCTATAAGTTTTTGTCACTGTAAGTGTTTGCATATCATTGAGAACCGCCAACGGGGTACCCCTTGCACATGGTACATGAGCTTTCCCATAACCAAAATGACAAGACAAGGAGACAATGAGCATCTCAGCAATCTTTTTATTTACCATATACATAGCTTTTTATTGAAGATGCTTCATAGATAGCTCACTATGGTGATGCTGCAAGTTTCCACCATGATTAGGCATGGCTTAGGCTAGCAGCCCAGGCGTTTCTCTAACATAGGATACAAACTCCATGGACTTACAAGTTCCCTTTTTATTTCACACCGGTGACATCCATAGACAAAAGACCATGATATCAACTGAGTACAAAGTACAAGTGCAATGTTGAAAACGTTCCTCGTGACAGCACGGTTCTGCTAATTCCAACGTATAAGTGCAAGCATATACAACATAGATGACACAATGGTTCAATTTTATTAGGGGAAAAGAATATAAAGTGTGCCATCAAGTTTGTGAGGGCTTTAATCACTAAGTTTTCACATAACAAAATAGTTTTTAATTGGAAGATAGCTGAAAACAAGAATATACTTGGAATGGTGTAACACACCATGCATAGGAGTTTATAGTGGACACTTTGGAATAACTTGGTTTCTTGGGAGTTGGAAGCATGAGTAAAGCTTACTCATACAAGTGGAGGCTAGCAAAAGACTGGGAGCAACCAAATAAGAGAGCATAATGGCCATAATCATGTAGAGCAACAAAGCATTACTAATCAAAGCATAGAGTGGTACTACAAGTCAAGGACTAAATGATCATAGAGTCTATGGTGACTTGTCATAGTCATAAAATGGTGTGAGCATGTGCCAAGTCAACCCAAGCAAAGCATCAAAGGAGAATACTACAATACTAAGCTTTTGCATGCTAAAACAACGCATAATTCCTTGAAGGCACACTAAGCAATCCCAATTTTTTGGAATAAGACATGCTACAACAATAATCACTAAGCATAAGGTCAAAACAACACCTAGCATTTCATGCTAAAGTCTAAGCCACAGTCAAAGCAAGCTCCTCTTGTACTAATCAAGGAAGAACTTTCCTACTCTTTTCCAACACCAATCAACTTATTTGAAACAACTCACAAAGATAACAATCAATAAAGATCAGTGATCTTGTCTCAGAAATCCACAAAGAAGAACTAAAAGTTCTAAGCTGGAAGCACAAGAACACTAAGGATGAACGCAGTGCTAGCAAAAGAGAACACTCACAAAACAATAAGAGTGAAAACTAGAGTGTTCTAGGCAATGAAAACAGAGTGTGTCTCTCTCTAAAAGAAGTGTGGTGTAACCAACCAACTTACTCAAGAAAACTAAGCAAACGAAAGCCAAAACGAAAACTAAGACGCTCCAAGAACAACACAACAATGCATGAAACAATAAAACCGAAGTGTCTAGACAGACCTGAGCTTTTTATTGATGAAGAAGGGGATGCCTTGGGCATCCCCAAGCTTTGACGCTTGTGCCTCTTGGATATTTCTTGGGGTGACACGGGGTGGCATCCCCAAGCTTGAGCTTTTTTCCATTCTTCATCTCATTACATCATTCTTTCTCTACACCTGAAATTTTCCTTCATAAAAAACTTCACACAATCTTCACTAGCAACATTAGTGTATTAAAGAGATATTAGACCTGAGGTAAAGCTTTGGAACATCAAAAAAATTCACTAAAAACACAAGATACTGTAGCAACTACTTCAAAAATCTCAATTTCCCAAAAAGAACCTGCGGTGACCCAGCATACCACTGCATGTGTAGTACACTATAGTCATTGACATGACATCCACAGAACACCGTTCCATAAATATCACATCCCTCAGAGTGGTACAACAGAAACATTGCGGGTCCATATTACAAAAGTACACACATTATTATTATTATTATTATTATTACAATATCGGAAGTTCAAGACTTCCGAAAGATCCAAAATACAAACCAAAATATAAAGTGTTCAGCAGAATTTAAAAGTAGCAACTCCGACTTGGAGTTGAGCTCAATAGCTTATTCTATAGAGTTCATGTTGCTCGGCTCCGTTAGTTGCTACTGACTAGGTACTTAGTTGGACTCGTTCTCATCGACACCGTAGCGGATCTCGTAATCCACTCCTTCAACTCCTCCGGACAGATCAGGTTCCTTGTAGAACACATCTTCTTGGCATTCGGCTGCATACATTAGCACGTCTTCGGGATCCTCAAAGTCTAAGCAAGGGATCAAAGGAAAGAATGAGTAACAGTGTTACCCAACAAGTTCATTATATGAAAGGTGGGAAGTTTGATGCTCTAACTACCACCTCGGATTATAAATCCTTGGCACTATGCAGTTTTTGTAAATCTTTCTTCAAAGATTGATTTTACTCTGAAAAACTATGACAATCAGCCTTCACAGGTTGACCAGAACTTTCATGGAGTTCCTTTCCTGCCGTGTTTGCAGCTCCTTCCCGGAACAGGGAGTAACAAGTTACAGTTCTTACACTCTGCAGAGGTGTGTTACTTTACCCATGAGAGATCAACTCCTTGTTGCACAACCGGGCGTACTTTCCCGTCCACAATTCCGTGATGTGGGGCCCAGTAGTTGGTCCAAGCCAATCACTGCCCCCTTCGCGACCCCGTATGCGTCCTTGGTGTACACCATGCCCACATAATGAATTACGACAATGGTTTGTACAAACCGTTAGATGCCAGAACTATCGTGGGACGATGAGGGTTCCCACCCATATGCTGCATATCCTCTACGAATTACCAATTAATATGCACACTACGAGGATAACAGCCACGACCTGCACATCTGGCTTCATGCGAGAGGAAGAAGATACAACTGACTTCTCTGTCCCATTCCAAATCTCATGGCTAACACGTAATATACAGCGCTAGAATCACTGATATCAGGGGTTATTAAGTCCCTACCTGATTACCATCATTGCAATTAGAACACTAAGTTCTTTTGCTCCATATATCATCACTTAGGATGATATCTATGATTTATTTATTGGTAAAAATAATATTTTATTTCTTTTATAGCATATATGATAACACACAATTTGCAAATACTTTGATAAAGACTCTTCAAAGGACATGAGCAAGTGATGAACTTGCCTTGTGATGGCAAGGTAGTGAAGTGTGATGCTTGCACTGGACCTTGAGCTTCTAGTTCTACAAAACATCATTATTGCCCGGTAAGGACAATATTTAAAGAAGCAAAATGATTATGCAAGTAATGTAATGCATTATTTAATTCTATATGCATTTTACCTATATAAGGTGCCTTTTAATAAATTATTTATAAATATTACTTTTTAATATTTATAACATATATTGAATTAGTTTATTTTATTTGACTTTTATCGATTTAATAATTCTTTTAGGAATTATCAATTATACCTTAAAAATGGTGATTAAATATTTATTTAGTATTTTACTAAAATATTAATACATCATGAAAGTGATTTTTATTTATTTATATCATCTTTCAATAATTTTGCAAAATTCCATAAGGAATATTTAAATTACAAAATTCTTATAAAAATTTGAATGTCCAAAATTTTATATCTTATTTGTTTGGATGAATCTAAAAGTATTTAATTTATAATTTTTAGACTTATATTTTTATTTCTAGAATTTATTTAAGTCTAGGGGTATTTTGGTCTTTTCCTGTTTATTAAAACAGGCCTGGAATTGTTTCTGGTTGATTATTCTTATTGGGCCCTAGTGGCCCATTTAGTTTTAGACAAAAGGACCACCCCGAAGGGTTTGGCCTAGCTCGGCCCACTCCTTACTACCTCTCTCTCTACCTCGATCTTATCCTTTCCTCCTCTGACCCGACCCTGTGGCCGGCGATGCCGCCACCGGCGATTCCGCCGCCGTCGGCCGTTCTGGTCGCCGCCATAGTGCAATTGGGGGTTGTTGACAACGCTCGTTCGTTCCATCCAATTGGATTTGAGCCTGGGGCTCTCCTGCAATGGATCGATGCCTCTCTGAACCATAGGGTTTGGGTTTTGGCATGTGTTCAAGTGCTGCCACCGCCGTCGTGGTCTCGCCTGTGGTGGTGTGGTGGATTCGCATGCTGCTGTGGCCGCCGCTGTGGCTGGTGCAGGTTGCAGCACCCCCCTGGGTGCTCCCTGTGCCGCTGCTGGTTCGTCGGCCAATCTGCTTCCTCTTCAATTTCTTCAGCGAGGACCTACGGTAAGTTTGATTCTTTCCCCCCGGTGCTTTATGTGCTTGTTGATTCGATGCTAGAGGCTGGCAGTGTCCTCTCTGTCTATTGTCTGATTCAGATTAAGATGATCATCCATTTAGGGTTCCTGCTATGTGCTTGTTGGTGCACTGGATGATTTGAATCATGTTTGGTTAATCTGTATGCATGCTAAATGATTATTGGCCTGAGGCTTGTTGTTTAAAATGATAGATGATGTTTCTGGTGGCTTACTAGATGATTTGATGCTTGGATTGCATCTGATTCAGATGATGTAGTTGTTTGGGAAATATGCTTGGTAAAGCCAATGACTTGATAAATTTCCACTGTTTATTTGATTCATGGTCATGATTATGATAAGATACAGCTACTATCTTAGTGTTGTTAGCTTGGGAATTAACATGTGGTTTGATTTCATCATGATCTCAAATAGTGAAGTGTAACATAGGAATCTCCTAGTTATGATTCCTGTGCTAACAGGAAGATGATTAGTTAGTTGATTGTCTGAATCTATGATGATTTACTGTCTTTCCTGATTCATATTGAATTGCTCTTGTGACACCATCATGTATGGCACACAAGTTTGATTCTGAACCAAAGATTTGGTTATTTTATGTTTAAGACAATCTTGGCTTTGAAAGATAAATAGAAATGCTTTTATCTGAATTCCCTAAGACCAATGATGTTGGTCTGAGGCTTAGGGATTTAGATCTTACCTAATTGATTCATCTAGATAGTCCTAGTAGTGGTACCAGCTATTCTTTATTGAATCAAGGCTTGGAAAAATGATGGTGAGCTAGATCATGTTATGGATCCTAGGGATTTGTTCCTAAGGTTCTACCCTTCCTTTAGGGATGTTCCTAGAAATAGATCATAGGTATATGCATGATTAAATGGTAAAATTTAGTTGGACAACCAGAGCAAGGATGTTGCTCTGAGCTCTGGTTGGATCTTGGTACTTTGTTGTTTGTCTTTTAGAGTTTCAGAACTCCCTATGATGTATTCACCCCACTTGGGTGCTTTCTGAGGGCTTGTTTTATAAAACAACACATGCTTCTATCTGAATAAGATGATTAGATTATGTGAAGGTTTTATGAAACTCACCATAGAATATTATTGTGTGTGGAATAAGTTGGTGATGATCTTGATTTTGATCTGCTGGACTCCTATGCTTGCTCTTGAGCTAGACTGCTCCTCCTAACTCCTGGGCTTGATCTTGCTGTCCACCTGATCCATCCCCCTCCTTATGTCACCATCCTGGTGATGTTTGGTTGATCCTTAGTTGGTGTGGTTGCTGGCTGTGGTGCTTGGTTTAGCTGCTTTCTACACTTGCTGTTCTTGTGTGCTGTGTAGTGGAGAGATGCACTTGTGCCTCCCACGGCTGTGCTGTGGTTTTGGTGAGATTGGGTTGCTCTGTGAGCTTGACAACACACCACATGCATGCTGGTGTGTGTCCTGTCTGTGTGCTTGCTATGCACTTGTGGATATGTTCAGAATTTTTGAACTTACTCTTACCAGATTACTTTCACCTGGCTGGTGAATTAGTCCCTCTTGGATGTCATTTGACTTCTGGCTTTGAATTTATGAAAGATGAATTCTTTCATATTGGTGAAACTTGCCCCTCTTTTAAATGTCTCAATGATGAATTTGTCAAGTGCATTTCACTGACATGTCTGAGAGAAATAATACTAACACTAATCTTCTTTTGTTTTTATTTAGTCTTTGTTTTGCAGGTACAAAGGTAAAGATGAAGATTTAATTTAGATTAGATATAGGATAGTTAGTAAATATTCCAATGTAATTTTCTTATTCTTTTGTAACTTTCTTTTTTTATTCTTGTAATCTTTATTTTATTCAATTGTAATAAAGATTATATTATTATTAATAAAGAATATTCCTATTCTTTATATATTTAATTTTGTAAGTTATGTGTATGATTCAAATAAGTTATAATTTTATAACTTGATTATGTATATTAATGATAAGAAATAAACTTTATATTCATTATTGTTTTTCTTTAGATAGAATTCAAGTTGTAATATTTATCTCTTAATAGAATCAAGATTCAAAACTTATATCTAATTCATTTGAATTATAATGCAAACACTCAAGTCTAATGTTTTCAAATTCATTTGAAAACGCATAACTCCTTAAGATCATCTCAAAGTTTATAGCAATCATCCTTTAAGACTAAACCTAATCTCAAAGTATGAAAGAAACATTGATCACTTAGGTTTTTATTTGGCGAAAATTTTACCCTCATTTTCACAAATAGATGCATGCAATATTCCATATTCCTTAATCTACCCTTCGTTAGGTCCTAATTGCTGGGATGTTACAGAATCCAAAAAGGAATCAATAAGAAGCAAATGCAAATAATGGCAGAAATCTGTCAAAACAGACCAGCAGGAAGAAACCGATTTTTTCGAAGACCTTTTGTTGCTCAAATCAAGAAGTGTTGAACTAACAAAAGTTAGCTAACATACTGGGGGATTTATTCGTAAATTGTGAGCTCAATCCGACTTACATAGACTCCTCATGAATTTTTATGGTGGAGGACAGAAATCTGTTTCGGGACAACAATTCTCCAAATCTTACTTCCCTCTCATTAGAGGTCATTCTTGGCACAAAAAGCAAACAAAAAGGATAAGGAGAGGTCATTATAGAAGTAATAACTTCCAAGACTCAAGAAAACTCTTAGGTTATCTCTCAACAAGTACTTTTCTTTAACGCCTTTAAGTTAGGCTTGATAGTTTAAAAAGATGCTCACAGAAGAAATATCAATTGAAGTAAAAGAGAGCATCAAGAAGCAAATTCAAAACACATTTAAGTCTAACCCACTTCCTATACATAGGAATCTTGTAAATAAAAAAGTCATGAAAGCACAAAGCACCAAGCATAGGAAAGCAAAACAAGTGCAACTTCAAGACTTTCAACATAAAGAGGGGAAACTTAATATTGTTGAGATGCATAAAACCATGTTTCCCTCTCTCATAATAACTTTCAGTAGCATCATGGATAAAATTAATAATATAACTATCACATAAAACATTCTTATCATGATCCACATGCATAAAATAATTATTACTCTCCACATAAGCATAGTCATCCTTATTGATTGTAGTGGGAGAAAATTCAACAAAATAGCTATCATTATTATTCTCATCATCATAATCATCAAATAAAGGAGGCATATTGTAATCACAATTAATTTCCTCCTCGATAGTAGGTGGACTGAAAATATCATATTTATCATTGTAATCATCATATATTGGAGGTTTGGTATCATCATAAGCAATAGAATAGCTATCTCCAAAGCTGGGGAACTAAAAAGATCATTTTCAAAAAAACTAGCTTCTCCAAGCTTAGAATTTTCCATAGCGTTAGCAATAATGGTGTCCAAAGAATTCATACTAATAAAATTTCTATTAGCATGCAAATAAAGTTCCATAGGTTTTTAAATTTTCTCTTCAAACACTTCATGTCCTAACTCAAGATAAACACTATAAAGCTCTCTAATTTTTTTGTTTTCCATTAAGCCTAACTAGTGAAAAAAAGAAACAAAAAGACAAAATTGCAAAATCTAAAGGAAATAACTTCAAGCACTCACACCGGAGGATGTGAGTACCTTTTACCTTACCTCTCTAGCAACGGCGCCAGAAAAGAGCTTGATGTCTACGCACTTCTATTCTTGTAGACAGTTGTTAAGCCTCCAAGTACAGAGGTTTGTAGAACAACAACAAGTTTCCCTTAAGTGGATCACCCAAGGTTTATCGAACTCAGGGAGGAAGTGGTCAAAGGTATTCCCTCTCAAGCAACCCTGCAATCAAGATACAAGAAGTCTCTTGTGTCCCCAACACACTCAATACACTTGTCAGGTGTATAGGTGCACTAGTTTGGCAAAGATATAGTGAAATACAAGTGGTAACGGTGCCATAAAAAAGCTTCTGACTTGTTGTTGACGTGGCGTAACGGTGCCAGAAAAGAGCTGATGGCGTGGAGGAAAGGTAAAAGCCCAAAACCTCCCCGGCAAACGGAACAAAGATGGAAGCAAGCAAACATGTAACATATCTAGTAGCAAACGGTGTTTCAATGCTTAGAAACAAGGCCTAGGGATCATACTTTCACTAGTGAACACTCTCTCATATAAATATCCTCTCTTCATGATACTACTCTTAACTACTCTCCGGTTGGACACTCTAATCCATGGTAGGGCTTTAACAGCACACCTCAAAATCTGCCTTCCCCAATCTAGATAACCCCACAGTGTCACCTTGAGCGCTAGATGGTTCCAACAAACACCACAATTTCATAGATACATCCAACTCCAAATATAACTCATAACAAATATTCAATCTAGCCAAAGTGCCACACACGGTATGCCCGCTGTCACTTTCACACACGTGGGGAAAAACATAGATCTATTAAAGCACAAAGAGTATTTATGTAGACTCAAGCCTAAGTGCCACCATGGCGTGCACGCTATCACTTTCACACACATGGGGAGAGGAGAGATCTATTGAAGCACTTGAGTAGCAAGGTAGATCTACTTGATTACAAAGCTCATGACCACAACAAGATCATGCATAGAGAGAGAGAGATGAGCACATAGCTACCGGTAGATCCCTTAGCCTCGAAGGAGAACTACTCCCTCCTCATCATGGGAATCAGCAACGGTGATGGAGATGGTGGTGGAGATCGATGGAGATGGCTCCGGGGGCACTTCCTTGTTCCGGCAGGGTGCCGGAACAGAGACTTTCTGTCCCCCGAATCTCCCTTTCGGTGGCGGCGACGCTATAGAGGTTTTCGTGGATTTCTTCTGGTTACTCCAGGGTTTTTGGGTCGAAGGCTTCTTATAGGCGCAGGAGTCAAGGTCAGTGGGGGTCGAGGGGGGCCACACCCCCTATGGGCGCCTCCAGGGCTTGCCCGCGCCTAGGGGGTGCGGCCACCCTGTGGCCCCCCTCCGGCTCTCCTTCGTGGTTCCGTGTTGCTCCGGGAAAAATAATGACTTTGGCTTTTGTCCCGTCTGATTCCGAGAATATTGATTTTCTGTCTTTCTGGAACCAAAACAGAAGAAAACAGGCAACTGGCACTGTGGCAACTTGTTAATAGGTTAGTTCTAGAAAAGATATAAAAACACCTCAAAGTGTAGACAAAGCAAAGCAAATTAGATACAAAACAAGCATAGAGCATCAAAAATTATAGATACGTTTCCGACGTATCAATATACTATGTTATTAAATATAGATTTTCCATTCAAAATGCACCATGTGCTATTTCGAATATTTAGCCACCACGGTTCAATTATGCCCGAGGTAACCTTTAATGCAGAGATTTCCGATCTTCTTAAATTTAACATATATCCTTTTCAATATAACACTTTATACTTCAAGTATGTTGTCTTTACAGATCCGGAAGCATGTCTACAGATCTCACTAGATACTATGGACAATCCTCACTCATCGTTGAATGATTCACCAATCATTTTCAAACTCGTTCTTCCAAATAGGAACATGGATCAGATTATGTTAAGTATTTGTCATGATTTCAATTTAGAATCCTATGTCACAACATAGTGGATGTCTAAACATCCTATATTTTTGAAAATCATATACTTTTATACCTAATGATCTTTCCTAACCCTTCGAATTATGTAGGACTCTTCCTAAATCAATCATATTCTGAACCATTCAGAATCCTATTAGGAATTCATTCCAACATAATTCCATATGACATATCTTAATCTCCTAGATTACAATGTCGTATGTTCCCATAGATCAATCATTTATTTATTTATTGGCTTTTCGTCCTTATCCATAATGTGTCACTCACACACATGAATCCTGTCAAGCTCCCACTCAAAATATGTCAACTACATTTTTTTTGAACGGGAAAGGTCCCGAAGGACCAGGAGCTTCTATTCCAGCGGTGGGCGAACAATTACAATGAGGTCTAAAATAAAAGTAGAAAATACAACCAGACCCCTCACTCGTACAAAGCAAACCCTAGCAAGGATTGATAAAAAGCAATCAGGTCCTTGGCATCCGCCAGCGACGAACAACATCACGGCGGCGCCGCCCCAGCACCAACCGGGGACGCAACCACTTGGTTGCGCGGGGGGCATGAAGGCCGCCATGATCTCGGTGAGATCCTCTCACGAGGAGGATGGCGCTAACAACAATGACGAGCTCGGCGTGGCCACCAATCGGCGAAATAGCGTAGGCGTTGCTTGGAAGACGAAGAAGGGCACAAGCTCGATGCACCCCAAAGCTTCCGACTTGGACAACGCCCAACAAATGCCTTCACTCCTCTCGCTTCCATAGCCGGCAGAGAAGAAGAAACGAGAGGAGAGCGTAAACAAGACGGCAGCCGTGGATGGAGGGGAGGTTGCCCACCGCACGGTCCTTCTTGTTCCCCCGCACGGCCCGTCTGAAGAAGAAAAGCGAGAGGACAACCACGCTGGCGACACGCCAAAACGCTGAGCGGGGACACTCCAGCGCTCAAGCTGCGGCTTCCTCCCCACCTTCCATCCCTCGCCGCCACGGCGGCCAAAGAAAGGAGGAGTAAGGATACAGGGAAAGAGGAGCGACAAACAACAGCTTTATTTGGGGATGCTGCAGCCGTCGCCATCCTCTGCTCCGCCATAGGAGCTCAAGAACAAACAACAGCCCTACTCTCCGGATCGGCGCGGCAGATCGAAAGCTAAGCATCAACGGTCACAAGGACCACTACCGGCATAATGCCACAAACCGTAAACCTATCTACTCCGGCGCCGCCTCCCTGCTAACTCCAGCCAGCTAATCCGGCGGAGAGGCCATGGAAGGGGCCCGGCCTGAGGTGAGGAACTCTCAGAAGCAGGGGAGGGAGGGAGGCGGTGGGGGGCGGGGTTCTTGCTGCATCCCCATAGAAATATGTCATTCACATATTAATCCAGGAAGATTCCCTAGCTCCCACTCAAATTTATGCATTTCGCATATACTTTCTCAACATTTTGAATAATTCGAAATCTCTTGATAAATTATCAATTCAAGACTTTATTTTACAAGATTCAAAGATCCACTAGACATTCAACACTCTAAATCTAATTTAGTTTGAATTCGCTCAAGACCCTTCTTGACGAATCATGATTTTTATTTTAAGACTCCCACTTATTTTTTATAACCTTGCGGTTCTTTAGAAATATCAAATAACTATTTACTTGACGAGATTCAATAACAACTTTACTTTCTAATGTCAAGTGAAGTTTTAATTTCAGGATTTCCTGTAACTTTAGTTTACCATCAATTTTCTTGTAGTTCGTAGGTATGTATCATTCCAATAGCGTGACAATCAATTCACATTTATCTCTATACCAGGTGTAGAGCATATTTTTGAATCCTACTACTTTATATAAAAGCATAACCAAAAAATACAATGATCACAATCATTGATTTATTTTCATATAACATGAAGAGTCGCGTCCTAGAACATATTCTACTTACGCTTCTCATCATTTTGATGCATGGTCACAGACCTTCATCATGCTCTTACTTTTATTTCATTAACACCATTGTCGTGAAACGCACTTTCTCGAGAATGCACCAAACTTTTTAGCAATACTAGCTTTGCCACTCTTTGGTTCTTGTCATGAAATTTGTCATACAAGTTTCCAAGGACTTATTCGTTAATACTTTTGTTTCATCACATAAACCCAAAGATTCCATGAATTATAGACGATATACTTTATTCTAAACGAGTGTTTGCTATTTCCATTCAATGGTATTTTACTAATGCCACTAAGTATTATTTGGTTTATTGCGAGATGTATTTCTCACATTATGCTAATTAGGCATTTTACAAATGTTCATGTATTATCAATTAGTTTCTTAATTCTAATAATTCAAACATAATAAAAAAATAACATATGAACATAATATAAATCATTCATAAAAGTAGAACAACTGACTTATTACAAACTTGTATCAATAACCATCACAAAAGGTAAGACACACTATAGAAGGTTCATATTCCACTGATTACAATAATTATTAAAAACTATACACTATATAATAAATCTTGAGGGAGAGTGTCGCCGGCCATCATCATCATGCTCGCCATTAACACGCAACGTCACCTCCTCTCTCGCAATCAACTCTCATGCAGAAGAACCTATTTTCATAAAATAGAACAAGTGTCAGATACTTTGATACTGCAATAAGTATTTGCAAGATTATAATATTTATAAACTTTTGTATATTTTATATAGCTTCACTGCCGATGACATCTCAGCAATGGGCTCAACCTTCACACTTCTCAAAGCGTGATATGAAGTTGTGGAAATTGAATGTTTCCACTTCACCTCTCTTGATGCACAAAGGATAGCGATCGTAGAAGTTACCGATTTGCAAAAGCATCATCCATCCAATGGTCCACAAAATAAACCATCCTCATATAAGCATCATGCATGTGTATCAGGTGGCTTCCTAGGCAAGTATTCTCCCCATCTATATGGCAAGTAAATCTCCAACCAAATCGTATCTCCATAGGCGCACTTGGTCTTCGAACTGTTCTCTTAGCAGATCCAACATCTCATTTGGGTCAAGATCACCCATGAGTGGCTTCAGTTCGTCAACCATCCCGTAGACCATAACTAAGTGGATGAACAATGACATGTCATAGCGAAAATAGCGGTCTATCCGCTGTCGTCGGGTATCCATGCCATCCTTTGGCGGCTCCAAATCCATACCATAGCGTATATAGTCTACCACGTCATGCTTGGCAAGGAGAGAGTTCAGACGTACTAGGCAATCTTGGAAGTTGGATCTATCTAACTTGAGTTTCTCGGCATCTACCTACTCATCAACATCAAAATAAGCTTTGCGGTCGGCAATGATATACATTTAAAGTTTGCAAAGGTTTTATACTAAGTTTATAAAAATATGAGTTCAAATAACTCCACGAAAACATTATCCCTAACAAATGTATTAGTGATTATACAATCCCCATTGACTATATCACCCCCGATCATCACGGCCGGCAATATAGTTGCAAAGATGGATGCTTCACATCGATCACATCATTCATGTGACTTGTGGTCCATCTTCCGATCATCATGTGTTTCGAGGCCATGTCTACATATGCTAGGCTCGCCAACTCAAAATCGTGTGTATTGCAGTGCAACCCTTACACCCATTGTATGCGAGCGTAGGTATGTCTGGCACCTGATCGTCACAGCCTACTTCATACCGAAGAATTTTCTTGATGGTGCACACACAAGGGGAACACTATTATTGGAACTCAGTTGATTAGGGATCATCTTATTAATGCTACCGGCGAGTATCTATTACTAAGCACATAATAAGATACACACACTAATCATACATCAAATGTAAGTGCGATGCGATATGGTATTCGCGTTGTGATCTCCATCTCGGCGTCTCATATCTGGCGCCAGGGGGATAGCGCCCCGGGGCCGAGGCCAAGGAGCCGAAAACTCTGGTTCATGCGCCATGGTCCTAGTGCCTCCGACTTCTTAGTCCACCAGCATGACTATGACCATTAGTACGACTTAGCAACAGAAAGTAAACTACTTTACCTTGACTATAACCATATCACGTCACAACGCTCCTATAAAACAAAGTTAGACGCCTCTACTTTATCTTTTGTAATTTTTACGTGGTTGTATGGGCTTTCGCGCAAGAACCGTTTCTTACCTACGAACTTCAACCACAACACTGATTGAATAATTGTCTCTACTAACCCCCTCTCGGGGTCCTCCTTTGTAAATGCTATATCAACTATTGAAAGAGAGACATACACCCGCTAGCCACTTATACAGAACAAGCCGTATGTAGAGCGTGGAACCAGTCTCGTGTAAGAGTATGCGTAAGGTCGGTCCATACTGCTTCAGCAATCAATACCATGATATAAACAAGTACACATGGGAGGGTAAAAATTATAAATCGACGCCCACACATCACAACTCGTGTGTTTTGCCCGTACTAGCAGCACTACACATAGATCGACTCCGATACCACTGTTGGGGTTCGAGGGCAGAAAACAAAAAAATCCTAGGATCGAACCCCTAATGCCAAGGTCTATCTACTATTAATGCAGTAACGGGAGGGGATACGGTGTTCATACTTTTGAAGACCCAATGCGGTTAACGCACCGCGAGGAACGTGGATGAAGAAGATGCCCTCACGCTGAACTCGAGGTCACGACGTCCTGCGGCTCTCCGAAAACTCCTATCACCGAAAGCACGATGCTGCCAGAGGGAATCACACACGTACGATGCTTGATGATGACTCCTGCTTCTCCTCGATCCATCCGACATTGCAGAAGTAGATCTCCCGACTCCGAATCCTACAGCACAACGGCGCTCCGCGGTGAAGAACTCCTCGCTCGCATAGCCCTGACAAGGGGGCCACAGTTGCAAGAGAGAGAAAAAGAAGAGATATGCAACACATGCTTTTTATTTATTTACAGGTGGAAATCGGTGTGTTTTAATCCTCCTATGGGCACCCCTTTATATAGCTGGAGGGAGGGGTTCCCTCCATCTGGTTCCCATGTGGGACTAAACAAATAAAGGAAAAAGGGGGCAAAGAGCCATCGGCCGGCTAGGCCGCCTGCCCACCCGCGCGCGGCCCGACTAGACAAAGGCGATGGAGGCGCAGGGCCTCGGATGGGCCAGTCAGCCAGCCAGCCTGCGAGGCGTTAGCCGCGAAGATGCCCAGCGCTAGGCCCGGGTTGGCATGCCTGCAGCCCACGCACACGTGCATGCTCTCCCACGTGGCTTCCAGCGGCGGCGGATCCCGGGTGGGCCTGCCAACTGCGGCCCTCCAACAGTAGAAGTTGTTGCAACGCGCAGTAGAGGTTGCCCCCCGTGCGATGCATACTATATGACGCCCATGTGGACTGTTTTAAAAACAGCCTCCCCTTTGACTTTTTTGTCTGTTCTTTTTAGGTGAAATCCCTCCAGGATTTTTCCTAACTTATAAAACGCCTTTCTAAATATTTATTCAAATATTCATTTACAATATATTAATTCATAATTAATATATAATAAACATATTTTAATAACCATTTATCCGAAAACCCTTTTCTGGTCCTTTTCCTTATCCTTTCTCTGAACACCTTTAGATCTTCCTAGAATTTTTCTGGTTTCTCTCTTCTCACTTCTTCAATAATTCAAACTAGCCATTAACGATCTCCAAGCTTAGTCAAGCCCTTAAGCGTGCTACCTAATATTTTGAGAATACTACCAAGACTCCTCTCTGACCAATGATCAACATCGAGACCTTGATGCCCATAATGATCACCTGTGTACTCAACGAAATTTGTCGTTGAACCGTAAACACTGTGTATTATTTCTTTTTTCTTTGTGATACTATATTGTCTGAGGCTTTAATCAAGTGACATCTCCATTTTAGTGCTCAACCTTGTTACCGACAATACCTTCTTTACTCGATCCGATAAGTGATATCCCTGTGACCTAGTCGCACGCTTCACAACTTACGGATACAAATTATCCGAGTGGGGTCCAGAGTATCTTCTGTCACGCGGATGGACAAATCCCGCTCTTCACGCAGTCTCCTCAACCTGTTCCTCCGGATACCCAATGACACCTTTATGATCACCATTTCACTTAGTGACGTTATGTGTCATCAAAGTAACCTCGGGTGACAGTGATTTGATATGGTCTCACGGTCTAAGGAAAGAGTCACTATGTTTCCTAATCATCATAACCTGAACTCTGTGACATGATCGTGATACAATGTTAGAGATAGGATATGTTCAACATCTCATTCTCCAATAAAATGACCTCATTGTTAATTAGGGTCCAAAGCACCAACATGATCAGGGAACCTTTGATCATCCTTGACCAATGAACCAGTGACTAGAGTTTCACCGAGAACCACTGGTTGTTTGTATATCACACGTGTATTGACGTTTCTAATCAATTCAATTATAACATGATATAAAACTTAATCATAAACTTTATGAAATATGCCATCTAATATTTGACTCTAGGGCATATTACCTCCAGAGGGCCCGACGCAGGAGGTTGAGATCGAATGTTTGTGGGCGCTCCTCCCGCGGGGAACTCTAGTGTCGTCTTTGGCCCACACTCGGACTTTTGTGACAACTTCCTTTTGTTAGAGCACAACACATGTCACCACTTTGACTACCTCGGTGATGTGCATCTAGATGGCGGCGACTACGAGGACGAGGACGAGTGGAAGCAATTACCAGAATACGACGGTGACGAGGGCGAGTAGGAGCCCTCTCCTCCACGTGGTGGCGACGACATCCCTGGTAAGGAGACTCGTGAAGAAAGCGTGAACTACAGGGGCCTACTCTCCCACATGGCGGTCGTCAAGCAGCAAGAGTCCTCCTCATCGCCCTGTAGCCGCTGGACCTTGGTAATGAAGAGAGGCCTTCCGGATCACCATGGAGCGGTCCTAACTCGACGAGATGGCTAAATGGGACATGCTCTCCACGATGCTTTACGAGTATGTGATGGTGGCTTAAGCACACTTCTACATCGACCCTCGCACATCGACACATGTGTGTCCATGGAAGACCTAGTCACACGCTTCACAACTTACGGATACAAATTATCCGAGTGGGGTCCAGAGTATCTTCTGTCATGCGGATGGACAAATCCCGCTCTTGACGCAGTCTCCTTAACCTGTTCCTCCGGATACCCAATGCCACCTTTATGATCACCATTTCACTTAGTGACGTTATGTGTCATTAAAGTAACCTCGGGTTACAGTGATTTGATATGGTCTCACGGTCTAAGGAAAGAGTCACTATGTTTCCTAATCATCGTAACCTGAACTCTGTGACATGATCGTGATACGATGTTAGAGATAGGGTATGTTCAGCATCTCATTCTCCAATAAAATGACCTCATTGTTAATTAGGGGCCAAGGCACCAACATGATCAAGAAACCTTTGATCATCCGTTGACCAATGAACCAGTGACTAGAGTTTCACCGAGAACCACTGGTTGTTTGTATATCACACGTGTATTGACGTTTCTAATCAATACAATTATAACATGATATAAAACTTAATCATAAACTTTATAAAATATGCCATCTAATATTTGACTCTAGGGCATATTCCCTCCAGAGGGCCCGACGCAGGAGGTTGAGATCGAAAGTTTGTGGGCGCTCCTCCCGCGGGGAACTCTAGTGTCGTCTTTGGCCCACACTCGGACTTTTGTGACAACTTCCTTTTGTTAGAGCACAACACATGTCACCACTTTGCCTACCTCGGTGATGTGCTGTAGGGTTCGCAGCATAGAAAACAAAAATTTTCCTACGATGTGAACTATATACCAAGATCTATTTATACTAGATACAAACAACGGGCGGATGTATATCCGTAGAGAACATACCCTTGAAGACCGACAAAGCTTAACGAGTTCAACTCGTGGTTGATGTAGACGATCTCTTGCCGATCTCAAGATCGAGAGGAAGTCCTAGCGCAAATCAGCCGTCGCATCCGTGCTCGCACACACGTTGAGGCACCGAGCAACCTCCGCCTCCTCGCTCCAGCGATGAAGCACAACTCTTTCTTTCCGAATAGCCACGGAACATGTATCTCGCTAGTCCGAGACCATGGGGATAAATTCTAGAGGGAGAGATCCTTCACGAGGAGGTGTGAGTGAGAAGTGAGAGGAGGGCTCCTTTTATAGGAGGAGGGAACCCCAAGGGGTGGCAGGCGCATGGGGCTGCCCCTTGCCTCCCTCTTCATGTGGGTGGACACTCCACTCACAAAACTCCTCCAAATTCCCTCCACAAAAGTCCACTCAAAATTCCCATTAAATTTCCACCAAATTTAATGCAAACTCTCATTAAATAAAACTCTTTTATTTTATTCAGAATTTTGTCAATTACTTTAATGACAAACATTCACAAATAACCCCTTGCTAGAATTCTATTTCACATGCATAACCACTTTATGCAATTTCACCCGAAACCCTGTTTCGGTATCTAGTGAAATAAATTCCTGCGCTTGTTTATTCTTTCGGCATGAAACATTTGCTCCAATTGGATGTCGGTGTCTCTTAAGTGTGTCACCCTACGGTTCGTGAATAATGCGGACATGATCGAGACCCCTCTCAGATCAATAATCAGAAGCGGGATCTGGAGACCCATACTGACTCCCACACATTCAACGATGACTTTCTTGTGATCGTCGGAACCTTTTACGCTAGTATCTTAATCCCTTTGTCTCACGATATATTACATGTCCGAGATTCGATCATCGGTATCTCCATACCTAGTTTGATCTCGTTACCGACATGCACTCTTTTCTCGTTCCTGTGATATAACATTCTAGTGATCAAATCACTTGCTTGCAAGCTAATCAATGTGATATCACCGAGAGGGCCCAGAGTATATCTATCCGTCATCGGGATGAACAAATTCCACTCTCGGTCCATGAGCCTCAACATAACACTTTATTAGTTCTGAATCCATCTTTATAATCACCCTGTTACGGTGTGACGTTTGATGTTATCAAGAAACTCTTAGGTGTTAGTGATTGACATGATCTCATGGTCTAAGGATTAGGATCACTTCGTAAGTTGTTATAGCAATATAAACTCAATGACTTTGATCGTAATGCTATACTTCGGATGAATGTTCATCACATCATTACACTAATGTTGTGATCCCGTTATTAACAACATCCAATGTCCATGATCGAAACCTTGATCATCTTGTTAATCAACGAGCTAGTTTATGAGAGAGGCTTAACTAGGAACTTTCATTTGTTTATTAAACACACATGTATTAACGTTTCCATTAATACAATTATAGCATGCAAAATAAACATCTATCATATACTTGGAATACACATAATAAACAATTTATTATTGCCTCTCGGGGCATATTCCTTGATCTCCCACTTGCACTAGAGACAATAATCTAGTTACATAGTGATATATCTAACACCCATTGAGTTACGGTGTTGATCATGTTTTGCTCTAGGAGAGTTTTAGTCAACGGATCTGCTACATTGAGATCCGTATGTACTTCTAAATCTTTAGATCTCCATCCTTGACATGCTCGCGGATGGAGTGAAACCGGCTTAATATGCTTGGAATGCTTGTGAGACCTTGGCTCTTTGGCATTGGCAATGGCACCATTGTTGTCACAATAGATCACCATTGGGTCCAACGCGTTTGCCACAACTCCTAGTTCGGATATGAACTCCTTCATCCAAAGCGCTTCTGAGCCGCTTAAGCGACAACATATTCGCCTCCGTTGTTGATCCGCTACCACAGGTTGTTTGGAGCTCCTCCAACTAACGCTCCGCCATTCATGAGAAATACGTATCCGGATTGAGACTTAGAGTCATCCGGATCGGTGTCAACTAAGCGTCGACATAACACTTAGCGACGAGCTCTTCTTCACCTCAGATACAAGAAACATATCCTTAGTTCTTCTTAAGTACTTAAGGATATTCTTGACCGCTATCCGATGTTAGAACACGGATCCGATTGGTACCTACTAGTCAAACTAATAGCGTGTGCCACATCCGGTCTTGTACATAGCATGGCGTACATTATAGAGCCTATGGTGAAGCATAGGGACTTTGTCCATTATCTCTCTTTCTTCCGAAGCCGGACTTTGAGTCTTACTCAATGTCTTGCCTTGCAACATAGGTAAGAACCCTTCTTACTTCCGTCCATTTTAAACTTCTTTAAAATCTTATCAAGGTATGTACTTTGCGATAGCCCTATTAGGCGCCTAGATCTATCTCTATAGATCTTTATGCCTAATATGTATGACGCTTCACCTAGGTCCTTCATTGAAAATTTCTTTGTTTAGATAACTTTTAACACTGTTTAAAAGTTCTATATCATTCCGATCAATAATATGTCATCCACATATAATATCGAAATGCCACATTGCTCCCACTCACTTTCTTGTAAATACAAGCTTCTCCATAAGTTTGGACAAATCCAAACTCTTTGATCACCTCATCAAAGCGGAGATTCCAACTTCGTGATGCTTGCTTCAATCCATAGATGGATCGTGAAGCTTGCACACCTTGTTAGCATCCTTAGGATCGACAAAACCCTTTGGTTGTATCATATACAACTCTTCTTCAATATTACCATTGAGAAAGCGGTTTTGACATCCATCGCCATATTTCATAATCGAAATATGCGGCAATTGCTAACATAATCCTAACGACTTTAGCATCGCTACGGGAGAAAGTCTCATCGTAGTCAACTCCTTGAATTTGTCTAAACCCCTTTGCGACAAGTCGAGCTTTATAGATGGTCACATTACCATCGACATCAGTTTTCCTTTGAAAATCCATTTGTTCTCCACGGCCTTTCGGTCGTGAGGTAATTCCACCAAGTTCCAAACTTGATTTTCATACATGGATTCCATCTCGGTTCATGGCTTCTAACCATTTGTTGGAATCCGGGCTCATCATCGCTTCTTCATACGTCGCAGGTCATTATTTTCATCAACCATGAAATTTATGACAGATTTCCGTCTGTCGGGGCTGCAGCGTCTGTTTGACCTGCGAGGTTCGGCAATACTCTCTTTGAGTTTCATGATCATTATCATTAGTTCCCTCTTCAGCAGGTGGAGCCAACTCCGGAACAACTTCCTGCGCTACTCGCCATGCTTTGAAGAGAAGGTTCCACAACCTCTTGAGTTCTACCTTCCGACTACTCACACCTTTCGTGAGAAACTCTTTCTCTAGAAAGGATCCATTCTTAACAACAAAACCTTGCCCTCGGATGCGTGATAGAAGGAATACCCAATAGTTTCTTTAGGGTATCCTATGAAGACGCATTTTTCGCTTTGGGTTCGAGTTTATCCGGTTGAAGTTTCTTCACATAAACATCGCATCCCCAAACTTTAAGAAATGATGACTTAGGTTTGTTTCCAAACCACAATTCATCTGGTGTCTTTTCAGCGGATTTAGATGGTGCCCGATTTAAAGTGAATGCAGCGGTTTCTAGTGCATAACCCCAAAATGACAACGGCAAGTCCGTCGAGACATCATAGATCGAACCATATCTAATAAAAGTACGATTGCGACGTTCCGACACACCATTTCATTGTGGTGTTCGGCGGTGTGAGTTGTGAAACAATTCCACACTCTTTCATGTGAGTGCTAAACTCGTAACTTAGATACTCACCTCCACGGTCGGGGTAGAAATTTGATCTTTCTATTACGATGATTTTCCACTTCATTACGAAATTCCTTGAACTTTTCAAAGGTTTCAGACTTGTGTTTCATCAAGTAGATATAACCATATCTACTCAAATCATCCGTAAGTAACAAAATAACGATATCCACCTCGCAAACACACTCATCGGACCACATACATCGAATGTATGATTTCCAATAAATGTCGCGTTCCATTGAACCGGAAAACGGCGTTCTAGTCATCTTGCCCATAAGGCATGGCTCGCATGTATCAAATGATTCATAATCAAGTGATTCCAAAAGTCCATCCGAATGGAGCTTCTTCATGCGTTTAATGTCAATATGACCTGAGCGGCGATTGCCACATATATCGGATATATCATCATTAAGTTTAATCCTTTTAGCATCAACATTATGAATATGTGTAACATTATCATTGAGATCTAACGAAATAAACCATTCATCATCGGTGCATGACCATAAAAGATTTCATTCATATAAATGGAACAACCATTGTTCTCGATTTAAATGAATAACCACTTTGCATCAAACATGATCCGGATACAATGTTCATGCTCGGTCAGCACCGGATAACATTTATTTAAGTTTATGACTAATCCGACGGTAAGTGGAGAGGCAGCGTTCGGCGGCGATCACATCAACGTTTGATCCATTGCCGACACGCATCTTGACCTCACCCTTGCTAGCGGTCGCTTGTTCGCAACCCCGATTCGAGTTACAAATATTAGGCTGAACGGTATCAAATACCCGGATGCTCTGCGAGCACTAGTCAAGTACACATCAATAACATGTATATCATATATACCTTTGTTTGCCTTGCCGGCCTTCTTATGCGCGGATACTTGGGGATTCGCTTCGATGGCGGTCCCTTACAATAGTAGCACTCGGTATCAGACTTAGGTCCAACTCGGGGTTTCTTTTCAGGCGCGGCAACAGGCTTGCCGCCCTTACTTCCCTTCCGTTTTCCCTTCTTGTCTTTCTTGAAACCGGTGTTCCTATTGATCATCAACACTTGATGTTCCTTTTTGATCTCCACTTCTGCAGTTTTAAGCATTGACAGAAGCTCGGGGAGAGACTTCTTCATGCCTTGCATATTATAGTTCATCACGAAGCTCTTATAGCTAGGTGGCAGAGAACACGATGGATGCCTAAGTCAATGGGAATCGTTATTCCCAAGGACACAAGCTTATCGGCGTAACCCGACATCTTGAGTACATGCTCACTAGCAGATGTGCTCTTCCATCATCTTGACTAAAGAACTTTTACGAAGCATTGTAGCTCTCTGACAGACATGTGTGTCGAAAATCATTTTCAACTCACCCATTGTATCAAATGCATTGCCGTTTTAAACGCTTTGAAGTTCGGCTCTAGCCCATACAATATGCCGCAATGAACTAAGTTGTGGTCCTCTGACGAGTCGATAGACATTCTTCTCCTCGTCGGGGCATCATCAAAGGTGGGGGCCTAAAGGCGCTTCTAGCACATATTGCTTTTGTGCGTGAGAGGAGAATCCTCAAATTCATGGCCCATTCGATAAAGTTGCTACCGTTCGTTGCTAGTTTCTCTTTCTCCATGAACGCATTGAAATTAAAAGCGGTGGTGCCATCTACAATGAATTTGTAAAGTTTAGACTAAGTGTATGATAGATTGAGTTCAACTAATCTATATTACGAATGAACTCCCACTCAAAGCGACATCCCTCGTGTCCTTTTGGTGATTACATGAACCAAATCCACTACACCAAGTCCGATCATCACGTGAGTCGGTATAGCTTCAAAGGCGAGCATCAAATGGGCATCATATCAACTATATGACTCATGCTTAACCTTTCTTACGTGTTAGAGGCCATGTCTGCACATGCTAGGCTCGCCAAGTTAGAACCTTAGTATTTGCGTGTGTAACTGTTTTACACCAGTATGGTCGTGGATCCAAGAACACCCGATCATCACGTGATGTCTTGGGCGGCGAAAACATAATCGGTGCATACTAAAGGAAGAACACATTCTTATCTTGATATTTAAATGAGGGATCATCTTATTATGCTTAACAAAGCGCTAAACAAGCAATATAAGATGTAATCAAACATCATATGTTTATTAGTGAAATTATATGGTTCCCTTGGATGATCTCTATCATGTGCATCGTGGTATGATCACTATCATACCTATATGTGTAAATCCACAGTCTATGGATTTTACACGCTATGTGTGTTGTAAGAGTATCATCTCATACTTCTACTTACAACACTACCATATCATAACACTAGCCCAGCAACAATCTAAACTAGGCGCCTCTAATTTATCCATTGCAAGTTTTACGTGGCTGAGGGCTTTCGAGATAGAACCGTTCTTACCTACGAACATGAACCTAACGAGGATAATCAAATTGTTGACAACTCGCTTGCAAAATAGATATTGACTATAGTAGGAGAGCAGACACCGCTAGCCACTTATGCAAACTAGTTGCATGTCAAGCGTGGAACATGTCTCATGTGCGAGGACATGTAAAGTTTGTCCGGGCGCTTCATCCCACTATGCCACCAATATCCAAAATCACAAGAAAGGAGCAACAACATGATTATCATCGCCACATACTCATATGTGTACTACCGTGTAAAGTATCTACGCATAGATCCGGCTCGATACCCTTTGTAGGGTTCGCGACATAGAAAACAAAAATTTCCTACGATGTGAACTATATACCAAGATCTATTTATACTAGATACAAACAGCGGCGGATGTATATCCGTAGAGAACATACCCTTGAAGACCGACAAAGCTTAACGAGTTCAACTCGTGGTTGATGTAGACGATATCTTGCCGATCTCAAGATCGAGAGGAAGTCCTAGCGCCGCAAATCAGCGCATCCGTTGCTCGCACACGTTGAGGCACCGAGCAACCTCCGCCTCCTCGCTCGGCGATGCAGCGGAGCACAACTCTTTCTTGCGAATAGCCACGGAACATGTATCTCGCTAGTCCGAGACCATGGGGATAAATTCTAGAGGAGAGAGATCCTTCACGAGGAGGTGAGTGAGAAGTGAGAGGAGGGCTCCTTTTATAGGAGGAGGGAACCCCAAGGGGTGGCAGTGCATGGGGCTGCCCCTTGCCCTCCCTCTTCATGTGGGTGGACACTCCACTCACAAAACTCCTCCAAATTCCCTCCACTCAAAAGTCCACTCAAAAATCCCATTAAATTTCCACCAAATTTAATGCAATCTCTCATTAAATAAAACTCTTTTATTTTATTCAGAATTTTGTCAATTACTTTAATGACAAACATTCACAAATAACCCCTTTCTAGAATTCTATTTCACATGCATAACCACTTTATGCAATTTCACCAGAAAACCTGTTTCGGTATCTAGTGAAATAAATTACTGCGCTTGTTTATTCTTTCGGCATGAAACTTTTGCTCCAATTGGATGTCGGTGTCTCTTAAGTGTGTCACCCTACGGTTCGTGAATAATGCGGACATGATCGAGACCCTCTCGGATCAATAATCGAAGCGGGATCGGAGACCCATCTTGACTCCACACATTCAACGATGACTTTCTTGTGATCGTCGGAACCTTTTCGCTAGTATCTTAATCCCTTTGTCTCACGATATATTACATGTTCGAGATTCGATCATCGGTATCTCCATACCTAGTTTGATCTCGTTCGACATGCACTCTTTTCTCGTTCCGTGATATAACATTCTAGTGATCAAATCACTTGCTTGCAAGCTAATCAATGTGATATCACCGAGAGGGCCCAGTATATCTATCCGTCATCGGGATGAACAAATTCCACTCTCGATCCATGAGCCTCAACATAACACTTTATTAGTTACGAATCCATCTTTATAATCACCACATTACGGTGTGACGTTTGATGTTATCAAGAAACTCTTCCGGTGTTAGTGATTGACATGATCTCATGGTCTAAGGATTAGGATCACTTCGTAAGTTGTTATAGCAATATAAACTCAATGATTTTGATCGTAATGCTATACTTCAGATGAATGTTCATCACATCATTACACTAATGTTGTGATCCGTTATTAACAACATCCAATGTCCATGATCGTGAAACCTTGATCATCTTGTTAATCAACGAGCTAGTTTATGAGAGAGGCTTAACTAGGAACTTTACATTTGTTTATTAAACACACATGTATTAACGTTTCGTATTAATACAATTATAGCATGCAAAATAAACATCTATCATATACTTGGAATACACATAATAAACAATTTATTATTGCCTCTCGGGGCATATTCCCTTGATCTCCCACTTGCACTAGAGACAATAATCTAGTTACATAGTGATATATCTAACACCCATTGAGTTCGGTGTTGATCATGTTTTGCTCTAGGAGAGTTTTAGTCAACGGATCTGCTACATTGAGATCCGTATGTACTTCTAAATCTTTATATCTCCATCCTTGACATGCTCGCGGATGGAGTGAAACCGCGCTTAATATGCTTGGAATGCTTGTGAGACCTTGGCTCTTTGGCATTGGCAATGGCACCATTGTTGTCACAATAGATCACCATTGGGTCCAACGCGTTTGCCACAACTCCTAGTTCGGATATGAACTCCTTCATCCAAAGCGCTTCTGAGCGCTTCGGCAAAGCAACATATTCGGCCTCCGTTGTTGATTCCGCTACCACAGGTTGTTTGGAGCTCCTCCAACTAACCGCTCCGCCATTCATGAGAAATACGTATCCGGATTGAGACTTAGAGTCATCCGGATCGGTGTCAAAGCTAGCGTCGACATAACACTTAGCGACGAGCTCTTCTTCACCTCAGTATACAAGAAACATATCCTTAGTTCTTCTTAAGTACTTAAGGATATTCTTGACCGCTATCCGATGTTCGAACACGGATCCGATTGGTACCTACTAGTCAAACTAATAGCGTGTGCCACATCCGGTCTTGTACATAGCATGGCGTACATTATAGAGCCTATGGCTGAAGCATAGGGGACTTTGTACATTATCTCTCTTTCTTCCCGAGCGGACTTTGAGTCTTACTCAATGTCTTGCCTTGCAACATAGGTAAGAACCCCTTCTTACTTCCGTCCATTTTAAACTTCTTTAAAATCTTATCAAGGTATGTACTTTGCGATAGCCCTATTAGGCGCCTAGATCTATCTCTATAGATCTTTATGCCTAATTGTGGCATCCCGCAAAACCACTACTAGAAAATCGCGTTGAATTTGTGCATTGCGTCGTCATCATCATGCATTGTTTGCCAAAACTATTTTCGAAAACCCCGATTTGTTTTCCAAACGCCCCATCTCTATTCAAATGTCAAACACCGGGTCTCCGGAATAATTTTGTTTTGTTGCTATCGGGTTTCAAACGGCCCAATTCAATTAAATAAAATTTTTAATTATTTTTGCGGGGGCAGTCGAACGGGCCGTTCCGACCCGAACGACCACCCCCTGGAATATTAATCGGTCCAACCAGTCCCGCCATCTAAATCCTAAACACACCCACTAATCTACCCACCCCTTCTGGCCACATCACCCTGGCCACTCCCCTCTCGCCACCTCACCTCCCCAACTCCCTCAACCAACCACACTATGCCACATCACCCAACCTCCTCTCCCCCTTCTCTCTCTCCTTGCAGCACGCCCACACGCACGCTGCGGCGCTCGACAAAGAACCCTCTGGGATCCCTCCGTGGACCCGTGGACCCCTTTGTCCCCCATCCTCCTTCTCCCCACTCATCTTCTTCCTCCGAGCTTCCTCGCGCGTGCTTCCCCCCGTCTGCCTCGCCTTGCCCCCGCCGCCCGACCCTCTCCGCACCGCCGGCCTCCTCTCCTCCGCTGCCATGACCCTCCACAGCCCGCCCTCACCTCTTTCCCCTCTCAGGCCCGCTCCTCCCCGTCGTCTGAGCGCGGCCCCGAGCTCCCCCGCCGCCGCCGGAGTTCCCCTCGCCGCTGCGCTTCCCCGCGGCCGCCAGCCACGACCTCGCCGCCCCACTCGTCACCCGCGCCCGCGCTGCGCCTCGCCTCGCTGCCGCCCGCGCTCTCCACTGCTCCGCCCCACCTCGCCTCACTTGCCGAAGCCTGCCCCGAGCCACCCCGCCCACGCGCCGTCGCCGCGCCTCCTCCTCCGTCTCTCCGGCGGCGCCCGTCTTCGCGCCTGCGCCGCCTCTCCTCGCTTTGCCGCCGCCTCTCCGCGCTGTTCCGCGCGCGCGTCTTTCGCACCGCCAGATCGAGCGTCCAGCGACCCGCTCGCCTACCTCTGAGCGCGACCGCCGCCCGTCTGCCTTGTGGCGCGCCCCACCAACACCGAGCTCCGCCCAGCGTAACCTCCCGGCCTCGGCCACAGCCGTCCTCCGTGGCCCCGCCCGGGCTGGCAGACCCGTCTGCGTCTCTGCCGCCGCCTTTGCCGGCCCGACGCCTCTGGCGCCTCGTCGGCCGACCTCGCCAGCGTCTCCCATCGCTGCTCCGGCGCGAGCCCGTGCCGCCCTCGCCGTTCACCGTGACCCCGTCGACCCCAACCCTACAGAGGTGTGCTGGTGACAAGTTCCAGGGCCCGATTCCACCGACGCCGGAAAAAGCTGGTCACCGACCCTCAAGCTGGAACCTCAAGGCCTTCGAGATAAGATCGGCAAGATCGCCACACGGAGACCGAAGACCCGAACCCTCGCCAAGACCTTCGGCGCCGAGAACCGAGTCCGACACCGACACCCAAAGACCGTGGAACCCGATGACCGCCATGATCTTCGCCCCGGACGCCGAAACCCCGAACCCCGGAGACCCGAACCTGAGATCATCGCCACAGTTCGTCAAGGATCCCACATGGATGCGACAAGTGCTTCACCGAACGACAAGACCGCGGATGCGGCAGGCCGTCGGGACGCAAAGATCGCCACGAGACCGACAAGCGCTTCACCCCGAAGACAAGATCGACCCCGAGGGACCCGACAAGATCGACACGACGACAAGAACGACACCGACCCGGAAGTAGCCGCTGCGACCCGACACCGACCCAAGTTCTGCTCCCTGGACATCGAGACCCCGATGCGACAAGATCAACTACCCCTGATATCCGAGAACGACCCCGGAGGCCGAGAACGTTCCGTCGAACCCTGAACCCCAGACCCGTCGAACCCTGGGCCCCGAGACCAACCCCGAACCCCGGAAACCCCCAAGATCGTCGAGTACCCTAATGTGTGACCCCTTTTTCCTCGAACCCTATTTTATAACATAACAACTTGTTGCATATTAAATTGTCATTCTCGCATGCATATCTGTGGTTTGGGGGCCTTATGCCGATTCACCTAATAACTAAATATGGGGCCCATATGCGGGCAAATCTAGCCTTATATTGGCCTCATTTAAACTTGTGTAGCGAACCGGTATCTTATCTTGCCTTGCTAAACAACATTTAAATTGCGGGGTAGATAAATAACTTGAACCATCTAATTAATTGTCGGGACCCCGGTTCCGCTTAATTTGACCTAAATGCATCGCACCTTGCCATGCCATCCATCATGCATGCATCATGCCGATCTTCTGCCGTGTATTAAATGTTGCATTCGGTGTTTCTTCTAGTGTTTTGCTTCTTCGCGGATAAGACCGTTGAGTTGATGTGAGCTTCGCCCCGATCTTCGGATGAACCTTTCGACAATGTTTTCAGGCGAGCATCTCCCCCTTTCTACCTATCTTACTTTTATAGTCTTTATTTCCCTTGTTGATCTATTGCTATCTGTGTTGCGATGCTCTAGATTCCGTACCCTTGATATCCCTTGCAGCCATATATTGCCTTGGACACACCCTATTGCATGTTGTTTGGTAGCTAGTTGGTCTTGCGCGTCGCCGTCGCTTGCTATATTGCTGTTGTGTGTCGTCATATGCCACAGTTGCTGATGTATTGCCGCATGTTGATGTTGGAGATGATTCTAGTTTTACTTATTGTTCACTTTACTTCCTGTTTAACAACTAAAATTGAATAAGCAGAGGCATCGGTGGGTGATAGATAACATTTGGTTTCGAGCCCACTTGTGTCCCGTAAGACCCGAGTACTTGATACTGTTCCTTGTTTTTTGCGCTATCCACATCCGGAGGTATATGGGACCCCACTGAGCGAGCTTGATTCGTCTTATTTCTTGGGGCCACAAACTAGTTTGAGGTTTTATTTACGATCTGTACTTATGCCATGCTTTCTTGCTTTATTACGATTGTGCGACGGATAGCACCTTTGTCTTTGTTAGGATCGGGACACGTTTACGCGGTGTCGACAAGCCCCGTTTGGGGTTCCCAGTCGCTCACAGCCGTCTACCCAGACCTTAAGGCCGTCTCGGAGCTTGTCTACTCCGTTGCGGATTCTACTTAAGGGGTGGCCCCCTGAAATATTCTGAATCTGTGATTGTTCATCGTGAAAGCCTCGTTGGGTTTTGATTTGGTTTTTCGAGGTTGATCGGCGTGTGTTGCTATTGGTGCACCCGGCCGGGTAAAACTTTCTGGCCGTGTCGCGGATATGGGCGACTTGAGCCTGATATCTCGATCATAGACAAGCATAACTAAAGTTTACCGCTATAAATTTGACTTATAATGACTAGTAATCAGCTCCACTATAACGGAATGGCTAAATAATACGCCCACAATTGCTTGTTTGGTTGTCGCTTGCGACAAATGTATATGACTAGTAAGTATTGCAACTCTAGCAATTAATTTGAATAAAAGTACCAACAAGCTGCTGGGTTTTGGGTTTATCTCATGCTATCATGTCGATTAGTAATTGTTGCAACTATAACGAATGGTTAACTAAAAGTGCCCATCGCTTATGTTATCGGGGCGATTATCTATACGACTAGTAATTGCTGCAACTATAATCGAATAAGTAAAAGCCAAGCTGTGAGTTCCTCGGTTGACTTCCTCGTTTGGTCTCGAGAAACACCGAGATGGGTTTGTTTGGTGCTAGCTTGAGTTGAATCCGGTTAGGTCATTCTTATCCCTCTCGATATCCGCCGGTTGTATCGAGTCTCTATAGGTTGTTTAGTGCATCTTTGCCGCTGCCTTCGATCCACCATACCTATGTGGCGAGGACCGCCGAATCTAGCCTCGCGTGTCTTGGCCTCGATCTTGGCGCTCCTTCTTTGTTTTCTGCTTTGCCCTTGTCGGCACCCCTTTGTTTAGCGAGGTTACGAGATCGCGTCGTTAGCATGGTTACCCTTCCGGCTTGGCAGGGTTATGGGCGCCATTGGTTATTCTTGAGGCTCTTAGTCCCATTTGCATCTTGTCCGTATGGGCGCTATATCGTTCAAGGTGATTTGGATCTTTGTATATTATATCGTATTCTTGACTCTTTGAGTCGTTGTTATATATATATACATTACGTGGGTCCCATCGAGGACTGTTGTGTAATGTTATTACTTCGTTTCCACCATGCGAAAGTGCCTGGTGGGCACCTTTGAATCGTTTCTATGCGGGTTTGGCGAATTCTGTTCAAACTTGCATAGGTCCGATTCTGAGGGTGTTACAGAGTGGTATCAGAGCTCAGCAGTTGCGATACCCCACAAGTCCAGCCTGTAGGATAACCTAGCTAACGGCCGAAGTAGAAGTGTCAAACTATTTTCTAAAATCGGTTGGATAGTTCTGGCTAGGTCTGATTTTACTCCTTACCCCCTGCTGTTCTCCTCTTACCTCGACGTGTTTTGAAATCTGCTCTCTTATCTTTCTTCGAGTCCAGGAATTCTCGTGGTTGGGTTTCCGTCGTACCTTTAGGGTTTCGCTTCCTCCTTTGGTAACGGTGTTCTACCGTCCGGTGTTCAAGCTGCCTGATGAATCCGTCCACGGTGTTACCATTCTTTATTCCTTGTTTGTGCCTTCCGATGTTTTCCGACGCGACGACATCCTCTACGCCCGGATCCGTCTGACGCATCACCCCTTTGTTCGAACCTCGCTTGAAATCTTGATCGACTCAGAGTTGGTTGCATAATCCGCCTATTAGGTATGCAGAGTAATGGTTTGGGTGCGGGATGGAGTAGCTACCATACCACTACTCTTATCATTCGCTCTTGTACATCGAAACAGTGGATCCAGCGATTTTACTCCGCTCATGGAAGTTAGGGGTGGCTTTATTTGTTGATACCTCTATCTTCGACCTTTTGTCCCCGGAGTGTTCCCTCGACGATCACGGACAACGACCCCTTGTTGGTGGTGTCGCGAGGATCTACACGAAGCAAGAAGACGCAGATCGCCGACCTTCCTTCCGGTACCATGAGGCGGATCTCGAGGGCGAGATCCCTTGTTAGTGGTGTCGAATTGTGGCATCCCAAAACCACTACTAGAAAATCGCGTTGAATTTGTGCATTGTCGTCATCATCATGCATTGTTTGCCAAAACTATTTTGAAAACCCGATTTGTTTTCCAAACGCCCATCTCTATTCAAATGTCAAACACGGGTCTCGAATAATTTTGTTTTGTTGCTATCGGGTTTCAAGCCCAATTCAATTAAATAAAATTTTAATTATTTTCTTGAGGCGTCGAGCGGGCGTTCAGGCCGACGACCACCCCCTGGAATATTAATCGGTCCAACCAGTCCCGCCATCTAAATCCTAAACACACCCACTAATCTACCCACCCCTTCTGGCCACATCACCCTGGCCACTCCCCTCTCGCCACCTCACCTCCCCAACTCCCTCAACCAACCACACTATGCCACATCACCCAACCTCCTCTCCCCCTTCTCTCTCTCCTTGCAGCACGCCCACACGCACACGACGCCTGCGGCCGCTCCGGACAAAAGAACCCTCTCGGGATCCCTCCCGTGGACCCCGTGGACCCCCACTTTGTCCCCATCCTCCTTCTCCCACTCATCTTCTTCCTCCGAGCTTCCTCATGGCGTGCTTCCCGTCTGCCTCACCCCGCCGCCCCACGCCGCCTCTCCCTCTCCGCCCGGCCTCCCTCCTCCGCTCATGCCGACCCTCTCCACAGCCGCCCCGCCCTCACCTCTTTCCCCTCTCAGGCCCGCTCCTCCCGTCGTCGGCGCGGTCCCAGCTCCCCGCCCGGAGTTCCCACTGCGCTTCCCAGCCGCCCGCCTGCGACCTCGCCGCCCACTCGTCACCCAGCGCCCGCCGCTTCCCTGCGCCTCTGCGCCGCCTCCGCTTCTCCGCCCTGATCCGCCTCCGCCCTGTGGCTCGCCCTCTGCCCGAGCCACCGCCTCCACCGCGCCGTCCCGCGTCTGCCTCTCCTCCGTGCTCGGCCCGCGCCGTCCGTCGCCCTCGCCGCCTCCTCGCTGCCGCGCCTCTCCATGCGCCGCGTCTTCCCCGCCCACTCATCGGCCCGCGACCCGCTGCCCGCTCTCGCCTACCTCTGCGACCGCCCGCCGTCTGCCTTGGCGCCGCCAGCGCCCCCACCACCGAGCTCCCGGCCCGCGTAACCTCCCGCCTCGGCCCTGGCCGTCCTCCGTGAGCCCCGCCGCGGGCTGCCTTGTGACCCGTCTGCCGTCTCTGCCCAGTGCGGCCCGGCGCCCGCCTCTCTGCGCCCTCGTCGGCCGACCTGCCGGCGTCTCCCATCGCTGCTCGGCGAGCCGTCTGCCTCGCCGTTCACCGTGACCCGTCGACCCCAACCCTACGGTGTCTTTGGTGACAAGTTCGGGCCCGATTCCACCGAGCGGAAAAAGCTGGTCACCGACCCTCAAGCTGGAACCTCAAGGCCTTCGAGATAAGATCGGCAAGATCGCCACGGAGACCAAGACGAACCCTCGCCAAGACCTTGGCCGAGAACCGAGTCCGACAAACACCCAAAGACCGTGGAACCCGATGACCGCCATGATCTTCGCCCGGACGCGAAACCCGAACCCGGAGAACACGAGATCATCGCCATACGTTCGTCAAGGATCCCACATGGATGCGACAAGTGCTTCACCGAAGCGACAAGACCGCGGATGCGGGCCGTCCGGGACGCAAAGATCGCCACGAGACCGACAAGCGCTTCACCCCGAAGACAAGATCGACCCCGAGGGACCCGACAAGATCGACACGACGACAAGAACGACACCGACCCGGAAGTAGCCGCTGCGACCCGACACCCAAGTTACGCTCACGGACATCGAGACCCCGATGCGACAAGATCAACTACCCCTGATATCCGAGAACGACCCCGGAGGCCGAGAACGTTCCGTCGAACCCTGAACCCCAGACCCGTCGAGACCAACCCCGAACCCCGGAAACCCCCAAGATCGTCGAGTACCCTAATGTGTGACCCCTTTTTCCTCGAACCCTATTTTATAACATAACAACTTGTTACATATTAAATTGTCATTCTCGCATGCATATCTGTGGTTTGGGGGCCTTATGCCGATTCACCTAATAACTAAATATGGGGCCCATATGCGGGCAAATCTAGCCTTATATTGGCCTCATTTAAACTTGTGTAGCGAACCGGTATCTTATCTTGCCTTGCTAAACAACATTTAAATTGCGGGGTAGATAAATAACTTGAACCATCTAATTAATTGTCGGGACCCCGGTTCCGCTTAATTTGACCTAAATGCATCGCACCTTGCCATGCCATCCATCATGCATGCATCATGCCGATCTTCTGCCGTGTATTAAATGTTGCATTCGGTGTTTCTTCTAGTGTTTTGCTTCTTCGCGGATAAGACCGTTGAGTTGATGTGAGCTTCGCCCCGATCTTCGGATGAACCTTTCGACAATGTTTTCAGGCGAGCATCTCCCCCTTTCTACCTATCTTACTTTTATAGTCTTTATTTCCCTTGTTGATCTATTGCTATCTGTGTTGCGATGCTCTAGATTCCGTACCCTTGATATCCCTTGCAGCCATATATTGCCTTGGACACACCCTATTGCCTGTTGTTTGGTAGCTAGTTGGTCTTGCGCGTCGCCGTCGCTTGCTATATTGCTGTTGTGTGTCGTCATATACCCACGATTCTTGATGTATTGCCGCATGTTGATGTTGGAGATGATTCTAGTTTTACTTATTGTTCACTTTACTTCTGTTTAACAACTAAAATTGAATAAGCGAGAGGCATCGGTGGGTGATAGATAACATTTGGTTTCGAGCCCACTTGTGTCCCGTAAGACCCCGAGTACTTGATACTGTTCCTTGTTTTTGGCGCTATCCACATCCGGAGGTATATGGGACCCCGAGCGAGCTTGATTCGATCTTATTTCTTGGGGCCACAAACTAGTTTGAGGTTTTTACGATCTGTACTTATGCCATGCTTCTTTGCTTTATTTACGATTGTGCGACGGATAGCACCTGCACTTTGTTTAGGATCGGGACACGATTCCGGTGTCGACAAGCCCGTTTGGGGTTCCCGATCGTTCACGACCGTCTACACCTTGAGGCCGTCTCGAGCTTGTCTACTCCGTTTGCGGATTCTACTTAAGGGTGGCCCCGAAATATTTCTGAATCTGTGATTGTTCGTGAAAGCCTCGTTGGGTTTTGATTTGGTTTTTCGAGGTTGATCGGCGTGTGTTGCTATTGGTGCACCCGGCGGGTAAAACTTTCTCGAAAGCCGTGTCCGCGGATATGGACGACTTGGAGCCACGATATCTCGATCATAGACAAGCATAACTAAAGTTTACCGCTATAAATTTGACTTATAATGACTAGTAATCAGCTCCACTATAACGGAATGGCTAAATAATACTTACAATTGCTTGTTTGGTTGTCGCTTGACAAATGTATATGACTAGTAAGTATTGAAACTACAACGAATTGGTGAATAAAAGTACCAACAAGCTTTGGGTTTTGGGTTTATCTCATGCTATCATGTCGATTAGTAATTGTTGCAACTATAACGAATGGTTAACTAAAAGTGCCATTGCTTATGTTATCGGGGCGATTATCTATACGACTAGTAATTGCTGCAACTATAATGAATAAGTAAAGCGCCAACCGTGTGAGTTCCTCGGTTGACTTCCTCGTTTGGTCTCGAGGAAACACCGGATGGGTTTGTTTGGTGCTAGCTTGAGTTGAATCCGGTTAGGTCATTCTTATCCCTCGATATCCGCCCGGTTGTATCGAGTCTCTATAGGTTGTTTAGTGCATCTTTGCCACGCTCGATCCACCATACCTATGTAGGCGAGGCGCGAATTCTAGCCTCGCCGTGTCTTGGCCTCGATCTTGGCTCCTTCTTTGTTTTACCTTTGCCCTTGTCGGCACCCTTTGTTTAAGCAGGTTACGAGATCGACGTCGTTAGCATGGTTACCCTTCCGGCTTGGCGGCGAGTTATGGGCGCCATTGGTTATTCTTGAGGCTCTTAGTCCCATTTGCATCTTGTCCGTAGTGGGCGCTATATCGTTCAAGGTGATTTGGATCTTTGTATATTATATACGTATTCTTGACTCTTTGAGTCATTTATATATATATATACATTCTGTGGGTCCCATCGAGGACTGTTGTGTAATGTTATTACTTCGTTTTCCACCCGCACGAAAGTGCCTGGTGGGCACCTTTGAATCGTTTCTATGCGGGTTTGGCGAATTCTGTTCAAACTTGCATAGGTCCGATTCTGAGGGTGTTACACTAATATGTATGACGCTTCACCTAGGTCCTTCATTGAAAATTTGCTGTTTAGATAACTTTTAACACTATTTAAAAGTTCTATATCATTTCCGATCAATAATATGTCATCCACATATAATATCAGAAATGCCACATTGCTCCCACTCACTTTCTTGTAAATACAAGCTTCTCCATAAGTTTGGACAAATCCAAACTCTTTGATCACCTCATCAAAGCGGAGATTCCAACTTCGTGATGCTTGCTTCAATCCATAGATGGATCGCTGAAGCTTGCACACCTTGTTAGCATCCTTAGGATCGACAAAACCCTTTGGTTGTATCATATACAACTCTTCTTCAATATTACCATTGAGAAACGCGGTTTTGACATCCATCAGCCATATCTCATAATCGAAATATGCAGCAATTGCTAACATAATCCTAACTGACTTTAGCATCGCTACAGGAGAGAAAGTCTCATCGTAGTCAACTCCTTGAATTTGTCTAAACCCCTTTGCGACAAGTCGAGCTTTATAGATGGTCACATTACCATCGAGATCAGTTTTCCTTTTGAAAATCCATTTGTTCTCCACGGTCTTTCGGTCGTGAGGTAATTCCACCAAGTTCCAAACTTGATTTTCATACATGGATTCCATCTCGGATTTCATGGCTTCTAACCATTTGTTGGAATCCGGGCTCATCATCGCTTCTTCATACGCAGGGTCATTATTTTCATCAACCATGAAATTTATGACAGATTTCCGTCTGCTCGGGAGCCGCGTCTGTTTGACCTGCGAGGTTGGCGATACTCTCTTCGGAGTTTCATGATCATTATCATTAGTTCCCTCTTCAGCAGGTGGAGCCAACTCCGAACAACTTCCGTACTGCGCTACTCGCCATGCTTTGAAGAAGGTTCCACAACCTCTTGAGTTCTACCTTCCGACTACTCACACCTTTCGTGAGAAACTCTTTCTCTAGAAAGGATCCATTCTTACAACAAAAACCTTGCCCTCGGATCTGTGATAGAAGGAATACCCAATAGTTTCTTTAGGGTATCCTATGAAGACGCATTTTCCGCTTTGGGTTCGAGTTTATCCGGTTGAAGTTTCTTCACATAAACATCGCATCCCCAAACTTTAAGAAATATGACTTAGGTTTGTTTCCAAACCACAATTCATACGGTGTCTTTTCAGCGGATTTAGATGGTGCCCGATTTAAAGTGAATGCGGTTTCTAGTGCATAACCCCAAAATGACAACGGCAAGTCCGTCGGAGACATCATAGATCGAACCATATCTAATAAAGTACGATTGCGGCGTTCAGGCACACCATTTCATTTGTGGTGTTCGGCGGTGTGAGTTGTGAAACAATTCCACACTCTTTCATGTGAGTGCTAAACTCGTAACTTAGATACTCACCTCCACGGTCGCATAGAAATTTGATCTTTCTATTACGATGATTTTCCACTTCATTACGAAATTCCTTGAACTTTTCAAAGGTTTCAGACTTGTGTTTCATCAAGTAGATATAACCATATCTACTCAAATCATCCGTGAAAGTAACAAAATAACGATATCCACCTCGGGCGACACACTCATCGGACCACATACATCGAATGTATGATTTCCAATAAATCATCGCCGTTCCATTGAACCGAAAAGCGGCGTTCTAGTCATCTTGCCCATAAGGCATGGCTCGCATGTATCAAATGATTCATAATCAAGTGATTCCAAAAGTCCATCCGAATGGAGCTTCTTCATGCGTTTAATGCCAATATGACCTGAGCGGCGATTGCCACATATATGCGGATATATCATCATTAAGTTTAATCCTTTTAGCATCAACATTATGAATATGTGTAACATTATCATTCGGATCTAATGAAATAAACCATTCATCATCGGTGCATGACCATAAAAGATTTCATTCATATAAATGGAACAACCATTGTTCTCGATTTAAATGAATAACCACTTTGCATCAAACATGATCCGGATACAATGTTCATGCTCGGTCAGCACCGGATAACATTTATTTAAGTTTATGACTAATCCCGACGGTAAGTGGAGAGGCAGCGTTCACGGCGATCACATCAACGTTTGATCCATTGCCGACACGCATCTTGACCTCACCCCTTGCTAGCGGTCGCTTGTTCGCGACCCACGATTCGAGTTACAAATATTAGCAACGAACGGTATCAAATACCCGGATGCTCTGCGAGCACTAGTCAAGTACACATCAATAACATGTATATCATATATACCTTTGTTTGCCTTGCGGCCTTCTTATGCGCGGATACTTGGGGCGATTGCGCTTCGATGGCGATCCCTTACAATAGTAGCACTCGGTATCGGACTTGGGTCCAACTCGGGGTTTCTTTTAGCGTGACAAGCTTGCCGCCTTACTTCCCTTCCGTTTTCCCTTCTTGTCTTTCTTGAAACCAGTGTTCCTATTGATCATCAACACTTGATGTTCCTTTTGATCTCCACTTGCGGTTTAAGCATTGGAAGCTCGGGGAGACTTCTTCATGCCTTGCATATTATAGTTCATCACGAAGCTCTTATAGCTAGGTGGCGGACTGCAGAACACGATGGATGCCTAAGTCAATGGGAATCGTTATTCCCAAGGACACAAGCTTATCGGCGTAACCCGACATCTTGAGTACATGCTCACTAACGAGTGTGCTCTTCCATCATCGACTAAAGAACTTTTCTGAAGCATTGTAGCTCTCTACAGCTGCATGTGTGTCGAAAATCATTTTCAACTCACCCATTGTATCAAATGCATTGCCGTTTTCGAAACGCTTTCGAAGTTCCGGCTCTAGCCCATACAATATGCCGCAATGAACTAAGTTGGGGTCCTCCTGACGAGTCTGATAGACATTCTACTCCTCGTCAGGGGCATCATCAAAAGGTGGGGGGCCTAGCGGCGCTTCTAGCACATATTGCTTTTGTGCGTGAGAGGAGAATCCTCAAATTCATGGCCCATTCAAGAAAGTTGCTACCGTTCGTTGCTAGTTTCTCTTTCTCCATGAGCATTGAAATTAAAAGCGGTGGTGCCATCTACAACAGAATTTGTAAAGTTTAGACTAAGTGTATGATAGATTGAGTTCAACTAATCTATATTACGAATGAACTCCCACTCAAAAGCGACATCCCTCGTGTCCTTTTGGTGATTACATGAACCAAATCCACTACACCAAGTCCGATCATCACGTGAGTCGGTATAGCTTCAAAGCGAGCATCAAATGGGCATCACATCAACTATATGACTCATGCTTAACCTTTCGATTACGTGTTCGAGGCCATGTCTGTACATGCTAGGCTCGCCAAGTTAGAACCTTAGTATTTGCGTGTGTAACTGTTTTACACCCGAAGTATGGTCGTGGATCCAAGAACACCCGATCATCACGTGATGTTTTGGAGCGACGAAAACATAATCGGTGCATACTAAAGGAAGAACACATTCTTATCTTGATATTTAAATGAGAGATCATCTTATTATGCTTAACAAAGCGCTAAACAAGCAATATAAGATGTAATCAAACATCATATGTTTATTAGTGAAATTATATGGTTCCCGCAGATGATCTCTATCATGTGCATCGTGGTATGATCACTATCATACCTATATGTGTAAATCCACAGTCTATGGATTTTACGCTATGTGTGTTGTAAGAGTATCATCTCATACTTCTACTTACAACACTACCATATCATAACACTAGCCCAAGAACAATCTAAACTAGGCGCCTCTAATTTATCCATTGCAAGTTTTACGTGGCTTAGGGCTTTCGAGATAGAACCGTTCTTACCTACGAACATGAACCTAACGAGGATAATCAAATTGTTGACAACTCGCTTGCAAAATAGATATTGACTATAGTAGGAGAGAGACACCCGCTAGCCACTTATGCAAACTAGTTGCATGTCAAGCGTGGAACATGTCTCATGTGAGGACATGTAAAGTTTGTCCGGGACGCTTCATCCCACTATGCCACCAATATCCAAAATCACAAGAAAGGAGCAACAACATGATCATCATCGCCCACATACTCATATGTGTACTACCGTGTAAAGTATCTACGCATAGATCCGGCTCGATACCCTTTGTAGGGTTCGCGACATAGAAACAAAAAATTTTCCTACGATGTGAACTATATACCAAGATCTATTTATACTAGATACAAACAACGGGCGGATGTATATCCGTAGAGAACATACCCTTGAAGACCACAAAGCTTAACGAGTTCAACTCGTGGTTGATGTAGACGATCTCTTGCCGATCTCAAGATCGAGAGGAAGTCCTAGCGCCAAATCAGCGGCGCATCCGTGCTCGCACACACGTTCGAGGCACCGAGCAACCTCCGCCTCCTCGCTCGGGGATGCAGTGAAGCAAAACTCTTTCTTGCCGAATAGCCACCGGAACATGTATCTCTCTAGTCCGAGACCATGGGGTATAAATTCTAGAGGGGAGAGATCCTTCACGAGGAGGTGTGAGTGAGAAGTGAGAGGAGGGCTCCTTTTATAGGAGGAGGGGGACCCCAAGGGGTGGCAGCGCATGGGGCTGCCCTTGCCCCTCTTCATGTGGGTGGACACTCCACTCACAAAACTCCTCCAAATTCCCTCCACTCAAAGTCCTCAAAATTCCCATTAAATTTCCACCAAATTTAATGCAAACTCTCATTAAATAAAACTCTTTTATTTTATTCAGAATTTTGTCAATTACTTTAATGACAAACATTCATAAATAACCCCTTGCTAGAATTCTATTTCACATGCATAACCACTTTATGCAATTTCACCCGAAAACTTGTTTGGTATCTAGTGAAATAAATTCCTGCGCTTGTTTATTCTTTCGGCATGAAACATTTGCTCCAATTGGGTGTCGGTGTCTCTTAAGTGTGTCACCCTACGGTTCGTGAATAATGCGGACATGATCGAGACCCCTCTCAGATCAATAATCAGAAGCGGGCTCTGGAGACCCATACTGACTCCCACACATTCAACGATGACTTTCTTGTGATCGTCGGAACCTTTTACGCTAGTATCTTAATCCCTTTGTCTCACGATATATTACATGTCCGAGATTCGATCATCGGTATCTCCATACCTAGTTTGATCTCGTTACCTACATGCACTCTTTTCTCGTTCCCGTGATATAACATTCTAGTGATCAAATCACTTGCTTGCAAGCTAATCAATGTGATATCACCGAGAGGGCCCAGAGTATATCTATCCGTCATCGGGATGAACAAATTCCACTCTCGATCCATGAGCCTCAACATAACACTTTATTAGTTCTGAATCCATCTTTATAATCACCCTGTTACGGTGTGACGTTTGATGTTATCAAGAAACTCTTAGGTGTTAGTGATTGACATGATCTCATGGTCTAAGGATTAGGATCACTTCGTAAGTTGTTATAGCAATATAAACTCAATGACTTTGATCGTAATGCTATACTTCGGATGAATGTTCATCACATCATTACACTAATGTTGTGATCCCGTTATTAACAACATCCAATGTCCATGATCAGGAAACCTTGATCATCTTGTTAATCAACGAGCTAGTTTATGAGAGAGGCTTAACTAGGAACTTTCTGTTTGTTTATTAAACACACATGTATTAACGTTTCCGTATTAATACAATTATAGCATGCAAAATAAACATCTATCATATACTTGGAATACACATAATAAACAATTTATTATTGCCTCTCAGGGCATATTCCCTTCATGTGCATCCATATGGCGGTGACTACGAGGACGAGGACGAGTGGAAGCAACTACCGGAATACGACGGTGACGAGGGCAAGTAGGAGCCCTCTCCTCCACGTGGTGGCGACGACATCCCTGGTAAGGAGACTCGTGACGAAAGCGTGAACTACAGGGGCCTACTCTCCCACATGGCGATCGTCAAGCAGCAAGAGGCCTCCTCATCGCCCTGCAACCGCTGGATCTTGGTGATGAAGAGAGGCCTTCCGAATCACCATGGAGCGGTCCTAACTCGACGAGATGGCTAAATGGGACATGCTCTCCACGATGCTTTACGAGTATGTGATGGTGTCTTAAGCACACTTCTACATCGGCCCCCGCACATCGACACATGTGTGTCCATGGAAGAAGTGGCCTAAGTAGGCTCCCCATCAGCAGCAACCATCGTCGATGTACTGGCAACCGATGTTTCTCCCATGCTGGCTGTGGACACAACCATCGAGGCCATGGGAGGTGGACTCATTGTTTTGTTTTCCACATTAAGGACAACAAGTGGCTCAAGTTGCTGGTTCAACTCAATGTGCAACCGAGAATCAACACTCTTTTTGGCAAATAAATCGTGAGCCTTGTCTAGTGATCTGGCCACGGTCTCCTTATATGCAACCCAATATTTCTTGGACGAGATACACATTGTCTTCCAATGAATGTGCATTCCAAACCAAACTATGCCTCCCCTCCAATTCAACTAATCCCACCAGTCCAAATTAATAAACTTAGATTTGCCTAGATTCAGATGTATCTAGTCATATTTTAGTGCTAGATACATCTGAATCTAGACAATTCTGAGTCCATTAACTTGGATATGAGGGACTACATCACTTGACTCAAGTCAATAAGATTCAACCCAGCCTTTTTCTAAAACCTCAGAATAGGTAGGACGATGGTTAAACACCAAGTCAATCTCCTTCGCGCCCGACTCGATATTGACTTTCAAAAGTACTTGCTTATCCACATGATGAACATTCACTATTCTCTCCGTCTAAAAACTAATTACAACAACCAAAATGCATCAACAGTAAATACATTCACTAAGATATGCATTTCAAAATGACTATAACAAGATCTAACTACTCATGCCAAGCTTAATACAATATCCTAGCCACAAAACTTAACCCTAACTAGATGTAGGACTAAACTCTAACCTACAAATCTCACAAAAATCCTAATCCTAGCCTACAAATCTTAAGAAATATGCTTCATAGCCATCATACAAGACAAGACTCATAAATTCAACAAGAATAAGCCATGCTATCTTAGGTTAAATGAAATTTTAGGGTTTCCAAAATTTGGATATATGCCACCAAAACACAAGATTTCAATTGGACAAGTGGAAGGGAGATGGTGGAAATTACCTCTTTTGCACTAGGTGGTGGGGTGGGGTGCGGGGGGTGGGGGTGTCAAAATCCACAATGAAAACCCACATAAGTGGAGGGATTTGAGGGGTGGAGGTGAGTCAGGAGAGAGAGAGAGAGAGAGAGAGAGAGAGAGAGAGAGAGAGAGAGTCATGGTCGAATGGATGGGAAGAATGCTAGCTTGGTTGAGATGGGCCGGCTCGATGCGATCTAACCCTATATCCAAGGTAGCACCCTGCTCAATGGCGCTACCCAAGATAGGGTAGATCTCCTAATCCCGACGCTACTTAACCCACCCTTGGGGCCCTCCTTGCCACACTAGCAGGGAGGGTAGCGCCGATGGGTGATACCATGTTGAGTGATATCTCCCCCGAGACATGCACAACCTTATGAGGTTAGCTTTGTGAAATACTTTCTGCATAGGTTTATTCTTTAAGTCTTTTCGGCCCCTATAAGATCTTTTTTATCGTTTTCGACTGCTACTTTGCAATATGCAACATAGGAAACTCCGTTTCACCTTTTTCGTAATTTTAAAGAATGGTTACAGCCACAACTATAATTTTACGTTTTATCTTTTTATTCCTTTGTAAATATTGCAGTGGGGGACTCTCTAGTGTTTCACTTCAAAAAATAAATATTATCCCAAAAAATACATGAACAAAAGACAACATTAACCATGTTGCATCTCGAGTGTTGATAAAAATAAATCTGGAGTAGAAGTTTACAAAAAGGTCCCGACAATAACACTACATTAAAGGGTATTATTTCCAAAATAAAATAAAGCAACAAATTTCCTTCAGCGGACCACTCGACATCCATCTTTCATGCTCACTTCAGACCGCACGGGAGACCTGAAATTTCATAGAATTAACACTATCTGAAATGTCAGGCATAAACTAAGTGATTGTGCATCTAAGCAGAGAGCCTCTTCATCACTGTTTCCATACCTTATCTGCAGTTCAGTATATTCCGTTGAGCCTGGCAACAATTTTTTCTATAGAGGGTCTGAATTTCCGATCAATGTTAACACACTCCAGCCCAATTTCGATGCATCGTCTAACTTCCGCGAGGCCCTCTGAATCTAACGAAGAGTACTTGGATGGTATGTTCTCCGGTTTCCATGTGGTTTGTACCTGCATGCCAATTGGAATCACGACGGTTGGTGACACTATCAAACTAAATGTAATGTAAGCTTCAATTTCAGTATACAAATAACCATATAATAGTTTCTCTTACTTTTTCAATAAATTTTCTTGCGGAAGGTTGTTTTTCATCAGGGCAGTTCTGCTCCTTTGTGGTGATCTCGATAATCATCAGCCCTAAGCTGTAAATGTCTGACTGGGCCGAAATTTCACCTCTATAGAGATATTCTGGAGCCATATACCCACTGGATGGCATTAACATCGAAGTTAAATACACAATACTAGAGTGAAAAAAAATAGAAGATACTTTATAACCGAGGAATAGACTAATGTTATGAAATTTCATGATGAGCTTACTATGATCCCACAACTGTTTGTGTGCATATTCGGGTTTGTTCTTGGCCAAAGACTCTAGAGAGTGCAAAGTCTGCAATCTTGGGAACCATGTTTGCATCCAAGAGTATGCTTTCAGGCTTTAGATCCATATGGATAATGGGGATATCCAACGTGTGCAGAAAGTGTATACCCTGGCAAATCCCCTTTATTATTTTGAAGCGAGTGTCCCAATCTTCTTTCGGAGACGCAAACTTTGTTGCTTTTGGCCCTGTATATCGGTGTGAAAAGATAAAGAACCCCCAAAGAAAAAATATAATGTAAACATGTAACTTTTCTTTCTTTTACCTTCTGGTACTAAAAAGGGTAAACTTTTGTACATGTGAAGAGAAACTAGACGGGATGTCGAAACTCTAAATAACACAGAAAAGTGTTGTCCTAGCTCAGAATTTGAAGTGTAGCATTAAGAGAAACTAGAATAGAAATGAAGATATTAGGATATAATGCATATACTTACCAAAAAGATTCTCTTTAAGGCTTCCATTGGGTAAATATTCGTAGCAGATCAAACTTTCAGTAATGTCTGCCTGGATGTATCTTTTATCAAACTGCACCAATTTCTTTGACATCTCACTGCAGTATCCAACTATCTGCACTATGTTCTCATGCTTGAGCGCCATAACATTTGTGACCTCCTTCTTGAATGTTTTGTCGGGTGGCATCGGGGCGTTCTCCTGAAGCTTCTTGACAGCGATCTCCTTGCCGCCGTCTGGCACTATCCCCTGTTTAATCTCGTAGATATCAGCATACTGCTATCAAACTTTCACTAGAATTAAGGACTGGGAAATATTAAGGGTGAACCAAACCTTATAAAGAGTTCCAAATGGACTTCCACTGATCTCCCTGTCTTTGGCGAAATCGTTCGTGATTTTCTTCAGAAAGTCATACGGTAGTTCCATTGGTAGCTCGGGGCTTGTCATTTTCTCCATTTCTGGTAATCTAAGGAGCACGAGAGCAGCCAATTAAGTTTGCGGATTGCTACAATTTCTCATCTTACCAAAGCAGTATAGCTATTTACAGCATATATCAGACAAAAACCAAAAATTAACATGATGGTTCTGTGAACAGCTAACAAGAACAAAGCTGCGCAAAAATCACTAACCTTTTGAGAGGAGATCTGGAGGCCTTGAGAGATCCTGGCTGCTGGGAAGAGAGGAACGGGATGAATAGTCTCCTTGCTAGCTATGGGCAGGAGAGTTTGGATCTATGAAGGAGCAGAGGAGGAAGAAGGCACGTTGACTTGACTGGAGAGCCTAATGAAGCTGAGTCTTCCGATCGGGCGGAGATGCCTAGCCAATATGTATGCAGGAAAACACATGGGTCCCTTCATCATCGTATAATTCATATCCCCTCGCTACTAAATCAGCGACACTTATTATAAATCCAAAGAAGTATGAATGAATTTTTTCAGGAAATTAAACCACAAAAGTAATGTGAAAAGAGGACTACCTGTCGCATCATGCAATGGTTGTTGCAACCCTGACTATTATTGAAATGAATAATTTACACGAGGACCGAGGATTTGAACGTGGCACATGAGGTTTTCAGGCTTGGTTGAAGTTCCAAAATAATTCAAGTTTTGAGTTTGTTGAGAAGTTTGACCGAATTTATTTAAAATGGTGTCAATATATGCAACGTCAAATCTATATACTAGTGTGAAAATATATTGTATGATAAATCTAATAAAACTAAATTGGTGATGCAGATGTTCCTATTTTCTTCTACAGATTTGTTACGACATAAATATTAAGTAGAATAATCAAACTTATAAATTCAATTTTTTTAAAAACCGAGGGAGTAATGGTGCGTAGTGTATCTTGATAGCTTGCATAGTGCACCTCGATAGCTTCCGGGATAGTGTTATTAAGTTGGCGCCAAACGGGCTTAAGATATCATATCAAGTAGCAATTAACATTATTTATGAAAGTAGTAGGTACTCCCTTCGTTTAAAATATAAAATGTTTTAGCTTTATGAAAAGGATGTATCTAGACCCTTTTAGTATGTAGATTCGAAGTGAACCTACACACTAAAAAGGGTCTAGATGCACTTCTTTTATAAAGCTAAAATATCTTATATTTTAAAGAGAGTGAATTCCGCTTTTTACCCTTTAGTTATGAATTTGTGACACTAATTACCCCATTTAGTGAAACTTTTTTGAAAATATCTCATTTAAGAGGTTTAAAACACGGTTTTACACCAGTTTAGCACTTTGTATGTTTTTGTTAGATATGACCCGCATGATACGCCGAGGTAGCGCGATAAAATGTGTGAAGATCCGAGGACGGCATCGACAATCGTGTTCATATTTCTCTTATCCATTTGTCCAATTTTTTGTCGCCGTCTTGATATCTGTAAACCCCGATCAACACTTTACACCTTGCCGAGTAGGCACACAATAGAAAATAAAGATCTTAAACTTTTAAAAGGGATAATCGAGATGATTTTTCATTCAGCGGGATAATTAGTGTCACAGATGCTTAACAGAGGGAGTAGCTGTTAGCTAGTCGCCCTCAAGCATATCCATAGTCTAGCCACACGAGGACGTGCAATGATTTACATATACTCTCCCACTAATATAGGACATTTTAGATATCTTTAAATGGACTAGAACACGCTTACATACATTTGTTTTAGAGAAAGACTAGAATGTATTACATCATTGAATGGAGAGAGTATTATAAATAAACAGATGGTGTTGTGCAGCTTAGGCTGGTCATAATGGGAGTAACTTCACTAGTAACTACTAAGAGTCTAAGTCAGCATTTTTTGCTAATGCGGCAATGATTTAATGAAGAGAGAGATGAATTGAGTAACTAGCTATGTTACTGTAACATCACACATATCAAAGTAAAATATGTCTACAGCCTAATTAATGTGGCATTGCATGTTACCACACCTAAGTTAGTCCTACTATGAAAATAGTAACTTAGACTAATAGCATGTGCATGTTACTCTAAGTTACTCCCCACTATGACCAGCCTTAGTCGTTGCACTCAACTGGATTTAAACAACACCAAGAGACCAGGCCACTAGACTAAGAAAAGACAGTCTTGCAATTTTGGCTCTTCCAACAACTAAATTATACCTTCTTCACATGCCAACATGCGACTTAGCGATGGGTGCGTAGATCTGATCAGATACAGCTAATAAGGCAATAAAGAAGGAAAGAAGGGAGACTTTCGAGGGGAAATGACTTTTGGCTCTCAAACTTTCGGTGCATCCATCATTTAATTTCTCTCAAAAGCACTTCAAAATATTGAGAATTCAAAAGTACCAGAGACATGGACAGGTGGAGTATGAACATAGTTTGTGGGTTAGCTTCATAGCTTTGTTCCTCTAAAAAAAGCTTCATAATTTTGCAGTCAGTTAATTTGATATTTTTTTAGAAATGTTTCAGAAGAATGTGTGTGGATATTTTTTTTACTTATGATTAAGGAGGTGTGTGAAACTGAGGTAAGAAGAAGCATGTGTGAACACCGTCTAGGTAACTCTTATTTGTAACAATACATTAAGCAAAGTATATATACACTGGATTCTTAGTTGTATACATACATGGGGGATGCTGCTGGCATTACACATTCACATGTCTAGAGTCAACTTAGTTATTTGCAAATGATTCGCTGAGCAGCTGCTAGAGTACTAATATTTTGCTGAGGCGGTCGATGCAGATATAGATACCACATAATCCCTCTCTAGCCCTCTCCTCCTTTAAATAGCTTCAGAAGAATAAACAATATGTAAAACATGTTCACTACGCAGCAGAAGAGCTTCTCCAGGTAACTAGTAATTACCATATGTTTTATGCAATCCTCTTCTTTCTTTCCTTGTATGCTGCAGACAGTGATCTTGACACTCTACCAGTCACATGAGTACCATTAATTGCGCCAATACAATCCGGCGATGAAACAAAAACAACATTGTTGTCTGATGAAATGAAAAATATAGCCATGTGATGAAATGATAAAACAATATTACTGGTCACCTTGAAATATGGATACCATCTATAGCTTTTTTGTATCTTGGAACCATTTGTCCTGTTGATGCCTTCATCATTTCTTTTTTGAGATCTCCAATTGCATATAAGACTTGTTGAAAATAGCAGAATAATGTCTCGATGCATCTCCTGAATTTGTTGTGAATCACTCTAAACCTCTGGTTATGATCTATACATGAAGAAACTTAGAATTGCTCTTCTGTGATGTGGATAATATTTTTCAAAAATCCTCTCCCGCTAAACTTTTAACAAGTTCAAAGAAGGGGATCCTCTCATCCGAAGAACTTGGACAACTTCTCCATCACTAAAGTTGTAGATGTAGTTAAGAACTTTCATCCTCTCCTAATCTCGAGCTATCATAGGAGCATATGCGACTTTAGGTGTGTCTAACTCTTCTCTTGTGAAAACAAGACACAATATTGAATCACAAGTATGAGATCTGATACTTGATGGATAAGATTCATCCAGTCGACCACTACAAAAATACCACACATCCAGCACTTTCCTTGGACGACATAAGCAAAAAGAACCAGAAAGTTGTTTAGCTAGCGGATGAGCATTTGCGGCGGCAAACGAAGCAACAATTTTTTCCGTCGTGGTAGATCCGATATCGGCAGAAAGTTACAACGTGATAGGTGCGAAGATACAACGACAGATAATTATACCCTAGGAGGTGAAAGGGGGCATAATTGACTGCGTCACGGATTGGACTTGACGTTTATATTGGGTTCCACAATAGAGACTAGTCAAGTGCGCGACCCTGCTATGGAAAGCATGTCTCGCTAACTTGTTTGTCCCACAACTGTCTAGGCTCGCTTATATATTTCGCCCTCCACGCCTGCCCCAAACACACTTTTTTCTACTCTTAGGACTCCCCAAATCCCTCTCGAAAAATCTGTAGTGGCTGGCGACGTAGTAGGAGGAGACGCTCTAGGCGGTAACACATGGAGGAGTCAGAGACACGAAGATGGCGAAATGGAGAGGCACCATTCCTCTTCGTGGCGGCCGCCTCAAGGTAAATGTTTCTTTTATCTCTGATTCGGATTTTCTTGTTCTTCGTTGTTTAGATCGATCTTTATCTGACTTGGGTTGTCATATTCTTGTTTTATTTATTTCTCTCTCCATATATATCTGATCGATTGGGGGGGGGGGGGTTCTCATATCTTATTTGGGGATTTTTGGCATGATTGGAGCGGCCTCCAATCCAATTTCTCTAGAGGTTGCGCATGTGGCGTCGATAAGAAGTTGTGTTGCCTCATCGCATACACCAGCGAGGACACCGGCCACAAGTTCCTCGGGTATCACTACAAAACTCCAAAGCACATGTTACTTGTATGGATTGATGAAGCACACATCCAGAGGATGTGGGAGAAGGCCAACGACGAAGAGTACGAAATTTCTAATGACGATTTCGATGATAGAATCGGACAAAGTGATGAATGAAGCAGTCTAGGTGAGGTGAACATGGTGGAGGACGAGTGCATCACCTCATGGATCTGATGAAGGACCTTAGGGCTAATTTATAAGTAGTTTGTTATAGTTGAGTTGTGTGTAAAAACTACTATGTACTGTAGTTTAATAAATATATATTTTAACAATTTTTTTATTGGTAATTGGTGATTGTAGTTATTTTGGTCAGTTTGCTTAGTTCGTAGTTTCGACATATTTGTGCAATGCTTAAGATGGCAATTTTATTTTCCGTGGATACTTGTATTGTGGAACAATGTTTAGCCGCAAATAGATAGTAGGGCCCACATATCATGGATCTTGAGCTCTTCCCACGTGCCATCTGAAATTTTGTGAAACACTTCGCTCGCTCGATCCCCAATATTCCCCCCAAACAAAAACCCTAGCTCCCCTACCACCGCATTCACTCCTGCCGCCTTGCTCCACCATCACCGCCCTTACATCCCACCTCCAGCAATGTTCCCTATGTCCACCGCTTCCTTGGCCACCTCCACATCGACATATAGGGAGAGTGTTGTTCCCCACCGGCCACCACCTTGTTGGCCACCTCTGCTTCGACACCCAGGGAGAGCGTTGTTCCCCTCAGGTCAGAACCTCCCCAAGGACATCTCCCTTCCGCACTGTCCCATGTTGTTTTTGTTTCTGTACTTTGATTTTTCCTCAATCTTTAGAAGTACACAAATGGAGTAGATATGGATGTATTCATTTAGACGACAACAGAATACGTAGATGGATTGGAAATGTTTTTGGATTTCGCATTCTCCCGGTTAGCAAATGTAAGAAAAATTCGTTGTCCTTACCAAGCTTGTGCGAATCTGTATTGGTATGACCATACAACAGTTGCTGACCACTTGGTAGATAAGGGTTTTCTGTCAGTATATATGCATTGGGTTTCTTTTTTTGATTATCTAGGATACATAATTGTATTATGGAAGGTACGTACTAAGGTGTCAGGTAGCTGTAGTCTTCTAATGAATTTTTATTTTCAACGACACCAAGATTGCTTTCTTATGTACTGGCAAAACATTATAAGCAGGTGCTGAACCTCAATTTTTTTATCAATGAATTTATCCCATATGTGAGAGATGACGACACCTTTCACACCGATCCACGGAAACATCTTGGGACCCCTTGAAATTACTTAGATATCTCCTTCATGGAAAAACCTAGATATCTTCTATACAACTATAGAGAACATGTTTCACATTTTAGTCATCATATTGAATTGAAGTATTGATATTGTGACTTGTGATGATGAGTAAGAAAAGAACATTTATACTTCATTGTCAAGTTTGTAGCTTTTCTTAGATCCTTTTTGGTGTTAATTTGTTGTTCCGTTCCTTAGCATTCTATAGTCTCGGCGAACGGACGCGGCAATGCACGCCAATATGATCTAGTATAAATACAAAATGACAGAGTGGGGATCCTTTCCTCTGTTTTGCCTTAAAAAGTATATTTGTTTTGCTATACTTCTCTCATCGTCTCGTACCTACAGAAGAAGTGGGCAATGCAAACGACAACGACAACCCACGAATGTGAAAATCACATCTAAAAATAAATGATTTGATGCGAAAAAGAATGTACCGCGCGGCGTGCGCCGCACCAAACTTCCTGCTACCTTTGGATTGTTTAATAGAAAAAAAAATAACTAGCTGGCTTTGGGTGTCCTTTCTCTTTCAGTCACAGCGAACAGCGGAAAGAGAAACATAACAAAACAAAAGACTATTCAATAGTGATGGATGAACTGTTTAGCATGACAAAGAAGACAGGCTCCCATGATGTACCCTCCCCACACGTGAACACCATGGGCTTGACCAGTTGACCTGCTACGGGTCTTCTCAGCTTAGTTTTTTTTTTCTAAAAAAGGACCCTAACGTTAAAAGAAACATACAACAGTATATAAAGAAAATTACAACAAAATCCTTAAGGTGCCCTTCGTTTTTAACCTCTAGACCGTGTCGATGGTGCGCCGCGCTGCCGCTCCTCCATAATCCAGACTGACGTTGTTGGTTGTGGACGGAAAGTCGTCGAAGGGGTCTAAAAACCACATCTGTCCCAAAGACGAAGAAGAATAAGTAACTTTTGATGAAACTTCTTGACGATCTATAGATCCTCACAGCTAGAAGAAGTCCCCTTGATAGACACATCAATTGCCAAAATCCAGAGAGAATCAACAAATCCGGCGACGCTAACCCCCACGGGTCCTTCGTTGTCTCCTAATCGAACAACCACAAGATAGAAGAAGACCAGGAAGACCTTATTCCAACATGCTGTTGTCACCTCTACCTTGCCGATGCCACTAGGAAGACAAAATCCAACAAAAAAAAAGACCTACAAAAAGCAAATGATGAAGAGGACAAGTCCCCACTCCTAACAAAACATGCCGTCCAACGAAGGTCTAAAAAGCAAATTTATGAGTATGCACTAAAACATGCCGACATGTGTACCTAACAAAACAAATCTGCGACCAATGATTTAAGGCCACAGATACTCATAAATTTCGCGCGTCCGTCCAACGAAGGCTGGCCCGCGCATCTCCCAGATCTGACCTGTTTGAAATTGTCCAGCAACTGATGAGCTGTCTGGACGTACGGTAGCTCACTGATAGATGGATAAGAATGCCATCTGGTGGTGCACAATTCCAGCACTTGATCACACCTCCCAATCTCCCATATAACCATAATCATTGCGTATAATTTTTTTCTTCCGAAAAGGGAGCAAATGCCCCGGCCTCTGCAATCGAAACGATGCACATAACCTTAATTTTATTGTAGAGTTTATAGTAAATTAATCACATTATTATCTTTTGATAGCAGGACATTATTATAATAATGTGATTAATCACACGGATAGCTTCTTGTCTTGAAGAATACTACTCCCTCCATCCAAAATAGATGTCTCAAATTTGTTAAAATTTGGATGAATCTAGACACTATTTAGTATATAGATTCAACCAAAAATTTAAAAATCTAAGACATCTATTCTAGGACGGAGGGCGTACAAGCAAAGGGTAGCTTACTGGTTTTGGTTCTTAAAAGAGAAGAAAAGAACCCTTTGCTAGCATAGGGTGCTCGCTCTTTCTCTTTTAGTGATCTGAAAAGCAGATTCAGAAAGGGGCATAGGAGAAAAGAGTGGCCGATTAAAGTATGGCTCCTCTGGAACAGATGCTCCAAAGCTAAGAGATAACAATGCATTGGATGTTACGCGTGAGGATTATTAGATAGTGCTACTACTGTATAAATAATCTCCAGCGCGTCGGGTCAATAGGCACCTTGTTTCAAAATATCTACTCCTTGATAGGTGTCGATGAATCTGCCCTTGAAGATCATCTTCACTAAAGTCCCAAACGAATGATTACCAAAAGCCTGTTCTCTACAAGGAAAATCTGCTAACAAGATGTAAACACAAAACGATCATGACAATTTTACCAAGCTAAGGTGACAAAGTTTACCAAGCTATAGAGATGATAGAATCAGACAATTAATTAAGCTGTTAACTGGCCGGGTGATTAATTTAATTTAAAATGTGGATGGACCAAAACTTGGACACTCATCAGACATGGCCAGTAGGCTAGGACTTGCAGTTAATTTGTTTTCAAGACACGTAGGACTAGTACTCGCCTTGTTGTTTGCACTGTGTTGAAGCACAATAAACTCGATCCATCCACGCGGCTGGAGTAGATAGCTGGTCCCCTTTAAGAAAGCCATCTCTGGGTGCTCAGTTGAAGCACAATAACTCGATCCAGCACTAGGTAGGAGCAAGCATCATACACCAGAGACAGACAGAGAGAGCTTTGGTAGCTGCCAGCCATGGCGGACCTGGTTGTTGGGCTGGCCAAGTCGGTGGTGGAGGGCGCGCTGACCAAGGCCCAGTCGGCGATCGAGGAGGAGGCCAAGCTGCGGCAGAGCGCGCAGCGCGACCTCGTCTTCATCGCCGGCGAGTTCGAAATGATGCACTCCTTCCTGAACGTGGCCACCACGGAGCGCGTGGAGAACAGGGTGGTGATGACCTGGGTGCGGCAGGTCCGCGAGCTCGCCTACGACGTCGAGGACTGCATCGAGTTCGTCGTCCACCTCGACTCCAAGACCAGGTGGTGGTGGCGCATGGTCCCCAGGTGGTGCATGGCGCCGCCGCCGGCCGCGCTCTACCTGGACGAGGCGGTGGACGAGATCGAGCAGCTCAAGGCGAGGGTGGAGGACGTGAGCACCAGGAACTCGCGCTACAGCCTCATCAGCGACTCCGGCTCCAAGCCCATCGTCACGCAGCATCAGCCTGCCATGCCAGGCGGCGCCGCCCTCGGTGCGACGGCATTCAACATGCTCGTCCAGGCAAGGGACGCCGCGAGGAGACGGCAGGGCTTGGCGGATCTCACCCAGTTGATCACCAACGAAGACAACTCTAAAGACTCCCCTCTTCAGGTGATCTCCGTGTGGGGAACAGGCGGTGATCTTGGGACGACCTCCGTTATCAGGAGGGCGTACAATGACCCAGAAATCAGCCAGAACTTTGCCTGCCGCTCATGGGTCAAGCTGATGCATCCTTTTGATCCTCGCGAGTTCGTCCGGCGCTTCATGGCTCAGGTATACGCGAATGCTTGCAAGGAACAAGGCGCCCGTGTCGGTGCACATGTCCTTGCAAAGATGGAGGCCAGCCAAGAAGAGCTCCTCGAGGAATTTGTGGAAGAAGTCAACAGCAAGGCTTACCTCGTCGTTTTGGAGAACCTGACCGATATGGTAGATTGGGATGCCGTAAGGACGTTCCTTCCTGACATGAAGAAAGGCAGCTGGATCATCGTGTCCACGCAGCAGTTCGAGATTGCAAGCTTGTGTGTTGGACATTCTTACAAATCGTTGGAGCTCAGGCAGTACTCGCCTGACCACTCCGTCTGTGCCTTCTTCAAGGAGGTAAGCAAGAAATGAACATCAAATCCATATTAAATCTCGTATCATAACTTGAATTCTTAAATTTTTGGGTAGGTTTGGACAGGAACTCATTTATCTACTATACATACATTTTATATAGGAACTAATTTTTGCATCTAAAAACTTATAGTAGTATAGTAACATTTTCATGTGTCGGCTCTAGTTTGCATACTAGTTTAACTGTATAAATAGAACATTAGAACTGTTTAAACAAATTTAGTAGTATCATGTAGTGGTGTAACAGTAGCTAGATCTAATTTAAGCTTCATTATAAGCTTTATTGTGAAGAAAAGCATAGTGATGCATATGGAAGTTATGGTTAAACACAAAATAATTGCAAAAGCTGGTTACATAAATGATACTATCATAACCTATTCCCACCTATCCTGCAGGGTTCTCAAGTCATTGGTGATAAAGAAGAGAAGGGTCTTCTCAGGGTTCTCAGTGGCTCGCAAGTGAGCAAGAATTCCTCCTCTGAAGAAGTCCCATCATCTAATAGGGAAGCAGTAGTCATTGAGTGGCAGAAGAAATATCCCCTTGTTGGACGCGAGTCAGAAATGGCTGAACTTCGTGGTCATACAGCCAGGGCACGTTTCAGTACTAATTCCCAGGTTATATCAGTTTGGGGAATAACTGGCATTGGGAAGTCAGCCCTCGTTAGAAATTTATACTATGACAGAATGCTCGGTACCGAACAGTTTGAAAAGTACTGTTGGGTGGATGTATCACATCCATTCAATTTAAGGGATTTTTCTCGAAGCTTACTTTCAGATTTTGTTTCAGAGAAAGACCCCATCAAAGAGTGTCGCAAGCTTCTGAAAACACATAGTTGTCTTGTGGTTATCGATGATCTCCAGTCTAAAGAAGAATGGGACTTAATACAGAATGCCTTGGTATCTAGACCTTCTGGAACTGTTACCATTGTAATTACTACTGAAGCCAGCGTTGCTGCATATTGCACAAATAACGAAGCGCAAGTGTTCAATGTCAAAGGTCTAGAAGCTGATGCAGCTCTTGATCTCTTCAGAAAAGAGGTATGGACAGAAAACTCACGCTATATTCTACCATCAAAACATCAGAATCCAATGTGATTAATGTTTACATTGTCAATGAACTCACCGTTTGTTGTCTGAACACCAGGTACACAGGAAAAATTCATCATCTCCTTTGGTTCATCTCGCACATGTCGAGCTAGATGGACTTATTTTGAAGTGTGGAGGTCTTCCCAAAGTGATAGTTGCTATAGCAGCCTTATTGGCCACGCAGACAGTGACATTGATGGATACAGTACGGTCTCTGAATCTCAGATTTATGCACCATTTGGAGACCAACCTGGAGTATGATAGCCTGCGGGGCCTATTTGGTTGGATGAGCACGAGCACTTATTTCCGTGATTGCCCAGATTCACTCAAGCCATGTATCTTTTACTTATCAATTTTTCCTCCATACTGTAACATTCGGCGAAGGAGACTAGTAAGGAGGTGGATTGCAGAGGGTTACTCTAGAGACAGTGATAAAAAATCCGCTGAGGAGCAAGGCGAGGAGTTCTTCACCAAACTCCTTGAGCTAAGCATAATTCAGCAGATACCACAGTTAGTCACCACTGCAGCTAGTGACACAACGATGGTTAAGTGCCAGGTCAATGGCTTCATCCGTGAGTACATTGTCTCACGGAGAATGGAAGAGAACCTAGTTTTTGAACTTGGGCCCGACTGTGTCCTAACAACTCAGCGAACAGGACGCCATCTTATCATATTGAGAGACTGGGACAGAGACAAAATTGTGTTCGAGAGCATTGATTTCTCACGGCTACGGTCAATGACAGTGTATGGAAAGTGGGAATCATTCTTCATCTCTAAAAGTATGAAGCTGCTTCGGGTGCTTGATCTAGAGGATGCCTTGGGTCTAAATGATGAGGATCTTGAGAAGATGGTGAAGCGACTCCGTCGCCTAAAGTTTATCTCTTTACGAGGATGCAGTGGCATTTGCCATCTGCCAAGTTCACTGGGTGATCTTAGGCAACTCCAGAGTTTGGATGTGAGACACACCTCCATAGTTAGCCTGCCGGAGAACACCACCAAGTTAAAGAAGCTACAGTATATCCGTGCTGGCACCATCATACCAGCATCAACGCCATCTGCCTCATACAACTGCCTGCAAGGGTTCTGCAAAAGTCGTGAGCTAGTTGGTGTTAAGGTGCCTAGTGAGGTAGGCAAACTGACGGCATTGCACACTCTTGGTGTTGTCAACATCAGGGCTTCAGGGGGGAAGGCCATCGTGAAAGAGATCAAGAAGCTTACCCAATTGCGCAAGCTCGGAGTGTCAGGCATCAACCGACATAACAGCAAGGAGCTCTTCTCTTCAATCTCAGGTCATGTGCATTTGGAATCACTGTTAGTGCGAGTCGAAAAGGACAATAAAGACTGCTTGGATGACATCACCATGCCTTGGGAGAACCTGCAGAGTCTTAGACTGTATGGGCTTCAAGGCAAGTTGCCACTGTTAAGCAGCCAACTTAGCAAGCTCATAAAGTTAGATTTGGAGATGGCCACTTTAGAAGAGAGTGACATTGTGTTCCTTGGCACCAAGCTACCAAAACTATGCACTCTAGGCCTTCGTGTCCAGAAACTTCAGGAAGATAAGCTCCATTTTTTTGCCAGATTGGTTGGATGTGAGTTGATCACTTTCAAAAATGTGAAGATCCTGGATATTTCTTACAGATCCAGAAGTTTACATGTAACCTTCGGATCAAATTCAATGAAGAATCTTGAGCTGCTCAAGATTGACTGCTCTAGTGCATGCTATCGTCTTACTGGCCTTGATGATGTACCTGAACTCAAGCAAATCTTGCTCAAGGGTACCAAGGATGAAGCAATCAAAAAGGGCCTTGAGGCTCGGCTCGCCATCCATCCAAATAAACCTGCTGTTTTCTTCGAAGAGGAGGGAAATAAACCTGCTGCGAAGCTGGAGGAACTACCCCAATCATCCTGAAGGTTTGAGATATATTGTCAGTGTTTATTTTCCTTTCCTGAGTTTCCTCGCCTAACACTATCTGGATCCAGTGTTGGTAATCCTGTGTTGATTTGTGTACTTCTTTTGTAGTACATTGTGTTGATGTCTGTTATAAACATGTGTTTTGTCAGGGTAAACTACACTGTAATAACCTTCAGTCTGAGCTTTTGTAGTAAATCCTTTTATGGTGTGTTAGCATATAACTAACAGGTTGCTGGAATTACCACTTTAAGCATCTTTAAATTTCAGATGCATCTGTTGTTCTCATCCAAAGCATTCTTAGAATTTGTAATTAGCTCTCGTTAGCAATTTGGTTTGATTCTTCTCTGCCTAGCCAATTTATATGTACTGAATCTGCCCACCTTTCCTCTGTCTTTCCTCGCAATGCCTTACAGTTACAGTTGAAGACAATATTCATTGTGAGATTATCCAACTTGCATTATTCGTAAGTAGGAGAGATTGGTCTAAAATAAGTAGGGGATATTCAGGATCTAGCCGGAAGACTCGTACCTTCTCCGGAAATGCGCCGCCGTGAGGCCGGTCGGCGTTGTGCCGTCTCCAGGAGAGGCCTCAGCTAGCCCTTGTCCGGGGCATGCCGCCGGCGCGCGCACAGGGGCAATCTCAATTCTCAGGAAATGGGGTACTGGAGCAAATCTGAAGCGCCGCCGCACTATCTCTGCGTGGGCGATCCCATCTCTAGCTAGTGAAAAGACTCGTGTTTGTTTCCAGAAAACTGCAAAAACCACCCCAACTGTGGCTAGGGCTAAAGAAAACACCACTTTTCAAAATTTTCTCAAAAAACCACCGGTCGAGCTTCTAATATTTTTGAGATAACGAATGCTCAGTTTAGCTCCGGTGTTTCTAACCAGATGGCCCCACTGTTACGCTGACGTGGCGTGATATTAATGGCGGGGTGATAAACGCTAGAGGAATTCTGTTTTGGGTGTTTTTGTAAATTTTCTATCTTTTCTTGTAATTTTGATTTTTACCACCAGCCGAGGTGGACCACCCTACTCAGTGAAACACATGGCGCGACTACCTGAACTATAACCGGAGCCCGTCTCCACTACAATGCGGCTCATTATACCACCGTGAAAGCTACAATGCCACAGTTTTACATATATAATGATAACAAGATGTTTCTAAATAGAAATTTCACTTAAAAGAGCATATAATTAAACATAAACATCTATTTTGTACACACCAATAAAAGAATTACATCTAAAAACTACAAAATACTAAAACTAACGTGTGGCCCCTTCATGCATGCCGACACCAATGTCAAAGCGGCCATCCTTGCTGGTAGGTCCTTGTGATCGACCGCCTCTACTGGTCCTGTCGGGAACATGCTCTTGCCAACTCCATATCAATCTAGAGCTACGTGTCCTGAGCGGCATCCTCCTCGGCTTTCTTCATGGCGGCAAAATCGGTTTGCATCTTAGATAACTACTACACCTTCGCAAGGAGCTGTCCGTCATACGGATCTTTTCTCCTCTCCCTTTCCCTTCCTGGTCCCGAGAAGGGAATCAGAGGAGGGAGCCAGCACTAGAGGAGTGGGCCCTAGAGGAGGTGTCAGGATCCCATGGTGATATGTGATGGTGATGGCCATTGCTATTGGGCGAAGGCGTAGGCGATGGTTGAACGGCTTGGAGAGGCGGCGCATCCTTTGGAGTAAGCGCTCTCCACCTAGTCATCCGGGTGGCGGGACATGGTGGTGCACAACAAGCGGCACGGCGACTCGATCCTCCTTGAGACATGAGCATGTGATCGATGTCAGAAGAATTAAAAAGGAGATCGGTAAAAGGTTGTATGTGAAAAGTGTTGTGGAGCATTGGAGAGTTGGACGAGCATCTTTCGTAGATGGCCTGGAAGGTGCACATGGTGGGAAATGAAGTCCGACGCAGGTGCCGAGGCGGAACGAATGCGGCGTCGGGCAGACGAATGGCCAATGGTGCAGCTTTTTTACTATAATTTCGCCTTTGTGTGGAAGGAATCGAGATAACGACGACGCGGAGGTGGTTGGACCCACCAGTCAGCAACACATAATTGAACAGTTAGCATGAAGTATTGCACACCCCCTTGCCACACACACATGTGGGACCCATTACCATCACATGGAATCTAAGACAAAGTAATATCTGCCTCATTTACCAACCACGGTAGTAAAACAGACTGCTATTGATTACCACCTTCTACGACACAATTATATGTCGGTATGGATTTAACCATGGCGTATATGTGTTCGCCATGTAAAAATGGTGCGAAGCGTGCGCAAAAGCGGGCTAAAGTATTTTGCATGTACTTTTGGCATATGCCGTCCAAAAAAAAAGTGTCGTGCGATGGAGTTTTTTTGTAGTGAAAGGCCGTTGGATCTAGTCAGTGACACATTCTTGAAAAATTACCGTTTAGTACGTCACAACTCCCCTAGGTGGAAAGCATTGAAGACGTCACATGGACTCCACGATGCAGATGCAGTAATTTGTGGCTTCTTTAACCTACGATCGCATTAAAACAAGCCTCTATTGATTATTAGCACCTACCAGTTCCCAATTATATGCTATTTTAGATTCTACCACGTCAAATACGTGTCTATCACCCTAAAAACAGTGCCAAGAAATCCCAAAAGCTAGCTAAAGTATATTTGTCATCTAAAAACATGTTGTGTTTCGAAGGTCTTTTTGTAGTTTGACCTCGTTCTTAGCTTCTCTCTCAACCGAGACTTGATATTTCTTGAATACACTTAGTACTTTATCTTTTATCCTCAAGGTATAGCCCAAACCTTCTTGGAAATTTATCAATAAATGTGACAAATATTTTGCTCCACACATTGATCCTAACGAAATTTTGCAAACATTGGAATATACGAAGTCCAACTCCACAGGATTCTTGTGAGAAAGTTGACTCTTGAGTGAAACTCTGTGTTGCTTCCCTGCTAGGAAATCGTAACTTATTTTTGCGAAAATCTTTCAAAAATGTTTTCTTGATATACTTTATCATTTCCTTGTCATGTACCAAGTCTGTTGTGCTACACAGTGCAAGCATCTTATTTCTGCAATGCATTAACAGAAGAAGTAAGCTTAACATGAACATGATAAAAAATTGAAATCATGCTAACTTTTCCAATAACCAGGTTTAGTGAGCTTGTACTATGTATTTACAAAGCTTTTCAAATATTCATCTCTATCAAGTAATCGAACTAACACTATGTTGAGCTGAAGCGCCCAACATGCCCCAGCAATTTGAGGACTACACTTCTACTATTTTCAGTCTTCAAGTGTGCATCTTGTCTAACGATTATTCTTCCTCTATCATTGTTTCTCATTATCAAAACACAAAAATCACCTACTATGTAGCTCACGATGAGATCTCTAAGAGATGTACTATTTATGGTAACACCACTGTTTGAATCCAACTAATCTCATCATCATCTATAGGGTTGATGGTTTCATTAGAAAATACACCGATCATCTTATTAATAGTGAAACAAATGTTGCCATCATGTTCTTCACACAAGAGAGACCTGATCTTCTCAACTACATAATTTTTTTTCCTCACTGTCACTTTCACTATTTATTCGTGTCTAAACTTGCTACCTTTTCTTGTTGTATTCTTACATTTTTCACAATGTCACTTAATTGTGTCCCTTCACATGGTAGTAATTACACACAAAATAACTTTACCTACCTTTTCCACTAAATTTTCCTCTACCTCTTTCTGCTTCCTTTCTCTGACCTCTAATTTCGCTTCTTCCCTGTGACTAAAACTAACATCTCTAAATATGAGTAATAAGTATCCTTATCAGTATATTTCCAAACCCTTCAAATAGTACCCTGGTCTTGACAAAGATCTAAATAACAAGCCAATTTGGTGTTGAATTGCAAATAGTGACCTTATATGATCTCACTTCATCTTCAGCTGTGATTTTCATTGAAGATATAGTGGATTTATAATGCCATGAAATTTATTATATGATTTCAAATTGGTGTCCCCTTCGTGTACCTCAAATATATCAATTTCTTGATCAATAACTTCTTGTTGTTGGTACCTTGTTTGCGGGCATACAACTCCTCCAATTTCTTCCATAAGGTGGGTTTGTATCTCATCAATGATAGTTCAAAACACTATCACCGACCCACAGTCGTATGAACCCACAAGCTTGGAGATGAAGTATTTGCCACTGATCTTCCTTCATGTCATAGGGTATCTCAGTGGAGAACATTGGTTTATACTTTATAGTATTCCTTCACATATAGTAAGCCTTAAATATTGCTCTTTTAAGTTTGATTTTGTGCCATTTAGAGATATCATTATGTTGAAATTCACGTCTATCTTACACTATAAGCAAACTACACTAACCCAACACAAACTTTGCTCTGAAATTTAAGTACAAATTTTGGGGATTTTGACACATGGCTTAATAGGATTGATACGATACTCACACCAACAAGTTGTAACTTCTTTTCCGGAAGCTCATCTGAAGAGTACTCTAAGGTTAAGTGTGTTTGGCCTAGAGCAATATGAGGATGGTTGACTGACCGGGAAGTGGGTACCGGGTGTGTACGAGTGAGGACAAAGTGCACAGAAAAGACAAGTGTTGGTATGTAGGTACAGTCTAGAGATCCTAGTAAGCTGCCATGAATGACACCCCTGGAGCCTGTTGTTGAACGGGGTGTTACAAAATTGAACCTTATCTCTGATACCACTATCTTAGAGAAGTCACAAAGGGAAATTCCCACCATACGTAGATGCAATTTGAGGATAGTTTCGACCAAAAGATATGTAGAAGAAATAATACAAAGATTCATGTGGAAAACTTCCTCAATTTGACAAGGAAGAAACAACAACCATGGATGCGGACGGTCCACGCAAGTTCTATTATGAGATCCTTCCGTGGAACATCTAAAACTTTATAATACAACACCCTTTAGCATGTTTCCAACCAGCAACAACAATAATAACCATAAGGGACAAGATACCATCAGATCATAGCTTGTGCCCTTTGAGAATCTAGTTGGAGTTCTCAAACCACTGATCCTAACACTAAAAATAGGTAGAGAAGCAAGCATTTTCCCAACATACTCAACAAAAAGATCTTAGTCGGGACACCATTTACTTGCCCAAATTGTCTGCCTACCAAAACTTCTCTAAGCTAAAACTATAATAGTTTGAACTGACAAAACTTCTCTCAAATCTAATACTCCACTGACTCAGCACTCAATCCTTCTTGAACACGGGGTAATCGAGAAGCACCAATCTGGACAAAAATAACATCTTCTTCATCTTCCCATATTCTCCTTAGATTGTGATGTTCTTGTGTGTTCTTTCTCTCTCTTACGATGGCATCCATGTTCTGGACTCACTTGCTCATATCAAACAAAGGTGGCTAGGGTTTCTTATATATCTGACTGTGAATTTCGATCAACGATTGAAACTTATTGGGGATTTCATGGGAATTCAGGCTGCCAACACTCTTCCATGTGGAGAACATAGCCCAACAATATGAGTAGTTTTGTTGTTCGTCATCAGGCCAACCGCGACCATAGATCATGATATTTACTATTTAGCAATATGGTAGCAAGCTAACAGCTAAGCGGAGGATTGCGTAAAAAAAGTTTCACATGTTGCCTACTCTTTTAGCTGGAGATGTTTAGTGAACATGTTTCACATGTTGCCTACTCTTTTAGCCATCTAGGAAAGAAGGATCGGACATAGGAACATAAGATCCATATCTGCATTACCCCCCCCCCCCCCACACACACACACACACAAAAAAAAAAAATTTATTTACATGCTTCAAAGATAATATTTATGTTTTTTATCATTTTTGCCACTATGACCAGCTTGAAACTCAATTTTACCATTTGAACGATCGAAACTTCAATTGCCACTACTTTGTCAAAACACTCCTCAATTTTGTTATTCCGATATCTTTCCATCGCTAGTCTATTTTTTGTTGCCATTCCACGTTCTCCACTCCTCTTCTATTTATTTTATATCTCACTAATTGACTGGACCTACATGCTATTAGTTAGCATGCACATGCAACGTAGGTCTCCCTTAATACAAACCAATGCAATATGTAGTCCATAGTCATCCCAAATGTACAATATGACTACATGATCATGTAATCCTTTGTTTGTTTTCTTGCTCAAGCTCACTAAATTTAAAAGAAAATTCAAGATATAATCAATGGTACAATTCGTATTTCTTAGTATCCTATCGTGTTATTACAACACAACATTATAAATATTACTATGAGAGTATGACATGGTTCCCTAAGAAAAATAATCAAATCGAATTATCAACAATCACAATGGAGCACATAATGATTAAATTCTATCAACCGGACCTTTGCAATGAAAAATAAGAAACACCACATCCAAAACAGGTTGCTCAACTCTGCACCATAGTGGTAGTGTCTTTATCTTGGTGCCACAACATATAAAAAGTAGGTTTCAACTAAAATGTTCATTGTTTTTCTATTCTAAGTGAATAAAATAATTATCACAGATCATGACTAAATCCTATATGAGGGATTTTGCCATCACATTAGTTATCCTAGCACACCAGCATTTGCACGAAAGATTAGTTTGAAGATCATAATGTCTGCACATGCATTTTGAATAACTATACTCCTACCATTAAGATTACACCAGCATTTGCGCGAAAGATTAGTTTGAAGATCATAATTTCTGCACATGCATTATGAATAACTACTCCTATCATTAAGATTATGTGCCTACAAATAAACATGAATATTGAGTGTAGACTATTTACTATGAAAATTGTATTGTCGCATTTTTTCTTGTCCAATCAATTGCTTTTCTCAAAGTGGAATGGTGTGAACGTGCGAGAGAGAAACTAAGTTGCGTAATTTTTGGAGAATGGATGCATGTGTTCCTGTGTAATCGGTGGATCTTCCTCGTATGCAGCATCGTGAGTCAATTGTAAGCTACTAACAAATAATATGATCCAAATTGTTATAACTAACACTTACAAGGAGACATTGCAGCATGGCGTATTGTGGATGGGCAGAGAAACATAGCGTGGTGAAATACTTATTTAGATTGGTCGAAGTAATACAGTATTTTGATTCACCAGTTTACTGAAGATAATACCTGATTTAGGCCAACTTGGAGTTTGATCAGATTGCTTGCAAAAGGAGTCCAGAACATTTTTTATTGTGGAGGCTTCATTGATATCCGCTTTTCCACAAATTAGGAGATCATCTACAAAAATTAGAGAATGGATAGGCGGACAGTTTGATCCAAAAGTGATGCCACTTAAAGAAAGGTTTGTCATAGTTTCGTGTAGTTCAATTGACAATTCATTAATAGCCAGAACAAAAAGGTATGGAGAGAGAGGACATCCTTGTCGTATTCCTCTATTACTTTTGAACTTCACAAAAGGCTGGCCATTAATGATGACAGAGAATGTCGGCGAAGAAATACACGCGTGTATCAAATTAATGAAATGACCATGCAGCCCTTTACGTGCGAGAGCACGAACAATAAAGTTCCATTCTACTCTGTCAAAAGCCTTGGCCAGATCTATTTTCAGCATAAAAGCTTTGCTCTTCCAGGAGGATAGATTAAAGGAGTGAGTGATCTCCTGGGCTATAATAATGTTATTACTTATATGTCTCCCCTCTATGAAAGCTTGTTGGGTGGGATGGATATAATCAGGAAGATAGGGTTTGAGTCTGTTCGCTAGATATTTTGTGATGAGTTTATATATGACATTTCATAAACTTATAGGTCTGTAATCTGTTGGCACCAGAGGGACAAGATTTTTGGGGATTAAAGCTATGTGAGTATCATTAACATGGTAGGGGAGAATACCTGTCTTGAAGAATGATTCAACGAGAGCATGCACATATTGTCCTATACAGTCCCATGTTGCTAAGTAGAATTCCACATTGAAACCATCAGGGCCAGGGGAGGCATTTCTTTTCATTTCTTTGAGAGTGTCCAGGAGATCCTTCTTGTCTGGTATAGTGTAGGTGTAGTCATTGTTTTGCTCTGGTACACTGGTGCCTAGATAGGGCCTGCCATTGTTAGGGTTTGAGGAGGCAGAGATCTCTCTGAAGTATTTTACAAAGGTATTACCAGTTTTATCAGGCATGTATTGGAGGAGATTGTTCTCATCCTTGATTGACACAATTGTATTTCTTCCTCTCTTTTTTGCAATCGCCTTGTGAAAGAAGGAGGTATTCTTGTCTCCATCTTTTATCCAATTCTTCTTTGCTCTCTGCATGTAAAAGTTAGTTAATTTAATCAGATTTTGTTCATATCTCTCTACCAGATTTGCTTCTAGTGCATGGTCCTGATCCAACAATGGCCTTTGCTGGATTTCCTTAATATTTTCTTCAATCTCATTCAGCTCCTGCTGGATTGGCTTCTTTTTTCTACTCTAGATTCTCAAAGCCCCTGCAAGATAGTTAGTATTCATAGAGAAAGAGCAGTTTGTCCTGGAAGACCAAATAGATTTTGCATGCTACTGAAAGTCTTTTTCCTTTAGCCACCAATTTTCAAATTTAAAGGAGCTCTTAATTCTCCGAGTTTGGCCTTCCGTAGAGAGGAGAATAGGAGCATGATCACTTAGGCTGTGAATGCAAGGCATATTATAAACATTGGAATTTGGATAGTTTGCACACCATTCGGCATTTACTAAGCATCTATCCAATCTCTCATAAGTTGGCTTTGATGAAAACCTCTTGTTTGTCCAAGTATATGTCGGTCCACTATAACCCAAATCAAACAGTCCACAATTTTTAACCATTAGGCGAAAGGCATTCATACGAGTACAGTTTATACTTGAGGAGTTTTTGTCCACATCATACAGGAGCTCAGTTTATACTTGAGGAGTTTTTGTCCACATCATACAGGAGCTCATTCATATATCCAATGCACATAATAGGAATATTAGCATTATCATACACAAAAGAAGCAATTTGTTCTATGGTAGGGGTCACCGTATATACAAACAGGCCCAAAACGATGGTTGCTACCTCTAATAATAGTAGTGGCTAAGATAATATGCTGATTATAGTAGTGGACTAGGACTTGTACTTCATCAGTCCACATCAACCAGAGGCCTCCCGAACGTCCTCGAGAAGGCACTACAATAGCATCATTCATATTAAACCTTGCAGCAAGATCATGTGAATTAGTTTTTGAGGATTTAATTTCCGAGACAAAGATTACCTGGGATTTAGTAGCATAGATCATTTTGGCAAGATGGCACATTTTTGGACTGCCTAGGATCTTGCCCATGCCTTGGCAGTTCCAACCCAGGGCCCTCATGGCGCCCGTGGCGCCTTAGAGGCTGGCGCCATTGCCTCTTCATCCAAGTCAATGTCTCTGCCATGTTCTTCTTTGTAATGATCTTGCATGCAAACAAACTGAGATTCACCAAGACTGGTTCCAAATTGTATTTCACCTCCGTCCTCTTCCTGGCCTCCTTATCCAAGATGGCTAAAACCAACATTCGGAGCCACATAGTAGTCGCTAACCATCCTAGGAGGTGATAAAGCCCCATAACGAGTCTTCTAAACCATCTGACTAAGCCGGCGAGATAGGCCTGAGAGGCCAGGGGTAGTGGTCAGCTGGATATTCAAGGATGATACTTGGAGGCGATTTGCGAGGCGTTGCAGCGTAGGGGTGCACCATGTGCTCCATAGTCGTGCTCCTGCTTCTGCGGTCAGGCCCGCCACTCCCTAGCCTGATGTTCCTTTGACCAATTCTTGTAGTGGAACTGTCATGCTTATGTATCAGTCCCCATAGAAGATGAGATGTGAGTTCTACCTTGGGCGCTTCCACGAGGCCGATTGCAAGCCCAGCTTTCTGCAATGGAAGGTGAGGCACCAAGTTTTCCTTCAGCTCCTGATTCCCCTGATTCTTCATGTCCTCTTCCTTCAGGATTCCTTTCTGCTTCTTCTTCTCTTCTCGAGGCTTCTTCATGGATTCCTTCTCCAGCGGCTCCATCTGGATGCAGATGTGTGGGGGAGTGGATGTGTCCCTTCCCAAGATCCTTGTGTCCGGAGCAGAGCACCAGCGCTGGTGAGAAGGGCTGGAGAGAGGGAGATTCACTACGGGAGGAAGGGATCTGCGGCGGCGGATCTTCGGAGAGTCCATCACACCGCGGCGAGACCCTATTGGTCGGAGGCTGAGGCTCAGGGGCTAAGACTAGGGGCGAGCACTTGGGGGGGAGAATATGGGATGGGGAATAGTGCGGGTAGGATACAATGTTGGAGAGGAAGAGTGGGGATTTGGAGAAGGCATAGTGTGAAAAGGCGACTGTGCACAGGGATCCATGGCGAGTTGTAGGGGTAGGGTGGTAGAAGGTTGCTGGATGTGATGGGAGCTCAGGTTCTGCAGAGGCAATGACAAGAAATCAGTCGAGGAGGTTGGGAAAGGGTGTTGTTTCTGACGAAAGGCATCTGGGGGTTGAAGACGAAACGTTAGGCTATCCCACTTGCTGATTTGGAAAAGAATATTCAGAAAGCTGTTGGGGCAGGCCAGTTCTGGGTTGCTAGCCCCCAAAAGGCCCAGGCGAATCAGAGAATCCTTATGAAATTGTACTTTCTTGAAGAGTGTGGATTCTCTTGTTTTCTCCAGACTAGGAAAAACTGAATGTGTACTTTCCTTTTTGCTTCCTTTTGCAATTTCTTGGAAGTTTCTGGCAGTGACACCTGTTGCCTACTCATGCTGAAAGGACTGAAGCACAGTACCTGAGGAAGAGTGTGGAAGCGCCCACTGATTAGGAGAGTGCTTGGTACCGCTGGTCAATTTTCCAGGATGACTAAAATGCCCTTGAACACCATAGTTTGCTTGTCTACTGTTTACTTGATACTGATCTGTAGAATCTCTTCCTTTTCCTTTTGGTTCTTCAGCAAATAATTTTTAGAGTCTGTTCAGAATGACATTCCCAGATTGCTCTCTGAGTGCCCAAAAGTAGTTCCTTGGAAAACTTCTGATGGAATGTATTCTTCATCTATTATCCATTGCCCAAATCTCTGTGTAGGAATATGGAGCTCGGATTGGTTGCTCCTTGATCTTTCTGTGATCAGATTGTTTCTTAGATTGCAATTTTGAGCAGTGTGGAACATGACACCACAAAATAAACAGATTCTCCTTATCTTCTCATAATGCAAATACACCAGGCCATTAGAGTTATCCGAGTAATTAACAATAACTCTATCCTTGATTGGAGAATCTACTTTCAGTTTTGCTACTCCCCATATATAGTCATGTCTCGCATAAAGATTGTTGTCTTGCAAAATATGAAATTCCGAGGCAGTTCCTACTTGATTTAAAATGCTTTCCAACAAGTTCAGAGATCTCCTGTTTCTAGGGATTCCATAAGCTCTGATTGTAACCAAAATATGCTCAAACTTATAATCCTCCTTAGAAGAAGCAGAGTGAAGAGGGTCAAACCAATCTAAGAGCATGATTTCAGAGTTCACCACCCAGGGCTGCCTAGAGTAGACTGAAAACATGTCTTCGTGATTCCTAAAGTGAGCCATAAAGACAGTACTGGATACCTGGGATATTGCAAGGAAGCTTCTCTTCCAAGCTTTTGCCATTGATTGCTCAAGGGCTTGCTGAGAGATTTTCCTTGGAGTAGCTCTAGTACAAGCAACTTTCATCAATAGACAATGAGAGAAGTCCAGCTGCTGTTCCTGAATCACTTGATGATCTTGAACTTTACAGATCCCTGGATCCGAGAGATTCATGGTCTGGAGGGTTGTTGCTAGATTTGACATTCCTCCTGAGTAACGTAACAATAGATGCCTCTCCTCCTCCTTTTGTTCTTCTGGTTGCTGTTCTTCTTCCATCAAGTTTTGGGTTAGGAGACAAATTTTGGTGGGGATTTTTTGCGAAGATGTATGAGTGGAGTGGAGAAAGGTGCTCTGGATAGGGAGAAGATAAGAGCGTGGATGGTTGGCGATTTTGGGAATTGAATGGAAAGGTGGGAGATTAGGTGGAGAGATGGTATTATCGCCAAACGCCATAAAGAACACTACTGTTCACACGGTCCGGTCGCCAATGCTGCCTTCCGTCTCCGTGTGTTTTCTTCTACTGGAGGATCGGTGGGAGTGCATGGTTACTTGCTGCAACCAACTGTTGATGGTTGCACAATATATTTTCTACCTGTCTGCTTGGTGACCTATTAGTAGAATTCAAGATGTTTAGTTCTCAAATTACTTTGCACATTTTCCATGGTTAATTTTTATATCGATCCTCTCTAGTCTGCGATTTGTAAACTCTGGAATACTATTACTCTTTAATAAAGGATGTAAGCATTTATTGATGCACACGGAGTTTCACACCCCATTTCGAAAAAAACACAACTAGGTAGCAGGTTATGCCCAAATTTCCGATATTTTAGTGCTCGCCTACCATGGTTCTTGGATGGACCTGTGAAGCATCACATGCATGGTTCTCATCTCTAGTACTACCTTCATCCCAAATTTTAAGCCTTATTTTTTTAAAAAGTGAAACTAAGTAAAATTTGACCAAGTTTTTAGAGAAAAATATTTATATTTATAATACAAAACTTATATTCTTTTAATACATCATAAAACATATTTTCACATGTTAGCTCTATATATAATATTATAGTTTTTTAAAAGTTTGGTCTAACTTTCTTTAGCTTGACTTTTCAAAAAAATAAAAATAAGACGGAGGTACCTCCGGTCCGGTTTATTAGGCACACACGCAGTTTAAGAACAATTTTGATCATTAATTTTGGTTGACAAATTTTATATAATATGTCACAAAAATTATACCATTGGATTCATTTTCAAAAGTAGTTTCCAATAGCATATTTTTTGACATATATTATATTTTTTGTTGGGCAAAATTAGTAGTTAAAGATTTTCTTAAACTACATAGGTGTCTAATAAACTGGATAGGAGGAAGTATGTGAAGTTGGAACTCAAACCAATCTAACCATATTTAATGTCTCGATCTGATTGCCACTCTCACCTACCGAGACTATATATGGTGGCTACCGAGGTCGGATCTGGCCATCGATCACATGCATCACCCTAATCTCACATTGTTAATTCACTTTGAAGACTAGTAGACTACTACTCCAGTCTGCTTGGTGTTCTTAATTACACTTATAGTTGATAGCCAATGGGATATATCTTGCCCTTACTTACAACGTCTCTCCTGCCCCTCTCTTCATTTCTATGTATGCAAGCACAAGAAGCCTCTCTTCAACTTGGATGTTCTCTGAGCACAGTAGCTAGCAGCTTAGCTCCATCCCTACAGATCTTCCAGGTCAGTTCTACAACTCTACTTGTTACTCACTTGTACTAATTATTAACCAGCCTTCGGCTTTGTAGTTTCTGGAAGTTCTCTTTTTTTCCCGACACTTTTAGATCTGAAAAACTGATGAAGTGCGACTTGTTAAGTACAGTTTGTCTCTGTTCTTATAGTAATCCCAAGTCACAGATCAAAGCTAGATTGCCCTTTTTCTGGGATAGTGATTTTAACATGTAATAGATTGCTTATCCGTTCCAAAAGGAGCCTAAGCGATGGATATTTGTTGAAACTAATATTCGAATTACATTGAGAATGAACTTGTTCTGGATTTATAACAAAATCTTTTTGATTAAAATGGATCTGGCTATTTGATTAGTAATAAGAAATTGCCATTATAGAACAGTATTGCATTTTGTGTCTCTCTCTACATATAGAACCGAGCTATTGCTCGACATACCTGTAGACTTTGTCTTTTTATTTCAGCTTTTTGCGGGTAAATAGGACAGACTTTGTCAATCTTACAAATCTAACAAATAAAGTGAAACTTCAAATTCGGTTTTGTTGCATTTATTGTTACCCACACTTGCATAGTTCCAATCCACGTCTTCTCTCACCAGCGGGTTTCATTGTTGACAAAATCTGTTGTACGTATGTACATCATCGATTTGCATCAAAATGTTAAAAGTAATTCTGAGATCTATTGGAATCTCCACCCGAACAATGTGGATCCAGAGTTCCAACCCATTGATCCTCAACTATATATGTCCATCATCTAGTGGGAGTTCACCCGTTAAACAATGAGCGGTAGGAAGACAAGCATACTTTTGTTTTTCGTATGCACTACTTTGGTGTATACATCTTAGTATGAATTTTCACATCTCTTTAATGCAGGGCTTGATTAGATCATTGTACATTTCGTATCGTAGTTCCTTCTGTGCTTTGTGTTTGTCCACCTACAAGCGGACAGGCTAAGTCTCTCCAGCAGGTATGCATCTCCTTTTTAATTTGAATGCTTCATCTCATATGACCAATGAGTTCCTAACTTGCTATATCTAGACCTTTTTATAGATACTACTCAACTTGTGCCAGGATATGAACTTTAATGAATACAGAGTATAAATGGAACAATTTTTATATAAGTAATAAAAGTAAAATCATGGTGTCATATTTGGATAGTGTTGCCACGAAAATATTGGGTGGTATGAAAGATTTACGATAGACAATTTGTTTCTATAATTTTCAAGTTGTTAGGGAAAGACTAGTCTAGTCATCTTGTAGTTCTGCCTGCTAGCGCGTTCTATTAGGAACAAACAAATTTCCGAGACATTGCTAAGTATGTATATGTAATGGATTTAACAGCATATACATATATGGAACATGTTGGGCTCCTGGATCGTATACTTGATGGAAGAGAGAAACCAGCGGATCTACCATTTTCACTTTTGAAGAACATCACGGAAAATTTCTCAGAAGAGCGAGAAATCGGCCAAGGGGGATTCGCAATAGTTTACAAGGTAAACATTTTTTAATTGTAAGGCACATAGGACCTAAAGATGGCGAGAGCATCCATGTAGCACTAAAGCAAATAACAGAGTGCATACACTATAAGTATAATGGATGGTTTTCTAAGAAAAAACACCACAAACGGCTCATAGAAAAGAATAATAGTTTCATCATTCACGAGTGTGGTGTATTTCTGTTAGGGGTGTATACTTTGTAGTGTACACTTGGAAAATTGTTTTGTGTGTTGCGTGGACAATTTTCTATATTTTTTTTTATTTTGCATCACCTGCAAATTCTGCTAAGCATGCTTCAGATGCTCACACGAGAGCTGAACACAGGGTGTCCTCCCAAATGGGATTGTCGCTGTAAAGAGGATTAAGAGCAGCCACTCAATCAACCAGAAGCTATTTTATCGTGAACTTGACAGCCTGTTGACAATTAACCATGGAAATGTTGTACGGTTTCTTGGCTTTTGTGCTAGCACGAACGAGACAGCCATAAAAGTTGAAGGATTAAGAGGACATATTTACGCCGAGGTAAGAGAAAGGCTGCTATGTTTAGAGTACGTCAACAATGGAAGCCTACAAGATTATATTACTGGTACGTCAATGGTGCATGCGATGCAGCTCTTAGCCTCTTACGTCTATTTCATTTCTTCCACTTCTTTTCAACACACTATACCCAAAATGAAGAGGGGTAGAATGGACAAACAAAAAAAGGTGCAACTTAGCATGCACAAATGAATTGCTGAAAACTTTGTTAGCCCCAATAAGTTTTTTCTTTCATTCTGCAGATGAATTAAGGGGACTTGAATGGGATACACGTTATGGAATAATTAGAGGGATTTGTGAAGGTTTGCATCATCTGCACAAGGAAAATCAGATATATCATATGGATCTGAAACCTGCTAACGTACTACTAGATAGTCATATGGTCCCAAAAATTACAGACTTTGGTCTATCAAGACTTGATGAAAAGTCAGAAACCATGAGTGAAGGCCGTCTTGGATCACTGTAAGCACGTACCAAAACAACCTACTGTATTTCTTGGCATTTACTCTCACATGTTTTAATGCCATAATGCATCAAACCAACTGCCTTTTCTGCAGAGGATATATTGCTCCAGAATACCTACATAGTGGCAAGATGTCATTCAAGTCGGATATGTACAGTTTGGGGGTTATAATCATCGAGCTGGTGACAGGACACAAGGGTATCCCCGATAATAATATCAACAATGTAAGTCAGCTTTACCTCTCCAAGAATATATAGTCTCTTGTGAGGAAGAGCCCAACTTTCTGCCTTGTATAATTTTATGATATTTCTAAGTGCCTACGTATTCTGCGTAGTATGGTATTAGATGACATAGTTAAACGGAACAGAAACTCGCACTACACATGAAGTCAATGGTAGTGTGTAGGAGACTATTTTAGAGCTCGTTTACCTGGCAAGTGTCAACTGGTGGTCTCTCCCCTCAGTCTCTGTCCAAATAGAGCACTACCTCTGTCCCAAAGCTTAAAGCTTATATGATTTTAAAAGTTAAAATATGTAAAATTTAACCAAGTTTTTAGAATAAATATTAATATTTATAATATGAAATTCATAATCTTTGATACATCGTTAAACATATTTTCACATGGTATCTATATAATATTATAGTTTTTTTTTTAAATTTAGTCAAAATTTTCATAGTTTGACTTAAAAAAATATAAGTTTTTAAGCTTTGGGACGGAGGTCTCCCCCATTTTGAAGAAAAAAAAAAGCTTTGGGATAGAGATAGCATGACTATTCTAAAACTGATGATAGAATATTATTCTGTACCAAATCTACCACCCTATAGGGGCCCGATCCAGCTCCAAAAACGAAAAAGCCCACCTGCATCCATTCATCCCTAACCTCCATCCCGAGTATGTCAAAAAAAAAAAAAAACCTCCATCCGGAGAGCTACCCTTCCCCAAATTTCCTTGCCTTCTTCCTCGTCGGCGGCCGGCGCGGGAGGGAGCTCGGGCCGCTGTCGCGTTTACTTTGGAAATTGTCCCACGCGCCGCTGACGTCGGGTGAGCTGGTCCCGTTCGTTGCTTGCGCAAGTGGCCCCGGCCACTGTCCCTGTGTGTGTGCAGACCCTCGATCTCAATCGTGTGTTTCTCCCGTCGCCGTCGGATTAATTCCGGCCGCTTCCCCGCGAGCTATTACCTTGCGCGAGCATGCAGCCCCTGCCTTTGTCCCCGCGCGTGTGCATTTCTCTTCTCCTGGATAGTACTATTCGTCTTGTGCTGCTCCTGTAGCTGTTGGATATCCGGCCACCGTCGCACGTGCATGCTGCCCGACCCCCAGATCACCTGTTAAAGTGAAAACCCCCATGTGAAGTGGAAGTGCACAAAAAAATCATTAGCAAATTGAAGGAACTAGATACAACGGGCTTGCGGAAGTACTAATGCTAAATCTCTTTAAGTACACAATAACACTACAAAGTAGTACACATGTTCAAACTACCGGGTGTACTACATGTCTCATATACACCCATATGTATGCATCTCAAATTATCGTCGGCATTATAAAGGGGTACTCCTACCACATGGTTAGCGTGATAAGGTAGATATAATGGCGTTTACTATAGCTCAAATATTATGTTGGTTTATTCTAAGTAATCTTGTATTGAATTGCAGGTACTCAGAAGATGGATGCATAGATGGAAAACATCAGGGTTGGACACCCCACTGATTTACCAACAAGTATCAAAATGCATCAAGATTGGATTACTCTGCCAGGAAATTGACCCATCCAAACGACCTTTTATATGGAATATGATACATGATATTAGAGAAATGGAAGTTGTTAACGGGGAAATCAGCAATATCAACGGATACGCATCTGGGGAGGTAATCCTGTATGCTCACATGATCCTAAAGAGCATTGTCAATTAGCTTAATATTTGGGAGGGCTCAACTCCACCCCAAATGCACTACACCTCTAAGATCTAGAGTAGTAAAATGTATTTGGCTATCAAGGTAGCTCTGAATCCAAATTAGGGACAAGTTAATGTGAAACGTCTAGACTACACTTCTATTTTATTCATTTTTTCATCGATCTGATAGTATGGAACATTATACTTTAGCCAATAGCTTGTGTTAACTTCTTTCCTGTGTCACGATATGTAAAACAAAATCATGGGACATTTCTCATACACCTAAAGGTTTGCATGGTTTGCCATACATGTAGAAGTTTTGCATGGTTTTTCATCCGCAATGCTTTTTTAAGGGTTCTTCCGTAGTGATTTGAGGTCCCAATTATTTTATATTGGCCAAAGGTGGGCATTTGTCCACGCTGGTGGCACGATTAATAGGTCTTTCATCTTGATGTACTGAACTCAGGTTGGTTCCTCAAAATTTTGAGGCCCGTGGAAACTTCGGGCCCTGTGGTGCCACACGGGCCGCATTCCCATGGCACCAGGCCCACACAAGAATCAACGCATGTGCGGGCAACAAATGCAATCATTTTGTATGGTGCCCCTAAAAAAATTAGTTTGTATGGTTTGACATGAATCATTTTCTGCCATCTCACATACAACAAGAACCATACACTTGAGAGGATAAATAAGAAAAAGAGAAAAGTTTTGAAACATGGGGGATGCATGCACCTTTTGGTTGCAAGAAAATATTGCCAAGTGGTCGAGGGGCGGCGACATTGGTTTGTAGAGGTGGTGAAGGCCGCGAAGTGGGGTTGAACGTCAACGATGACGATCGGGAGGCGGGTTGAGAAGAGGTTTCAGATCAGACAAGCCGTTGAGCGGAGGCGGTGGCGGTCGGGAACATGAGGCACCCTGGGTAGCGTCAGACCAGTTGATGTAGCAATACGGAAATCATGAGGATGAAACTATGGTTCAAGGGGTGCATAGGGCTAGGGAGGAGGGTAGACTAGGCGAGTGGTGGGGAACGGCGTCCTGAGAGATGCTCTAAAGGAAGGAGGGTTTCTACATGTGCTCGGGGAGATGAGACCTAGTCCCTACCCGTTGTCAAGCTCTATTAAGACCGGAGAATATTTGGGAGGAAATAGGCATGGGTTGGGTTAGTGGCTTGTCTATAGTTGGACTTGTGTGTAATTTCATGGCAACTTTCAGGTAAGGCCTGTAATAGGGGAACGTGCTAGTAAAATGAACTTTGGGATAATCTAACTCCAATCTACCTAAGAGGATGAGTTATGGTGGCATATGCCCCATAATCCACATAGGTGAAGTTCATGTGGGGTATCTAGCAAAATCGTAGGCTTGGAATGCAAACTGCACACCCTAGACCCACCTCAATAGCTTTCTATCACCTCATGCCTTTCACAATGGAGTGTATCTTAGCACGTCATCATAGGAGAAATAAATGGTTAAGAGACCACATCTCCAATGCATTGTTTCTTAAATGGTGTCTCTACATTTAATGATTTAGGGGACATGCATGCATGTGATTGGTCTAACAATGTTTTTTACCTATGATTTTGTGCAAAAGGTGTTTCTTACTATCTACGATACAATCTCAATCTATTTTCTCATTAATTATAGTGACACATAAGCAAATTGCCTAGGATAAGAGCTAAGAAACCCTCATTGTGAAAGGCCTCATGCTCTCTATCTTCCATGTTTATTCCCCATGTGGCCCCACTACAACCTTGCATGCATTACTCGGCAGTTTTGAACATTTTGGCACAAGCCTAAGACTAGTCACAATGGAGAGTATCATATGCTAGTATCATGCATATGATACTAGTGTATGATAATATATTTATAATGCATGGTATCATGTATCATAGTATCATAGACTTATAGTATTTATTGTTTTGTAGAATCTTAATGCAAATTTTTGTATAAGATTTTTTTGACACTAAGTTTTTTATTTTTAGGTGCTATGATATTGTATCTATCTATGATACTACTAGCATCTCTCTCATTATTAATTACAGTGACACATGAGCATTTTACATGCATGTAGTTCATGATACCATCTATGATACGCCCATTGGGGCTAGTCTAAAGGGCACGATTGAGTTAAGATGACACTCAAAATCCACGACAGATAACTACCTTGGGAAAAATGTACGACATGATGCTTTTATGGCTTGGCACAAAAATCTGCCAAACAATCTGTGTAGCGATTGCGCCTCGATGAATAAAAATTGAACGAAAAATTGTTGCCTTAAAAAAATAAAGTGCGGTGCAATCTTTTGCTATCTTAAGTACACCTTAGAATCACAATCACTGATAATAAAGTTCTCATTCAACTCCATGCAAATAGTTTCTATTTTATTAAGAAATGAAATTACGATATAAAAATACGAGTAAATTACACTACAACCACTTCTAATGAGATCAACTATTCCTTGGACATCCCTCTTATAGTAACCTAGATTCTCATTTTAAGAATAAAAACTATAAATCTCACTCTGAACAAAATAGATCTAGATTTTCTTGGAGGCTTTGAGCATCTCTCTTTTCTGCAATCCAAAATCGACCAGCCATGTGGTGACGACATCAACGACGATCTATCGTCCCTCCTCCATGAAGAGGTTTTGTTTGTTATTCTCCATGCCCTATGCTTAAGAACTCGACAATGATCCACCCGCCGCCGTCCGTGAGGCTCTTTTGAACCATCATCGTGGAAAATCTGAAAGAAAAGTAAGGGCGATTAAAAAGAAAGAATAATAAATGAAAAACGACCTACAAAAGAAACAAAGATCATATATTTGCATGGTGGGGACTCGGGGATGGCTTTGAGAATTTCGGGTGAAAGTACTGCCCCATGAACGTTTCTTTTTTCGAGAGAGTAAGCGAATGCGTACCTTAATTTTATAGAAGGCAGGATATTATTTACAAGAGCTGATCCTCCGTACAGCCACAGGGAATCAGAGACTCAGACAGAGGGAGTGGAGAGTCTGAGATCTAAAATTCAGAGTGGAGGTACGGATTTGTGCGAGTTCTAGGGTGTCTACGATGTAGGGTTCATAGTGGAGAGAGTGAGGTGTTGTAAGATCTAGGGTTAGGATTGGGATGAGGGGAGTGTGGCAGCAGGAGTGATGGGGGAGTAGGAAAAAGGCTCATACGAGTTCCTCTATCAAAGTAATGAAAAAGTATGGAAATAATGTGGAGAAGCATCCTAGTCTGAGAGACAAATTCTTTCTTACTAGGTACAATGCCATAACAAAAAGCACATCACACTACTGTCTACATTATTCGGTACAAAATAACAACATAGAACACATCACACATATTTTAATAACTAGTTACGTTATTGGGTGCAAAGCAACAAAAGAAATACATCACACATCTTAATCAATGGCTACGTTATTCGGTACAAAAACAATGGCAACAACAAACACATTGCATATCTTAATTACTAGCTTAATTATTTAGTACAAAACATAACATGCAAGGAAAAATGTCACTGACAGTTAATACATGACGTGATATTGACCATGTCCTCTGTGTGAGACAACAACATGCAGGAAACACCACATGGGACCCACTTAACACAACGTTGAACCATAAGGCTGGTTATGGTGGGAAGTAACTTAGAATAGTGACATGCATATGTTATTAGTCTAAGTTACTACCTTTATAGTTGAAAGTAACATAGGCGTAGTATCATGCAAAGTTTTATTTATTATAATGTAGACTCATTTTGTTTTGAAATGTGTGATGTTATGATAACATAGTTAGTTACCACAAGCCCCTCTTTCATTTTTTAATTGCAAGCCATGTCATCAAAATGCTTAGATGGCAATGCATGTAGCTCTATGTTACTACCTAAGTTACTCCTATTATGACTAGTCTAAGAAAGTCATGAAATATTTCCTTTGTTTCTCTAGCATGGCATTATATAACACCGCTCTTACAAGCTACCTACCATGGCACCATTATGTGTTGGGATGTACTCCGCCATGACATATAATTATCCACCCGCTTTGCTAGTTGCTTCCAATAGTCCATTCGCTAGGAACAAACAATGGAGGCGATTTTCTATTGCGCCAAAACATCTTCCAGGATATGCCTTATAGTGTGTGTCACGCGCCTCCTTTGATTTATCTATACAATTCGATTTTGGCATGGAGGAGGACACCTCCTCTGCATGAGACCACTTTGTTTCGCTAGAACCACCCGAGATAGTGTGGATAGCTAGTACTAGTGGAAAACGGGCCTCTAGCCCCGGTTCCATATACGCTTTAGTCTCGTTTTTGCAACCGGGACTATGGAATCGGGACTAGAGGTCCCAACCTTTAGTCCCAAATCTGTTACGAACCGGGACTAATGTCTCTGCACGTGGCCACGCAGGGGAGCAGGGGTGGAGGACCTTTAGTCCCGGTTCGTAGTATGAGACGGGACTAGCCGTTCTCTGCCGCTGCAGGATTTTACAAATTCGGCTGCCACGGCTGTCGATGCCGGTTTCTGCCGTGGCACAATTTTGGGGGTGATTTCTGCCACGGCAGAAAAAAAAATTGGGGTGGGGGAGGGTCTGTCGTGGAAGGAGGATCGGTAGAGGAGGGAGAGTTTTGGCGTAAGTGACGCAACGAAGGATCCCATTACACAGAACATCGTCATGGTTATATAGATACAATTCGATTACATATATATACAATTTGATTACATGGAGATCATAACCTGTCTATTCGATTACATGGAGATCACAACTCGTCTATTCGGTTACATGGAGATCATTAAATCACTAGTATCCCTTGGTATGGAATTTTCCATTTGGGTTTATGGCATGGTCAACCAAAAATCCCGCCATTCCTCTTGAATTTCTACCAAGCGCTCCTTTGTTTGGAGATTCTTCCACAATCTTTCCAACTATAATACATAAAAGAAGGAGATCTATATGAATATCAATCGTCATAACAAATATTATGAATGACACTCAACACAACTGATGGTAATAAATTCAAATTGTGAATATATTGTTCACATACATCTAGAAATGTCGCTCCGTCCCGCTCACTGACCTCAAAGCGAATGAACTCGCACACGAAGTATCACACAAATGAGTCCCTGCTGGCTGCCTCTCGTACTTTACGAGAATATAATTCAATCAAATAATAATCAACCATGGTATAATTGTATTGAAACTAGAATTGAAGAGATGCGCGGACCTATCTCGTACTGCTAACCTCGACCCGACGAAAACTAAGCTCATTTTCAAATTCACCAACCGTGCTCTTGGTGAAATCTTGCCAAACCCTGCCCAACAAAAAATAAAAAATAAATGAGTTATTAGTTACTTGATATCTTAGGATATATATGAACTAAAAAGACCGATATAGTGTGATAATGGATGAAATTACCTCTAGAGCGCATCTTAACGATTGTATTACCAACCGGGACTAGAGGTCCCCAATAAACCGGGCTAGGCAATTGCTGCCTCCTAGCCGTTGCAAAGGAGATGAACCGGAACTAGTGCTCACACTAGTCCCGGTTCCAGACACGGCCGGGACTAGAGGCCACCATAGCTCCAAACCAAAGGTCGGTTTTCTACTAGTGTAGGGAAGTTATCTAGCCTGTAGCGTTCTCCATGTCCTTAGAAATGGAGTTGAGGTGTTTGGTATAACTTTACCCACTCTACTACTAAAGTTGCAGAGTGGAGCTGTCCCTAACGCACTCTTAGGCTATTTCTCTCCTTCTGTATAATGATGTTTTTTAATTATTCTTATTTTGTTCTCCTTGTCTTCTGTATGTCACTGTAATATATTTTGATCACTTTTCTAAATATTATAAAATAAAGACTATAATCGTTGCAACTTAGCAGGGTTGATGGTCCATCTTTATAAAGTTGGACAGTTCACTTCCGAGAAGCACTTAAAACAAGGAAAATAGTACTGTTATTCCGAATAAGAAAAATAAGGTTTATTTATGGGAAAATGGTTCTATATTGCTGGGATCATGTACTCGCATGCCTTAGCTAACTCATGTACACATGTGTTATACTTTATCACTTTAGAAATACTCTACCGAATCAAAGAAAATGCTCCAAATTGAACTATGTGGAAACAATAAATATTCGCTAGCATATATCCAGTTTTGCAATACACCTGCTTTACATGTAAATCAAAATAAGTAGGTATATAAAATAGCGAGTATATTACAGGGATATTTCTCTGTGAATTTTAATTTGGAGTGATCTGTAATAGTCAATGGAGTATATCCCAAGTGATAGAGAATCTATAACAAGATTGTTCAAATACTGTAACATATGTTGGAGTACATGAGTGTCTCTTTGCGGTACCTAATACATATATATCACGTTTTTTCTTGCAGATAAGCCCGTACTCGGAGGATGATATGCTTGGGATTGAGCCGCTCGAGCTACATTTACCCTTTGAGCTCAACAAACAAATGTCAAACTCACTTCAGCTAACCAACGAAACGGATTCCTACATTGCCTTCAACATCCAAAATATGAGCCCCCTGCCATACTGCACAGAACCACAGAAAGGAATTGTGCCACCGCGATCCAAGTGTAGTGTTGGCATAACATTACAACCACAGAAAAAGGCACCATTGTGTGCCAATGAGTTCATCGTGCAGAGCACCAAAGTGAATAATAGTCTTACCACTGAGGATATAACGACAACCATATTCAGTGTAGACACAGGCAATGTTGTCGATGAGGTGAAATTGGATGTTGTTTTTGACCAACAGGTGAGCTTCCTCGCTATGCAAGCATAATTGATACTAATTTACATGTATTTAGAGCACCAGTCGTCTTTGAAATAACTGAAAGACGGTGTGTTTAAATGCATCCTGTTAACAAACCATTCGCCACAATTTCGTATTTGTTCCTGCATTACATTGCTGCGCCGTCGAATATCAACCACACACACACGTGCGAACAGTGATCTGTCCTTGGACCCCAACTGCACTTATTTGACCAGATATCGATGACATATAGCCGAGTGAACAGTAAATTCAAACAATTCCAGAAATATCTGAATAAAGTTTAAATGTTTGATTTCAAAAGTACTAAAGATAAATACTTGTAATTAAGAATATCGTGCAAAAAAGTTAAAACCTCTTCTCTAGGAGAAGTACTTCGAGATTATGTATCATGCCCAGTCCTTGCGTCTTAACATCTATTCCCACCTACGTGCAGGGTTCTCAAGTCAATGGAGATGAAGAAGAGAAACGTTTTCTCAGGATTCTCAATGTCTCGCAAGTGAGCAAGAATTCCTCCTCTCAAGAATTTCCCTCATCTAATAGGGAAGCAGTAGTCACTGAGTGGCAGAAGAAATATCCCCTTGTTGGACGCAAGTCGGAAATGGATGAACTTCGTGGTCATACAGCCAGGGCACGTTTCAATTATAATTCCCAGGTTATATCAGTTTGGGGAATAGCTGGCATTGGGAAGTCAGCTCTCGTTAGAAATCTATACTATGACAGAATGCTCGGTACCGAACAGTTTAACAAGTACTGTTGGGCGGATGTATCACATCCATTCAATTTAAGGGATTTTTCTCGAAGCTTACTTTCAGATGATTATTCAGAAAAAGACCCCATCAAAGAGTGTCGCAAGCTTCTGAAAACACACAATTGTCTTGTGGTTATTGATGATCTCCAGTCTAAAGAAGAATGGGACTTAATACAGAATGCATTGGTATCTAGACCTTCTGGAACTGTTATCGTTGTAATTACTACTGAAGCCAACGTTGCTGCATATTGCACAAATAACGAAGCGCAAGTGTTTAATGTCAAAGGTCTAGAAGCTGATGCAGCCCATGATCTTTTCAGAAAAGAGGTGTGTTTCCTTACAAGCTTTATTTTCTAACTCCTCCCTCCGTCCCAATTTATGTTGCATATAAGGTTTTATCAAAATCAAACTTTATAATATTTGACCAAATAGTTTGATACAAATATAAACTATACAATGTTAAATTAATATTAGTAGAATTGGCTAAAAATATGTTTTCATATTATATGCATTTCGCATCATACATATTCATATTATTTTGATTATTCTTGATCAAACTTTGCAAAGTTTGACTTGCACGCAAAATTATGCGCAACATATTATGGGATGGAGGGAGTATGTTTTGTCCTTTGAGCGGGCTATAATATTTAACTAGTTCCGTGTATGCACATCATCACAAACTTGACACTTCGTGCAATAGTTTTCTTTGCCCCCTTCACTCACTCGCTATAACAAAAATTCTCAAAACGGGATAACCCCAGTCTCTGCATCTGCATCCATAGATTCACGCAACCCTTTATTGCTTAGTTCAAAGATAATAAGGTTTACATCTCACATATCAGAGAGAGCCGATACAAAAATCAACTAACGAAAAAATACCATCAATGTTAGAAATTTAAACATCTCTACTTCTACTAATAGGCTGCCAAGTAGCCTAGTAGAAGATTTCCCAAGCAACCATCAGCAGCCGGTTGCATCTAGTAACAATGCAATCCTGTTGATATTCCGAGAGTATAAAGAGCCATAGCTGTATCTAGTGAACAACCATGTGGACAGACTGTAAAAAATCAGTAGAATCTTTCATGTTAAAAACAATGTTATTTTTCTCACCGGCTATAAAATATGCTAGCCTTATAACATGCATAGAAGAATGGCACTGCTCCTGGCATTTGTACCATATACTAGTAGGGATATGCATAGTTGGTGTGCCAAAATCGCCAATAGTTGTGTGTGGGTGGCACGCCAATATATATGGTGCCACTAGTAATTGTTACTAGTGACGTGCCAGACCGAAATACTGGTGGTTTCCAAGTGGTGCGGCACTTGTATCTGTGTTGGCCCACGAATGTAATTTTGAAAATTAAAAGTAGTAGATGGCGTTATTTTATTTAATAGCATTATCATATAACGTAACAGTAGCAGAACAATAATAGCATACAAGAGAACAAGGCAAGCCGCCATTCGCGACTTTAACTAGTTAGAATGGCATATTATCGAGTTCAACTAACATATTACTAACTAGCTAGAGTTGATTCTCCTCCAAGTTGATTGCACGGTCACACTCACTGTGATATCATCATCAGAATCGTTCGAGTCATAGTCGCAGGTATAGATGGACGTGAGCTATCTCGGTCTAGCTCGGGCTCGGTCCAAGAAAAGCTTGGTCTAGAAGTGCCGAGCCTGAGCTAGCTCGAAGGCATAGGCGAGCCACCAAACGCAGCTTGGCCCGAGATTCCAGCGAGCCCGGTAAGTACAATTTTTAACAAATCTAGCAAACCTAAATGAAGCTAAATCAATCAAAACCAACCTAAATCACCTAGCAACCTAAATCAACGTAAAATGGGCTAGCGGCACTCGCCAATGGGCTGGTTTGGTCGACAACGCGTCAGAGAAGGATGAGGTGACGCTGGCATATGGACTGTGAGATCTACTAGATATAGACTCGATGGAGAGGGTCAGAGCGTGAGACGTCGTCGTTGCATCACATGGGACTAAGTCCTAACTGGCCACCTGGCTTGGCCTAGTGTTGTGGGCCGGATAGAACACGCTACTAGTACGACTGGGCCTAGTTGAGTGGCCAATCCTGGGTTCCACTTACTAGTGGTGTGCTCATCGACGAGCTCGCCACTAGTTATACTGGTGTGTACCCAACGTTGGCAGTAAACTAACACCAATAATATTACTACACATAACATACGATTGAGAAATTTATCTTCTATCAATTAAAATAGGTTAAAATAGGTAAATACTTCCTATCATAGTACGATGGGAAACGTTTCCCCGGACTAGTATCTCGCCATTCGTTCGGAGCCAGGCATCAACGACGCAAGGTTGGGCGCTATATAATGACCTGGACCATTTTTCCTCCCAGCGAGCCATAACCACCTCGCCTCCGCATCTATGGAGTCGATCCAACCCAATCTGGATCGCGACCGACTCAACAAACTCCAGGTTGGCTATGGCGGAGCACATCAGAGATCATGTCCGTGTCGGCAAGATGGACGAGTACGTCGACGCTCGCCTATTCACCTAATAACAATGGCAAGTCATTTAACAAATCGCCGTCTCCACCGCATCGCCATCTGCGGCGCCTCCTCGAAGTTCGCCATTGCTCCATCCACGTCGTCGCTGCTCTATTCTCGGCGTGCTTCTTCTTTGGTCTGACTATAGTTTGGCGGTCTCAACTTATTTAACTGATTCACATCCATGCTTCGAAGATGTGCTCCGATCTCCACCATGCAGTTCACAAAATAAGTCGTCATCCTACATTTCTACTACCTAATCGGTGCCACACGAGCTTCTTCCTAACCCAAATTTTTTTGCTTCATGCTAAAAAGACGTTGCAGCATAGAATAATAGTGCTTCAGATCATGCATCAGTATGCTTCTTTACATTCAAGGGATGTGCTTCTGATAGTCCAATGTTGCCGCACTTCCCAGACTTGGATTCTAGTGTCGATCACATGTGTTTCATACTACAATTTAAACGCCTCCAAATCTAAGATAATTGCGTCGCCCAAAATTGAAAGCTACTGATGTAATATTGCCATGCTTTTCAGATAAGAATATATGCTTCACACGACCTTTTCACGAAACTCAATTTCATGCTGTCGAGCTTCCCTTGTTCTTGGGAACAAGCTTCTCCAGGATGAAGAAAGGCAAAAGCATATCTGGACATGCATTACGGAAGTAGTTAACGGAATTAGTTTTCTAGCAAAGTTAACGGGAACAGTTATAAGAAAGCAATCAACCAGTAGCAAAATTAGCAGGGGCAGTCATTAGGAAGCAATCAAGTAACAAAAGGAAACCAATGTGGGCCTCTATAAAGATCGAACAACCCCCTTGCTTCCAATCCTACGATCTAGGACTAGTCCGATGGGAAGCCAGGTATCGGATGCCGATTCCTAGCAGTGCATTAAAATATGACATAACCATACAATTATGTATAGACTTTTCTTGATTGATTTGATGGTATAAAAAAGTTGTGTATTAGTCGTCGAATCTAGAGAAGTATTTATGTGCACGCTTTCTAGAGTGACATTTATTTAACTAAAGGTAGTCGTTTCTCCATTGAGAAATCTAAGGTGAATTTCTTTTCCTTGATTCAGACGGTAATTTAGAAACTTATGGTGAATAGTATATTTTATTAAACAAATATTCATCTAACTGATGCATATGCATGTACCATACTCTATGTGTTCGTAGATTGTTCACTCCATATTCTGCAACCGAACATCAGAATGTAAATTAACACTTGCCAAATGGTAATCAATTTATGTTAACTAATACTGAAGTGTTTGAACAATAGGTACACAGGAAGAACCCATTATCAGCTTTAAATCATCATCACTATGATGGGGAGCTAGGAGAGCTTACTTTGAAATGTGGAGGTCTTCCGAAAGTGATAATTTCCATAGCTGCCTTATTGGCCACACAGACCGTAACATTGATGGATACTGTGCGTGCGTTGAATGACAAATTCATGCACCATCTGGAGACCAATCCAGATTATGATAGTCTGCGGGGCCTATTTGACTGGATATATAACTACTTCCGTACATGCCCGGATTTGCTAAAGCAATGTATCTTGTACCTATCAATTTTTCCTCGAGGCCACCGCATTCGGCAAAGGCGACTAGTAAGGAGGTGGATTGCAGAAGGGTACTCTAGAGACAGTGGTGAAGAATCAGCTGTGGACCAAGGGGAGAGCTTTTTCTCCAAGCTCCTTGATCTGAGCATAATCCAGAAGATACCAGAGTTAGTCCCGAGTCCATTAAATGACTACCAGGTCAATGGCTTCATCCACGAGTACCTCATCTCAAGAAGAACGGAAGAGAACCTCGTCTTGGAACTGGGGCCCAACAATATCCTAGCCACCCAACGTGTAGGGCGTCACCTTATCATATTGAGAGACTGGGAAAGAGACGAAATTGTGTTCGAGTTCATCGACTTTTCGGTGCTACTGTCGCTTACAGTGCTAGGAAAATGGGAATCATTCTTCATCTCCAAAAGTATGATCAAGCTGCTGGTGCTTGATCTGGAGGATGCATCAGGTGTAAAGGATGATGATCTTGAGAAGATGATAAAGCTGCTACCTGGCCTCAAGTTTCTTTCTTTGCGAGGATGCAGTGGCATCTTCCATTTGCCCAGCTCACTAGGTAATCTCATGCAGCTTCAGACTCTGGATGTGAGACACACCTCCATAATCGCACTGCCGGCGACCATCACCAAATTGCAAAAGCTGCAGCATATTCGTGCAGGGATCACCCAACCAGCATCTACGTCACCTGCCTCACCCAGCTGCTTGCCGCAGTTCTTCAGAGCCCGTGGCCTAGTTGGTGTTAAGGTGCCTAGAGGAACTGCAAAACTGACAGCGCTCCACACACTTGGTGTTATCAATGTTGGTGCTTCAGGCGGGAAGAACGCCGTGAAAGAGATCAAGAAGCTCACCCAGTTGCGCAAACTCGGAGTGTCTGGCATCAACAGGCATAACTACAAGTACTTCTTTGCAATACCAGGCCATGTCCATTTAGAGTCCTTGTCAATACAATTTGACAAGGACAATGAAGGTTGCTTCGATGATATCTCCCTGCCATGGGAAAACCTGCAGAGTCTTAAACTGTATGGGCTTCATCACAAGTTGCCGCTATCAGCGAGCCAACTTAGCAAACTCAGAAAGTTAGATTTTGAGGTGGCCACTTTAGAGCAGAGTGACATTGAATTCTTTGCTAAGCTACCAAAATTATGCATTCTACGCCTTCGTGTCCAGAAACTTCAGGATAATAAGCTCCATTTTTATGCCGAGATGTTTGGAATGGAGTTGCTGACCTTCGAAAAGGTGAAAGTCCTGGATATTTCTTATAGATCCAGCAGTTTACATGTAACCTTTGGATCAAAATCGATGAAGAATCTTGAGCTGCTCAAGATTGACTGCTCTAGTGCATCTTATCGTCTTACTGGCCTGAATGATCTACCTGAACTCAAGCAAGTCTTGCTCAAGGGTACCCAGGATGAAACGATCAAGACGGGCCTTGAGACTAAGCTTGTCGACCATCCAAATAGACCTTCTGTGAAGCTGGAGGAACTACCATAATCATACTGAAGGTTTGAGATATATTGTCAGTGTGTTTACTTTCCTTTCCTCGCCTAGCACTATAGCGATCCATTGTTGGCAATCCCGTGTTGATTCTTGTACTTCTTCTGTACTCCCTTCCTTTCATAATATAAGATGTTTTAGCTTTGTGAAAAAAGTGTATCTAGACCTTTTTTAGTGTAGATTCACTCCGAACCTATACACTAAAAAAGGTCTAGATACATCTTATATTATGAAACGGAGGGAGTACATGGCTTGTGTTCATGTCGGTTATAAACATGTGTTTTGTAAGGGTAAACTACACTGTAATAACCTTCAGTCTGAGCTGCTGTTGATGTGATGCTGACAAAGCCTTTTAAGGTGTGTTAGCAATATACTGTAACTAACAGGTTGCTGGAGTTACCACTTTAAGCATCTTTAAATCTCAGATGCATCTGTTGTTCTCTTCCAAAGCATTCTTAGATTTGTAATTAGCTCTCGTTAGCAATTTGGTTTGATTCTTCTCTGCCTAGCCAATTTATATGTACTGATTCAGCCCACCTTTCATTATTCGTAAGCAGTAGGAGAGATTGGTCTAAAATAAGTATAGGAGATATTCCGGATCTAGCCGAAAGGCTCGTACCTTCTCCGGAAATGCGCCGCCGTGAGGCCGGTCGGCGTTTTCCCGTCTCCAAGAGAGGCCTCAGCTAGCCCTTTTACGGGCAATGGCACCGGCGCCCGCACAGGGGCAATCTCAATTCTCAGGGAATGGGGTCAACACTGGAGCAAATCTGAAGCGCCGCCGCACTATCTCGGCGTGCGCGATCCCATCTCTAGCTAGTAGAAAGACTCGGCGTGTTTTTTTCCAGAAAATTGCAAAAACTACCCCAACTGTGGCTATGGCTAAAGAAAACACCACTTTTCAAAATTTCCTCAAAAACCACCGGTTGAGCCTCTATTTTTTTTTTCAGATAATGATTGCTTAGTTTAACTCGTTTGACGGTGTTTCTAACCAGATGGCCCCACCGTCTTGCTGACTTGGCGTGATATTAACGACGGGGTGATAAACGCTAGAGGAGTACTATTTTTTGGGTGTTTTTGTAAATTTTCCAACTTTTCTTGTAGTGGTACGGGTACCGAGTGCATTGATTTGGAGGACTGGCTCTAGGTAGGACATTATTTTTATTTTTTAAAAAATTCAAAATTTAAAGATTCAAAAATTCCAAAAAATATAGGGTGATAGATAATAATCTATAATATGTGTTTCAAAATTATTATGTGAAAATACTTTGTATTCTTGCCTCAGTAAAAAAACAATTCGAATCTGAGTGTGAACAGTGCAATTTTTGAATGGATCTTTTTTCTCTAGAATTTATCATATTTGCCTTTTTTTACTATGCACAAAATACAATATATTTTACTTTTAGATTTTGCATACATGTATCTTACATTATGGGCTACACGAATATATTTTTTTCCAAAAAAATTGATGCTTTTTGAAAAATCTAAAAATGTCCTCCGTGGAGTCTGTCCTTCAAATCGATTTTCCTTACGGGTACTCTGATTTTTACTGCAAGCTAAGATGGGCCACCCTAGTCACTAAAACACATGGCGTGACTACCCGAAGTGTAACCGGAGCCTGTCTCCACTACAACGCGGCTCATTATACCATCGTGGAAGCTATACTGCGATAGTTTTGCATATATATAATGACAACAAGATGTTTCTAAATATAAATTTCACTTAAAAGAGCAACAACTCAACATAGACATCCATTTTATACACACCGATAAAAGAATTACATCTAAAAACTACAAAGTATTAAAACTAACACGTGGCCCCTTCATGCATGCCCACACCAATGTTGGAGCGGCCATCCTTGCTGGTAGGCCCTTATGACGAGTAAATAGCACCGGATGTCATAGAACTTGTCCCCCACGTGCAATTAAGCCACACATCTTGTAAAATAGACTAACTGGTCATACAAGTTGTCAAATACGTGCACCACAAGTCACAATCCGGTTAACCAGACGGTTTTTAACACAACGCATAATGCACGTGTCACGTTCGGTCAATATGTCACTTAAAATTTTACAAAAACCCCCTCATGTCTGTCTATCTGGCCAGGTTCAGTTAAAATTGTATTTCTTTTAGATCAGTTCACGTTAGTTACACAAAGTTTAAAAAAAAGTTCACGTAAGGATTCACGTTGATCGAATCGATCTAATACTCTTTCCTGTTCGTGGTGTGCGCTGCTCTTGCTGACATCGCTGATTACTCCACTAGTGAGTTGTTCCCTGTTCGTGATGATCTGCTATTTTTTTTTTCACGTATTGAGGTTTCTAACCCTTCCGGCCTCCAGATTTGCGGTATTCTAATCTGCGCTCATGCATAGTTCGAACCTAGCTATTTCAAATATGTACTCCCTCCGTCCATAAAAGGATGTCGCGAGGGCAACTTAAGTAATGAACAAATCCATTTTGCAAATACACCCTCATATTCCAAATCCTAACTAACCCATCCCGCAATTGTCCTGATCGATCAGCCCTAAAGCTATCTCCTTTCCGCCGCCCCGCCGCCGGCCAGTCCAAGCTGATCGATGCAGCTGGTAAGCTGGCAAGCAGGGACGAGCGCATGCATCCCGTTCGTGCTGATCGATCTAGCCAGCCGGCAAGCTAACCGATCCAGCTGGAACAAGTGCCTGCATCCCGCCGGAAGCCTTTGCTCCTCCATCCCGCCGGCAAGCACGCATCTCCTCCTCTCCTGCTGAATCAACGTTTGCATCTCTTCCATCTGAACCAGTGCCTTCATCTCCAGGACACTCGAGCTCGTGATCCAGGCTCCGCCGCTCCAGGCACTCGAGCTCGTGATCCAGGCTCCGCCGCTCCAGGCTCCCGTTGTTGCCTCCGGCCAGTCCACCTGATTGATCGCCACCAGCCGTGCCACTCTGGGTTCCCAGGTCTACTAGGAGAGTCGGAGCTCACCTCTCTGGCACCACCGGCATCTCGTACCCAATCTCCTATCTACACACGCGGCACCGTCGGCAACTCCTCCCCAACCTCCTGGCTGCGTAGGTCGACAAGGAGAGCTCTGGAAGCTCGTCCGCCAGCCAGTTGAGATCCCGCTCTGGCCCCAGCTGCAGCCCTCTCAAGCTCAGGCCCCATCACCACACTTCCACTCGCCGACAGCAGTGCCCCGCTCCAGTTTATGTCCACCATGCCGGCTCCCACCGTTTGTCGCTGCTCCTGGTAGCGCCACTATGCCTCCGTATTCCCTAGCAGTCTCCAGGCCTCCAGGCAGATCCACCATGGTGCTTCCATATTAAAACTTCAGTCCACCTGAAGAAGTGGTTATACCACACATGAAGAAAAATAAGTGACTATACTACCTGAAGACCGATACAATACTCCTAGTACTCTAAAGTTACAGTAGTCTGGAGAAGATGAAATGTGCATATGAGCGGTGCATATGTCCTATAAAAGAGGCTAGTAGATGTATATCAAGGAGTGGCTGCGTAATTTAAAACACTTGCTCAGAAATGTTGTAACCTTGGTTGCAATCCACAAGGGAGGGCTGTGTGTGAGCAATCAGTGACAGGCTCACGATCAGGTGAAAGGATCTCTATTTTAGACCAAAAGTAATTGCACTGGCTTCACCAACACTGCAGACCTCTGCTTCTGCTGGCCGCTTGTGGGCATTGTATCTTGTTAGAAGGAAGCGGTGCCCACCTGAACAAGAAGAAAAAGAAGTGCATATTAGAGGCATAAGCAGTTACATGTACTCTAGTTACTTCCTTTGCATCAAATTCAAGTCACCACCACTTTAATACTGTGAACAACAGTCTAGAAACTGAATATTTTCTAAGCATATAACAAGAAATTTTGATAGACCTCTTAGTGCTAGTGCTACCACATGCACGGAATGTAACAACAGTGTCACTACCTGTGTTGGTTCTTGAGGACTGCCACTGCTTGCTTCTATAAAATCACTGTACTGTCTCCTGCTGAAAGTTTGTAAGCATCTCAACAAAATATGTAGAAAATTTTGAACTTGTGCTTATAAACACTATCAATATTTACTTCACAACAAACAACTCTGGATACATGCAACTTATGTTGAATTAATTCACTTCATATGCAATAGACACTGTACAGAGCTTAAGAATATAATACTCCACAAATTTTACTTCACAACTCAAACATTAAGGAATAGTTTAGTGGTACCTGACTTTTTGCACAAACAGTTAGGATATAACAAAACTCAACCGACAGTTTATTTTGTTGGATCTTTTGTTGCTTGCTAGAGTAGATACTGAACTAGTCAGGGTCCAGCTCCTGCACTACCCATCTACAAGCAATAAACTAATGTACCAATCCTACAATCCCCATGCAATTACTCGAGACATGAGTTAGCTGAATTTTACCAGGGACATAATAATGACCGAGAGCACCAGCTATTCGAAATTAAAGTTTTAGCTCTACCTACACTTCTAAATGAAAGCTCTACCTACACTTCATCTACTGTACACAATAAGAATTCGTTTTGCACTGGATAATACAACAGAACTTTGATGATGACAAGTATGCGAAAATTTTCTTAGAAGTGACATGCACTAAGCAAGCACACATCATATGGGAGAAACATCAAAAAGTATAATTTTATATGGAAGCGCTAATATAATTAAAACCTTAACGGTGTTCCAATGCATGCACAGATTATTTTCTAATTCTCACAGCAAGAAAATGTCCAAAGGTACATGGACAAAATTCTAAGCATTTCACACAGGTATCATGGTGCATTTTCTTGTAAGGTTCAGAAAACCTGATGTTTATTTGTTCTTGTTCCAAGCGGCAAATGGCAATAGATCTTCAGAAGTTCTGAATAGTGGTTGGAAACATTTCAAACATTACAGATCAAGAAAATGACCGGATCAACAAAAGATCATGAAATAATCAATTCGTCAATCGCTGCAGAAATATGTGCGGTCTAGCAAAAATACCGAACTACTACTCCCTCCGTCTTGCTTGATTTCAAACGGTAGTTCTAGGAACACAATGGGGACATCAATTACATCCTCAGGTAACCGAAATCCTCTGAAGGAGAGCCTTTGGTCTGCTGCCTCGCCACTACCAAAACTTCCGCCAAAACATCCAAAAAAAAAACCGCGCCTTTCCCCTTCGCCGCCACTCCACGTTTCTGCCACTAGAGAAAGAAGGGGAGGGACCAAGATCTAGATGGAAGAGAAGGTCTTACTTGCGAGTTCGTGCTCGCCGTATATCCTACAGGCCCTGAGGACACGGTCCAGCCGGTCATTGAGCCGCGTGTCCACCACCACCAGGCGCGCCGCCACCGCCATGGAAGGAAAAGATCAAACCTTTCTCCTCCTACTCCTCTGAACTACTGCAATCATGGGCTAGGGTTTGTGGTGAGGGGTTGTAGATCGGAGGTTCTAGGCCGAGGAAACAAGAGAGGGAGGAGGGGGTCTCGGTGCGGTGGTCGGCGGCATGGGGACTCGCCGGAGACGGACGGGATCTGCCGGCGACGATGGCGGGCGAAAAGGGGACTGGGAGGAGAAGGTGCTGCTGACTCCTGTGTCGATGCGATGCGAGTAGGCGATTCGACGACGACTCCAAGCGGACCACGGATTGATGTTCCAAAACACTCGAGGGGGTTTTCGCAAAAATGACGTTGCGACATCCTTTTATGGACGGAGGGAGTATCATGGTCAGCTAGCTGCTGCCAAAACCAACTACCAAATAAATTGATAAGAATAGCTTCCGTTATATGGTACAGGATCAACGGATGAATGACAGCAGGATAAGCAGAGAAAAAGATCTTGAGCTTCCGTCTGGATACATTTTAGTCCATATTAACGTTTTTGTTAGAAGTTCCTATTAACCTTACGAGGCAATCTCACGTGACGAGTTTTTTTTAAACCGGTCGGTTAAGCAATTTGTGACCTGCGGTGCACGCGTTTGACAAATTGTGTAACTGGTTAGTCTATTTTACAAGTTTTGTGACTTAAGTGCACGTGAGGGACAAGTTCTATGACCTCCGGTGCTATTTACTCCCTTATGATCGGCCGCCTCTACTGGTCCTGCCAGGAACGGGCTCTCGCCAACTCCATATCAATCTACAACTACGTGTCTTGAGCGGCATCCTCCTTGGCTTTCTTCATGGCAGCAATGTCGGTTTGCATCTTAGATAACTACTCCACCTTCGCAAGGAGTTGCCCATCATACGGATCTTCCTCCTCTCCCTTCCCCTTCCTAGTTCCGAGAAGGGGATCAGAGGAAGGAGCCAGTACTAGAGAGTGGGCCCTGGAGGAGGTGCCATGATCCCGTGGTGTTGTGTGATGGTGACGACCATTGCTATTGGGTTTGTATCTCATCAATGACGTTCAAAACACTATCATTGACCCACTGTCGTATGAACCCACAAGCTTGGAGATGAACTGAAGTATCTCCCACTGATCTTCCTTAATTTCATAGGGTATCTCAATGGAGAACATTTTGGTTTACATTATTCCTTCACATATAGTAAGCCTTAAATATTGCTCATTCAAGTTTGATTTGTGCAATTTAGATATATCATTATGTTGAAATTCACTTCTATCTTTCACTACAAGCAAACTACACTAACCCAAAACAAACTTTGCTCTGAAATTTAAGTACAAATTGAACCTTATCTCCAATTCATCTATCTTAGAGAAGTCACAAAGGGAAATTCCCACCAGACATAGATGCAATTTGAGGATATTTTCAACCAAAAGATATGTATAAGAAATAATACAAAGATTCATGTGGAAAACTTCCTCAATTTGATGAGGAAAAGCAACGAACATGGACGGTCCACGCAAGTTCTATTATGAGATCCTTCCCTGGAACATCTAAAAATTTACATCACCCTTTATCATGTTGCCAACCGACAACAACAATAATAACCACAAGGTACAAGATACCATCAGAAAAGAGTTATCATAGTTTGTGCCCTTTGAGGATCCAGTTGGAGTTCTCAAATCACTGATCCTAACACTAAAATTGGTAGAGAAGCAAGCATTTTCCCAACATACTCAACAAAAAAAATTTAGTAGGGACACCATTTACTTGCCCAAATTGTCCACCTACATTAACTTCTCTAAGCTAAAGCTGCAATAGTCTAAACTGACAGAACTTCTCTCAAATCTGATACTCCACTGACTCAGCACTCAATCCTGCTTGAACACAGGGTAGTCGAGAAGCACCAATCTGGACAGAAATAAAAGCTTCTTCATCTCCCCCCTATTCTCCTTAGATTGTGATGTTCTTGTGTGTTCTTTCTCTCTCTTATGATGACATCCATGTTCTAGACTCACTTGCTCATATCCAACAAAGGTGGCTAGGGTTTCTTCTATATCTGAATGTGAATTTTCGATCATCGATTGAAATGTATTGGGGATTTCATGGGCAGTCATGCTGCCAACACTCTCCCATGTGGAGGGACATAGCCCAACAATATGAGTAGTTTTGTTGTTCATCATCTGGCCAATTGCGTCCATATATCTCGATATTTACTATTTAGCAATATGGCAGCAAGCTAACCACTAAGCAGAGGATTGCGTAAAAAAATGGTAATTATTAATTAATTAGCTGGAGATGCGTAGTGAACATGTTTCACATGTTGCTTACTCTTTCAGCTATTTAGGAAAGAAGGCTCAGACATAGGAACGTGAGATCCATATCTGCATTAACCCCCACAAAATTTATTTACATGCTTCAACGATAATATTTATGTTTTTTATCATTTCTGCCACTATGACCAGCTTGAAACTCAGTTTTACCATTTGACCGACCAAAACTTCAGTTTTGCCACTACTCTATCAAAACACTCCTCAGATATATTTCCATCGCTAGTCTACAAAAAGTTCCACCATTCCAGGTTCTCCACTCCTCTTCTATTTATTTTATATCTCACTAATTGATTGGACCTACATGTTATTAGCTAGCATTCACATGCAATGCAGGTTTCCCTTAATACAAACCAATGCAATATGTAGTCTATAGTCATCCAAAATGTACAATATGACTACATGATCATGCAATTCTTTGTTTGTTGTCTTGCTCAAGCTCACTAAATTTAAAATAAAATTCAAGATATAATCAATGGTACAATTCGTAATTCTTAGTATCTTATCATGTTATTACAACACAACATAATAAATATTACTGTGAGAGTATGACATGGTTCCCTAAGAAAAATAATCAAATCTAATGATCGACCATGACAATGGAGCACAAAATGATTAAATTCTATCAACCATACCTTTGCAATGAAAAATAAGAAACACCACATCCGAAACAGGTTGCTCAACTCTGCACCATAGTGGTAGTGGCTTTATCTTGGTGCCACAACATATAAAAAGTTAGTTTCAACTAAAATGGTCGTTGTTTTTCTATTCTAAGTGAAGAAAATAATTATCACGGGTCAACTGATGCTCATGACTAAATCCTGCATGAGGGATGTTGCCTTCACATTAATTAGTTATCCTAGCACACCCGCATTTGCACAAATGATTAGTTTGAAGATAGTAAATTATGAATATCTACACCTATCATTAAGATTATGTGTCTACAAATAAACATGAATATTTAATGTAGACTATTTACTATGACAACTGTATTGTCGCATTTTTTTCTTGTCCAATCAATTGATTTTCTCAAAGTGGAATGGTGTGAACATGCAAGAGAGAAACTAAGTTGCGTAATTTTTGGAGAATTGATGCATGTGTTCCTGTATAATTGGTGGATTATCCTCGTATGCAACGCCATGAGTTAATTGTAAGCTACTAACAAGTAATATGATCCAAATTGTTATAACTAACGCTTACAAGGAGACATTGCAGCATGGCATTTTGTCGAGGGGCAGAGACACATAGCGTGGTGAAATACTTATTTAGATTTGTTGAAGTAATAACATGTTGATCCAATCAGTCAGTGAGCTATAAAATAAAAAGAAAGGGGTGGACAACCTGGAATGGAAAAATAGATTAAAGAATAAAGGTCTAAAAGATGGTGTAAAGTCAAAATCGAAGGGTGTTGTGTCGGAGTAGTGGCAAGATTGAACTTTTGATCAGTCAAATGGAAAAATTAAGTTTCAGGTTGATGATAGTGGCACAAATGATAAAAACCCTAATAATTACTCCCGCTGTTCCATAGTTTTGATCGTGGTTTTAGTTCAATTTTTGGACTAAAATCACGACATAAATTATGGAATAGAGGGAGTAGTAATATAGCTAGTGTTGTTGGACGAATAATTTGCAAACAATTCGATTGACTCCTGAATGTGTAATGCCAGCCGCACCCCCATGTATATATACATCTAATGAAGCATCATTTATATATACTTTGTTTACTAGTATAAAAGTTAATAAGAATAGTTTAGTGAGATACATGCTTCTTATTACCTCACTTATATATACTTGCTTCTTCTTGCCTCACTTTCACACGCATCCTTAATGAAAATCGCAATTTTTTTACCTTGATTTCCAATAATATAAATAAATTAGTTAATTGCAACATGAAGAAGCACACCGACGAACTAAGTTAACCACTTGCCAAAAGTCATATCCCACATGTCCATGTCTCTGATTCTCCCAAAATCTCAATAGATTGAAGTATACTTCTCAAAGACCCACTAGAACTTTCAGAGCTAAAAGTCATTTTTCCTCATCTCTAAAGTGCCTCTCCTTTCCTTCTCAAATTGCCTTATTAGCTGTACCTGATCAGCTTTGCACACCCATCTCTAAGTCACATGTTGGCATGTGATTAGGGTTGTTGGGAAGAAATAAAACTGCAAGACTATCTTTTCTTTGTCTAATGGCCTGATCAGTTGGTGTTGTTTAAATCAAATTTAGTGCAAAACGATTAAGCTGCACAGAACCACATATGTTTATTTAGAATATACGTACATCATTCCACGTCCTAATGTAGCTATAATATGGATATGCTCGATTCCACTTGAGGGCGACTAGCTAACAGCTTCCTATGCGTTGCTCTCATAATACTAGTCGCCGCTTAATCGATATATTAAGCACGTTTGGTTCTAACTAAATTAAACTCGTCGATGGTATCAAAACGACTGAGAAGGAAGACTTCATTTTCCATGTTCATATCCTCGGTCCTCAAGTAATCATTCATTTCAGTCAAGGGTTACAACTACCATTGCATGATACAATAGGCCGTGACTCGCTAACTGGAACTAGGTGGCAACACATGCATACATATTGACTAGGCATCTAAGCACATGGACATATATATTTGTTATCTCGACCGATCGAAAGACTCAACATAGTGATCAAGTCAACAATACCCTTCTTCTTCCACGGATTGCTCCTTTATATAGCTACTACCACCTGCCCATAGCTAGCAAGAACACCATTCATCTAGATCCTCTCCTCCAAGCACCAGGAACCCCCGGCCTCAAGAGCTCCTCTCAAAGGTTAGTGATTTGTGCAGCTTGTTATTTTCTACTATTTGTAGAACTATCATGTTAAATTTTGTATTTTTAGTCCTAAGTAAACAACTTTGCTCCTTCATTCAAATAAGAAGCTGTAGAAATCCACAATTTGATTTGCCTCGTGCTCCTTAAATCATCAGAAATGGCCACGGGAAGTAAGGCCCAAGATAGCAAGCCTAGTCTTGAATTACCTTCAGAATTACCGTATGAGTTTCTGAAGAAAATTACCAATGACTTCTCCGATGAGCAAAAAATTAGTGGAAGTCCGTTTGGGACACTTTATAAGGTTTGATTTCACACTAATATTTTGCATTCCATTAACATTAATAAACTCTGATGAATATATGCTAATATAGAGAATTTCTGTGAAATTAAACAGGGAATTGTGCCAGATGATGGCAAGGTGATTGCTGTGAAGAAACTTCAGGAAAATGCAGCAATACCAGCTGACAGAACATTTAAAAAAGAGGTTCAAAATGTTATGGTGCTCAAACATGAAAACATAGTACAGTTGGTTGGTTTCTGCAGCGAAACAACAAAGCAATTGGTGCAATTCGATAAAAGATATATCCAAGCAGACGTTACTGAAAGTTTACTCTGCTATGAATATTTACCTAATGGGAGCCTGAAAGATAATCTTTTTGGTATGACATGCATTCTTTGATATATTTGCATATAGCTTCTAGTTTCCCTTAATGTTCAATTTCAAATATTTATCTAGGACATATCACTATGTTATTTAGCATTTAGATATCCCATCTAGTTTCTCTTTCCATGTATACAAGCTTTACCATTCAATCCTATCTAGCACCAGGAATAAAAAAGAAAGAAAGATGTATGTATGTTTATGTTACATATTTCTATTTTGTGTTATTTATCTTTCTACACCGATATAAAGGGACAGAATCAGCCGAGGTTGTCTCTCCAGCTCAACACATTATCGATTGGGACAGGCGTTTCAAAATAATCAAGGGGATCTGCCAAGGTTTATGCTTTCTACACAAGTTGGATATCCCCATTATCCATATGGATTTAAAGCCAGAAAATATACTTTTGGGTGCAAATAATGTTCCAAAGATTGCGGATTTTGCACTCTCGAGGGTCTTTGGCCAAGAACAAACCCGATTATGCACGCAAACGGTTGTGGGATCATAGTAAGCTCTGCATGAAATTTCATAACATTAGTATATTCCTTAATTATAATTTGAAATGCCATTTTCTTCACTCAATTATTTTCTATTTAAATTTGATATTAATGCCATCCAGCGGGTACATGGCTCCAGAATATCTCTATAGAGGTGAAATTTCAGCTCAGTCGGACATTTACAGTTTAGGCCTGATGATTATCGAGATTACCACAGGAGAGCAGAACTGTCCCGAAGACAAACAACCTTCCGCAAGGAAATTTATTGAAAAGGTAAGAGGAAGTGAGGAACTATATTCAATTATTTGTATATTGAAATTTAAGATTACACTGCATTATGGTTTGTATCTTGTCACACTAATCATCGTGATTCCAATTCTTCATGTAGGTACATAACACTTGGACACCAGTGCACATAGCATCCAAGTACTCTTCATTAAGTGCGCAGGGCCTCCAGCAAGTTAGAGTATGCATCGACATTGGGATGGAATGTGTTAACATCGATCGGAAATCCAGGCCCCCTATAGAAAAAATTGTTGATAGGCTGAATGGAACAAGCTGAATTGCAGGCATGGTATGAAAGCACGCTGTTAAAGAGTCTCTCTACTTACATGAATTAACTTCATTGACACTTTGAGAAGGAACTTAATTTTACGATTCCTTTCAAAATGCTGGTCACTTTTAAAAAATACATGCACAATCAGTTAGTTCATGCTACACATTTAGATCGTGCTAATTATATGAAATTTCAGGTCTCCTGTGCTGGCTGCAGTGAGCATGAAAGGTGGCCCTGAGAGATCTGGTGAAGAAACTTGCTCCATTATTCCTAGAAGTCCTTTGTTTACTATAAAAATAATACTCTACCCTTTGATATAATGCCATTGTGGAAACATACATGTAATTTCTTCACTACTACTCCAGATGTATTTTCTGATCAGCACTTGAGATGCAACAGGTTAATGTTTTCTTTGGTCTTATCGGTTTGTAATAAGAATATATTTTTGCTGGGAATTTGGATTTTATCAATAACTATTTTCCTGAACTTGTGATCTTATTATAAAAATAATTATATATGTAACAAAGATCATGGTTGTATACCAGGACAACTCACATGCTAGGAAAATCATCTACCGAATAGTTAGGGTCTGCAATAGGAGTCTTTGTACCTTCTTCTATTGTGTCATGAGTAGAGTCATCCAATATCTTCCTTCTGTAGAGTAATGGAGGATCTCGAGGACTAGGAGTATGTCCAATACTTTCCTCTGTCACATCATATGTGGTACTGGTTCAAGAGATAGCGGCTTGAAACCTGTAGGCAATGCCGTAGAAGGGTGAATGACTTGTTGAAGAGAAGGCGCGTCACATAGAAAAATCGAGTTTTGTTATCTTCATTAGAACTAACCTTTCCACCTCCTATGTTCCATGCTCTGGCTGATGCATTTAGCATAGGAATTAAGTCAATTAACACAAAACCAAAAGAGACAGTACTGATGGCCCAGGGATAAAAAGTTGCCTTCTACCAATGTGACGTCCTTACAAATTGACGACCGCCTTTCCGGCCTTTCTGAAGACGAGAATACCCAACAAAGATGCATCCAATAACATGGGGTTCAAGTTTTCCAACTGAGTTCTTGTAATCATGAACAAAGCAAGTACAATAAAAATCTTTGATGGTATAATAAAAAATAGCACCACTCAAACCATCAATTGGGCATTTTAATGTAGAAAACCGTAGCGCCGCTGCTCGGTTTGGCCCCGTGCCGCCACGTCCGGAGCTCCACCGGATTAATCGGTGTTCAACAGCGACCGACGGGAACTACAACGCCGAAATCATGCGGGTGTGTCTCAGCACCTTCCATATGCCGCATGCGGCCACACACGCATTCGACGCGGCAGTTTAGAGTTGAGTAAACCTCACCGGCGGCCCTAATTCTTTTTCCGTGCCTTCACTTGGGTCCTAGTTCTTTGAAATTGCACATCTAAGTCCTAAATCTTTCGGAATTGAGTCACGCGAGGTCCTAAACCGGTTTGACCCAACTTGATCGGTGCCACATCGACAATAGGGCCCATGACGCATATCAGCCACCCTACATATTTGTAAATAGCCCCCCAATATTATATTTTTTCCAAAATTCGGTCCATGTGGAGTTGGACTTGGCCCATTTGGCCCCACCTAGCACCCCACCTATAATTGTCTTCCCCGGCTCCCACAATCGGCGCAACGCCCTCCATCCCTCGACCTCGCGCAGTGAGGTAGAACCAACAGTCCAGTGCTCTAGGGACCTTGTCAACGCGAGCAAGAGAGGGATGTGCCGTGGTGGATTCGACTCCCCCTGATGGTGCAGGTGCCGAAGCACATGCCAAGGCAACGAGCAGAGTGCCTCGTACGGGAGCGCACTACAGAAGGAAGCCTGACGGAGGGGATCTCGGCTCCATGTGTGCGCTGCGACAGGGATGTAGCAACGGGCGCGCGCTGCAGCGGGGTTGTGGTGACGGGTGCGCGCTACGACCGGGATGCCAGCGAGGGGCGCACGCTGCGAAGGGGAGCCTAGCGGGGTGCGCTGTTGGAGCATGTTGCGGAGGGGACCACAACGGAGGCACACGCTACTGAGGGGATACCAGCAACGGGAGCACAGTACTAAGGGTTTCCGACGAGGAAGAAGGAGAGGGGGAGGTCGGGTAGGAAAAAAGAGGGACATGTTATTTGGAAGGAATACAAATGGGAGGGCCTTTTCACAAATATGAACATCTATTCAGGTCCCGCTGTCGATGTGGCACCTGTCAACTCGAGTCAAACCGGTTTAGGACCTCATGTGACTCAATTCTGAAAGATTTAGGACCTAGACGTGTAATTTTAAACAATTAGGACCTAAGTGAAGACACGGGAAAAGAATTAGGACCGCTAATACAGTTTACTCTTTAGAGTTTCTTCCGCACATGGCGGGACATAACTTCGCGGATATTGAGAGCCGTGCCAAGGCAGATATGATAGCTACTCCATCCAGTCCGGTTTATTAGGCACGCACGTAGTTTAAGAACAACTTTGACCAATAATTTTGGTCAACAAATTTTATATAATATGTCAAAAAAATTATATCATTGAATTCATCTTCAAAAGTAGTTTCCAATGGTATATTTGTTGAGACATATATTACATATTTTATTGGTCAAAATTGATGGTCAAAGATTTTCTTAAACTATGTGCGTGCCTAATAAACTAGACCGGAGGGAGTACCGAGGTTCGTCTTGTGTCATATGAGGAGCAGAAGCAATACCACCGGGCAATGCGGTAGCGGGTCGTCACCGAGGCAGATGAGAAGGCCATGATGAGGTAGGGATACGCATCCATCCAGTGGACGTGCAAGGGGAGATCGAGTTCTATGCTCGGAGGGGCGTGGAGTGGAAGAAGAAGAATGTTATATGTTGATCCAAATTCTACAAAGTATAACCAACAGGGACACGCAAGAAGTTAGTAGTGCCTAGCAGAATCAGGTCGTGCGATGGCGCGCGGCCATTGTGCTGCGTTAGCCCGTCGCAACGGTGAGAAGTATTTCTAGGACGGACAAGTTGGTACAAGTAAATATTGTGTACGGGTTTCATTGGCCCAATGTAATCTAATCTGGTTTAGCATCTGTAATTAATAGTACTAGTAAAGTTTCGTGTGGGTGTGGGGGTGTGTGTGTGTGGGTGGGGCACCGAAGCAATCTCTCATATCAATGGTCCTAGCTATTAATTGATTTTTTTTGGAAAGGAGCATATATTAATATCACACAATACTAATTACGCCCGGCCTCTGCAACAACGCATTACCCTATTGGTATTACGGATGCACAAAAAAAAGAATTACAAAAAAGAAAAGTCCCGCTAAAGCGATCAGATTCTTAGCAGCAGCGACACTAACACCACCAAAACAACACTAGAGTCTAACCCCTCCAAAAACGACGCCTCGAAGAAGGAAACAGTGCTCAAGCGCTGTCGTCTAGGGCTGTCAACGAGCCGAACTCGAGCGAACATTGTTAGGCTCGGCTTGAGCTCGGTAGAAGCTCGAGCCGAGCTCGAGCGAGCCTAGGTTGACCTTCGAGTCTACATCTAAGGTCGAGTTCGGCTCGACCAAAGTTCGAGTAGGCTTGAGCTCGGTTCGTTGAAGCTCGGTAAGAAAATTTTAGTACATCGACATGCAGCTACATAGCAAGAAAATAGTAAAGCTTGAAAACGGAATAGTAGAAATGGCTTGAAGTTTCATATAATAGTAATACAGTGCCAACATGCCAGCATAATTATTTTAGCGGTCTTACAACAGATGGAATAATAATATCAGTCTCAATTTTGCGACTGTACAAAAATCACGAGCTTTATCGAACTGTTTGAGTTCGGCTCGACTAAGCTCGCGAGCTCGAAAACAGGCTCGAGCTTGGTTTGTTAGACAGACGAATCAAGCTCGAGCCGAGCTGTTAACGCGGCGAACTCGCACAGTTTGTTAAGCCCGAACTTTTTTGACAGCCCTACTGTCGTCGCCCGTCAAAGATCCTAGGTTTTCATCCTGGAGGAAGTTTTCGCTCGCAAAACAATGCCTTCTACAAGGCCATTGTCGGGCACAACCAATGAAGGCCAGACCTTGGATTTTCACCCTGCAAGGAAAGACTGTGAACATCTCCTGTGTTGCCACCCCACTAACGGACGCTGCTGCGAGTCACGGATCACCAAGCCAGATCCTCAACACCCAAAGACTCAATCCACCATAGCTAGCCCTTATGTTCCTGTCCTCATAAAATTCTCCACATCTGACTTCACCATAGATTGTCAAAGACATGACACATGATGGTAACAGGTAGCAGAGCTTCGCCACACTCCATCTAAAACCAAACAACCAGCAAAAACACAGGTGCGCACGACCGAATTCCTTCTGATCTAGCAATCTCTAGGCATGATGCGCCCATGGGAGTTCGCCGGCAGAGCCTTCCGGAACTAGACACTCCAGACAGATCCATTAGGCACGCATCAAGTATATGTTCGTCTTGATATGCGAGAGATTCGAGGACCACCACCATTATTCATGCCTAGCCGGCAGCCCCCACGCCACCGCCCGACAACCTGCAAGATCCGCCGCTCCGACCCCTAGCAGCAGCCCTTGGGCTAGGCTAGCATCAAGAAAGGCAGCGACAGAGCAGGATCGATCCTCCACCGGATCCGACCCAACTATGCATCAAAGAGAAATTGGGGTACGACACAGGAGACACCCAGATTTTAATCTAGGGTTTCGTCCATGGCCACCAGGTCCACCCCCACCTCCGTTGTCGGCCATGGCATCGCCGGGAGAGGATCTGCGCCACCACCCCGACCAGGGACGGCCGCCCTAGCCGCTGCACGTCAGTACGCCGAAGATCTTTGCCCCAGCAGATCCAACGGAAACCTCCGGCAACCACCACCGCAAACCTCCTTCGAACGCTGGGGGCCGCCGCCACCGCGGCGAGGGCCGGCGGCAGCAGCGGCAAGAAAGGCAGGCGTGTGGGTGGGTGGGGTGGGGTTGGGGGTTGTCTAGGCAGCTATTAATTGATATCACGCGGCATTGGAGACTCACTAACTGTACTTATTTTCTTGATCTACGCGGCCTGCAAAAAGTACTACGCGATTACGCGGTGGTGATGCGATCTAGGCAGCTACGCGTTTTCGTGCGTGCGTGGTAGGGCATCAAATCAGATGGACCGACCAGCATATATATATCTCGACCGATCGGAAGACCTCAACTTAGCTCCAGTCAAGTCAACTTCCCGTCTTCTTCCTCCTTGTGATAGCAAGGAGACCATTCACCCCGTTCCTCTCGTGCCAGCATCCAGGATCCCTCAAGGCCGGCCTCAAGATCTCATCTCAAATGTTAGTAATTTTCTGCAGATTTTTTCGTACAAATATTATGTCCAGTTTTTCAGTTTTAGTCTTATACATGTTGTCGAGCAGCCACTGCTCACGTTCCTTAGATCATCAGAAATGGCCACCGGAAGCGAAACCCAAGAGAGCAATACCAGCCCCGAGCTGCCGACAGAGCTACCATACGACTTCCTCAAGACAATCACAAATGGCTTCGCCGACGAGCAGAAAATCAGTGGAAGTCCATTCGGAACACTCTACAAGGTCTGAGATTTTCCCTCAAATATTATCTCTGTTCCTAATTGCGATTAAGGTCGACAGAGGCATCATGCTAATATATCTGCGAGATTAAAACAAACAGGGGGTTGTGCCGGATGCTGACAGAGTGATTGCTGTGAAGAAACTCCATCAAGACGCCCCGATTCCTGCCGAGAAGACGTTCAGTAAAGAGGCTCAGCATGTGTTGCCGCTCAGACACGAGAACATAGTACACTTGGTCGGATTCTGCAACGAGGCGACCAAAAAACTGGTGCAGATAGAAGGGAGATATATTCAGGCCGACATCGCCGAATGTTTACTCTGCTACGAGTATTTACCCAATGGGAGCCTCGACCATTATCTTTTCGGTATGCAACAACACACTATATATGACCGAATATTTCACTCAGTTTTTAGATTATCTCCTTTAGCTTTTACACTGATATAAATGCAGGGTCCAAAGCGAGTGATCAGGACTCCTCTTCAGCTAAACCTGCAGGTATCAGTTGGGACACACGCTTCAAAATAATAGAGGGGATTTGCCAGGGAATACTCTTCCTACACGATCTGGACATTCCCATTATCCATATGGACCTAAAACCGGAAAACATATGGTTGGATGAGAGCATGGTGCCCAAGATTGGGAATTTTGAACTGTCGGTATCGTTAGACCGAGAACAGACCAAAATACACACACAAGATGTTGTAGGATCATAGTAAGTGAATCCGATATTATGACAAGAGATTAATCTGTTTTGTTATTGTAATTTAAATTGCATTTCCACCTCTATGGTAATGCTTATTAACATTCACTGTTAATGCTATTCAGTGGATACATGGCTCCTGAATATCTACACAGGGGTGAAATCTCGGCAAAGGCAGACATATATAGTTTAGGCCTACTGATAATGGAGATCACCACAGGAGAGAAGAACTCTCCCAAGAACGAACAACCATCAGCAAGGGGTTACATTGATAAAGTAAGAACATGTAATACTACTTTGTGATTCCGTAGTATGAAATTTAGGAACTCACTTTCATCTAGTTTGTATGTTGCAGTAAACTTATGACAATTTGAATTTTCTATATGCAGATATGTGAAGAATGGACTCTTGAGCATATATCATCTATATACTCATCGTTAGATTCAGATGGCCTCCATCAAGTAAAGACATGCCTTGAGTTGAGCCTAGAGTGTGTGGAGACACATCCGGCAAGAAGGCCTTCAATAGACAATATTGTTGACAAGCTTAACAAAAGACGTGCAAGCTGAACAACATGAGGGGTGAAAACTCTGCAATTATAATGGTGTCCACCCAAGGGATATTGCTGTTGCATAATTAGTTGGCATGTAACATTTACCAAATAATGATCATTTTCTACTGTGCCTTTTACTTCTTAGGCTGGTGATAGTGGTGAATAACTTAAACTATTAATATGTAATGTTGTTAGTCTATGTTATTATCTCAATAGTTGAGAGTGCCATAGGTGTGATAACAGACCTTTATTTATCACTTTGTAGTCACTTTTCATTCGTAAATGTAATGTGATGGTACTCCAATTGTCTCTCTCCCCTTTAATTATTCACCATATCATATTTTTGTCTAGGTGGCATATATGTTACCAACTATGTTACTCGCACTATGTGTAGTCTATGATGTGTCTCCATTAATGGAAACTCATTTCCTGGTCACACTTCTTTTGTGTACCAAATGACACATGAAACCCTTTCGTCATTGGCTCGATTTTTTTGATTTTCCATTTGATCTTCCCCATGTCACCTCCATGGGAGGGATAGGAGGAGCTCAGAATGGTGGAGGGGCTCCATGTGGAAGGGACCAGTGGATGGAGGAGAGGCGGCAGAGGAGCTCAGGATGAGGCAATAAGCCATCCCAAAAAGCGGAGGTGTGATGATGTTGGGAGGTTGTGGATGGACTTGGGAGGGGGAGCGAAGCTTGATAGGTATCCTAGAAGGAGCTCAAGAGACTGCTAATTGTCGGTTTATCGAAGTGAGTGGGAGGGAGGAGCTCGGTTGGGATACCGGAGTGCAGAAAAAGACATGTACGACCATGCATCAAGTAGGACTGTAGGAGCCCGGTGGCACACTTGTCGATGTGGGCCTGATGGGAAACTTTTTTTGTTGTCCTCTAAATGTCCTCCATGTAAATAACTGAAGTATGAATTGTGGGGTTATAAGGTTGTGTATGTGTGGGGGAGCTAAGTAGACCCTATTGGAGTGTTATTTTTACCCCAATCCCCCAAAAGCCTTTCGAGATCTGAGTAGGGGCCCTACCAGAAATTAAGCGTAAACACAGAACAACACATTCAAGTAAGATAACATAATATTTAGAACTAATTTACTTCTCAAAATTATAATCAAGTAACATACTCCTTTTGTCACTAAGCTAATCACCCCCCCCCCCCCACACACACACACACAACTTTCTTACTATCATGCCATCCACATAAATTGTGCTAACCAAACATCAAGAACAAAGAGACTAAATACCACTAAATTTGAGCTAGCATCAAAGCATAAGATGATTAATCAAAACTCAACTGATGGACCATCACAAATATATAAAAATAATCATCATAATAATGTAGGCTAGCTCAAGTGAACGAACACTACAACACCATAAGCTTTACAGGGTGATTTTAAACACCAAGCCACATATCTTAAGTTCACGAAAGGGATTTAGGATGGGGGGCTTACTTACGGGTCACTAGAAATAATTGCGTCATGGAAAACATACGTCTGGTGCTTTTGTGGTTCACGGATAGATATGGGTCACGCAATCAGGACCATGAAACTTAGTTTTTCCTCCCGTCGATATCCCTTGAGACCAGGAGAGGAGATGAAAGGCGGTGCTTATGCAGAATCGAGAGAAAAGCAAGAGGGCGAGTAACGATGGTGACGTCCTAGTCGTGATCGACCCAACGGCCAAGATTCATGTGTGCCAGTTCGATGAATAAGCAATGCAAGGCCAATTCTATCAGTTGGATTAGAAAATAGAAAATGAATAGAGAAAAGTATTAATTCTTTATATGTTAGGCTGGATAGAAAATATTAACTGTAGAAAATGATATGTTATACATGACATCCCATTTCCTAGAAAGTCTAAAATACTCCAAAATAAATTGAAATAGAGGTATTAGCACCGGGGGTACATATAGTTGCACACTAAGAGCAAACACATACAACTAGTTGCAAAATGGGGCCAGAGGGTACAAAATCTATACCAATCTTGCTAGTTTAGTACAAATAGTCCGAATTGCACACGTGTCAGCCACGTAGGATATGCCATTTTGCAAAAAGAACCCTCCAGCATCATATTTGGACCTGAACGAGCATTTAATGATTTGAACCCCATGTCTTGACCAATTAACTAGGAAGGACATAGTCTGCAGCTGGGACCCACCACCACCACCTGGTCTGTATGATCTTATTTTGTCCTGACTCCAGCGCTTTCTTCTCTCTCTCTCTCTCTCTCTCTCTCTCTCTCTCTCTCTCTCTCTCTCTCTCTCTCGTACTAGTACACGACGCTCGTACACGGCGCCACCACCACCCGCCGCCACCCTCTCACGATCGCCGGCACGGCGCGGCTCGACGGCTGCCATGGCCGGTGATCCTGTGTACCGTCGCTGGGGTATGGAGGCTCCAGACTACGGTACGAATCAGCCTTCTTTGCTTGCTTTTGCCTGCTTTTTCTTGCTTCTCTGTTCGTGCGCCGCCGCCGCTGGTTAGGGTTCGTGCGCCGCCGCCGCTGGTCGAATCAGGTGATTAGCGAGCTTTGACGAAGTTTTAGAAGCCCTTCCATGATTTCTGTGTGCAATCATGAACTCGTTTTGACGAAGAGCGTTAGAAACCCTCGGATACTATTTTTTCCATGGATTTCCGTGTGATTTTCGGTGATGTAGGACAATGTAATCAGATATTTTTGATGCCTAGCATGTTTAGGATGTCACTGATGTAGTTAGAAGCATAACTGAGAGTGCCCTATTTCAACTCTGTTTTGGCAAAGTCAGTAAAAGGTGTTCTTTTTTGCTGAATTTTAGCAGTGCCCAAATGTTACATCTATATTGGACATGATTCTCTGTATTTGTAGTACAAGCATAGTGGATGTATCATGCAGTATTACTGAAATTTGGCTACTTGCAAGTGGTGTTTACTGAATTTTGGCAAAGTGCAAATGCTATACAACACTGTTTTTTTCTGTAAATGCAGATGTTGTTTACTGAATTTTGGCTCAATGCAATGCAGGTGATGACCCTGACAAGTTCACTTTGGCTATAGAGCATGGTGGAATATTTACTGGATTGCATAAAGGTGGTGAAATTGATTACTATGGGGGATCACTTGATTTCTTTGATCACTGCAACTGTGACACATGGTCACTTCTTTGGATACATGATTTCCTAATTGAACTAGGGTGTGAAATAACAGAGGCTTTGAATGTGTACTGGTGTTTACCTGGGAAAGAACTGAAAGAGGGTTGCCTTGTATGCATTGAGCAAGATTCTGATATTGTGTCCATGATTGTAGCTGCCAAGAAGCACAAGGTTCTGAATGTTCTGGTTGACCATGGTAACTACCTCAAGGGTCTAAGGCCTGATGTGATTCTCAATTTCAGGCCAGTGCATCCTCCAGTTGTTAATCTCAACAGTGGTAGTGGTGGTGGATTGGAGCAGCTAACAGATGCTAATTTTCAGAGTGGCAGTGGGAGTTTGGAGGAGCCAGCAAATGGTAATGTGAACAGTAGCAGTGGGAGTGGTGGTGGATTGGAGCAGCTAACAGATGCTAATTTTCAGAGTGGCAGTGGGAGTTTGGAGGAGCCAGCAAATGGTAATGTGAACAGTGGAAGTGGGAGTGGTGGTGGATTGGAGCAGCTAACAGATGCTAATTTTCAGAGTGGCAGTGGGAGTTTGGAGGAGCCAGCAAATGATAATGTGAACAGTGGCAGTGGGAGTGGTTTGGAGCAGGCAGCAACTGAGATTACACTTGATGACATGTGTGAAAGTGAAGAATCAGAAGGAGAAGAGACAGATTCAGATTTCTATGATAGTGACTATGATGCTGAAGATGATGATGATGACATTTGGGAAGCAACAATAGATAAGGATGTAGATGACAATAATGAAGATGTGGAAATGGTGGAGGAAGAGGATGATGCAGGGTATGATTATGAAGAGCTGAATCTGAGTAAAGAGCAAGAGCAGGAGTTGAAGTACAAGTTCAAAATGTTCAATGCAGAGGCTGACATGGAGGTGCCACAATTCAAGGTTGGCATGGTCTTCTCTTGCATGCCAGAGATAAGAAAAGCAATCAAAGCATACAGCATAAATGAAAGAGTTAGGCTCCAAAAAATTAGAAATGAGCAAAACAGAATTCATGCTGTGTGCAAAGGAAAGTGTGCAACAGGTGACTGCACCTGGTTCATAAAGGCATCAAAGGATACCAGGACAGAAGCTGTGACAGTGAGAAAATACTGTGGTGCACACAGATGTGAAAAAGTGTGGGAGCTTAAGGCACTGACATCCTCATTTCTAGCAGAATACTTCATAGAGGAGTTCAGAGATAATCAAAAGATGAATCTACAAACATTTTCAAATAAAATCCAGAAAAAATTCAACCTCACTCCCAATAGATGGAAGTTAAGAAGAGCTAGGAGGAAGGCTCTGATCCAAATACATGGTGATGAGGCAGAACAGTTCAGTTTGCTTTGTGACTATGGCCAGGAATTGAGGACAAAAAACCCTGGTTCAAAGTTTTTCCTTACCACAAATCAGTCCACTAAAGATGGTGAGGTCAAGGAACATTTGGCTACACTATATTGGTCCTATGCTCCATGCAAAAGGGGTTTTCTTGAAGGGTGCAGGCCTTTCATTTGCATAGATGGTTGTCACATAAAAACAAGGTACAAGGGGATTCTTCTAACAGCAGTGGGCATTGATCCCAATGATTGCATATACCCTCTAGCTTTTGGAGTTGTTGAAGTGGAATGTACAAGTTCTTGGGAGTGGTTCTTAACCACATTGAGAGATGACTTGGGCATCACCAACACATCCACATTCACAATAATGAGTGACAAGCAAAAAGGCCTAATTAAGGCAGTGAAGAAAGTGTTCCCAGTTAGAACAGATTTTGTGTTAGGCATTTGTACCAAAACTTCCACAAGAAGCATAAGGGGGAGACACTAAAAAATGATCTATGGAGCATAGCAAGGGCAACAAACATACCTCAATGGAAACTAAGGATGGAAAAATTGCAGGCTGACAGCCAAGAGGCATGGGCTTGGGTTGAGGAATTGCAACCAAATACATGGATAAAAGCTTTCTTTAGTGATTTCCCAAAATGTGAGATGCTTTTGAACAATCATTCAGAGGTGTTCAATAGCTACATTTTAGAGGCAAGGGAAATGCCTATGCTTTCCATGTTGGAGAATGTGTTCCAGAAGATGATGCATAGGATTGTTGTCAAGAACAAGGAATCTGAAGATTGGCCTGGAACAATTTGTCCAAAAATCAAAAAGAAATTGGACAAGTACACTGATTGGAGCAGGAACTGTCCAGTGTCCAGTGCAGGTGGAGGGATATTCAAAGTGTCTTCATCAGAAGTTGTAGGAGGATATATTGTTGATCTTCAGGCAAGGACTTGTGACTGCAAAAAATGGCAGCTAAGTGGTATACCCTGTCATCATGCAATTGCTTGCTGTAGAGAGGACAGAATTGAGCCTGAAACACTTGTTCACAGTTGTTATTCCATTGAGTCACACAAAAGGGCATATGCACACTATTTGTATCCACTAAGAGCTAGATGCCATTGGGAGAAAATGAATGCAGTGGTAGTCCATCCACCACTGTTTACCAAAGTTATGGGTAGGCCTAAAAAGAACAGAAAGAAAACACCAGAGGAGAAGGAAAAAGATGGTGGCAAGGTACTCACTAGGGCTGGCCTAACAATGCATTGCTCTATATGTGGAAATGCAGACCACAATAAGAAAGGGCATGCCAAATACATGGAAAAGATAGCCAATGCATTGTTAGGTGAGGAAGATCAAGAGCAAGGATATGCATTTGACAGTGATAATGGGGATGGACCTGACCAGCCACACATTCTCCAGGTTTGTTCTATGAATTGTCAATGCAGTTTTCTATGAGTTGTCTTTGTTAGTACAATTCTCACCTGAAATTCTTGTTGCGCAGCACATTATCCCTCAAAATCCAAATCCTCAAAATGATCCAAGCAATCAAGTCCACATGATGGTATATAGGATGGGTCAGGAGGTTGTCTTCTTGCACTCTTTAAATTTTCACACTGAATTTTAGCAGTTCAGCATAATTACTTAGTTGTTTGTTAGTGCAGGAAGCTTCATTTGTACCACTACAAAGGGAAACTGGCCCATTACCAGAGGAGAGTTTATTTGTTGCTGCTGCAAGAGATGCTATGCCATTTGGGAGAGGAATAGTAACTACTGCTCAGACAAGAGGGAGTTTGAGAGGAAGAGGAAGAGGAAGAGTGACTGGAGCAGAAAGGGATAGCTCACCTTCTGAAAGAGTGAGTGCAACAGCTCAAAGAGGGAGAGGGAGTGCAACAGCTCAAAGAGGGAGAGGGAGTGCATCAAGATCCAGAGGAAAAAAAAAGACAAGGGAAAGGCAAGGCCTCCAAGAAGTCAGATGCTAGTGAAGCTGGCACTTCAGCACCAAAAAGAAGGAAAAGAGGATACAAAACAGGACCTGGATCAGTTCATTACATGCTATTTGGTGATGACACTGAAGGAAGATTTGATGTCCCAGACCTGAATGAGACAGTGCCTGAAGAAACCCAAGAAGAACTGGTGCTTACCCAAAATGCACCAATCTGAAAAGAAACCCAAGAAGTGGCATTGAACTTGGGTGCTATAATTTTTTGGCTTAGTTCAGATATGAACTTGTGTAATGGAAACCATAGTTCATGATTGAACTTGCTTATATATTTTACAACATTGTCTGCAAACCATAGTTCATGAGTGAACTGGCATTGAACTTGGGTACTATAATTTTGGATGTTTCAATATCTGAGATGAAAACAGAACATCTTCTTCATATTTTACCAAAAGGTTGCAAAGTACATAGTGCCAAACTACACTGCCTGAAGCCCACTACATTGCTTCTTCTTCTTCTCTGAACCTGAAGCAAACTACACCAGCCAAAACACTGCTTTCCTGAACTACTCCTGCACTAACTGAAACCTGCACTACTCCTGCACTAACTGAAACCTGCACTACTCCTGCACTACACCTGCACTTATCTGAAGGCAAAAGGCAACTAACTACCCAAAAGGCAACCAACTCCTGAACTTCTTCTCCTCACTGTAACTCCTGGACTATTCCTGCACTTTTCTTGCAGGAGCACCCAGGGATGTGCAGCCCTGTAACTCCAGGAACCCATGAAGGTGGCACTGTCAGTTCAGGAGTTGGGAGCTGACGACATTGCTCGAGCAAAACTTCTAAATCTTGCTTAGAAACAAAATGAAACAAAGGTTGCTCCTGTCCTACGAGCTTCGTGATCTTAATCACCTCAGAGAGCTGCTCGGTGGATGAGCTGGACGCTGTCGCTTGAGCTTTGATGAATGACATTGTACATGAATGTACCTCGAGCATCATTCTCCTCTTGAAGTCTGATGATAGCCTGATGACGATCTCGCTCCCCCTGCGCCTCAGCTCTGGCCCCAGCAGTACGAGCTCGACCAGGGGACATGGCTTGGCTCTTCCTTCGCCACCGAGCCAAATCAACGCCAGCATTTGCTTCCTCCTTCGCTGCACTTCCAACGGTCTTGCGCAGTGCAGACCACCTCCTCCTTCGGCTGCACTTCCATCATCGACGACTGAGCTTGAACATAGGGGAGGGGAGAACAGAGGAGAGGGTTTCTGTGTCGAAGGGGAAAAGAAGATAGGAGAACAGGGGAGGGGAGAACAGGGGAGGAGAGGGTTTTTGTGCCATCTTAGTGCATATTGAATGCATATTAAAATAGAGTGGTGATGTTACAACACATTGGCACATTTCAACATCAAACATGATGGCTATGCACTGTTGGCATCTTGCACTCTGCTAAAAATCCTGCACTCTGCTAAACATGATGGCAATGCACTGTTTGGCAATGCACTGCTAGCATTGCTGTTAAATTCAAATTTAACAACTCAAACATGATGGCAATGCACATTCAAATTTAACAACTCAAATTTAAGAACTTAACCAAATACTACTTGTTCAAATTTTACAACATTACTTGTTCAAATTTAACAGCAGGTCAACAAGTACTTCTACAACATGAATTGCACAACTTGTTTTCATCACCAACAAGACTAAAATGACAGTACATTGCATTCTAAATCACTCATCAACTATGGCCTTGATCCTTTTCACCTTCTCCTTGTTGTCATCACCAGCTTTGAGCAGATCATACAACATGTATTCCAGTTTTTTCTTTTCAGCCTTGAGAGCATCCCTTTCTTCCTCCCATTTCTTCTCCTTTGTCTTCATCACATCTGCCTGTGTTTTCTGCACATGCTTCAGCATATCCACTGCAGTTTTCAGAGCATCCCTCTCCTTCTCCATCTCCACAATTTCAAGTTCAGTCTTACCATTCAGCAGTGCCAAGTTTTGCTCCATCACCTTCTTCTGAGAATCATCCACAAACCTACCAACATCAGCCATCAAGCTTGCATATTTCTTCTCAGCCTTGGTCTTCTCCTCAGCTAGTTGAGACAGCAGCTTGCCATTCTCCACCCTCTCCTCAATTCTGCAAGTGTTGGCATCATCATACATGGACCAGAGCTTTGCCAAAGCATTCTGAAGGGCATCTGGCCAATCTTGGTCATCTACCCAAGATATAAAACCACAGTTCAAGGCATCCTACAAATAAAAATGCACATAAATTCAGTGCAAACAATTCAATCTTTTTCCAAAACACAATCCAAAGCACATGAAAGTGGCAGAGAATATAAGAATGCATATTACCATATGGACATATTAGCACACATTGTTGATCATATTAGCATATGAGAAATTACAAGCAGTGTATTTGCAGTGTATGTACATCTTTGTTTGCTAAGATGTCAGTTAGTCACTAAGATGTCAGTTAGTGCAGTGTATGTACATCTTATTAGCACTAACACAATGCTAATAAGATGTCAGTTAGTGCAGTGTATGTACATCTTTGCCAAAGCATTCTGAAGGACATCTTAGCAAACCCTGCACTACTGAAACCCTGCACTTATTGACAGTACTGAAACCTTGCACTACTGAAACCCTGCACTACTGCAAACCCTGCACTACTGACATTTTATTGGCACTAACTAAAAGTGTATGTACATTTTATTGGCACTAACTGACATCTTATTGGCACTAACTAAAACCCTGCACTACTCCTGGACTAACTGAAAGTGCACTGTGCAGTGCTAACAGAAAACTCATCTGTTTGGCTCCATGTACAAATGTAAAAGGCACACACAATACAAGCATTGGTAGGCAGAAAACTCACATTCTCAATAGGGCACATGTAAAATCTTCTCCCAGTGTTTGTGCCTTCAAATGCAACACATCTCTTTGGCTCCAGATTATGCCCAGAACACCTTTCTGAGCACCCCCTGGCAATCCCATTGAAATTGGGATCATCGGTGCGATCTGGAGCGTAGTCTATCGCCATGAACTCCTAATCAAACATATACACACGAGCTCAATCGATAGCAAATCATGGATGTTCCCCAAATTGCTATGAACCCTAACAGAGAGAGAGAGAGAGAGAGGCGGAACTTACCCCGAGCCCCGATTGGCTGGAACTTTCCCCGTCGTTCTAGCTAGGCATCATGGCGTGAGCGGGGCGAGGAGGCGACGGAGCTAGGAAGAGCAGAGGCGGCGGAGCTAGGAAGAGCAAAGGCAGCGGAGCTAGGAAGAGGAGGCGGCGGAGCTGGGCAGAAGAAGCGGCGAGGAGGCGGCGGGGCTAGGAAGAGCAGAGGCGGCGGAACTAGGAAGAGCAAAGGAAGCGTGGCAGCGTGTGGACGACAGGGCACCGCGTGGTGCGGCGGTCAGGTGCGGTCTGTCTTATGGCTACCGCTGAGCAACGTGTGCCAAAATAAGTGGCGAAGCTAGGGGGTTTTCTGCAAATGTTACGCGCCAGGGTGGATATGACATGGCGTACACGTGTCGGCTGCAGAAGCGCTGTGTACCAAATACAATCCGCATATATACTTTTTGTACCCTCTGGCCCTATTTTGCAACTAGTTGTATGTGTTTGCTCTTAGTGTGCAACTATATGTACCCCCAGTGCTAATACCTCATTGAAATACTCGTCGGCTCGTTACAGACAAATAAAATAGTAGTACAAACCATCTCAAGTTGTCCAATTAAAAGTGATAATGGAGGAGTGCAACGGGGCAAGGAGAGGAACATACAAGTGGTTTCGATGGTAGTGCTGAGCATTGGGCTTAAGGGCACATACAATACGGTGACATCAGCCTTCCCTTACGGTTGTCACGTCGGATTTTCGCTTAGTTGGAGGAGAGAGAATAAAAAAAAGAGAAAGTTATCTTCTCTTAGCTGAGGGATGATCCCTTAAAAATAAGAGAAGACTATTTTTTTCCATTATACCTTATGTCTTCTCTTATTAACACAATTTTTTACTATAGTTAGTCAATTCACATTAATTCTTAGAGATGACAATAAGAGATAACCCATTGTACATTTGTTACCTTCGTTACGTGGAGGGCTAAGAGAAGACCCGCCATCTCTAGCATTGTACATGTCCTAAGACCACACGATTTTGAATACTAGCATACTTTATACAGTTCGAGATTGGCATTTGTGCGTGTGCGTCCGCATTTAGTTGGGCTGTCACCTTCTGAGGATATAACGATATCTGTTTCTAAAATATATGAAAATAAATAGAAAACACGTGGTGATCGATCTGTAGCTAGAGAGAGATAGAGAGAGTTTACTATCGAGGAGGTGGACAGCAGAAACATGCTGAAAGACAACTAGCAAGCTAGCTAGGTGCGTATGTGTGTGTACATTTATAGTCAAAACGGCAAGCTACAAAGAACTCCGACTTGCTATGTTAGACTAATTCAGTGGCCAAGTTGATCGTGTCTATATATCTATGGAAAAACTCGATCAGACTGGCTTATAAGTTGTACCACGTAGCCCCATTGCCATCAACCGAAACCACAAAAAGAAGCAGCTAACCACAAAAACCACACGTATCCCGCCCCTTTGCCAACAACCGAAACTAAACGATCCAAGGTGGGATGACCTCTAGACCGAGTCCGACGACACCTTCTCGGAGGATGATGAGGAGTACTAGATAGGTTTTAGTTTAGTTTGCAATATTTTAATTTCTGCATTATAATCTTGTATGTTTACGCTATGTTTAATTTTAGTTCAATGTAATATATTTCTAACTATTTTCTAGATCCTATTTGAGTGTGTGTTTTTAAAAATCTTGTTTTTCTGGTGCTGCAAAATGGTGCGCCTGTGGGAGGGCATGTTTTTTGCTCAGCAGCGCGCGCTGCAAAATAGTGCCTCCGGTGGAGGTCATGCCGTCGCCGCGCGTGCTAAACTGGTACATCAGCTTCATAACGATTTTATAGCGCCAACTTATAGCGTGTCTGGTGGAAATGCTATAAATATTCACCAGCCAAGTAGATTGTGTCTATCTATGAAAAACCTCTCTATCGGGCAGGCTTATACTGAATCCACAAAAAGAAGCAGCTAACCGTTGTACCACGTAGCCCCGTTGTGTACATTTTGGTGCAAATCCAATGTGGCTCTACAAGTACATGTGCAATCACACGACAGTCCAAAGGACTTGAACTACGTGTTCGGATCAACACGAATACTAGAACCAGCATCAAAATAAATAAGCAAAGCTTTGGTACAACTAAACATTCATGGAAATGGAAAAGACTCATAAATAACTATAGTACTATGAAGTAGTATCCAAAAAAATAGAGATATGATATAGGAAGATGTATGTCGATGTGGTGGAGCCGCCGTGTTGGGAGGAGGCCGTGCAAGACGTGGACTGGTGGAGGCTCCTACGTTCTTCGTTCTTCCATCCAAGCTAAATGTGTTCTTCCATTCTCTTGGATGTGGTGAAGATGGCCCCCAATATTGGGGAGAAAATGGAGCTCCACTTGGTTTCTGCTTGGTGACCAGGGTAGGCCGCCTCAAAAGAAAATCAGAGTCAAAGCGGGCAACTTATTGCAATATTTCTGGCTTAGATTGCATGTAGAACTCTGATATAAGTATAACAATCCTACTAGTCAAACGGAAGTTTATGGATGCACTCAGGGTTTTCTATTTTGGACACCAAATCTTCGTCGGAACTCTGACTGAGGTTATATTTGACTTGTTGGATTCATATCAACTAGCCCCACAATATGAACCCAACAAGTCAAACATCAAGAAAGCTGCTACTTTGCTGTCGATTTGCAGGGTCAACATTCGTACCATGAACTAATCCATTTTTAACTTGATCTAAAAATATCCACTGATCTCAGTTTGTGTGTTAGCATGAGCCACCTACCACGTTCTTAATTCATTAGAGCAAGTACGGTAGTGGCTATAATCCTGCTTACTTGGCTCTTTTGTCTACATAGAGAAAAGAGACAATGAAAAAGATGAGTGGACTCTTATACAAGATCCAGCTCTTCACGCGCTCCTAGGTAAAATCATTAATTACATGTTAGGAAAGAGAAAGAGAGAGTGTGTGAAAAAAACTAACCTAATACTCCCTCCTAAGTAGGTACTTTTATTTTTTGCTAAATATTTGGTCAAACTTCAGAAAATTGGATTTTGACTAAACCCAAAATACAATCTAATTGTGAATGGAGGGAGTACTCCCTTCTATCCTAAAAAGGATGTGGCGGATATGTCTAAATTCAGATATATCTACATACTATTTAGTATATATAGGTATATCGAATTTAGAAAAATTTGTGTATCTTTTTTTAGGACCGAGGGAACCTTAGAGAAAATCTCTTGTATGAAGAAACCGTTGATGAAATGGCAACTATTGTTCTTGCTCTTAGGAGTGGCAGCAACATATGTAATTCAAGAATGTAGTGTACCGAGTTTCCTTTAATAGATTAATTGAAAATTCTGGCGGGTCAAGAAGCATGCAGCCGACTATAGAGGATAAAGTAGAGACGTAGACATGTATGGACAGGAACCAAATAAATTGCCAAAACGTGTGCATTATCGGAGCTGTTCGACCGTACACATCCTACCTCGAGCCTAAAATGGCGGATGCTAGCTGCGACCACACCATTTTAATATAGTTTGAGCTAGGCTACCTCAAGTGGTATAGTTGGGCCGTCACTTTCTAACGAGTGCGTTTATTTGGGCTGTCACTTTCTAAAGATGTAATAGACGATTTGTAATTTTCCAAAAATAGATAAAAAAATAAAAAAAGTGGTGGTGGATCTCTTAGAGAGAGGGAGAGATAGTTGACTGTCGAGGAGGTGGACAGCAGAGAAGCCAGCGGAACAATCGTCGTCGATGCAGATGTAGCATAACATGCCGAAAGACAACTAGCCAAGCTAGTCATTGAGTTGAATTGAGTGTAACTTTTCCGATGGAGGCATCACCTACTCACATTCGTTTATATGGTAGGATAGATATATGCTTCCTCCGTTCAGAAATATAAGACGTTTTAGCTTTGTGAGTCGAATGTATCTAGATGTTTCATCTCGGACTTATAAGTACGTACCGTTAGCTAGAGTTTGCACACAGTACAATACACAAGCCTAAGCTAGCTAGCTGGGCGATGGGGTACTCGACCATGAAGGGTCTTGTGCTTCTTCTCGCCCTTGCGGTGGCGGTGCTCGCTGACGGCGCCGGCTCGGTCCGGCCAGGAAAGCCAATGGTGCCGGCGATGTTCATCCAAGGAGACTCCACGCTGGATGTGGGGAACAACAACTACCTGTCGGGGAAGGACGTGCCTAGGGCCAACGTGCCCTTCTATGGCATCGACTTCCCTGGCAGGCCGAAACCCACCGGCCGGTTCAGCAATGGCTATAATATCGCCGACTTTATTGGTAGGTATCACATTTGCATTCATGGATAGTTCATGTTTTCATATACTTCCTTCTTCCTATCATATGTAGAAGATGTTATCACGGCCTATATATAAGTATGTAGCTTGCAACATAATATCATATATCATGGGAAAGAGCAAGTATATATGTTAACTTGATGGATGCATATATATGCAGCCCAGAAGCTGGGGTTTGACAGAGCCCTATGACCTATCTAGCGCCGAAATCACGCAATTACCTCGTCGCGAGTGCCCTGGCGAGAGGAGTAAGCTACGCTTCGGCGGGAGCAGGGATCCTTGACTCCACTGTAAGTGTGCATGGCTGAATTCATACTCTTCCGGTTTGTAAATATGTGACGGTTTACACATCGACATGTTCTAAAATGCTACTTTGTTCACAAGATTTTATTGTGTTATTTGTATACAGTTTGTTCTTATGTTACCATTATTTTTATAGTAGAGACTAGGTACTAACTAGGTGACTAAACGACAGAATGCATGAAACAACATCCCGCTATCGAAGCAGTTGCACTACTTTGCCTCGACCAAGGCGGAGATGGAGGCCGCTTGGGGCTCCCGCAATGTCTCCAAGCTCCTCGCAAAATCCTTCTTCCTCCTTGGCATCGGCAGCAACGACTTGTTCCAGACCAAGCCCCAGTCCCGGGCTGAGGTCGCGGCACTCTATGCCACCCTCATCTCCAACTACTCTGTTGCCATCACTGACCTTTATGGGATGGGCGCGAGGAAGTTTGGGATAATCAACGTGGGCCTCGTGGGGTGTGTGTCAATTGTGCGTTTGCTAAGCGCAACGGGGGCATGCAATGAAAACCTAAACAACTACGCTGCCGGGTTAGTTTCCTCCATGAAGTCAGCTCTCGCTGGCCTTGCCCCGAAACTCCCTGGTTTTGCCTACTCCCTTGGCGACTCCTTCGCTGCCACACAGACTACCTTCTCCAACCCGTGATCACTCGGTATGTGTTTCAGATAATATGGTTAGAATCTTGAGATTTGTGCCAAAATCGGTGAAGATTCTCAACCATTTCTGGATTTCGTGCATGCTCTTTTTCGTTTTTATGATTTTTTCATAGATTATTTGTTGACTGGCTCATCTTTTTTCTTAATACCTTTTTTAAAGGGTTCGAGAGTGCGATAGTGCGTGCTGCGGAACAGGGAGGCCTATGCACGAGGAATGCCACGTTGCGCACTAACCGGGACGCATACGTTTTCTGGGACTGGGTCCACCCCACGCAGCGGGCCGCCGGGATTGGGGCAAAGGGACTATTTGATGGACCGGCCGAGCTCACCTGGCCTATTAGCTTCAAGCAGCTGGCCCAAAAGTGATATACAAATTTGTAAATGCGATACTTTTTGTTTTCCTATAAAAAAGAAAGAGATGGTTGATGTTTATTATAGTGAAGTTTTTTTATGTTGTTGTCATTTATGTTGTCGTACCAATAAAACTGAGTTCCTACAGAAAAAATGTGTGTCCTCCTCCCGGAGTGTCTATCGATTAACATGGTGGTGCTCGTGGATCAATGCACGCTTCGAGTCTTTGATATTCGGACTCTAGCTATCGATCATATTAGACTCTATCGATCAAGCATCATCTCGATCATGTCATCATGCGCTTTTGTACAGCCAGTCCATGCATGGCCGGTCAACTTGTCCATCTATATCTAATAATAAAGAATAAAATGTTTTTTGTGGTTCAATATTTTTCTGGACCTTTTTTCCTCATGAAAATGGAATCGCACGCTACCTACCAGGCATAAAAAGGCCAGCCCATCTTCAAATGAGGCCCTGGTTTGCTTCTGAGTGTCACGTGAAATAAATGGCAGATTACATGCGTAAGACCTGATACGACTCATTTAGTACCATCCTGCTTTCTTGGCTTCTGCCTTACCGGTTTATATACGATCGTAAATTGTCTGGGATATCAACTAGCCAAGTCGAGAAATAGAAACAGAGACACAATTATATGGTTAGAAGAGCTCAAAAAAAACCGCGAGGGATTATAGGCTACTCATGGTTGATGGTGCATGATTAACTAAATAGGAGGGATTGCAGGCTGTGCATAGCACATGCGGCGGCTCCCGGCCCTGATTCCTGTGAGGGCGAGGAACTGTGGTAGTGTCCTCCGTCCAGGAGGAACAAGGGCAGCGGTCCTCAGCCACGAGCCATGGGGAGGACGACGAAAAGGACCGATGTTAGCTCGCTCCCTCCCAATGAATTGCCATAAAACGTGAAAACGACGAGTTTTTGCTCATAAATCTCAAACGTGTATCGGGTGTTACGAGTTGTGTAAACCGCCCTAAAACCCCAAAACTGTGGGCAATAGCTTATGAAAATGTCTATACAATGCGGAATCACCGAGATTTTGGTCATAACTCTTAAACATGTATCAGGTATTACTGGCAATGCAATCCCCATTGAAACCCAAACTGTAGGCAATAGCTTATAAAAACAACTATAAAACGCGAAAACGCCGAGTTTTTGGTCATACCACTCAAACATGTATCGTGTCTTACGGACCATGCAAATCGGTCTGGAACCCCAAACTGTGGGAAATAGCTCATGAAAACGTCCATAAAATGCGAAAACGGCGAGTTTTTGTCATATCTCTCAAAGATGTATCGGGTCTTATAGGCCCTACATATTGCCCTGGAATACCAAAATTGTGGGCAATAGCTCATAAAACACCCATAAAAACGTGAAACGGTGAGTTTTTGCTCATAACTCTGACGTGTATCGGGTGTTACGAGTCGTGCAAGCGCCCTGGAACCCCAAAACCGTGGGAAATGGCTCATAAAAATTTCCATAAAACGCGAACCGACGAACTTTTGGTCATATCTCTCAAACATATATTGGGTCTTATGGGCCATGCAAATCGCCCTGAAACACCAAACTGTGGGCAATAGCTCATGAAAACGGCCATAAAACACGAAAACGGCAAGTTGTTGGTCATAACTCTCAAACATGTATCGGATTTTACTGGCCATGCAAATCCCATTGAACCCCAAAAATTTGGGCAGTAGCTCATAGAAACGGCCATAAAACATGAAAACGCCGAATTTTGGTCATAACATTCAAACATGTATTGGGTGGTATGAGTCGTGTAAATCGTCCCGGAACCCTAAAACGGTGGGCAATAGCTCATGAAAACGGCCATAAAATGCGAAATGATGAGTTTTTGGTCATAACTCTCGAACATGTAGCAGGTGATACGAGTCGTGTAAATCTCCATGGAACCCAAAACTGTGGCCAATAAATCATGAAAACAGCCAAAAACGTGAAAACACAGAGTTTTTGGTCATATCTTTCAAACATGAGTTTTTGGGATTCAATGGACAATTGCTAATGAAAACGGTGGACAGTGCTAATGAAAACGTCCATAAAACGCAAAAACGACGAGTTTTTGCTCATAACTCTCAAATGTGTATCGGGTCACACGATTCATGTAAATTGCCATGAAACCCAAAACTATGGGCAATAGCTCATGAAAATGGCTATAAAACGCGAAAACAATGAGTTTTTAGTCATAACTCTCAAACATGTATCGTGTCTTTATGGGTCATACAATCCTCATGGAACCGGTAATAGCTCATGAAAACGTCCATAAAACACGAAAACGATGAGTTTTTGGTCATGTCTCTTAAACACGTGTCGGGTCTTATGGGTCGTGCAAATCATCTGAGAACACCAAAACTATGGGCAATAGCTCATGAAATGGCCATAAAACGTAAAAACGACGAGTTTTTGCTTAGAAATCTCAAACATGTATCGGATGTTATGAGTCGTGTAAATCGCGTGAAACCCCAAAAATGTGGGCAATAGCTTATGAAAATGTTCATAAAATGCGAAAACGCCAAGGTTTTGGTCATAACTCTCATACATGTAGTGGGTTTTACTGGCCATGCACATTCCCACTGAATCCCAAAACTGTGGGCAATAGCTCCTAAAAACATCCATAAAACGCGAAAACGCCGAGTTTTTGGTCATAACTCTTAAATATGTATAGTGTCTTTTCAATGGTTAGTCACACACAACACTTATGTATAATTTGTAGTGTTGATATTTTTGTTAAATCCTACATGTAGCCATGTGTAAATATAGTGCTAGCTATGTGCATAACTTGCACCTATGTGGCTGGATAACTGCTGAATAAAATGGTTGATTAACTTGAATCATATAAAATGGATAACTAATTTTCTAACTTGTGGATAACTTTGTACATATATGCATCGATAACTGCTGAATAAACATGTTGATAACTTGATTTTTTGTACCCACATGTGTGATTTCCTATCTATTTTGAGTGTGCTTTTATGCTTTCTTCTACTTTCAAGTTATTTAGTGTAGTTGGTTAGGCACACTCAATTTTTGCTGGATAATTTTGTCTAGTGTTGATTTGTGTGATAACTTCTATATATAAGCATGGATAACTGTAGTTTTAGCTAGTGAATAACTTGTACTCATATGCATGGATAACTGTTGTTTTTTTCTGGTGGATAACTTGTACTTATATGTCTGAATAACTGTTGTTTAAATACTGCTGGATATTTTTGAAATAGTGTTGTTTTGTGTGATAACTTATATATATAAGCATGGATAACCGTAGTTTTAGCTAGTGGATAACTTCTAATTATATGTATGAATAACTGTGGTTTTAGCTAGTGAATAACTTGTACTTATATACTTGAATAAATGTTGTTTAAATACTGCTGGATAAGTTGATGTTGTATAATCATCATACCTTTATTCATAACTTGCACAATAGCATCTGTGTGTGAAACATCAGCATGCTCCTCTTATTCTATTTCTTGATCCGGTTGGACATTAAGGTCGATATCTATGGTTTCACATCTGTTCAACAAAAGTATTCATCATGTTAGAATTTAGGATGAACCAATAATAGGATGTCATGTCTATTTATTTGTTAGTTGTCCTAAATTAGTTGTTTATAATGCAGGGATCAACATATACTGTCACTGAAGCTTAGGATGATTGATTTCTTATAGTTTAAATAAGATTAGACATATACATATTCAGATGCAAAATTAAGGAGTGCATTAGTTGTAGATTCTCAGTTTTCATTCAGATTCATATTGTGTAGCATTATATTGTCATCTTCAGAACCATATAGAGATTTTGCTACCAAAATCATGGAAAATTGAAGGTTTGTTTTGAGAAGTACCTGCTGTTTTTTCTGTGTGTTCCTTTTTTTTTTAATTTTTAGGAGAAGGGCGCTGGGCATCAAAGTGTTAAGGTGGAGCTCCAATGGCGATCTTGCGTAGAGGATGAAGGCGACATGGACATGTGCGAAATCAGTGGAGGGGGATAGCGCTAGATCGGGGGATTTTAGTTTCGGGTTGGGTTGGGGTTTTTCTTGGAAAGAAAAGATGGTTCCAAATGTGAGGGAAAGAAAAGCCACATTTCACCTTTTGGACCCGGTCACGCGTTCGGGGTGGAAGGGGGCGGGGCGCGGCGACCCGGAATCGCGGGAATGCGATCGGAACGTCCGCCAGAATCGCACTTTTTCAAGGTGTCTAACGGGTAGTCGAGTCCTATTATTATACTCCCGCATATAGATAGCAAAAGGCAGGCCGTGCACGGGTAAAACAATAAATATAGTAAATAACAAGTGGAGACGCTGTAACATGGAGTCAGTCAAGACACAGTGAAGGTGAGGCCCGATCCATGGAGCACTAACATGCTCAGAGAATTACCAAGAATCTCTTAGAGTAGTCGGCGAGACGGGAGATGGTCGGAATCAGTGAGGACCACGATGGCCGGACTTCGGGAAGGTGGCCTCGCAGCGTCGATTCCCGTTGGCTCGCCTCGATTCCTTTGGCTAAGAGGCTCGGATGGGCAAGGTGACAATGATTGCTTGATCAACGGAGCACGAGAGGGCTCAGAACGATGGCAATTGCTGACAACAGGTTGCTAGGGTTTTGGCTCGGAAAAGGAAAATGGGGAAGCGAGATCAAATGAGATAAGTACAGGGAGGGAGAAGACGGCGACGACGTTCTTATCCCCATCTCCAGGGTGGCGGGGCGAGGATCTTGGCACCGGGGAGATCAACGGCGAGAGCTCCGCCACGCAGGTGCTTGTCGCCGGTCGTGAGGAATAAGAAAAGAAAATGAGGGCGAAGGGGTATGCGGGCTGTTGTTGGGCCTCCGTGGGCTGCTGCGGAGTGAGCGGAGAAGTTTGGCTGTGACCAGCGGGCGTTGAATAGATAGAAGAGGAAATGGGCCGTGGGCCAGATTGGGTGTTTCCTTTGTTTTTTCCTGGTTTTATTCCTTTTTCATTTTCTGTTTTGTTTTCAGGTTTGTATTTTTATATTTGGTTTGAACTTTTCTTTTTGGAATTTTATTTGCTGAATACTTGCAGCAACTAAAGTTATTAAGAATCTATTTGTGAACTTTTATTATGTATTGTGATATTTTCTTTATTTCCTTTATATATATTCTTTTCTATAACATTGTTTTCACTTTTATTTGCAGTAATTAAGTTTGAAAATGTTTGATAATATACATAGGGTTTATTTATATGTATTTAATCACATAGTATAGGTAGGATGATTTATAATATTGGATCCCCACTTATTCCATGCTCATATGGGATGAGTGGTTAGAGAAATAAATTAAAGACTTTGTCTAATGATTAAAGATAGAATATTTATGAGATGTTGATGAGAAACTTATTAATAGGTTTTGAGTTCTGAATTGTAATTACTCATCCTGTTTTTTAGGATACTTACTATATTTATTTTCTTTTGTTGATGTGAATAAAGATTAATGGTTAATCATATTGTCTTTATATTTGTGGTCAGAATGATGTTACCTGGAATGTTTCATGGAAAGAATCTAATAAAGATAATTCCTGAGCACATATGGTTATGATAATTAGAAATGATAAATATGTGCTTAATTGATTTGTTATGGGAAAATATTCCTATAAAGCATCGTGGAAACAAGATGATAGATCAACCATAGAAAGTGGATATTAGGTTTGGTCTTAGATTTAGGGTTTAGTGTTCAGCAAAGATTCCTATATTCCATACTTCATAATTCTGGACTTCTGATTAAGGAATTCCTTTCCTAGATATATTACTTCTCTAGGACCATCATCATGTACTAACATGATGAGCTTTGCTTCACAAGAATATTCTAATCCACCTTTTATCCTTCTAAATTTCATACTTGGGTATATCAACTACTCTACTGTTGATAATCCCCAATCCAACAAGTGATTACTTCTAACTCCAATCATACTCTTCCTTAACCATCCATCACTAATACTACTCTAGTAGCTGTATATATATAACTTTATTTCTCCTCAAGTATTAGTATTTCCCCTGAAGAAACTGACGAGGTTTAATCTCGTCAATGCCCATTGCTATGGACTTGGGTTTTGGAGAAGATGGGGATGCTGGAGATCGTGGCACGGTTAACAGACAAGCAACCAGGGGACACGAGATTTACTCAGTTTCAGGCCCCCGGAGGGAAAACCCTACTCCTGTGCGCTCTTGATTCTGGCGGAACCGAAGGTTCTGGTCTGTGATTCGATCTGGCGTGGAGGTGTGTGAGAAAGTATGAGTCTAGCAATCTAGGACGTTCCCTCCTGGCCTTTATATAGACTTAGGCAGGTCCCGGGCATAGTCCTAGTCGGTTACAGGTTTTAGGGTTTTACCCCTTTGAATTTCCTATCTGTGCTAGTCTTGCTCCCCAAGGATCCGAAAGCGTCATGGGCCTTGGCCACCCGAAAATCTTTATGTGCCAGCGTATATCTGTTGTGGGACTTCCTTGGGCTGGACCAGGTATGCTGAAGTCACGTACCCGTAGGGTATAACCATGTCAGTAGCCCCCGAGTGATCAGTCGAATCTTAGATTCGGATGAGGACTCTTCCATCTTTCGGGTGCAACTATGTATTAATAGTATATGTGTGTAGGGATTGTTGACGCATGTGCCTGACTCACCCGACGGATCAGGGTCAGTTAACTGTCTTAGGACGAAACAACACGATCTTCTTCAAGTTCGAGTCCCTTTACTCGAACCTGGAACATATGCTGGCGTAATTCGACTCAGGCCGCGGAGGACTTACAGGAGTGGAATTCCAGTGATTTTAATTAATGTACCCAACGCGTCCGTCGGGATTTTTCATCACGCCTGTTGACATGGATTTGTACTAGCAGAGCACAGTCATGTACGTTGCCAGGCCGTCAGATGATATCTGCAGGTCTTATCTTTGGGTCGCGGATAAAACATCCGAATGTTTGTCACCGCGGAGGTGTTTCGGGTGGCCAAGGAGATCGTTGCTCACTCAGCGTTTTGTTGGGGCAGAGATGCCAAAAAGTTTTTGCGTGCTGATCCGGGAGATCACAGTCGAAAAATTCATAGGGTGCGCGACGATGGTCCCTATGGGAGTAGCCCCCGAGTGTCTGTTCGAGTCGTAGACTCGAGCAGAGACTTTAGTTCAAGCATTTGTTCGGTTGTTAAGTCCGTAGGACTCAAAATTTTTTGGATGATTAAATTCATCCTCCCTATGGGAGTAGCCCCCGAGTTCGTAGTGGAGTCGTAGACTCGACGTAGGACTCGAAGAAATACTTTGTCGTTTTTCATCTTCCGGGTGCGCGGCCAGCGCTCCTGATAGGAGTAGCCCCCGAGTATTTAGTCGAATCGAAGATTCGAGTGAGTACTCTTAGCTGAGGAGCCAAAGAATTGTAGTTGGTGCTAGTATAGCTTTTGATGACATCAATGCTGACGATCGATGACCTCAAGCGTCTGCTACGCCAGAGATGAGTTGACTGGACGAACGTGGGTGCCACTTGCTGACTTTGAATTGACCGGTCACACGCGGCGTGGAGATAATTACGACGTCTTCTCGATTTCCGCGCATAGTGGACGGCGTGGTAACGACGGTTCGTTGTGATGTTGACACGTGTACGGCCAGATCTGTCGTTGGCGTTAGGTCTTCTGGATGAACGGCTGCCATGCGTCGTCTTTGCTGTTATAATCATTGAGGGGAACTGTGGTTTGTTTTCACCGCACCAGTTCTTGTGTTTCACTGCCTCCTTGCGCTCAAGCGATTCTTGCTTCGCGCTGGGATTTCCTTCCACATTTCCGTCGTCCTTTCTATGTTTCACCGCCGGCGCCGCCGTAGCGTGATGGGGAAACCAAAGAAGTCTTCATCTACGGTTGGGACCAGCGCCGCCGGAGGAAAGAAGGGCACCGCCGCTTCTCGCGTCACCGATGGTGGCTGGCGGCGATCAGAGACGCGGGAGAGCGATCTCCGCAAGCTGCGCGAGCGGGGCTTCATCCCGCAAGATAGGGAGGCTGTCAAACTCCCTGGCAATGAGGTAATCCCTCGTCCCCCATCTGGGTACCGGATTATGTTTCTCGCCTTCGTTTTGCGTGGGTTTTCGTTTCCAGTCCATGACTTCCTTCGTGGACTGCTCTTCTTCTATGGGATTCAGCTTCATCATCTGTCTCCCAATTCTCTTCTCCACATTGCGTGTTTTATCACTTTTTGCGAGTGCTGGCTTGGCATTGAGCCGCACTTTGGCCTCTTCCGGAAGCTCTATTCCGTGAAGAGGCAGTCTGGTTCGGATGGTGTGTATCCCATTGGGGGTTGCATCATCTCCCTTAGTCCCAATCTTCTCTTCTTTTCTTTTTCCATGTCCGAATCTGTCCAGTACTGGCGGAGGCGATGGTTTTATATCCGCGACTCCGTAGTGCCCGGGCAAGATTTTGGTCTTGTTCCCTTTGACCCTTCCCAAATGATTGAGAAGAAAAGGTCTTGGAAAAACCAAATCTTGGACGGTGAGGTGGCGGAAATAGAGGCCCTTTACCGTCGGGTGGAGGATCTCCAATTGATTCCAAAGAAGGAGGTGAACGGCGTGGACATCATCCGAACATTTCTTGAGCGTCGGGTGCAGCCTCTCCAAGCGAGGGCGCACCCTATGTTCCTTTATTCTGGGCGCCGTGATTCGACGAGGGTTTCGAGTGAGAAAATCTCCGAGGGGGATCTTGACAGGGCCCTTCGCGTGCTGCTGAAGTTCAAGGCCGGAGAAGAAATCCCGGGGAAGTCGTTGACTCCTCCCTTTTCTTCGACGTTGGTCGTACCGAAGGTGTAGATTTGTGCACGTAGTGCTCCCCTTTTGTTTTGTCGGCTGTGTATTTGTTTCCTTTGTTTGCTAACAAAGTTCCTTCTGATCTTGCAGAGCTTCAAAGTGCCGGGCATGGTACCACCGTTGCCCAAAAGGTATCCAAATGCCCCGGATAATGAAGTGGTTGACTTCGTGTCCGAGCTACCGTCGGCGCGTTCTCCAGCGGAGGATGCTAACGAGTCGAGTGAGGACCATACGCGAAAACAGTCGCGGAGCTCCAGCGAGTCTTCAGATGCCTCGACTCCTCCGACTCCCAGAAACCCTCTGGGCCTTGAGCGTCATGATGATGGTCATGGAGGCTCTTCCTCTCCCTTCACGCCATTCCATGCGGGCTGTGCGCCTTGACCCAAATGGGAAGAAGGAAGAAAAGAAGGAGGAGAAGAAGGAAGGGAAGAAAAAGGAGAAGAGAGCCCGAAGGTCTCCTCCTGTCTTTGACCTGAGCTCGCTGGGCTCGTAAGTTTCTTGCTGTACTATTTTCATTTTTCCTGTATGATCTGTTGTGCTTGTGCTGATTGGTTCGTGTGCAGGCACTCCTCTCATGATTCCTCCAGTGGTGGTGCGCGGGAGATGATGGGGGAGTCAAAGATTGCGTCTCCTCCTCCTCAGACGGTGGCGACTTTGGGTGGCGCGCCTCCGGATCCTCCGTTGCAGGAGGTGCAGGTGGTTGCGCCTTAGAATTTCGCAGGCGGTCCTTCGGAGCCACCAGCAGAGCATGTAAGTTTTTCTGCTTCATATCATGGGGGGAGCCCCCGAGTATCTTCGTGTGCGAATTTTGTTTTTACTCCTTTGTGTTGGGCGTAGCCCCCAAGTCCTTTTCTTACTGCTATCTTTTTCTTCAGCCTTTTGTGCAGGAGGCCAAGCGGCTGGTGCAGGAGCGCCTGGCGCTAGAGGCAAACCTTCGGCAGCTTCAAGGTATCTGTCTGCCTTTTAATGCTTCTCTGTTTTATCTTGGTCCTATTCTTTGACACTTGCTTGTATTGAATGCAGAGGAGCATAAAAATTCCCTCCATGAGGTTGACGCTCTCAAAAAGAGCCTTGGTCAATCGGAGCGGAAGGCCGGAGTCGCCGTTGGCGCGAAAGAGCGCCTTGAGCTAGAGCTGACTAAGGCAGCCGAAGCGAAGGAGCGTCTGCAGCAGGAGGCCGCAGATCGTGAGGAGCAGCTGGCCACGGTTGCGGCTGCTCGCGAAAAAGAGGTGGCGGCGAAGCTCATGGCTGGTGCCAAGGCTATTTCGGGTGAGTGCTAGTTTTGTACTTGTTTCTTTTTCTTCGGGTCTTCTTCTATGCGGCTTTTCTTTATGTTTTTCTTCTTTTGTCTCAGATGCCGCAGACATCGAGTTCGACCGCGGTGCTCTGGAGCACGGGAGTGCTCTAGATGATGCCACTATGGCGGTCGAGGACCGCTGCACCACCGTCGTCAACTCCCTCGCCAAGGCGAAAGAAGTCCTTGGTCGTTTCTACAAGGAGCTTGTCCCAAAGGCGCAGCCCTTGACGATGTGGATGCTCTGGCGGAGGCGCTGTCAGCCGAAGCGCCTGCGGCGTACAAACGCAAGCAGAAGGGCATCGGCGCGTCCGTCGGGCTGGCGATGGCCATGGCGGCTGGGGCGGAGCTGGATCTGCCCCAGATCACTTCTCGGATGCCGACGGCTGCGGATGGATCCGAGGTAGCCTTTGCTGCCTATTCTGCTCGCTGCAAGCGATATGGGCCCAAGCTCATTGATTTGCTGTCCGAGTACGCACTGCGGCAGCAGGGCGAGGCCAAAGCTAGGCAGTCTGGCTCCGAGGCGACTCAGGGCCCTGCATCTTAGGCGTAGTAGCTGTAGGATAGTTTGTAGTATGTTTTTGTTGTAGATATTTCGAAGAACACCATCCCTGTACCACGTAGTGGCTTTATATATTTAATGAATTCCTCTGAGTTGTGCTCTATCTTTGGCTGAATGTTTGTGTTCCTTTCTTTTGCTGCCGCTCTAGGTTCCTTCGGGTGCTGACCCTGTTGACGCCCCATCCGCAACGCCATTGCGTCCATCCTTGGATGATTCCTCGCAGCTCACTTTCCTTCGGGATCGTGTGCGCAGTTTGGAGAGGGAGTTGCTCGGGCTACGCGGTCATGCCGACGTTTGGAAGTCCAAAGCGGATCGTGGTGCAGCCAGAGAGGAGTACTTGATGGCGGAGCTGGTCTAGCTGTCCGAGCAGCTGCAATGTAAGTTGTTCTTTGTTCGAGCTGTAGCTATGTTCTTCGGATGAGCCTGCTAGCCTTACTCTTATTTTGTCCGATTGCTGCAGGTGCAAATCTTGCTCCGAGGGAAGAAAAAGAGCGTGTCGCTGTTTGGGTCAATTGCTTGACTCAACAGGACATGGAGACCGGCGGCTTCTTCTGGATGGATCGTGATCGCGCTGTAGCCCTGGCGACGGTGCAGGATCGTGTTCATCAAGTTTCGCGGGTGCTCCGCCAGGTGCAGACATCGCTTTCCTCGGTGCTGCACGTCATGTTCCCTTTGGATGCCGTGCCAACAAACCTTGCGGGTCTTCTGCCGAAATTTTGGAACGTAAGCAATGTCAAGGAGTTGGTGCGGCAGCAGCTTGTCGCAGGAGTGAAGGCTGCGTTGTCTCTTGTGAGGCTGCACCGGCCTGATGTGGATTTGGCTGCCGTGGCTGCTGGGCCACCTCTTCGCCCTGATGGTGTCGAGTGGGACATGCGTCCGCATTACGCGGCTGTGAGGCAGTATGCCGAACAGACTATAGATTTGTTTGAGCAGCGTGCCCAGGTTATTCTTCAACATAGGTAGTACCTGTAAAAAGAGAGAGATTTTAAATTTGTATATTTCGGCTAGGCGTGTTGTGCCCTTTGTTGTAAAGGTTTGTATGTTTGTGAGCACGCAGTGCTTTAATTGGGTACGTGTCCTTTTCGTTTGCCTAACGTTGTCATCTACTCAGGTGTACACGTTTGGTCCTCAGTCGATATAATCGTGAGGTGGGGGGAGCCCCCGAGTGCGTTTATAGCATATAGTACAGTTGCGGAAAATAGTGAACCGAAGTTTTGGGGCGAGACATTTAGCTTTATTTATATCGTAATGGAGGAGGTACATTGTTCGCCTGAGTAGCCTTGGCCGGAAGCCTTATTGAAAGTAAAAGAGGGAGGTAGGTTGCTACGGATAGAATCATCGCAGGTGCGAGATATTCCATGGGTTGGAGTATGCGACTCCAGACTCCACGTGCTTGAGGCGATAGGCGCCACCTGGGATGACTTCGGTGATGACGTAGGGTCCTTCCCATGGCGACTCGAATTTATTCGGTCGCTTTTGCTTCAGTCGCAAGACGAGGTCTCCTTCGACGAAGGACCTTGGGCGCAGCCGGCGGCTGTGGTAGTTGAGGAGACTTTGCTGGTACACCGCTGATCGAGCTGCTGCTATATCCCGTGCTTCGTCGAGTGTATCGACAGCGTCTTCGAGGGCAGTCGTGGATTCAGCTTCACTGTAGGCGACGACCCGTGGGGCCTGGTGGCGTACTTTGGCTGGTAGCACGGCTTCGGCTCCGTGTACCATGAAGAACGGTGTGTAGCCGGTGGAGCTGTTTGGCGTAGTTCATAGGCTCCACAGGACGGAGGGTAGCTCCTTCGTCCAATTTCCAGCTTTATGTTCGAGTGAGCTCATGAGGCGCTTCTTGATGCCGGCGCCGATTAGGCCGTTGGCCTTTTCCACTTGTCCGTTCGTTTGCGGGTGTGCCACTGAGGCATATGTGATGTTGATCCCAAGGCCTTCGCAGAAGTCCTGGAATTCTTCGGAGATGAAGTTCGATCCGTTGTCGGTGATGATGCTGTGTGGTACGCCGAACCTGTAGACAATGGACTCGAAGAACTTGACGGCAGTTTTGCCTTTCTGGTTGGTGACTGGCATGTCCTCGATCCACTTGGTGAATTTGTCGACTACGACCAGGAGGAGGACGTGTCCTCCTTTCGAGGATTTTGGCAGTTTGCCGATCATGTCGAGACCCCATTGAGCGAAAGGCCAAGCTATAGGTATGGGCCTGAGCTCGGACCCAGGTGCGTGCGGTTTGTCGGCGAACCGTTGGCATCCGTTGCATCTTCGGACGATGTCCTTTATACGCTCATGGCCGGCAAGAGAATCCTGCTCGTAGAACTTTAGCGACGAGGGAGCGACTGCCTGCGTGGTGGCCGCAGATGCCTTCGTGGATGTCTTGGAGTATGGCCTTGACGTCATCGATGGTGACGCACCGTTGAAGTATACCCATGATGCTGCGCTTGTACATCTCGCCGTTGATGATGGTGAAGGCTTTTGACCGGCGAGATATGCGCCGGGCGTCTGTTGGGCTGTCAGGCAATTCTCCAGTTATTAAGAACTGGAGGTATGGTCGTGTCCCAAGCTTCTTCGACTGCCATGACCTGCATTAGGTTGACCATGGCTACCTCTGTTTCCAGCTTTTCGGGTCCTTCGTGTCCTTCGGGTAGCGTAACTCCCGAGTGCTCTGCTTCTTCGAGTGATCCCTTGGGGAATTTCCGCTTGATGGATGGCACGCAGATTTGTTCGAGGAACACACCTGGTGGTACCTTTGCGCAAGTGGAGCCGATGTTGGCGAGTCTATCGGCTTCCTCGTTGCTCTCTCTTCCAACGTGCCGAAGTTCGCAGCCGTCAAATTCTCCTTCGAAAGTGCGTTAGAAGGCGATGCAGCGATCATGTTTTTCGGCGTGCGTCGCACTCATTCATCATCTGCTGAAGACGAGGTTGGAGTCACCGTAGATGACCAGCGCGTGCGCCGCATATCTTTGCCATCCTCATGCCATGGATGAGGGCTTCAGATTCGTTATTGGAGGCTCAATTTCATCCAAGAACGTGCTTCATCTTGTCACCTTGCAGAAGGTCGGATGACCCTCGCCGCCTCCGGCTTCACGCTTGGAGCCGTCAAAATGCATTGTCCAGGACTGCGACATGTCTAGGGTGTCTGGCAGCTGCAGCTCCATCCAGTGTACCAGGAAGTCCGGAAGGACTTGAGATTTTATTGCGTGTCGCTTCTCGTAGACGATGTCCAAGGGTGATAGTTCGATGCCCCACAGGGCCACCCGTCCTGTGGCCTCTGGATTATTCAGGATGCTGTTCAGGGGTGCTTCGTTGACGACCATCACTTGGTGCTCCTGGAAGTAATGGCTCAACCGTCGAGCCGTCATGAATATGCCGTTGGCTAGCTTTTGGTAGTGAGGGTACCTCTGCTTTGTTGGTGTCAGTACCTCGCTGAGATAGTAAATTGGGCGCTGGACCCCGTGGGTCTTGCCTTCTTTGGGTCGTTCGACCACGAGTACGGTGCTGACCACCTGATGTGTGGCTGCTATGTACAGCAGCAGGGGCTCGCGCTCCTTTGGCGTGACCAAAACGGGCGAGGTGGAGAGGAGTCGCTTGAGGCTTTCGAATGCGTCGTTGGCTTCTGGTGTCCACTCGAACTTGTCTGCTTTACGCAGAAGTTGGTAGAATGGTAGGGCCTTCTCGCCCATACGGCTGATGAACCTGCTTAGCGCCGCTACTCGTCCTGCGAGCTGCTGGACGCCCTTGAGGTTTTTCGGCTTCTCCATCGTCATGATGGCTTTGATTTTCTTCGGGTTCGCTTCGATCCCTCATTGAGAGATGAAGTACCCGAGCAGCTGACCTGATGGGACACCGAAGGCGCACTTTTCGGGATTGAGCTTGATCCTGTAGCGGTCGAGGTTGTCGAACGTCTCGCGGAGATCGTCGATAAGTGTCCTTGCCTCCCTGGTTTTTATTACTATGTCGTCGACATAAACTTGGACGTTGCGACCAATCTGGTCCTTGAGGCAGGACTGCATGCATCGCTGGTACGTGGCACCCGCGTTCTTTAGCCCGAAGGGCATTGTGTTGTAACAGAATACTCCGAACGGTGTAATAAACGCCGTTTTCTCCTGATCTTCGACCTTGAGCCGAATCTGGTTATAGCCTGAGTAGGCGTCGAGGAAGGAGAGTTTCTCGCAACCTGCAGTTGAATCGATAATCTGGTCGATCCGTGGAAGAGGGAAGTGGTCCTTTGGGCAATGCTTATTTAGCGACGTGAAGTCCACGCACATCCGCAGGATGTCCGTGTCCTTCTTCGGGACCATCACCGTGTTTGCCAGCCACTCGCTTTCTTTGATTTCCCTGATGAAGTCTACATCGAGTAGTCTATTGATTTCCTTGCTGATAGCTTCGGCTCGTGGCTCTGACAGCCTTCGGATGGACTGCTTAACTGGCTTGGTGTCTGGAAAGACATTGAGTGCGTGCTCGGCGAATTCCACAGAACTCTGGCATGTCCGCAGGACACCGAGGAAGATTTCCAGCTCACGGAATTGACGAGCGCGCCTTCCTATGCGGTGCTGAGGTCGTTGGCGATCAAGGCCGTTTTGGAGGCATCCGTCGGATGGACCTGTACTTTCTTGGTGTTGACGGTGGAGTCGAAGGACATGTCAGGTGCGTTCTGTCTTGTGACTGGGGGTAGCCCATTGTCTGTCACCTCGCGGAGCCTTACAAGCTCGTCTTGCATGCCGAAAGACTAGGAGATTTTGTTGAAATCCCTGTCACATTGGTCCGATCGGGTGAAGCTCCCATGGACTGTGATGACGCCCCTTGGTCCTGGCATCTTGAGTAGTAGGTATGCATAGTGTGGGACGGCCAGGAACCTTGCGAATGCTACACGCCCCAGGATGGTGTGGTATTGTGACGGCCAGTCCACCACTTCGAATTCGAGTTGCTCCTGCCGAAAGTTGTCCGGCTTCCCGAAGATGACGTCGAGCCCTATTTTGCCCAGGGGGAATATGCCCTTTCCTGGTACAATGCCGTGGAACGTTGTGTCTGATTGTTCCAGGCTGCATTGTGGATCCGCATAGCTGCTAGAGTGCTTGCGAACATTAGGTTGATGCCGCTGCCGCCATCCATGAAGACGCGACTCATCTCGAAGCCTCCGATCTGCGCCTCCAGCACCAGGGCAGCATGACCTGGGCGAGGGATCTGACAAGGGTGATCCGCGCGAGTGAACGTGATGCAGGACTCCGATCCACTAAGGTACTCAGGGATTGCAGGCGGAGTTGCTACGGCCAAGTTGATTTGTCGGGTGATTTTCTTCTGCACCCTATTTGTGGGGCATCCCTTCTGGATCATATTTAGTGCTCCCTTTGGTGGGGGGTATACGACCCCGGCGTTGTTTTGCGCTGGTGCGACTGGTTGGTTTGGGCCTCCAATAGGTGGCGGTGGAGGAGCTCCGTGTGCTATTTCTCCTTGCGCGGGTGCGTTTCCGAACGCAGTGATTGGGGCTTGCTGCCTCATCTGGACCATGCTTTCGCTGAGTTTCTGGAATTCGCGGCAGTCCTTAAGCATGTGGCTTGCCTTCTTCTTGCCATTCTGCTTGTCGATGTAGAAGTGGATGGTGCATGGACCCGAAAGTTTTTCGAACGCTGAGGGTCCGTTGTCGCGATCGCGGCGTTGCCACGACTGTGCTGATCGTCCGTTGTCACGGAGATTTCCTCCGCGGTAACCTCCGCTGTTGCGGCTGTTGTCGTTGCGGCGGTCGGCGTAGCCGGCCGCGACCATGTCGGGTCCGTCGCGGTCTTCATAGACACGCGATCTCCTCTTGCTGCGGCGTTCTCGCCTTTGGCCATAGTCGTCCTCTTCATCTGATTGCGCTCGCTGGATGCAATCTTCGCCGTCTGCCCAACTGTTGGCAATTTCCATGAGGTGGTCGAGTGTCTTGGGCTTGACACGCCCAAGTTCTTCCTTGAAATCTTGGCGTTTACGCCTCAAGGCGTCAATGGCCCTCTCTTCGAGATATCATGCGCGAGTTCTTGGTGGTACCAGCGTAATATGTACGAGCGAATAGATTCCCCCGTTCTCTGAGTGCAGGCTCGCAACTCTTCGATTGAGGCGGGCCTCTTGCTGGTGCCTTTGAAATTTCGGATGAAGCTGTAAGCTAGCTCCTCCCAACTTCGGATGGATCCTGATGATAGGCTTGAGCTGCACCAGCGCCCTTTGTCACCGCAATGGAGGCATTGCATGGCGGTTTCTTTGTTACCGTCGTGTAGCTTGACGGATGATAGATGATCGCTGAGCCAAGATTTTGGATCTTGCGTGCCGTTGAACTTTGGAGTATCCGAAGGAAGCTTGAAATTGCGTAGCATCTTTGTTCGCCGAACAGATCTGCTGAAGCATCGAGCTACACAGAGTTCTCCTTCATCTTCATCCATCTCGGACTCGGACGAGCATGCGCGTTTGGCTCGCGCTTTGTCGATTTTGCGCTGTGTAAGCGCATCTCTGGCATCGTAGTCGCGTTTATGGCGATGCGAGATCTTCTTCCTTCGAGGAAGGTCGTGCTCCTCCTCCTCTTCGGATGAAGGGGTGGGACTACGGTCGCGCCTGACCGGAGCTTTTTTCTTCGGCTCCGCAGGAGCGCCTTCGTGGAGCGCAGCTCCGACGAGTCCGAGTCCGGTGAGTGAGGACTTATGCATGGCTCTCTTCGGGTCCCCTTCCGGAGGTTGGTGGGCCGCGAGATACGCAGTGGCTGCCAGGATCGCAGCTTGCGGTGTCTTCGGGATGATGTTGCCGTCGGCATCCATATCCATGAACGACGTGTGGAGAGTTCGGGTAACATCACGGCGTTCCTTGGGATCCATGTTCTCCACCCGTGAACGATGCTTGTTTCCATGATTACCATTCGTGCTAGAGCCGGGTGCCATGGCGGAGAGCACAGCTCGTTGCGTGCTGGACTCAGAGGCTACTTGCTTGCGTTTATCGAGTGTCTCCTGCATCTTGACTTGCTTCTTGTGCTCCTCGATGAGGAGGTAGTGGTACGCCATCAGTAGGTCGCGTGGTGAATCCACAGGCAGCACTATGTCGCCTGCGATGGCACGGCGTGCCTGAACCCATCCTTCTTTGCTAAGTTGGATGAGTGGCCGTTATTTTCCCCTTCGGGTGGGGGGGACTGGCTTCTTCTGTTCCCACAGTTTCCGCCATTTCCGTCCTGCGGGTTGGTGTAACACCCTCAGAATCGGACCTATGCAAGTTTGAGCAAAATTCGCCAAACCCGCATAGAAACGATTCAAAGGTGCCCACCAGGCACTTTCGTGCGGGTGGAAAACGAAGTAATAACATTACACAACAGTCCTCGATGGGACCCACAGAACAGATATATATAACAGCGACTCGAAGAGTCCAGAATACAGATATAATATACAAGATCCAAATCATCTTGAAAACGGTAGAGCGTCCGACTACGGACAAGAAGCAAATGGGGCTAAGAGCCCTGAAGAATAACCAATGGCGTCCATAACCCCTTGGCCAAGCGGAAGGGTAACCCTACTAACGTCGATCTCAAAACCTGCTTAAACAAAAGGGTGCCGACAAAGGCAAAGTAAAAGGCGTCGATCGAGGCGAAGACGGCGAGGCTAGAATTCGGCGGTCCTCGCCTACATAGGTATGGTGGACTGAGCGGCAGCGGCAGCAAGCACTAAACAACCTATAGAGACTCGATACAACTGGCGGTGATCAGAGAGGGGTGAGAAATGACCTATACGGATCCAACCTGAAGCTAACACCAAACAAACCCATCCTGGCATTTCCCCCTCGAGACCGTCGAGGAAGTCAACCGAGGAACTCACACAGTTGGCAGTTTTACTTATTAGGTTATCGTTGCAGCACTTACTAGTCAGGTATAGTTAATCGTCCTGATGAAGTAAACAGTGGGCACTTTTAGTTAACCATTCCGTTATAGTGGCAGCACTTACTAGTCAGATACATTTAACATGAGATAACCCATAAACCCAGCAGTTGTTGGTACTTTTATTCAGCCATTCCGTTATAGTTGCCATACTTACTAGTCAGATACAATTGTCGCAAGCGACAACCAAACAAGCAATTGTGGGCAGTATTAATTAGCCATTCCGTTATAGTGAAGCTGATTACTAGTCATTATAAGTCAAATTTATAGCGGTAAACTTTAGTTATGCTTGTCTATGATCAAGAAACTGTGCTCCAAGTCGTCCATATCCGCGGACACGGCTTTCAGAAAGTTTTACCCGGCCGGGGTGCACCAATAGCAACACACGCTCGATCAGCCTCGGAAAAACCAAATCAAAACCCAACGAGGCTTTCACGACTGAACAATCACAGGATTCAGAAATATTTCGGGGCCACCCTTTGAGTAGAACCCGAACGGTAAGCTAGCTTGAGACGGCCTCAAGGTTAGCGCCAATGGCATGTAGCGGGAACCCGAAAGTGTGGCTAGGCTTGTCGATACCGCGTAATCACTCCGCCTTCCTAAACAGTACAGTGTGCTCCTCGCACAATTTAAATACAGAAAGTAGCATGGCATAAGTACATGATCGTAAATAAAACCTCAAACTAGTTTGTGGCCCCAAGAAATAAGTATGAATCAAGCTCTGGCTCAGGGGGGTCCCATATACCTCCCGGATGTGGATAGCGCGATAAATCAAGGAACAGGAATCAAGTACTCGGGGTCTTACGGGACACAAGTGGGCGTTCGGAAACCAAATATTTTCTATCACCCACCGATGCCTCTGCTTATTTCAATTTTAGTTGTTAAACAGAAATTAAAGTGACGATAAGTAAAACTAGAATCATCTCCAACATCCACATGCGGCAAAACATCAGCAACTGTGGCATATGACGACACACATCAGCACTTGAGCAAGCAACTACGACGCGCAAGTCCAACTATCTACCAAACAACAGGTAATAGGGTGTGTCCAAGGCAATATAGGGCTGCACGGTATATCACAGGTACGGAAACTAAAGCATCGCAACACAGATAGCAATAGATCAACAGGAGGAAATAAAGACTATAAAAGTAAGATAGGTAGAAAGGGGGAGATGCTCGCCTGAAACATTGTCGAAGGTTTTCCCCGAAGTTCGGGGCGAAGCTCACATCAACTCAACGGCCTTATCCGCGAAGAAGCAAATCACTAGAATAAACACCGGATGCAATATTCAATACACGGCAGAAGATCGGCATGATGCATGCATGATGGATGGCATGGCAAGGTGCGATGCAATTAGGTCAAGATTAAGCGGAACCGGGGTCCCGACAATTAATATATGGTTCAAGTTGTTTAAACCCCCGCAAATTAAAAGTTATAAAGCAAGACAATAGATGGCAACGGTTCGCTACACATGTTTAAATGAGGCCAATATAAGGCTAGATTTGCCCGCATATGGCCCCATATTTAATTATTAGGTGAATCGGCATAAGGCCCCCAACCACATGATATGCACGCGAGATGTCAATTAATATGCAACAAGTTGTTACTATGATATAAAATAGGGTTTTCGGGAAGGGGTTCACACATGAGGGGTTTCGACGATCTTGGGGTTTCGGGGTTCGGGGTCGGTCTCGGGGTCCAGGGTTCGACGGTTCGGGCTCAGGGTCCAGATCTGGGGTTCAGGGTCTTCGGATCGGGGTAGATCTTGTTGCATCCAGGGTCCTCGGGTCATGTTGTCGGTCATGGCGTTACAAAGATCTTGGCGTCTCGGTAGACGAACTTGGCGTGGCGTCGGGGCGCATCGGTTTCGCTCTGGACGGTGTCGAACTTGTTGTCCCGAAGACTTGGTCGGGCTCGTGTAATGGGTCGGTCTTGCCTTTCCAGGGTGTCGAACTTGGCGTGCGAGGCGAAGAACTTGGCGCATCGGTTTCTTGGCGTCCTCGGTTCCGTTGTAGATCTCGGCGTCCTCGAAGGGGTACTTGTCGCATCCGGGTTCTCGACGTGGCATCCGGGGGGGGGGGAAGATCTTGGGGTACGCGTCGATGGTCTTGCGGGTCCAGGACCTCGGACATCTGCTCTCTGTTGGTGTTCTTGTGTTTCGGGCTACAGGACATCTTCTTCTATCTCTTGTCGTCCCCACGTCGTTGGCCGAAGGTGAACTTGGATCGGGGTTGATGGTCTTGTGGCTCCAACTTGATCTGCCCGCGTCAGACTTGGCATGCAGAGCCGCACTTGGTGGCCACAGGGTCACAACACCGAAGCGAGGCGCTGCCGCCGAGCGGAGGATGGCCAGCGGAGAGGTGGGGTCATGGCCCGAGCTCCTTGGGACGCAGAGCCGGGGAGGCGGAGGCGGACTTGGTGGTCGGGCGTCACGGGCGGAGGAAGCGGGGTCGTCAGGCGTCTTGCGCGACACCGTGGCGACAGCCCGGCCGAGGTGCGCAGGGCGGGCCGCGGCCGGCGACAGCGAGGGGTCGCGGTGGTGAGCTCAGCCTTGACTGGCTAACTTGGGGCTGTGCAGAAAGGTCTGGCGAAGGCGGGCTCGGAGGCAGTAGGCTGGCCTTAGAGAGGCTCAAGGGCGAAGCCAGCGGGAACGGAGGCTGGGACGGGAGCCAGCGAGGTTGGCGGCGATGCGTCAGGCGGCGGGAGCCGCAGGGGAGCTAGCGGCGGCGCCTTGCGGCTCGGCTAAGCGTGGCGGCGGCGGGCATGGTCGAGGCGACTCTGCCAAGGGCGGGAGGAGGTTGAGGAGGCGGCCGGGAGGCTGAGGCGGGAGGCGGTGCACGGAGAGAGGAGGCCGAGCGAGGCGGCGTGAAGGGCAGGCTCGGCTCGCAGAGAGAGGAGGTTGGGAGGAAGCGGTGGGTGGGCCAAAGTGGGGCCACGGGAGGGTTGTCGGGGTTGGATTGAGGGAGCTGTGAGTGGGGATTGGCGGGGTCCACGGTGGGACCAGCGTGTCGGGAGTGGGGAGGCAGGAGGTGGGAGGCGGGGAGGCGGTAGCGTGAGTGGGGGTTGGCGGCTGAGAGAGAGAGGTAAGCGAGGAGAGAGAGGGGGTGGGGTCTGGCCAAGTGGCAGTTTTAGATTGGTTAGGGGGGAGGGTAGGTGAGGTGGCAAGCAGCCATTGGGTGGAGTGATGTGGCCAGGGGTGTGGGTAGGATAGGTTGGGTAACTCTAGGATTTAGGAGCGGGACAGGTTGGGCCGTTTTTAATTTCTGGGGCGGTCGTTCGGGTCAATCGGCCCGTTCGACTGCCTCGCTAAAAAATAATTATAATTTTTATTTATTACAAACAAGGCTTTTGCAAACTGATTTTGGGCAAAACAAAATATTCCGGGGACCCGGTCTTCGGTGTTTGAATAAGATGGAGCGTTTTAGAAAAACAAAACGGGCTTGCGAACATAGTTTTATGCAAACAACGCATGATGATGACGATGCAATGCACAAATTCAACGCGATTTTCTAGTAGTGGTTTTGCGGGATGCCACAGTTGGGGTTCGTGTTGGGCGGCGGGTTAGGTGTTTGTTGATCCTGGATGACCACGACGCATAGGTAGCGCTCGTAGATCGGTTCGCTGCTGCCGCAACTTTTAGATCCGGAACCGTAGGTCCCCTCATTCGAAGGTGGATTGCACAGATCGGAGTTACAGCTGCTGCTGTTGTAGAACTCATCTGTCGATGGTGACGTGCGTAGCACGGGGTGTGGAGCCCACGCGGCGTGCCTGATTGATGGCACGGGCACCCGCTCGGGGAGGCGGAGGGTGCCAGTTTGTCCCACCTGGAAGCAGAAGCTCCCGAACAAAATTTCGAGTCCGTCGCCTACGGGCTCGAAATCTTTCATGGTGGCCGGCGAGTGGGCGGTGAAGTCGAAAATGCCGAAGAGGAGGTGATTCTCCGTTGTCGCGGAGTTGTAGATCGGTCGGGTCGGAACCGTCACGATCGCACAATCAGCAGCCCCGATTCCCACGGACGGCGCCAATTGACGAGGTTTAATCTCGTCAATGCCCATTGTTATGGACTTGGGTTTTGGAGAAGATGGGGATGCTGGAGATCGTGGCACGGTTATGCACAAGCAACAGGGACACGAGATTTACCTGTGTTCAGGCCCGGAGGGAAAACCTACTCCCGCTTGTCCGCTCTTGATTACGGAACCGAAGGTTCTGAGGTCTGTGATTCGATCTGGCGTGGAGGTGTGTGCGAAAGTATGAGTCTAGCGATCTAGGACGTGCCCTCCTGGCCTTTATATAGACTTAGGCAGGTCCCGGTCATAGTCCTAGTCGGTTACAGGTTCTAGGGTTTTACCCCTTTGAATTTCCTATCTGTGCTAGTCTTGCTCCCCAAGGATCCGAAAGCGTCATGGGCCTTGGACACCCGAAAATCTTCATGGGCCAGCGTATATCTGCTGTGGGCCTTCCTTGGGCTGGACCAGGTATGCTGAAGTCACGTACCCGTAGGGTATAACCATGTCAGAAACTACTACTTATATAATCCAATGTTACTCTAGCATCATCTTAATCATACTGTCTTATATCTACTTAACTCCAATATCTAACATTCCAACCTCACATTATATTAATGTGACTTGTAATAATCTAGGATAATATATCTATACTATGGTTCAATCATGTTTTATCCACCAATGTCTCTTATACATGGTATAAGCATTCAATATTGGTGAATAAGGCATGGTCATTATAACCCTTTGTTCATTAATGGCTTAGGTTTCCAGTTGACTGAACAAGGCTTCCATCCATACAACATTACGGCTGTATTATCATTATCTTCTGTTTAGCTCTATTGGATTAAGAGAGATAATTTATTGACTATACCTACTTGATCCAATAGGACCACTCCTGGTAACTTATCTTTAGACTTCACCCTTGTAATCTTCTTTGTTACCATATTGATTTGATTTCCTCCAATCACTCCATCCTATAGATGACATCTTAAACTAGCATCACTATTTACCTCTTCTAACTTCTTTATTTATAAGCCTTAAGTGAATGCTATAATTAGTACAAGAGTTGATAGGTCAAGAATTGATAAATCAATAGTTGATTACTCAATATTGATGAACAATAAATATAAGAATATGATTCAATAAAGATTGATATGGAAAGAAAAATATATGGTGAATGATCTTAACTTTGGTTTCTTTCCTACTCAATCTCACTAGAGAGTTAAAGTTAGATATTTCCATGATACTCATGGTATAAGTAGATGAGATTAAGATATAGTTGTTACATTCTTATTATTTATGTTGTATTTATAACTTGGTATTCATAAGTGATTATAATGAATACTATGATATGATCACCTACGGATCAAATATAAATCATTAAGTAATGTATTAGGGTTTAATTTTATTACATTTGATCTACCCTTAGATCAACTCATGTTTACCCAAAATAAGGTTTTAGCAAAGGTCATATTGAAACTTATCGCAGTCAACTTGATGATCTACTTCAATTCTATCAAGTTGAGAGAAGGTTCAATCACTTTGACAAGTTTTTATTTAAAAGAGCGAAAATTATTTAGATTTTCTATGCATGAATACAATGCACACACCTGTGTTCAGCTTATTTCTAAGCTCTAATGCTGGGATGTTACAAAAACACCCAAAACAACAAGTGCATAAAACAAAAGACACAACATGGTTCATTTTCAAACAACACATGCAACACATGGTTGATTAAGGAAGAATAAGTTAACGTTATAAAATGAGTTTATTTTCAAACAACACATGCACAAGTGTATAAAAAAGTTCTCATATAATACTCGTGCAATATTTATAAAATGAGTGAAATTAGAAAAGCTCAAAAGAAACAATAAGTTAACGTTATGATGGTTGATTATTTTCAAACAACACATGCAACACATGGTTCATTTTCAAAAAATAAAAGATTGCGACTTGAGCACGAGTATCTGTAGATCCACACGTCCCTAGTTAGATTGTAATCGTGAGTACTATTTTTTTGCCCAATCTACAAGTAGTTACTATTGGGCCTAGATATGACCATTTTGGCCTGGCTAAGTTCTATTTGGGCCTGGCCTTTTTTAATCACTCCTCGTCAATTGTTTTTTTTAACCTTTCAACCCCTCCCCCTCCCCTGCACACTGATAAAACTAAAGGAACACTGACGAAACTGAAGGAACACTGATTTCGAAAACGGAGCAACTCAAAATTTGTCCGAATTTGTGTTGCATTTCATTCAAGCCAAAGACATAGACCATTATATCCATTACAAAGCATCACTCGAACACTGATTGCGCTGTCTAATGACTAATGACCAGGAGATAAACTAATCCGAGAGAAATTACACAAAAATAAAAAAAAAACGGCCATCAGATTGTCCTGCTTCTTCAATTCGATGATTTGCCTTAGCTGCTTATTCATATTCTTCAGCTCGGCCTTCATTTCCGCATCCACCGTAGTACCAGCGGAAATGGGGTTGCCAGATCCCAATTGCTCCACCACGGACGGGTTTTCGAGCTCCCGGGATGCTACCTGCACCCCAATTCGCTTGATGTACTCATCAAGCCACTCAAAATGCCCACATTTTGGCAGTTTCTGAAATCGCAGAGATAAACCCTAAATCCCAAATTCGATGAAATGCATGAAATTTCGAAAGAAAAGCGAGAAATTGGCGCTCGGAACACTCAGCTCTCACCTTTCTCGGCTCGGGCTTGCTCTCACACTTCACAAATTTCCGGCCAATGTGGCCATTCTTGTCGGTGGATGTGACAAGACGCTTCAGAAGCGCGATACGGGGGCAATCGGGGCACCTCCTCATCGGCACCGCACCATACCGAGGCCATGAGCGGAGGGAGGCTGAAGCAGAGCTCGACATCTCTCGCCGGCGTTGCCGCACTTGCTCGCCGGAGAAGAAAACGGAAGGGGATGAGATGCAGGAACGGTGGCGGGAGTGCTCGGGTGCGGGGACGGATTGGGGCCAACGGCTCTCTTTAACCACTGCATGGGCCCCACGATATGAGGTGGACATCAGGTGAGTTCCGCCGTGACGTGGAGAGGTTGTGGGTCATACTCTGCTCAGCTGATTCGAATTCGTTGACGGTCTCGTGAGGTTAAGTGAAAGTGTCGCACGGAAACTATTTACCGCTTCAGAAATGTCGCATGCGATCTATTCTTTGCAAGATGTAGTGTTCTTTTTAATTCCACATAAAAATGTCGCATGAGAGCTATAATCCCGTACTAGTGTGCTAAAAAAAATTTGAATGCTTCGGCGGGTCACTGTTTGTTTGGGCTTGAGCATGTATCTACGTATAGACTGGGGAAAGTGATGCTAAGCGGTTCCTGGGCCTAGAATTTGTTACCTCCATTTGATTGTCTTCACCTGGGACGGGACCTGTGTATGTACTAGTACACAGATTGAAGAAGCTAGCTACCTGGGGCTCACATTTTTGCAATTCAAGTCTCCCCGGTTTTATATTTGTGAAATTTAGTTTGCACGATGTGTAGGTGTGTACCTTACTGTTCACTCTACTATCGGTTGCCATTTTGTCCTCAGATACCAATTTTGTGTGTAAGGTGCAGCAGCAGCAGCAGCAGCATGTGGCCTGCAGTACGTATTCTATCAATGTTTATTAAGTGCATACCCCATCTGTTCGCAAATATAATAAGTGTAACTTATAGACTTGTACCAAGTCAAAAAGTTTAGTAAGCGTTTTGACTAATTTTATAGAAAAAAACGTAGCAATGTTTAAATTTGTATCAGTAGATTTGTTTTGAAATATAGTTTCATATAATATGATAATTTTGTGTACTCTCTCCGGACCATATAAGTTGACTTAGATTCATCATCTAGATACATACGTATCTAGACAAATTTAAGTATACTAATATGGGTTGGAGGCCGTGTCTAGATAAATTTAATCAACTAATATGAATCGGAGGGAGTAATATATGTTGATATATTTACATATAATAAAGTTAGTCAAGTTTAGTAAGGAGTACACTTATTTGGCGGACGAAGGAAAGCAACAAAAAGTAGTGAATGTGGGGCAGACGAGTAAAGAAGCGAACCAAGAATGGCACCTCCTCGAAATAGGCTTTTGTCCCGCTATATTAATATAGCAACCACACGATATAACTGCTGGGCAACAGCACGATCAAGCACAAAACAAAAAAAGGAGAAAAAGAAAAAGAAAATAAAGCCAACAATGGCAGATCGACAAAACAAGGGTGACCCGCAATCGCTGCGCCCTCCGACGATGTACCACCGCAAACCTAGCATTCCGGAGCACCGCGTACCAAGTAACACCTTCAGGAAGGGGGCCGACGACGACGACGCTGTTACCCGGACTAGTCCTAGGGGTTTCCCCCGGTACTCGGAAGGGAGTGGAGAAGGGGTACACTCGACGTCCTCCACGAAGGAACGATGACACCCTCAGGCGTCACCGCGTCAGTGCCGGACGAGCCGACATGGATTTCTCCCGACCCCCCAAAAAAACACTCCCCCAGATGCTCCGACGTGCTCCACCACACATTGCCGCCCACCAACATGCGCCACCACGATCGAGATGCCGCCCTTGTCTGTCTCCCTGAGATCACCAGCACGAGGCCTAGAGGAGAAGGACAACACATCAGGAATCGGAGGTGCTAGCGGTTCACGACGGAGAGAACTACCTCCACCGTGTCCCGGTAGCCGAGCGTGGTAGTAGGGTCATAGCAGCCCGGCCGACCGGTCGGGCCCAAAGCCCCACTGCCTCGCTGCAGCAAGCCAGCAGCACCGCCACCACCATCCAGATGCCCACGCGAGCTAGACCTCCACCTTCAGGAACCACTGGAGCAGCACGACGTTTGGCCCGCCTGGACCTAGATGAGGCCCGAAGGACCCAGATCTGGGCCAAGCGGGCGCCGCCGCCAACCTCTGCAGGGCTCGCCACCAACGGCCGCGCCCCACACCGGCGAGCTTCCAGCCGACGCCGAGCTACCCCGCCGCCATGCCGAACCACCGCTGCTGAGGAGCACCGCCGCCGGCTGACCCTCCCAAGCCGAGCCCGTCGTATGGGAGAAGCGCCGCCCGCCCGGCACCATGTGCAACGCCAGCGGCGACCGCCAGCAACGGCGGGGAGGGAGAGGCCGGGAAGACGCTAGGGGAGGGGGGGGGGTGCTGGGGGAGCCGGTCCGGTCGCCCGCGCGGGGAGCGACGCGGAGCGGGCCTGTTTTTACGAGGGTCCTAGTACTCCCTGAGACAACTTCAACAACCAGGAAAGGCTTCTTTGCATCTGAACCAAAGACTACAAGCTCCCCTGATCCAGGAATGGCACCGGCGCAGCCATATATATCCCGAGAGTGGAGTGGATCGATAAAAAAGAAAAGAGAAAAAGGAGGCTAGGCATGGATCGAGCTGCCGAGTCAACGCTGCTAGCTAGGTAGGTATGTGGCGCATACGTGTGGCAGCTGGCCGGTAGGAGGAGTGTACTAGTATTTAGCTTATTTATGTACTATACGTGCGCGCGGCCGGCGACCGTACTTACCGCTACACTCCAAGTCAGAATGCACACAAATGACCCTAAGTTTGAAACGATTCCACAAATTGAACTCTTAACGAAACTATTTTACTTCACTAATCCTTTTTATAGCGTCTAACGAAAAGTCTTCACACTATACAGTGTAGCGCCTATATCAAAGGCGCTACACCCCTTACCAGCTTGGTACGCGGATTCCAGGGACCGCTCCAGTAGCGTCTCGGCGTAAGACGTTACATAACGAAGTGTAGCCCCTAACGGATAGGCGCTGCACTAATATTTATATACGGAGCGTATCTATACTAAAAAAAAAGATAGTCTTAGCTTGGATGGTTTAGCTCTTTGGTCTTGATCTGGTTGATTGTGGGTTCAACTCCTACATCCCACCTATTTTTGTTTTAATTTTTCTAAGCTCCATTTTTGTGTCAAAGCTGTTAAACATTCTTGAACATCCAAACAACATGTATAAAACTATACATTATTATTTTGGCATTCACATTATAAATCTCTTCTAATATTTAGATTTTGCAATGGGTACCTAATTTCAGCTAAGAAATATGCATAGATCTTCAATTGTTTTAGCTGCCATACCGTTAAACAAAGTAGACATGCACGTGTCCCAACAATATTAACTCTAATATTTGGACAATGCAACATTTTACTTCGACTAAACATGAATCGATTAAGGAAGAATTACAAACGAAGAGTGTTCGGTCATACTAATGTGCGGATTATCAACTCTTACTACTCGTTTGCGTAAAAAAAAGATACTGCTTACCTATCTGGTATTTTTCATTTTGTGAATGTTTCGAAAAAACCTTAAAAAAAAAGGATTCATGTCATCCGTATACCAGACTTGGTATATTGATCATGTTATTGACTACTCGTATTGTTGGTCCGGACGCGATCATTTTTTTGGAGAGATACTGGTGCGGTTGCCGGCATCTTCCGCATCCCGTACCTGCCACCGTCGGTGCTGTCATTTTCATTTCCACGGGCGCTAACGGAGACGCTGCCTTATTCCTTTGGAATGGTTCTGCACCGACACCGAGACCACCTACACTGGTACGACGTCACCGGCGGCATATTGGTGTTGTGCACAACCGTCGAAACATTCCGACGAATGCGTGGGTATGCTTGCTATGTGCGGTAATACAGAGGGCCTCTTTATAAATATCTGGGTGATGCAAGACTACCATGAAGAAGTCTGGGAGTCTAATTAAGTACCGGATTAACTTGTTACCGGCGCCGCAGTGGGCCGCTTCGTTCGTTGCAGATGCATGGCTTATTCAAGGTGGCTGTGGTGAATGAGCCTGAGATATATACTGATCCAGTTTCCTGATGCCGACCTCAACCTTTTTGATATTTATGGCGAACTCGTAGGAAATACGCGAAGTGAGACGGAGTTCTGGTCACCTAGGGGTGTGTTCGGTTGGTGTCACGAAGTGGAATGGAATGGTTCCACACTTGAGATCCGTTCTAGTGTTCGGTTGAAAAATGGAATAAAACAAAGTGGTTCTTTAAAAGAGAATATTCCCTCTAATTCCAGAATGCACTCGTTCCACTGAATTGGTGGAATCTTCCTGTTTCTCTATACTAAAGCCACCCAAACGTTCTTGCTCTCTCTATTCTCTTGCCATCATTTTTGCTAGATGCATCCAAACGTAGAACGGAACTATTTCATTCCACTTTTTTGGCTCAATCGAACATAGGATGAAACCATATATTCTATTACACATTTTTTGTTCTAACCAAACACAAGAACGAAACCAACCCATTCCATTAAAATGGAACCATGACATTCCGTTCCACTTCGTTCCCGAAGTGAACACACTCTTACTTCGCATTTTTTCCAAGAGAAACATTATTCCGCTTCCCCTCTTTGAGACGCAAGACCATGGTACGACTATGTATGCCATATGTTATACACAATGCGGATGGGTAATGTATTCTAGCTATAATCTCAAGATGCGGCTGGGTAATGTTTTTTCTCCTGTGTGTTGTTTGTAGGTATTTGGCATAAGTGTATGTTCACGGCATGCCGCCCCGCACATTGTTGTAACACTACAGGAACAGACTAATAGGCCGACGGCAAAAAGCCCTCGGCGTAGCCCCTTTCGCCGTCGGCGTACGCTACGCCGACCCTCGGCGTAGCTCCCTCGGCGGAGGTCTCCCTCGGCGGAGCAACGCTGGCTGTCGGCGTATCCACTCACCGTCGGCGTATAGCTTTGCCGACGGCCGTTGGCGGCCCGTCGGCGTATTAGCCGTCGGCGCACGGCATCCTCTCCGTTACACGGCCGGCTAACGGCGCGGCACATACGCCGACGGCCGCGCCCTCGGCGTAGCCTCGACACGTGGCACGCGCTGGCCTTCCCAGGGGGGTGTCGTACGCCGACGGCCCCAACCCTCGGCGTATGAGGAGCACGTGGCAGGCGCCTGGGCCTCCCAGCCCGACGCTAGGCCGACGGCCACGGCCCTCGGCGTATGGCCCACTGATACGCCGACGGCCAGGCCCTCGGCGTAGCGCAGACCAAATGGCACACAGCAAGGCCCTACGCCGACGGCAAGGCCCTCGGCGTATCACCTGCCCAGAATTTTTTTTTCCTGCTCCGCAGCGATATATACCAAATGGCACAGTTTTGTTTCATAGCAATATGTACCAATTTTCACAGCAATACTCACAAAAATATGTGGAAATATATTCCATAGCAATTCAAACATCACATATGCCATACATGTATCAAACAAAGATCACATCATTCATACATTATTCAAACATGTATCAAACAAGATCACACCATTCATACAGGGGTATCAACATCATCGCACATGCATAGACAATAACAACCTACAACTCTGGAGGAGACGGGGTGTACCCGAGATCTCCCCTGGTGAAAAGTAGCGACCTCTGCCGAGGGTTGCGTCCAGTAAAAGCAGCAGAAGAGCCACCTGGCGAGGGAGTAGGAGAAGTGTGAAGCTCGGGAGAACCACCTGCAGAATGGCCAGGAGATGGACCATGGTCATGAAGCAGTGTGATCTGACGCCCATCCGGCAAGGCGTGGCCAAAGTGCCGGTTCCCAGAAGCTCCCGTTTCCTACATGTTGCCTACATGTTAGCAACTTGCGAGGCAAGGTAAAGCGATAACCAGTGGGTTAGCAAAGAACTTACCGGTGTCGATGCGTAGTAGGTCCTAGCGAAGCTTTCCTTCGATTGCAAAAATGGCACCGGACCTGGCATGGGAGGCACGGGCCCCAAATCTCTATTCTGCCCAGTTTGAATATTCACCATCATGTCCTGCAAGATAGTTTAGAAGTCAGGCCGTAGTACAACAAACGGGGGGAAGTGGGACTTGTATCTTTTGCAAAAATAAAAGTTCGGACTTACATTTACGTATTGCATGTAGATCGCAAGCGCCTCTTGATGCTGCCGAAAGGCCATCTGATATTACTTATAAACGGTATCGTAGGCCGCGTCTAACTCAGGCTACAATTTCAAATACAAGGAATCTCGTCAGTGGTTATCCATGCAGGAACAAAAGTCATAAAGATGATGAGAACGAGAAAAACTTACATCCTCGGCGGAGCGACGAGGCTAGCCACGAGGCGGGATAGGGGGGCCGTCGGCGGGGTAGGTAGCCTTGAGACGGCTGAAGCTCGTGCTGAGGGTAGGCTTGACCTTCTTATTCAGAATCTTGAGGCGTCCATGCTGCAATCCGTGCGACAGACCAACGACTCCTCGTCGATCTCCGCGTGAATGGGGTCATCCACATGGGGTGACGAGCCTTCACCATCGTGTTGTAGTTCCCCAAGTCGCTTACGGGCCGGCACACGGGCAACGAGGGTTGAGGCTCCGAGTAATTGGGCTTCTTTCGCCGCATCATCTCATAACGGCGACGTCATGAATCACCTCCTCGGGTTGTGCCTCAGCCACCTGTATCGCTAAAAGAAATATTATGCATATGAAGTACAAACATGACGAGAAATACACGCAGGTCGTTCCATGTATATACGTACCACCTTCCCCTTGAAGCGGTCAAAGTTGCGGTTTCCGCGCAGTGCATTCCACCATCGCCTCGGTTATCCGCGTTCCGCCTCGACAAGGCTGCAAACTCCTCGTCTTCTCTAAGCCACCTCATCCTAACCAGCTCCTCCCATGCGAGTCGATGCGGCTCGGCCCAATCGGGGGGATAACCTGAAAATGCAATACTCAACTCCAGACAATGCAATGGAAACTTAGAAGCAATGTAGAATCTCATTGACATTTTACTCACCGACATGTACTCTTCTGGCGTCATCGACTACTCAGGATTAGGGTTCCTACCGACAATGTCTTCCTTCCTGACCCTCACGCCTGTCACCAGCGAAGCGGCTAGCGTGACCTTCGGGTTGTACCACACCAGGGGTCAACTTCACACAAGCCCCAAGCAAAGTCCTCTGCCTTCTCTTGGTCCTCCTCGGCCACACGGTAAAATCACTTCAATCATGCATAAGAGTCATGAGTTAGCACGGTGGGGTCATCAAGTATGAACATAACTCGAGAAATATGCCTTACCCAAAACTTGGTGATGACAAGATCAAGAATGCCGAAAGCCCGGGACACGGTAGTCAGTAGTCCGCCCAAGTAGTAGCTAGCTTCCTGTCACCCTCGGGGGTAATGTGATAGCCCGGCCAGAACTTCCTAATCAGATCTTCAACGAGGCTGTTAGGAAGGCGAGCCTTGGTCCCCGGAGGAAATGTCCAATTGTTGCACAAAAATAAACATTAGTACACAATAATTATTTATGACCAACATGAAATAAAATGTTTTAAATTGCCAAATTAGTACACTTACTCAAGGCCATCTGGAATAATAAGGGCTCTCGCCTCCTGAGTCCTAGGCTCAAACTTCTCGTCAGGGACTCCCGATTCCCCACGATTCCGCAATTTCTTCGGCCCCACCAACTCGCGGCTAGTGTCCGCCTCTGTATCGGTCCCCGCCTCCCCCTCAGACTCTACATCCCTCTCGGCCCTGAAAGGCTGCTCTGTCAGGAACAACTCAGGAGCCACGTCGCCAGAAGCAGAGGGTGGTGGGTCAAAGTCCACGCCTCCTCCCGTGGCACCTCGTCCTCGTCCTCCTCCTCCTCGACCTCGGCCTCGACCCCGTCCTCCGTCAGCAGGAGCAAGATTGGGGTAACGCGGATTGGGATTTGGCTGTCTCCCACTCCGTGTAGCTCTTTTCTTGCGCTGCTTTAGCGCATTAAGCAAGGACGAACTGGTTGCCTTGCCGCTGCTCATATTGTTCAATCACCTGCATTAAGTAAGAGAAAACAGTTAAGCACAAAGACATAATAAAATGTATACACAAAGAATAAAGGCATAATGCAATTAAGAAAACAGTTAAGAACAAAGACAAAATAAAATGCATTAAAAAATAAATACTCACTATCATTTTCATTCTCATTCTCATTCTCACTATCACTATCTTTTGAGTAGAAATCTGTTTTCTCATCGAAGGGTGTAGGCTCATCATCGTTGTCATTCTCGGTATGGAGCTTCTCGAGCATACTTATGTCATGTAGATTCACCACTGACTCACCCCGAGTTTCTACATCATTCCCAAGGTCCTCAAGATCAACCGGTTCTAAATCAAAGTGTCCGAAGTCCTCTTGCTCTTGATAGAAAATTCCCTCGTACGTTACAGGGTTAATGTTGTTGTAATCGTCCTCGGAAGGAATCGGTAGGTTACCATGTGGCGATACCTGGAACACGACTTCCCAGCCCTGGAGTTCCGCTTTCTGTCATGGGTAGGGCAAATAATAAACTTGGTTGGCTTGGTGAGCAACAACAAAGACGTCGGCTCCGCTATAGGTGGTTGAAGGCCTAACTTCAACTAACCCAATGGAAGGGGTACTTCTCAGTCCACCCCTTGGGTCAAACCAGTGGCACTTGAATACAACAAGATTGAGTTCGACATTAAATGCGATTGAAGGTCACCGTATACATTCTCTAACCTTCCGTAGTAATCAAGGGAATCGGCTCCTTTGGTGAACACCCAAGATTTACCGCTTTTGCATTCGGTCGCCTCTTCAAGTGCGTCTCAGATGGAAGCGAAACCCATTCACATCATACTTCTCATACTTCATGACGACATATACAACCTTGGGAAACACATTTCAGCTCATCGACATCTCAACGTTGGGATCAGCTCCCACAGTACAAGAGGAATTTGTTATGCTCAAGTTACGTGGAATAAGAGCGACAAGTCACATATTGCAAGGTAAGAGGGACAGGTTAGAAATTACTTTTCCATAAACCAAGACACAAAGTTTTTTATTTCCGGAGCACCCTCTTCAAGAGAGTGTCCAACTCCATGGGAGAGGGATCCGTCCGGTCCACTCGCTCATCCGTGAAATCACTAAGAAGGAGAAAATAAGCATTAGACGGAGACCGAGTTACTAGCTGCATAGAGAAATAGGGTGTTCACCATTTTACCTAATGAAATCGACCACTTCCTTCATGTTCATAAGCACATAGAGCATTATGCAATCCTTCTCTTCCTTCGCAACCTATATTTTAGTCCTTTACCGCCTTGCCACCGGAAATTGGAATAGTTCAAGATTGGGGTCATTCTTGGGCAGGTCGACATTGTAACGAGAGACCGGTTATGCATAGTGGGAACATCTTCAGCGAGGGTTGTCGCGGCCCCGCCATCTCCGAAGGCATGTTGCTTCAGCTATGCATGCTTCAATCTTGGCTTTGTTTCCGCTATCTTCGAATATACTTAAACTCTCTCTCAATACAAAATTGCCAACAAAATTGCACCGCCTCCCCAATAGTGCCTCGTTCATGAGGTGCACAATGAGATGTGCCATCGAGTAAATAAGCTGGCGAAAGATCATCTCCAAATTGCATAGCAACTCCGCACGAACTTACAGCTTCTCAATCACCGAGGACATATCTGCTAGCACAGAGGGTGCGGAAGAAATAGCTCAACTCAAGCACTCGCCATACTTTTTCGGGAGATACCTTGAACCATCACCGCATCAGCTCAATCCATATATGATAGTCGTGACTCTTGAGCGTTGACTTGTCCCGTCAAAGATTGACTCCTTACTTATATTCGAACAATAACCGCTGGGAACATCACGACGTATTTGAGCCACCTAAATGACTCCTTCTTTTGGACATTATCAAGGCGTAGTAGGCATGCGGCTTGAACCAATTCTTTCGACGGACGAGGAGGCTGCATGTGTAATCTCTTCCTATCACAAAGCTTCTCAACATCGACTCTAGCCTTGACATTATCCTTTGACTTCCGTGAATGTTCAGATCTGTGAAAAAGGACTCCCGAAATTCTTTTCGGTGTGCATCACATCGATGTTATGGGGAAGTTCGAGGTCCTTGTAATACACGAGATTCGTTAAGGCTGCCACGTGAGTCCAATTATGCGTTACACCATATCCCGCAAATTGATGGCCAGTTCCCGGCGCCGCGGGGACGAGAGCACGTATCTCGGCATCAACAGTTGCACCCTCGAACTTTGGTACCTCTTTTACTTCATGCACAACTTTGCCCTTCTTGAAGTTCTTTCTATCTTCTCTGAACGGATGATTTCTTTTGAGGTACTGTCGATTTGTGTCAAACGCAACATATTTGCGACCCGACTTTAGCCAAAGGAACTCAAGTCGGTGCCTGCACACTGGGCATGTCCACTTACCAGCTGTACACCATCCGCACGTTAGGGCGTACCCGGGCATGTCATGCATAGTATATTGTAACCAAACTTTCATCAAAAAGTTTCTCTTTGATGCTCGGTCGTATGTCAACGTCCCGTGTATCCAAGAGTGGTTCAAATCATCCACAATTGGCTGCATGTAGACACTCAAGTTCTTCCCCGGATACTCAGGTCCTGGAATTATCAGTGACAAAAACATGGTCTTCCGTTGCATTAATACTCCGGGAGGGAGATTGAGCGGAATAACATACACCGGCCAGCAGCTGTACGAGGCCATCGACATACCATATGGGTTGAAGACATCTGTTGCTATCGCAATTCTAACATTCCGAGCCTCTTCTGCCCACCGGGGGTATTTTTCATCGAAGTTCTTCCATGACTTACCATCAGATGGATGTCCCATCTTCTTCCGTCCGTGACCGTCCTCGTATCTTTTCCCCTTCTTGTGCCACGTCATCTGTTTGGAAGTCTCCTCGCTCAAGTAAAGCCGCTGGATTCTTTTTATGAATGGGAGATACCGAAGTATCTTCTTAGCGACCTTCGACTGCCTCACCTGACCATCCTTCCCCTTTATCTCTTCATATCTAGAGGCCTTACAAATGGAGCAGTACTTGTCACCCTCAAACTGTTTCCAAAACAAAAGGCAGCCATTTGGACAACAATCTATCTTTTCATAATCCATGTTGAGCTCCTTCATGAGTTTCTTCGTTTCGTGAAAGGTTTTAGGCAGACAATGCCCTTCGAGCAACATGTTACCACATGTTCTCAGATTAGCTTCAAAGTGAGAACGGTGAGTAATCGGCACTTGTCGGCTAGACACTGAGAGATGGCATCGAGCTGAGAAATCTTTGCACCCTCGTACAGAGGCCTCTTAGCCGCGCCCATCATATCAAGGAAGGCCTTCGCGGTTGGCTCCGGTTCCTCCGGTTCTAGCGGTTCCTCCGGTTATGGTGATTCCTCCCGTGGAGGTGGCGAATTCGGCTGGTCGGCATCGATAAGATCATCTAGCATGTTTCTAATCCCATCGTGCTCATTGCCATTGAGCCGCTGGCGCATCACCTCACCTCTGTCATGTTCGTACTGAGCAAAGTCGACTTGCGTGACATAGTTAGACATGTACCCATATTGCAGAAGGTGTTTGTACATGTCATACTTTCCCTGACGATGACACTTAGTGCAATGAGCGCAGGGAAAAAGTGCCCGAACCATTGCCTTCGAACCACGCGCTAACTCATTCACTAACAAATGAGTGTTCCGTACCCAATCGTCTGTTTTATTAGTCGCACTAATACGGACACTATACATCCACCCATTATCAACCATCCTCTTCTGCTTTGTTGGGAGACAAACAACAAATATAACATTTTATATCAAACAGGAGATTAAATGCTTCATATTTTTACGCATTCATCAACCTACATGTCCAATAGGAAAAGAGGGTCCTAACCAGCCGCCGGATCCGTAGATTGGGTAAGTTCTCCCTGGTTCTACCCGATCCAGCAGAAATTTGACACCTCCGCTTCTCCCGATACACGTCTCGACAAAAATCCAAGAGGATGTGCATCCGGAGAACAACGAGGAGGCCAAAATCTGTCTCGAATCGAGGTAGAGCCAGGAGAACCAAACCCAACTACGAATCGCCGATCGCCCGATAAAAGCCATAAGCGTTATGGTCCAAAATATGAGACCACTAATGCATATTATGATATTAAGTCGCAGAACGCTTACGGTCGGGATGACCTAGACGCGACAGACTTGGTGATCTAGACACAAAATAAAACCTAGGTACAAGAGAGGCGAACAAATTCTCACCCTCGTCGAAGGAAGTAGTCGATCAACCGAGTGTCGAGGTCGCGACGAACTCGGAGACGGATAGGTGTCACCTACACCATCTCCCGCAAGCAACCATCCGCCAAGGATGGTCACTCCCGAAACACTACAAAGTCTATACATTGACATAAAGAGAACACCTTAGTAAACATGCAACACACTCACGGCCCTAGTGTGGCTTCTCTCTTCAACGGCCATATGACCAAGCTAGCTTGCCACTAAACAACGGCCTAATCCAAGCAACTCGTGCATGCATATCACTTAACAAATGATATAAACTACTAATAGATGCAACTAATAAATTCTAACAAGATTAACAACAAGATTTAATCTAACAAAATTAACTCTAACAACAATATTTGCTTCTAGAGGGGAGTGGAGGAGGTACCTGCAGAGGGCGCCGAGCTCGAGGAGGAGGGGGAGAGCTTGGGAGGAGGGGGCGAGGTCAGGAAGGAGGGGGCCGAGCTCGGGGAGGAGGAAGGAGGAGGAGGAAGGTCGGGGAGGAGGAGAGCTTGGGGAGGAGGGCAAGGTCGGGAGGAGGAGAGCTCGGGAGGAGGCTCGGGAGGAGGAAGGAGGAGGAGGAAGGTCAGGAGGAGGCCGAGCTCGGGAGGAAGGAGGAGGAGGAAGGCGGGAGAGGAGGAGGGAGGGAGGCGGGGGTCGGGGAGGAGGAGGCGGTGGAGCTCGGGACCGGCCTGGGAGGAAGGAGGCGGTGGAGCTCGGGACCCGGCTCGGGGAAGGAGGAGGGAGGGGAGGGCGGCGGGAATGGAGGAGTGGCGGGAATGTTGGCCAGGGGTCGGGGTCGGGAGCGGGCGTGGGTGAGAGAAGTTGGTGAGAGGAGGAGGGGTCGGTATCGGGCGCGTGGGCAGCCCAAGTAGGATAGGGCTACGCCGACGGCCAGGCATACGCCGAGGGCAGCCGTCGGCGTAGCTAGGTTTTTTTTTTCAGGGTAGAACATTTTTTTTTGAAAGAAGGGTTTTTTGTTTAATATCAAATTTTACAAGATACTTTATTTAGTGTCTACTATTATAGAAGAAACTATATATTATTAATATATAATTTTTTATTTCGTCTTGTGCTCGTTTTCCAAGCAAACCCTAGATGTGGGCTAAAAAGGGAGATTCCCCCTTATACGGGTACAGAACCTTCGCCTCTAGGTTAGAGCGCATGCATGCGAGGGGGGACACATGCAAGCACCTATATCAACCTCTCACCACACTCACACACATATGCTAGGGACACATGCAAGTTCTCGTCTGATTCCGATGTTCTCGTGGTCTTCCTCCGGCGAAACCCTAATCTGTGCATACTCGGATCGTCTACCCCCCTAGACGTTCCTCTGACAGGGGTAGCCCGGCGTAGCTCTCTCTTGTTTTGTGTTTGTTTAGGTCATAGGGTGATGTAAAACCATGTTGGTTCACAAGTTGGGGCACTATCCTACCCGGTTTCACCTAAACGGGGAGATTCCCCCCTCATACGGGTCTGAAACCTTCGCCTCTAGGTTAGAGCGCATGCATGCGAGGGGGGAAACATGCAAGCACATATACCAACCTCTCACCACACTCACACACATATGCTAGGGACACATGCAAGTTCTCGTCTGATTTCGATGTTCTCGTGGTCTTCCTCCGGCGAAACCCTGATCTCTGTGCACACTCGGATCGTCTACCCCCTAGACGTTCCTCTGACAGGGGTAGCCCGGCGTAGCTCTCTCTTGTTTTGTGTTTGTTTAGGTCATAGGGTGATGTAAAACCATGTTGGTTCACAAGTTGGGGCACTATCCTACCCCGTTTCACCTAAACGGGGAGATTCCCCCCTCATACGGGTCCGGAACCTTTGCCTCTAGGTTAGAACGCATGCATGCGAGGGGGGACACATGCAAGCACCTATACCAACCTCTCACCACACTCACACACATATGCTAGGGGCACATGCAAGTTTTCATCTCATTCCAATGTTCTCGTGGTCTTCCTCCGTGAAACCACGATCCATGCACACGGATCGCCTACCCCTAGACGCCCTCCGAGGGGTAGCCCGTAGCTCTCTCTTGTTTTGTGTTTGTTTAGGTCATAGGGTGATGTAAAACCATGTTGGTTCACAAGTTGGGGCACTATCCTACCCGGTTTCACCTAAACGGGAGATTCCCCTTATACTGCACGGAACCTTCGCCTCTAGGTTAGAGCGCATGCATGCGAGGGGGGACACATGCAAGCACCTATACCAACCTCTCACCACACTCACACACATATGCTCGGGACAGATGCAAGTTCTCGTCTGATTCCGATGTTCTCGTGGTCTTCCTCCGGCGAAACCCTGATCTCTGTGCATACTCGGATCGTCTACCCCCTAGACGTTCCTCCCGACAGGTAGCCCGCGTAGCTCTCTTGTTTTGTGTTTGTTTAGGTCATAGGGTGATGTAAAACCATGTTGGTTCACAAGTTGGGGCACTATCCTACCCGGTTTCACCTCGACGGGGAGATTCCCCTTATACGGGTCCGGAACCTTCGCCTCTAGGTTAGAGCGCATGCATGCGAGGGGGGACACATGCAAGCACCTATACCAACCTCTCACCACACTCACACACATATGCTAGGGGCACATGCAAGTTTTCAGCTCATTCCAATGTTCTCGTGGTCTTCCTCCGGCGAAACCCTGATCTCTGTGCACACTCGGATCGTCTACCCCCCTAGACGTTCCTCTGAGAGGGGTAGCCCGGCGTAGCTCTCTCTTGTTTTGTGTTTGTTTAGGTCATAGGGTGATGTAAAACCATGTTGGTTCACAAGTTGGGGCACTATCCTACCCGGTTTCACCTACACGGGGAGATTCCTCCCTCATACGGGGAGATTCCCCCTTATACGGGTCCGGAACCTACGCTTCCGCATGCATGCGAGGGGGGACACGCACATGTGATTGAATCTTTGAACAACTTCACAAAAATTTGTGAAATATATATTTCATGCACATGTGATAATAACACACAAACATGCAAATTTCTCAACTTGTGAGAAGATTCGATATTTTATGTGGGCGTGAAGACTATTATTCGGAGGCTACGGATCCATCCAATTGATAAAATAGAACCTAAATAATTGATATTAATAAATAAATACAAATAATTTGGTAAGGAAAAAAGTGCATAGGTACGCCGAGGGTGACCGTCGGTGTAGGCAGGACGTACGCCGAGGGTGACCGTCGGCGTAGCCTATGCCGACAGCGGCTCTCGGCGTAATGCTGACGCCGTTAGGGCCTGTCCCGGCCTGGCCTGTCTAGTGCCACGCGGCCACCCCGTACGCCGAGGGCTATGTTTACGCGACTGTCACCCTCGGCGTACCTGCCGCTACGCCGACGGCTGCGATACGCCGAGGGCTCGGAAGCTAGGCTGGCCTGGCCCGGTGCTACGTCGACGGCCCCGACCTTTGGCCGTCGGCACACAACGCCATTCCTGTAGTATAAGTTGGATCGGGAAAACAATACTGGAAGCTTGGAAATATGTCCAAGTTTTTCAGAAAAATTAAGGAGGGACTAGTTGTATTAACAACGGGCGAATCTCACGTGAAATGTTCTAGTCTCTGCAACTATCATCAGGCGTTAATTCATAGGAAGCAGAGATCGAAGACGTACTTGTGCACTGATCGCCCCTTAGCTGGATGCACGTGTGGGGAAGAGCTGCTAGCCCCATCCGCAGCACGGCGACCCCGCCACCGGCACGCCAAAGGCATCGCGACCGAAGGATCACCACCGTCGTCGCCGGCCTGCTCCCGTTACCGGAGGGCAGGAGGATCACGGCGGGCAGCGTTTTTGTTTTTTGAGCGGAGTCACGGCGAACAGCTGAGACTGTGAGAGGGGGAAGACCCATGCCAGCCACGGGCACGTGTTTGCGGGCCGCGGGCCGCACGAGGAGAAGGCCGAGTTGATTGGCTAAGCTGGGCCAGCATAGCCGACTTGGCCCAGATTAAGCCGGAGTGAGGAGAGGATGCTCTTGGCCTGCTGGCTTCGGCTGGTCCGTCATTCGTCACCGTCGCCACGTTGATTGGGGTCCGACGACGTTTAGCCAGAGGCCATGGAAACCAGTCGCCGCCGACGACTCGGAGAAGGCCCTCCGTCGTCAGAGATCCACAGGAGGCGCGCCGGAATGAGCACCTCGCATTAGCCCAAATCCCCGCTCCGCCCGACACCGTGCTCGATCTTGCCGCCCGTCGTAAGATGTTTGGCTCCCCAAAAAATCTGGCCGGGCCCCAACGGCATCGACTGTGCCGACCAAGTCACGCCAGAGCCAACATTTCTGTCAGTATGTACGCATCTTCACAAGATCTACTCTGTTATTCTAACTACTAGATAAGAAGTGCGATTTCACTTCCCGAAACTTCAGTTTGATTAAAATTAACTGAACTACTCAACTTGCATGCTACCTGCTCCGAAAATCGTTGAAGAACAATGTTAATACTCACTCAGACCCCATATTAATTGACTTCAATTTGTTTAGATACTGATGTATCGTGACAAGTTTTAATGTCTATATAAATTTGAGTCAGCTAATATGTGTTGGAGGGAGTATCTTAACAATGACAGTGTTGCTAATTTGCTGCTTGCACGCGTAGTGTTGTTACCAGCTTTTCACTCTCCGTTTTATCTTTCACTTCCTTTTCTAGTACAGTTTCCTCTCGCTTAAAGAACATAAACAAATGGTTGGATGGTGTTTCATTCCTTGGCGTTAGTGCAGGTAGGACTAGAGTAGTGCTGCTGTCCTTCATTACCCGCCCGCCGCTGCCTTTACTAGAGGAGTACTAGGTTTGCTACTATTTATTTATTTTTGAAAATGGGCGTATTTGTTAATCAAATGTTTAATTCTTACATCCGGCCTCTGCATAATTAAGATGCACACAGCCACACGAACGACAGACTAAGACAAAAAGTAGAAAATCATTATAAAAAGGCACTAAAAAATAAAAAGTCTAGAATCTAAGATAGATCAATCTTCAGATCACGCGGCCATCCATGTCGTGAGAAAATATTCTCGCCGTGTCCTCCAATCGCGTACATCCGTCCAGAAATAAGTCGCACAACTCCATGCGTTGGAGAATATTTCATGATCGAAGGATAGCCGTGGCTCGATAAATAACCTACAGAGGAGAAGACACAATGTTATTAAAAATCTTGTCATTTCTACAAAGCCATAGCGACCATATAATGGCAAGCGCTCCCACCCTAAACAAGGTTCTGTACTTATCAACAATTCCATGCAACCAATTACCAAAAATATTGGTTTCTGAACGTGGAGGAGATAAGCCAGAAGATATTTGGAAGAATGACCATATAGAACGAGCAAATTTGCAATGAAAGAATAAATGGCGAATTGTCTCATCTTGATGACAAAAAACACATTGTGTACTTTCATGCCAATTCCTCTTTACAAGATTATCTTTTGTTAGAATTACCCTTTTTCGTAGATACCATGCAAATATCTTCGTCTTAAGGGGTATTTTCATTTTCCAAATTTTACTATTATCATCGACTAGGAAATCAGGTTGGACCAAAGCTTTATATAGTGAGCCAACAGAAATTTTACCACTTTTCAGTAATTTCCATTTGAACACGTCAACACCGTCCGACAATTCTATCCTGGATAACCGTAATAATAGATTGTTCCAAGATAACAGTCTAGATCTGATGAGACTTTTTCTGAAAGACACATTAGGAGGATAGTCCTCTAATACTGTGGAGATTGTATCCCCTTTGTGTCTAACAATTGAATATAGAGCTGGGTACTGTTCGCGAAGAGTAGTTTGGCCTAGCCACTTATCTTCCCAAAACCTAATTTGTGATCCATCCTTAATCTCAAAAGCACCAAAACGAAAGAAATGTTTCTTGGTGGCCATAAGACCTGCCCAAAAATGTGAATCTCCGGGTTTCCAAACCACTTGAGACACAGCTTTGGACCCCCCATATTTCCTCCATACCATGGTTTGCCAAACGCCTTCTTCAGTAAGTAGTTTAAAAAGCCATTTGCCCAAAAGCGCGGTGTTTTTGACTTGTAAATCGTGTATGTCCAGTCCACCAAACTCCTTCGGCCGGCAAACCACATTCCATCTGGCCAGTCGATATTTCTTTTTCTCACTATCCCCTTGCCAAAAGAATCTTAAACGGAAATAATCCACTTTGTTCAAAACCCCTTTTGGCATTTGGAAAAACGAGATCATATACAGTACCATATTAGTAAGTACTGAATTTATAAGTACTAGTCTTCCCCCAAGGGATAACAATTTTCCTTTCCAACTATTAAGACGTTTTTGTAGCCTTTCCTCAACAAGTTTCCATTCAGCAATTGTGAGACGCCGATAATGAATCGGTATTCCCAAATAATTGATTGGAAACTGACCCTGACCACAGCCAAAAAGTTTAGCATATAGGTGGGCCTCGTTTTGGGCCTCGCCAAAACAATACAAATCACTCTTATGGAAATTTATTTTAAGCCCAGATAGCAGCTCTAATGCTGATAATATTAATTTTAGATTCTTAGCTTTCTCCAGATCATGTTCCATAAAAATAATTGTATCATCAGCGTATTGAAGAATAGAAAGTCCACCATCAAAGAAATGTGGAACTACACCTTCAATTTGACCATCAGCCTTTGCTCTCTCAATAAGGATAGCCAACATATCAGCCACTATGTTAAATAGTAAAGGCGATAATGGATCCCCTTGTTTTAGTCCTTTCTTGGTCTGAAAGTATTTGCCAGTATCATCATTTACTTTAATGGCAACACTACCCCCAGACACAAACGACTGAATCAGAGCACGCCACTCCTCAGAAAAACCTTTCATACGGAGTGTTTGCTGGAGGAAAGACCAGTTAACTTTGTCATATGTCTTCTCAAAGTCAATCTTGAACAGTACACCATTTAATTTTTTTGAGTGTAGTTCATGGATTGTTTCATGCAGAATTACAACCCCATCTAGGATATTTCTTCCTTGCATGAACGCAGTTTGAGACGGGCTAACTACATTGTCAGCAACCGAATTTAGTCTAATTGTAGCAACTTTAGTGAAAATTTTAAAGCTAACGTTAAGCAAGCAGATTGGACGGTATTGTTATATCCGTTCTGCATTATTAACCTTAGGCAGTAAAATTATGTTACCAAAGTTGAGTCTAAAGAGATCCAATTGTCCAACATGTAAAAACCCAAACAAATTCATCAGGTCCTCCTTGATAACGTCCCAGAATTTTTGGTAAAATTCCGCTGGGAATCCATCAGGTCCTGGTGCTTTGTTATGTTCCATTTGGAAAACCGCTTTCTTGACCTCTTCCTCGGTATATGAGGCAGTTAGAAAGCTATTTTCTTCATCAGAAACCTGGGGGATATCGGATGTTTGGGACTCATCCATAGAGAAAGAATTTTCCACTGGGGCCCCAAACAAGGATTTATAATACGTAGTGATATATGACTTCAGATGCTCCTGTCCCTCAATCATACCTTCGTCCTGAATCAGAGAGTGAATAAGTTTCTTCTTATGTCTGCCATTGGCAACTGCATGGAAGTATCTAGTATTCGCATCTCCTTCCAGTATGAATTTAGCTTTAGAGCGTTGGTACTATTTGAGTTCCTCCTCGCGCAGAAGTCGGGCTATCTCTGCATTCGATTGGCTTTTAAGCTCAATTTCTTGTGCAGTGAATGGCCTTACCTCCGCGGAAGCCTCTAAGTCATCTATTTTAAGTGTTAGGCGTAATTTTTCTTTTTTTAGGATACCCGCTGTGTGCCTGGCCCAGCCCCGAAGGAACTTGCGTAAATTACGCATTTTGTTATTCCATCGTAGGATAGGCGTTTGGCCACCTACCGGTTTCTCCCAAATAGCCTTAACCATCTCGTAAAAACCATCACGGATCGTCCAACCGAGTTCAAATTTAAACTCATTCGTAGACTTCCGTGGCGGTGATACAAAAGAAAGAAGTAAAGGGGCATGATCCAACAAAGCCTTAATACGCTCTAGAGCACGAACAGTTACCATAGGGAACTTTTATTCCCAATCAGTATCTATAAGCACTCTATCTAGTTTTTCGTATGTTGGCTCCGGAAGACTATTAGCCCATGTAAATTGCCTTCCTAACATTGTAACCTCTCTCAAGTCCAGACTGTCAATGACAGCATTGAACAGAAAAGGCCAATGTTCATCGAACTGGCCCCGACTTTTCTCGTGAGAAAATCTAAGCAAATTAAAACCCCCTCCTATAAGAATAGGATATGGATTGTCCTTTGCCAAATTCACAAGCTCACGTAAAAAGTCAGCCTTATAAACATCCTGAGCGGCCCCATATACGGCGACTAAAGACCATGTGAAATTGTTAGCCTTGTTACGGATATGGATTTTTATAAAAAAATCTCCCACCGAACTAGCTAAAACTTCCATAGTCTCATCTCGAACGCCTAATAGGATCCCCCCGGATCGACCACGCGGCGGACGTGATATCCACGTAAAGTCCACTCCACCAGAAAGGCGATTGAGTAGAGCTTGCGAAAAATCCCGTCTACCAGTCTCAGAAATACCCAGAAAATCCAAATTATAATCTCTCACACGATCAAGAAAGAATAAATGTTTAGCCAGTCCCAAGACCTCGCCGTTTGAAAACATTCCATTCATTGAGAAACTATAGGAGATTTGGATACACGGATCTCTTCGCAACCGCTGGCTCTTGATTTCGACGTAAGCTTTCAGCTCATACATAGAAGTAAACCCAGTCTCATCAAAGTCTACTTCCGACACTTCACCGACTAAGTGAGAAAGGAGTTGACCATCTACTGTGGCATGCAACTCCTCCTCCTCCTCAGTTAGTGAAGCATCAGGAAAAGCACTGACCTTAGGAGTAACCGTTAGACGTTCAACCTCCATGTGTCTCAAAACATTAGAAGAAAAAGATACATCATGTACAGAGCTACCCAAACTAATGCCAACGTTGGCTAGTTTAGAAGAAATAACAGGAGTAGAAAATGACAAAAAATATTTCGAATTACTCTTTATACCCGGTGAATCCAAGTTCCTCTCCGCCTTACGCTGCATGGCCTTGATCATGGAGTCCTCATCAGTCACGGACGCCCCAGAGGCATCGACTCCATGATGCATGCTCCGCCTGAATGGAGTACCACTCCCCTGCACTAGCGAAGCGTCACCTGGAGAAGGAAGCCATGCTGGAGACCGAGGCACCCTAG